>CM038672.1:506479785-507079785 GCA_021605145.1 Aegilops bicornis
GCGCCCGAGAACCTCTTCGCAGGCGCCATGAGTGTCGCTACTAGCAATGAAGCAAGGGAGAAGAAGCGAGCGGAGCAGGAAGAGATGAGCGACGGGGGCTCCGCCCCCCTCCTCATTTATAGCGGGAGAAGGCCATCCGGCAATCCCCACGATCATAGGTAATGATGATTTCTCTGTGCATGCAGCAGGGACTCGTCAAGTCGGGCAGTTGCCGAGGCAACGTGGGGAAGCGGAGACGCCCATATCCAATCAATCTCCACGCGCCAGACGGGGCCACAGGCTGTTGGGGCCCGCGACGCTCCACACTTTCCCCTTGGCTTCACCTCAAAGCCAAGTCCGAGCGCGCCTTGGGCCCGGGGGCTACTGTCGGTGTCCTGGGGACGGGGGTCCCTAAACTTGCCTGCCTGCGGCCCATGGCGTGGCTCCACCAGCGACCCTGTATGACCCATCTTCACCAGCCAACACTCAAGACCCTCGCGAGGGGCCAAGCCTCGCGAGGCAGACGGTGCAAGACCTCCTCGGGGGCGGCCTCACCAGGCTGGCTCGCGAGGGGTGGAGAGATCAAGGCAAGGGGCACCTCATGAGGTTCCTGTGACGCAAGCCATGACGAAGCGGGCTAAAGTGGCGCCAGCAAGACAAGAATTATCGTTCCTCTTTGGTGCTAAAGAGGCAAGCACATGCGAGGAGTCCCGAGGCATCAGGCAAAGGTTTCCATATCAGTGCAACGAGACCAAGACTAGCAGGACGGCAGGATGGAGGTCACCGTGGAGCCCAAGACGGCGTCACCACCAGAGCCTTTGGCAGGCGAAGACCACCTTTAGTCAGGATAACTTGTACTAGTTGTCTCCCTTCGAATTTGGCTATTGTGGGATCCCTTCCCGCCTAAACATTTGGGAAGAGGACCAGGGCCTCTATAAATAGGACTAGCCACCACCATAGGAAGGGGAAGGATCATTCGGATCATCCCCAACCACACAAATTCACCAAGCACAAGAGCACCTCTCCTCAGGAGGCTGTTCTTCCCTTGTAACTGTTCATCCACAGCCCAAGAGGCAATCCACCACATCACACTGGAGTAGGGTATTACACCACATCGGTGGCCCGAACTAGTATAAATCTTGTGTCCCTTTGTTCTGTGAGTTCGACGCGCTAGAGCCTTGAGATCGCGGTGAGGGCGTGAGCTAGAGGGGGAGAGATCTTCGTGTGCACCCCAGTGTTCGAACCTCAAGGGTTTTGCCGGAACCCAAAATCTGACAAATCCCTTAGCTCAACCATCATGTCGTACTGTGATGCACATGCCACTTAACGTTACATCATATAACCATCTCAAAAATAAACTTATATCACGGCGAAGGCTATACCACATCACATGCATCCTCCAAAACCAAGTTAGGTGTCCTCTAATAAGTTTGTCAAATTTTAATTATGTGGCTTCTAGGGTTTTGGGATAACACTTGCTACCTACATCCACCATTAAGGCGACAATTCTTGTTGCTAGATTAACTTTCGGGGTGTGTGAGGGAAGAAACTTAATTAAAAATCTCTAGCCCCACACTAAACTTTGTCAATACGCGTGACCCCCTAGAAGATCGAACATCTTCATTGCCCTCTCGTGTTTGCGACAGTTCACTATTTTTTACTATGATGAAGCCCAAAGAACTATTAGTAGATCGTCGCCAGCCAGAGCCGGTCGATTGTCCGAACTTTGTAGAGAACTTCATCATGTCGTTAATGAACTGAACTGAAGCAATACTCGAGAGAAGCATAGCAAGCACATCAAACCCTCACATCCACATGTGATCTAGACCGAACCTGCATCTACTCATAGAACTGCTCTAATACCACTATTGGAAAACATAGTAGAAAACAAAAAAAATTGCCATACGATTACCCTAGAACAATATGAAGATGCATCAACGGTTTGGATTTGATCATTACCGACTCCGAGTAGCAGCTGCTACTTGTGAGCTGCGTTGGGATTTCCTCGAACAGGAGAGGATGAAGCAGTATAATAGAGATAAGTATTTACCTCAGTTCAGAACCAAGGTTATCAATCCAGTAGGAGAACCACGCGAAACCTCATTAATAGCACCTACACACACAAAGCAAATACTTGCACCCAACGTGATCAAGGGGGTTGTCAATCCACTCGGCGGTTATTTGCAAGGATCAGATCTCGTAGTGATAGATAGACAAAATAAAATAACGGTAATGAAATTGCAGCAAGGTATTTTTGGATTTTATATATGATAAAAGTAGACCCCGGGTCCATAGTTTTCATTAGAGGCTTCTCTCTCGAACAAAAATCATACGGTGGGTAAACAAATTATTGTTGGGCAATTGATAGAAAAGTGCATAGTTATAACAATATTTAAGGCAATGATCATTTATATAGGCATCAGGGTGTGCCCTGTTGCCTTGCCATCTCCTTGTTTGCCTTCTGGTCTCCTCCCGAAGCTTCTAGGGTCTCCTCCCGAAGCTTCTAGGGCCATTGATGTACCTCAAGATTGTAATTTGTGTTCTAACCCTAGGGCTAGGTGAATATGATTGTGATTCGGTCTCCTATACGGGCTAAACCCCTCGGCTTATATACACGCCAGGTGGGGGCCCTAGGGTTACATGGTCGGTATCTAGGGACGCGTATGGATGCGGCATGAGTTGGCTTGGAGTGTATGTCAAGTCTTTGGCAGGCGTAATCTTGATCTGGCGTGTAGCTTTCGGAGTCCACCTTAATGAGAATGAGGGCCTACAGGCCTAGCCCAAGGACTATGGGTTGACCAGATTGGTACCCCCTAGTCCAGGACACTGTCATCGTCATTTTCCCCTTAATGGCAACAATACAAATACGTGTCTTGTCCCCTACTTTTTCACTGGGATATAGAGCACCGCAAGATTGAACCCATTACAAAACACCTCTCCCATTGGAAGATAAATCAATCTAGTTGGCCAAGCCAAACGGATATATCGAAGATAAATATAAAGCTATAAGAATCATGCATAAAAGAATTCAAAGAAGACTCAATTAATATTCATGAATAATCTGGTCATAAACCCACAATTCATTGGATCCCAACAAACACACCGCAAAAGAAGATTACATCGAATAGATCTCCAAGTACACCAAGGAGAAAATTGTATTGAAGATCAAAGAGAGAGAGAGAAGAAGCCATCTAGCTACTAGCTATGGACCCGTAGGTCTGTGATAAACTACTCACACGTCACCGAAAGGGCGGCAAGGTTGATGTAGAAGGCCTCCGTGATCAATTTCCCCTCCGGTAGAGTACAAGGCCTCCACTTGGGATCACGGAAGAATAGAAACTTGCGGCGGTAGAAAAGTATTTTGGGTGGCTCTCTGTTGGTTTCCCGATTTTAGATAATTTACAGAGGTGGAATTAGGTCATATGGAGCCACAAGGGGCCCACAAGGCACAGGCGCGCCTACCCCCCTGGGCGTGCCCTGTTGCCTTGTCGTCTCCTTGTTTGCCTTCTGGTATCCTCCCAAAGCTTCTAGGGTCTCTCTTGTCCAGAAAAAATCGTCACAAAGTTTCGTAGCATTTGGACTTTGTTTGGTACTAATTTCCTGGAAAACCAAAAAATAGACAAAAAAACTACAATTGGTACTTGGCATTAGGTCAGTAGGTTAGTCCTAAAAAGTGATATATAATTGCATATAAAACATCCAAGATACTATAATAGCATGGAACAATAAAAAAATTATGGATACGTTGGAGAGTATCACCATAGAAAGTAGACGAGTTGGTGTAGATTGTACTTGGAGTCCCTCAAACCATAGATGAACGGACCCGCGAACTGCTCACGAAGAGTCCATCGAATGGAAGGACGAAAGCACGACCTCTCTATGAGTTGCACGTGTATGGTCTTCACGATATGGCAGCACTTCACCGTCCAGCGCTAATCGTTACCGAAGAATTAGAGGGAGGAGAGTACAACCACACTGGGCTTATAATTATGAGTATTAGAGGATCTAGGTCAAGCTCTAATTGATCAACTAGGACCAACTAGAACTAGAACTAGAGAACTAGAGGGGGCTCCAAAACTTGTGTGTTAAAAAGATGCAAAAGCCTCTATTATATATAGGTTGAGAGGGGGCGCCACACAAGGGGAGGAGTCCTCCCCCCTTGCTCCATCCCTAGGGGGAGGGAGGACTCCCTCCCCTAGTCCAATTCGGCCTCCCCTAAAGAGAAAGGAGGCGCCACCTCCTATATTGGGCCTATGTGGCTCAATTCTCCTTCCACCACTTGGCCTCTTAAGGCCCGTTGATATCAAAATAAATATAAAAGCCTCCTAAAAATTACTACAGCCTTTTATTATTAAATAAACATCATCGAAAACATTTTCGACCTATATATTATTTATCAAAAATACCCGGTATTGCCCGATAAAATCTGAAACCCTTCCGGTAACCCCGGAGCACTTCTGGTTCCTCTCAAAACTATTCCGAATTTTAATGAAATAATTCCACAAATATACTCTCATTATTCCCTTCCTACTAACACTCAGAAAATCATTATTACCTTAAGCTTGTGACCCCGTAGGTTCGATAAAACATAGGCATGAAGGAAACCCCTTCGTTCAATGACCGATAGGGGAACCACAGACGTCCATATCGATCACTACGAATACAGGAAAGACATTAGAGTGAACCTTTGGTTATCTTGTGATGTTCCCTTTGCTTCATGATACTTCACAAAACCCTAGGTGAGATATATTGGTATTCTCTTGAGTCACACACATGCCCACTATACCAGTCTCCTCGTTACTGGTTTTGTTCTTCTTTCTCGTTGACGTGCTCCGGCATCCCTGTGACATAGGCACCTGTGTATGGACAGACGATGATGAATATTGTCACACCGAGAGGGCCCTAAGAATATCTCTCCATCGTCGGAGGAGCAAACTCCACTCTCAAGCTATCTGGTCCCTTGTCAAACTTTGCGATGAACCTGTAAGTTGTCGTTATGATCACCGTGTTACAGATGACGTTTGAGCAACCCCAAAGTTCATATTATGGTAAGAAGTGACTACGATACTCATGGTGTAAGGAACTAAATCACAAATTAACACTCTATGTTATTGTTGGGGAACGTAGTAATTTCAAAAAAAATCCTACGCACACACAGGATCATGGTTATGCAAAGCAACGAGAGGGGAGAGTGTTGTCCATGTAGCCTCGTAGACAGAAAGCGGAAGCGTTAGCACAATGTGGTTGATGTAGTCGTACGTTTTCACGATCCGACCGATCAAGTACCGAACGCACGGCACCTCCGAGTTCAGCACACATTCAGCTCGATGACGTCCCTCGAACTCCGATCCAGCCGAGCTTTGAGGGAGAGTTACGTCAGCACGACGGCGTGGTGACGATGATGATGTTCTACCGACGCAGGGCTTCGCCTAAGCACCGCTACAATATTATCAAGGTGGATTATAGTGGAGGGGGCACCGCACACGGCTAAGCGATCAAGAGATCAATTGTTGTGTCTCTGGAGTGCCCCCCTGCCCCCGTATATAAAGGAGCAAGGGAGAGGCAAGCCCTAGAGGGGGCACGCAAAGTGTGGGGAGTCCTACTAGGACTCTCAAGTCCTAGTAGGATTCCCCTTTCTTTTCTGGAGTAGGAGAGAAGGAAAGAGGGGGAGAGGGAGAAGGAAAATGGGGTTGCACCCCTTGTCCAATTCGGACCAGAGGGGGGCGCGCGCCTCCTTCCTTTTGGCCTCTCTCCTCTATTCCTATATGGCCCAATAAGGCCCAATACTTCTCCTGTTGAATTCCCGTAACTCCCCGGTTCTCTGAAAATACCCGAATCACTCGGAACCTTTCCGATGTCCGAATATAGCTGTCCAATATATCGATCTTTACGCCTGGACCATTTCGAGACTCCTCATCATGTCCCCGATCTCATCCGGGACACAAACTACCTTCGGTACATCAAAAATCACATAAACTCATAATACAATCGTCACCGAAACTTTAAGCGTGCGGACCCTACGGGTTTGAGAACTATGTATACATGACCGAGACACGTCTCCGGCCAATAACCAATAGCGGAACCTGGATGCTCATATTGGCTCCCACATATTCTACGAAAATCTTTATCGGTCAAACCGCATAACAACATACGTTGTTCCCTTTTTCATCGGTATGTTACTTGCCCGAGATTCGATCGTCGGTATCTCAATACCTAGTTCAATATCGTTACTGGCAAGTCTCTTTACTCGTTGCATAATACATCATCCCGTAACTAACTCATTAGTTACAATGCTTGCAAGGCTTATAGTGATGTGCATTACCGAGTGGGCCCAGAGATACCTCTCCGACAATCGGAGTGACAAATCCTAATCTCGAAATACGCCAACCCAACAAGTACCTTCGGAGACACCAGAGAGCACCTTTATAATCACCCGATTCACGTTGTGACATTTGGTAGCACACAAAGTGTTCCTCCGTAAACGGAGTTGCATAATTTCATAGTCAGAGGAACATGTATAAGTCATGAAGAAAGCAATAGCAGCATACTAAACGATCAAGTGCTAAGCTAAGGGAATGGGTCAAGTCAATCACATCATTCTCCTAATGATGTGATCCCGTCAATCAAATGACAACTCATGTCCATGGCTAGGAAACTCAACCATCTTCGATTAACGAGCTAGTTAAGTAGAGGCATACTAGTGACACTCTATTTGTCTATGTATTCACACATGTATTATGTTCCGGTTAATACAATTCTAGCATGAATAATAAACATTTATCATGAAATAATGAAATAAATAATAACTTTATTATTGCCTCTAGGGCATATTTCCTTCAGTCTCCCACTTGCACTAGAGTCAATAATCTAGTTCACATCGCCATGTGATTTAACACCAATAGTTTACATCACCATGTGATTAACACCCATAGTTCACATCGTCATGTGACCAACACCCAAAGGGTTTACTAGAGTCAATAATCTAGTTCATATCGCTATGTGATTAACACCCAAAGAGTACTAAGGTGTGATCATGTTTTGCTTGTGAGAGAAGTTTAGTCAACGGGTCTGCCACATTCAGATCCGTATGTATTTTGCAAATTTCTATGTCAACAATGCTCTGCACGGAGCTACTCTAGCTAATTTCTCCCACTTTCAATATGCATCCAGATTGAGATTTAGAGTCATCTGGATCAGTGTCAAAACTTGCATCGACGTAACCCTTTACGTTGAACCTTTTTTTCACCTCCATAATCGAGAAACATATCCTTATTCCACTAGAATAATTTTGACCGCTGTCCAGTGATCTACTCCTAGATCACTATTGTACTCCCTTGCCAAAATCAGTGTAGGGTATACAATAGATCTGGTTCACAGCATGGCATACTTTATAGAACCTATGGCTGAGGCATAGGGAATGACTTTCATTCTCTTTCTATCTTCTGCCGTGGTCGGGCTTTGAGTCTTACTCAATTTCACACCTTGTAACACAGGCAAGAACTCTTTCTTTAATTGTTCCATTTTGAACTACTTCAAAATCTTGTCAAGGTATGTACTCATTCAAAAAACTTATCAAGCGTCTTGATCTATCTCTATAGATCTTGATGCTCAATATGTAAGCAGCTTCACCGAGGTCTTTCTTTGAAAAACTCCTTTCAAACACTCCTTATGCTTTGTGGAATAATTCTACAATTATTTCCGATCAACAATATGTCATTCACATGTACTTATCAGAAATGTTGTAGTGCTCCCACTCACTTTCTTGTAAATACAGGCTTCACCGCAAGTCTGTATAAAACTATATGCTTTGATCAACTTATCAAAGCGTATATTCCAACTCCGAGATGCTTGCACCAGTCCATAGATGGATTGCTGGAGCTTGCATATTTTGTTAGCACCTTTAGGATTGACAAAACCTTCTGGTTGCATCATATACAACTCTTCTTTAATAAATCCATTAAGGAATCTAGTTTTGTTTATCCATTTGCCAGATTTCATAAAATGCGGCAATTGCTAACATGATTCAGACAGACTGAAGCATAGATATGAGTGAGAAACTCTTATCGTAGTCAACACCTTGAACTTGTCGAAAACCTTTTGCGACAATTCGAGCTTTGTAAATAGTAACACTACTATCAGCATCCGTCTTCCTCTTGAAAATCCATTTAATCTCAATGGCTCGCCAATCATTGGGCAAGTCAATCAAATTCCATACTTTGTCATACATGGATCCCATCTCAGATTTCATGGCCTCAAGCCATTTCGCAGAATCTGGGCTCATCATCGCTTCCTCATAGTTCGTAGGTTCGTCATGGTCAAGTAACATGACCTCCAGAACAGGATTATCGTACCACTCTGGTGCGGATCTTACTCTGGTTGATCTACGAAGTTCTGTAGTAACTTGATCTGAAGTTTCATGATCATCATCATTAACTTCCTCACTAATTGGTGTAGGAGTCACAAGAACAGATTTCTGCGATGAACTACTTTCCAATAAGGGAGCAGGTACAGTTACCTCATCAAGTTCTACTTTCCTCCCACTCACTTCTTTCGATAGAAACTCCTTCTCTAGAGAGGATCCATTCTTAGCAACGAATGTCTTGCCTTCGGATCTGTGATAGAAGGTGTACCCAACTGTCTCCTTTGGGTATCCTATGAAGACACATTTCTCCGATTTGGGTTTGAGCTTATCAGGATGAAACTTTTTCACATAAGCATCGCAACCCCAAACTTTAAGAAACGACAACTTTGGTTTCTTGCCAAACCACATTTCATACGGTGTCGTCTCAACAAATTTAGATGGTGCCATTTTTAACGTGAATGCAGCTGTCTCTAATGCATAAACCCAAAACGATAGTGGTAGATCGGTAAGAAACATCATAGATTGCACTATATCTAATAATGTACAGTTATGATGTCCGGAAACACCATTACGCTGTGGTGTTCCAGGTGGCGTGAGTTGCGAAACTATTCCGCGTTGTTTCAAATGAATACCAAACTCGTAACTCAAATATTCTCCTCCACGATCAGATCGTAGAAACTTTATTTTCTTGTTACGATGATTTTCCACTTCACTCTAAAATTATATGAACTTTTCAAATGTTTCAGACTTTATGTTTCATCAAGTAGATATACCCATATCTGCTCAAATCATATGTGGAAGTCAGAAAATAACGATACCCGCCGCGAGCCTCAATATTCATCGGACCACATGCATCAGTATGTATGATTTCCAACAAATCTGTTGCTCGCTCCATTGTTCCGGAGAACAGAGTCTTAGTCATCTTGCCCATGAGGCATGGTTCTCAAGCATCAACTGATTCATAATCAAGTGATTCAAAAATCCCATCAGCATGGCGTTTCTTCATGCGCTTTACACCAATATGACCTAAATGGCAGTGCCACAAATAAGGTGCACTATCATTATTAACTTTTCATCTTTTGGCTTCAATATTATGAATATGTGTATCACTACGATCGAGATTCAACAAACCATTTTCGTTGGTGTGTATGACCATAGAAGGTCTTATTCATGTAAACAGAACAACAATTGTTCTCTAACTTAGATGAATAACTGTATTGCAATAAACATGATCAAATCATATTCATGCTCAACGCAAACACCAAATAACACTTATTTCAACATTAATCCCGAAAGTATAGGGAGTGTGCGATGATGATCATATCAATCTTGGAACCACTTCCAACACACATCGTCACTTCACCCTTAACTAGTCTCTGTTCATTCTGCAACTCCCGTTTCGAGTTACAAATCTTAGCAACTGTACTAGTATCAAATACTGAGGGGTTGCTATGAACACTAGTAAAGTACACATCAATAACATGTATATAAAACATACCTTTGTTTACTTTGCCATCCTTTCTAATCCGCCAAATACTTGGGGTAGTTCCACTTCCAGTGACCAATCCCTTTGCAGTAGAAGCACTTAGTCTCAGGCTTAGGTCCAGATTTGGGCTTCTTCACTTGGGCAGCAACTTGCTTGCTGTTCTTCTTTGAAGTTCCCTTTTCTTCCCTTTGCCCCTTTACTTAAAACTAGTGGTCTTGTTAACCATCAACACTTGATGCTCTTTCCTGATTTCTACCTTCGTCGATTTCAGCACCGCGAAGAGCTCGGAAATTACTTTTGTCATCCCTTGCATATTATAGTTCATCACGAAGTTCTAATAACTTGGTGATAGTGACTAGAGAATTCTGTCAATTACTATCTTATCTGGAAGATTAACTCCCACTTGATTAAAGCAATTGTAGTACCCAGACAATCTGAGTTAATCTTGTAGGCAAAGTACTGTCAGAGGTCTCATACCTCTCGACACATGCATGAGTATGAAATACCAATTTCAACTCTTGGAACATCTTATATGCTCCGTGGCGTTCAAAACATTTTTGAAGTCCCGGTTCTAAGCCGTAAAGCATGGTGCACTTAACTATCAAGTAGTCATCATACCGAGCTTTTGTCAAAATGTTCATAACGTCTGTATCTGCTCCTGCAATAGGTCTGTCACCTAGCGGTGCATCAAGGACATATTCTTCTGTGCAGCAATGAGGATAAACCTCAGATCACGGATCCAATCCACATCATTGCTACTAACCTCTTTCAACTTAGTTTTCTCTAGGAACATATAAAAATTAAACGGGGAGCAACATCATGAGCTATTGATCTACAACATAGATATGCTAATACTACCAGGACTAAGTTCAAGATAAATTAAAGTTCAATTAATCATATTATTTAAGAACTCCCACTTAGATAGACATCCCTCTAATCATCCAAGTGATCACGTGATCCAAATCAACTAAATCATGTCCGATCATCACGTGACATGTAGTAGTTTTCAATGGTGAACATCACTATGTTGATCATATCTACTATATCATTCACGCTCGACCTTTCGTTCTCAGTGTTCCGAGGCCATGTCTGCATATGCTAGGCTCGTCAAGTTTAACCTGAGTATTCCGCGTGTGCAACTATTTTGCACCCGTTGTATTTGAACGTAGTGTTGGGGAACGTAGTAATTTCAAAAAAAATCCTACGCACATGCAAGATCATGGTGATGGCATAGCAACGAGAGGGGAGAGTATTGTCCACGTACCCTCGTAGACCGTAAGCGGAAGCGTTATGACAATGCGGTTGATGTAGTCGTACGTCTTCACGATCCGACCGATCCAAGTACCGAACGTCACGGCACCTCCGGAGTTCAGCACACGTTCAGCTCGATGGCGATCCCGGACTCCGATCCAGCAAAGTGTCGGGATGAGTTCCGTCAGACGACAGCGTGGTGGCGATGATGATGCTCTATCGCGCAGGGCTTCGCCTAAACTCCGCGACGATATGACCGAGGTGGAATATGGTGGAAGGGGGCACCGCACACGGCTAAGGAACGATCCGTAGATCAACTTGTGTGTCCATGGGGTGCCCCCTGCCCCCGTATATAAAGGAGCAAGGGGGGGTGCAGCCGGCCCTAGGAGGGGGCGTGCCAAGTGTGGAGTCCTACTAGGACTCCCTAGTCCTAGTAGGATTCCACCTCCCTTGTTGGAGTAGGAGAAGGGGAAAGAGGGGGAGAGGAATAAGGAAAAGGGGGTTGCGCCCCTTGTCCAATTCGGACCAGAGGGGGGGCGCAGGCCTCCTTCCTTTTGGCCTCTCTCGTCTATTTCCGTATGGCCCAATAAGGCCCATATACTACCCGGCGAATTCCCGTAACTCTCCGGTACTCCGAAAAATACCCGAATCACTTGGAACCTTTCCGAACTCCGAATATAGTCGTCCAATATATCGATCTTTACGTCTCGACCATTTCGAGACTCCTCGTCATGTCCCCGATCTCATCCGGGACTCCGAACTCCTTCGGTACATCAAAACTCATAAACTCATAATATAAGCATCGCCGAAACCTTAAGCGTGCGGACCCTACGGGTTCGAGAACTATGTAGACATGACCTAGAACTATTCTTGGTCAATAACCAATAGCGGAACCTGGATGCCCATATTGGCTCCTACATATTCTACGAAGATCTTTATCGGTCAAACCGCATAACAACATACTTTGTTCCCTTTGTCATCGGTATGTTACTTGCCCGAGATTCGATCGTCGGTATCCAATACCTAGTTCAATCTCGTTATCGGCAGGTCTCTTTTACTCGTTACGTAATGCATCATTCCGTAACTAACTCATTAGCTACATTGCTTACAAGGCTTATAGTGATGTGCATTACCGAGAGGGCCAGAGATACCTCTCCGACAATCGGAGTGACAAAACCTAATCTCGAAAATCGCCAACCCAACATGTACCTTTGGAGACATCTGTAGTACTCCTTTATAATCACCCGATTACGTTGTGACATTTGGTAGCACCCAAAGTGTTCCTCCGATGGCAGGAGTTGCATAATCTCATATTTACAGGAACATGTATAAGTCATGAAGAAAGCAATAGCAACATACTAAACGATCAAGTGCTAGGCTAACGGAATGGGTCATGTCAATCACATCATTCTCCTAATGATGTGATCAGATTAATCAAATGACAACACATGTCTATGGTTAGGAAACATAACCATCTTTGATTAATGAGCTAGTCAAGTAGAGGCATACTAGTGACTATATGTTTGTCTATGTATTCACACATGTATTATGTTTCCGTTAATACATTTATAGCATGAATAATAAACATTTATCATGAAATAAGGAAATAAATAATAACTTTATTATTGCCTCTAGGGCATATTTCCTTCAGTCTCCCACTTGCACTAGAGTCAATAATCTAGTTCACATCATCATGTGATTTAACACCAATATTCACATATGTATGTGATTAACACCCATAGTTCACATCGTCATGTGATCAACACCCAAAGGGTTTACTAGAGTCAATAATCTAGTTCACATCGCTATGTGATTAACACCCAAAGAGTACTAAGGTATGATCATGTTTTGCTCGTGAGAGAAGCTTAGTCAACGGGTCTGTCACATTCGTGAGCCGTATGTATTTTGCAAATATTCTATGTCTACAATGCTCGCGCGGAGCTACTCTAGCTAATTGCTCCCACTTTCAATATGTATCCAGATTGAGACTTAGAGTCATCTGGATCAGTGTAAAAAGCTTGCATCGATGTAACTCTTTCTGACGGGCTCTTTTATTACCTCCATAATCGAGAAATATTTCCTTAGTCCTCACTAAGGATATTCTTGACCGCTGTCGATGATCTACTATTAGATCAAAATTGTATTCCTTTGCCAAACTCGGAGTAAGGTATACAATAGGTCCGTACATAGCATAGCATACTTTATAGAACCTATGATCGAGGCATAGAGAATGACTTTTCATTCTTCTTTCTATTTTCTGCCGTGGTCGGGCTTTGAGTCTTACTCAATTTCACACCTTGTAACACAGGCAAGAAACCTTTTCTTTGACTGTTCCATTTTGAACTACTTCAAAATCTTGTCAAGGTATGTACTCATTGAAAAACTTATCAAGTGTCTTGATCTATCTCTATAGATCTTGATGCTCAATATGTAAGCAGCTTCACTGAGGTGTTTCTTTTAAAGAACTCCTTTCAAATACTCCTTTATGCTTTCGGAAAAATTCTACATCATTTCGATCAACAATATGTCATTCACATATACTTATCGTAAATGCTGTAGTGCTCCCACTCACTTTCTTGTAAATACATGCTTCTCCAAAAGTCTCAGATAAAACCATATGCTTTGATCACACTATCAAAGCATTTATTCCAACTCCGAGATGCTTGCACCAGTCCATAGATGGATCATTGAAGCTTGCACATTTTGTTAGCTCCTTTAGGATTGACAAAACCTTCTGTTGCATCATATACAACTCTTCTTTAATAAATCCATTAAAGAATGCAGTTTTGACATCCATTTGCCAGATTTCATAAAATGTGGCAATTGCTAACATGATTCGACAGATTTAAGCATCGCTACAGTTGAGAAAATCTCATTGTAGTCAACACCTTGAACTTGTCGAAAACCTTTTTGCGACAAGTCGAGCTTTGTAGATAGTAATACTACTATCAGCATCTGTCTTCCTCTTGAAGATCCATTTATATAATATGGCTTGCCGATCATCGGGCAACTCCATCAAAGTCCACACTTTGTTCTCATACATGGATCCCATCTCAGATTTCATGGCCTCAAGCCATTTCACGGAATCTGGGCTCATCATCGCTTCCTCATATTTCGTAGGTTCATCATGGTCTAGTAACATGACTTCCGTAACATGATTACCGTACCACTCTGGTGCGGATCTTACCCTGGAAGACCTACGAGGTTTGGTAGCAACTTGATCTGAAGTTTCATGATCATCATCATTAACTTCCTTACTAATTGGTGTAGGAATCACTGGAACTGATTTCTGTGATGAACTACTTTCCAATAAGGGAGCAGGTACAATTACCTCATCAAGTTCTACTTTCCTCCCACTCACTTCTTTCGATAGAAACTCCTTTTCTAGAAAGGATCCAAATTTAGCAACGAAAATCTTGCCTCCAGATCTGTGATAGAAGGTGTACCCAATAGTTACCTTTGGGTATTCTATGAAGATGCACTTCTCCGATTTGGGTTCGAGCTTATCAGGTTGAAACGTTTTCATATAAGCATCGCAACTCCAAACTTTAAGAAACGACAACTTGGGTTTCTTGCTAAACCACAGTTCATATAGTGTCGTCTCAACGGATTTAGATGGTGCCCTTTTTAACGTGAATGCAGCTGTCTCTAATGCATAACCCCAAAACGATAATGGTAAATTAATAAGAGACATCATAGATCGCACCATATCTAGTAAAGTACGATTACGACGTTCGGACACACCATTTCGTTGTGGTGTTCCGGGTGGCGTGAGTTGCGAAACTATTCCGCATTGTTTCAAATGTAAACCAAACTCGTAACTCAAATATTCTCCTCCACGATCAGATCGTAGAAATTTTATTTTCTTGTTACTATGATTTTTCCACTTCACTCTGAAATTCTTTGAACCTTTCAATTATTTCAGACTTATGTTTAATCAAGTAGATATACCCATATCTGCTCAAAGCATCTTGTGAAGCTCAGAAAATAACGATACTTGCCACGAGCATCAACACTCATTGGATCGCATACATTGGTATGTATTATTTTCACCAAGTCAGTAGCTCGTTCCATTGTTCCGGGGAACGGAGTTTTAATCATCTTGCCCAAAAGGCACGGTTCGCAAGCATCAAATGATTCATAATCAAGTGATTCCAAAAATCCATCTTTTATGGAGTTTCTTCATGTGTTTTACACCGATATGACCCAAACGGCAGTGCCACAGATAAGTTGCACTATCATTATTAACTTTGCATCTTTTGGCATCAATATTATGAATATGTGTATCACTACGATCTAGATCCAACAAACTATTTTCATTGGGTGTATAACCATTGAAGGTTTTATTCATGTAAACAGAATAACAATTATTCTTTAACTTTAAATGAATAACCGTTTTGCAATAAACATGATCAAATCATATTCATGCTCAACGCAAACGCTAAATAACATTTATTTGGCTTTTAACACTAATCTCGAAAATATAGGGAGTGTGTGATGATGATCATATCAATCTTGGAACTATTTCCAACACTCATTGTCACTTCCCTCAACTAGTCTCAGGTTTATTATGTAACTCCTGTTTCGAGTTACTAATCTTAGCAACCGAACAAGTATCAAATACTGTGGGCTACTATAAACTCTAGTAAGGCACACATCAAACACCAGATATCAAATATACCCTTGTTCACTTTGCCACCCTTCTTATCTACCAAATATTCAGGTTATTTACGCTTCCAAAGTGATCATTTCCTTTGCAGTAGAAGCACTCAGTTTCAGGCTTTGGTCCAGCTTTGGGCTTCTTCGCGGGAGCGAAAACTTGCTTGTCATTCTACTTGAAGTTCCCTTTCTTTCCCTTTGCCCTTTTCTTGAAACTAGTGGTCTTGTCAATCATCAACACTTGATGCTCTTTTCTTGATTTCTACCTTCGTCGATTTCAAAGCATCACGAAGAGCTTGGGAATTACTTTTGTCATCCCTTGCATATTATAGTTCATCACGAAGTTCTACTAACTTGGCGACGGTGACTAGAGAATTCTGTCAATCACTATCTTATCTGGAAGATTAACTCCCACTTGATTCAAGCGATTGAAGTACCTGCATAATCTGAGCACATGCTCACTAGTTGAGCGATTCTCCTCCATCTTTTAGCTATAGAACTTGTTGGAGACTTCATATCTCTCAACTCGGGTATTTGCTTGAAATATTAACTTCAACTCCTGGAACATCTCATATGGTCCATGACGTTCAAAACGTCTTTGAAGCCCCGATTCTAAGCCGTTAAGTATGGTGCACTAAACTATCAAGTAGTCATCATATTGAGCTAGCCAAACGTTCATAACGCCTCGCATTTGCTCCTGCAATAGGTCTGTCACCTAGCGGTGCATTAAGGACATAATTCTTACAGGCAGCAATGAGGATAAACCTCAGATCACGGATCCAATCTGCATCATTGCTACTAACATTTTTCAATACAATTTTCTCTAGGAACACATATAAAAACATAGGGAAGCAAAAACATAGGGAAGCAACAACGCGAGCTATTGATCGACAACATAATTTGCAAAATACTACCAGGACTAAGTTCATGATAAAT
Source organism: Aegilops bicornis (assembly GCA_021605145.1). NCBI lineage: Eukaryota > Viridiplantae > Streptophyta > Magnoliopsida > Poales > Poaceae > Aegilops > Aegilops bicornis. The sequence continues at coordinate 506,496,459 of CM038672.1, forward strand.
TAAAGTTCAATTAATCATATTACTTAAGAACTCCCACTTAGATAGACATCTCTCTAGTCATTTAAGTGATTACGTGATCCAAATCAACTAAACCATGTCCGATCATCACGTGAGATGGAGTAGTTTCAATGGTGAACATCACTATGTTGATCATATCTATTATATGATTCACGTTCGACCTTTCGGTCTCCGTGTTCCGAGGCCATATCTGTATATGCTAGGCTCGTCAAGTTTGACCTGAGTATTCCGCGTGTGCAACTATTTTGCACCCGTTGTATTTGAACGTAGAGCCTATCACACCCGATCATCACGTGGTGTCTCAGCACGAAGAACTTTCGCAATGGTGCATACTCAGGGAGAACACTTCTTGATATTTAGTGCGAGATCATCTTATAATGCTACCGTTAATCAAAGCAAGATAAGATGCATAAAGGATAAACATCACATGCAATCAATATAAGTGATATGATATGGCCATCATCATCTTGTGCTTGTGATCTCCATCTCCGGCACCGTCGTGATCACCATCGCCACCGGTAGCGACACCTTGATCTCCATCGTAGCATCGTTGTCGTCTCGCCAACTATTGCTTCTACGACTATCGCAACCGCTTAGTGATAAAGTAAAGCAATTACATGGCGCTTGCATTTCATACAATAAAGCGACAACCATATGGCTCACGCCATTGCCGATAACTCGGTTACAAAATATGATCATCTCATACAATAAAATATAGCATCACGTCTTGACCATATCACATCACAACATGCCCTGCAAAAACAAGTTAGACGTCCTCTACTTTGTTGTTGCAAGTTTTACGTGGCTGCTACGGGCTGAGCAAGAACCGTTCTTACCTACGCATCAAAACCACAACGATAGTTTGTCAAGTTGGTGCTGTTTTAACCTTCGCGAATGACCGTATGTAGCCACACTCAGTTCAACTAAAGTGAGAGAGAGACACACGCCACCACCTTTAAGCAACGAGTGCTCGCAGCGGTGAAACCAGTCTCGCGTAGCGTCTGCGTAATGTCGGTCCGGGCCGCTTCATCTCACAATACCGCCGAACCAAAGTATGACATGCCGGTAAGCAAGATGACTTGTATCGCCCACAACTCACTTGTGTTCTACTCGTGCATATGACATCTATGCATAAAACCAGGCTAGGATGCCACTGTTGGGGAACGTAGTAATTTCAAAAAAATTCCTACGCACATGCAAGATCATGGTGATGGCATAGCAACGAGAGGGGAGAGTATTGTCCACCCCGTAGACCGTAAGCGGAAGCGTTATGACAACGCGGTTGATGTAGTCGTACGTCTTCACGATCCGACCGATCCAAGTACCAAACGTACGGCACCTCCGAGTTCAGACACGCTCAGCTCGATGACGATCCCCGGACTCGATCCAGCAAAGTGTCGGGATGAGTTCCACAAGACGACGGCGTGGTGGCGATGATGATGCTCTCATCACGCAGGGCTTCGCCTAAACTCCGCGATGATATGACCGAGGTGGAATATGGTGGAAGGGGCACCGCACACGGCTAAGGAACGATCCGTAGATCAACTTGTGTGTCCATGGGGTGCCCCGCCCGTGATATAAAGGAGCAAGAAGTGCGGCCGGCCCTAGGAGGCGCGCCAAGTGTGGAGTCCTACTAGGACTCCCTAGTCCTAGTAGGATTCCACCTCCCTTGTTGGAGTAGGAGAAGGGAAAGAGGGGAGAGGAATAAGGAAAGGGGCTCGCCCCTTGTCCAATTCGGACAAGAGGGGGGCGCAGCCTCCTTCCTTTGGCCTCTCGTCTATTCCCGTATGGCCCAATAAGGCCCATATACTCCCCGGCGAATTCCCGTAACTCTCCGGTACTCCGAAAAATACCCGAATCACTTGGAACCTTTCCGAACTCTGAATATAGTTGTCCAATATATCGATCTTTATGTCTCGACCATTTCGAGACTCCTCGTCATGTCCCCGATCTCATCCGGGACTCCGAACTCCTTCGGTACATCAGAACTCATAAACTCATAATATAACCGCCATCGAAACCTTAGCGTGCGGACCCTACGGGTTCGAGAACTATGTAGACATGACCTAGAACTATTCTTGGTCAATAACCAATAGCGGAACCTGGATGCCCATATTGGCTCCTACATATTCTACGAAGATCTTTATCGGTCAAACCGCATAACAACATACTTTGTTCCCTTTGTCATCGGTATGTTACTTGCCCGAGATTCGATCGTCGGTATCCAATACCTAGTTCAATCTCGTTACCGCAAGTCTCTTTACTCGTTACGTAATGCATCATTCCGTAACTAACTCATTAGCTACATTGCTTGCAAGGCTTATAGTGATGTGCATTACCGAGAGGGCCCAGAGATACCTCTCCGACAATCGGAGTGACAAAACCTAATCTCGAAATACGCCAACCCAACATGTACCTTTGGAGACACCTGTAGTACTCCTTTATAATCACCCGATTACGTTGTGACGTTTGGTAGCACCAAAGTGTTCCTCCAGAACGGGAGTTGCATAATCTCATAGTTACAGGAACATGTATAAGTCATGAAGAAAGCAATAGCAACATACTAAACGATCAAGTGCTAGTTTAACGGAATGGGTCATGTCAATCACATCATTCTCCTAATGATGTGATCACATTAATCAAATGACAACACATGTCTATGGTTAGGAAACATAACCATCTTTGATTAATGAGCTAGTCAAGTAGAGGCATACTACTGACTATATGTTTGTCTATGTATTCACACATGTATTATGTTTCCGGTTAATACAATTATAGCATGAATAATAAACATTTATCATGAAATAAGGAAATAAATAATAACTTTATTATTGCCTCTAGGGCATATTTCCTTCACGTAGAGCCTATCACACCCGATCAAAACGTGGTGTCTCGGCACGAAGAACTTTCGCAACGGTGCATACTCAGGGAGAACACTTATACCTTGAAATTCAGTGAGAGATCATCTTATAATGCTACCGTCGATCTAAGCAAAATAAGATGCATAAAAGATAAACATCACATGCAATCAACATAAGTGATATGATATGGCCATCATCATCTTGTGCTTGTGATCTCCATCTTCGAAGCACCGTCATGATCACCATCGTCACCGGCGCGAAACCTTGATCTCCATCGTAGCATCATTGTCATCTCGCCAATTATTGCTTCTACGACTATCGCTACCGCTAAGTGATAAAGTAAAGCAATTACAGGGCGATTGCATTGCATACAATAAAGCGACAACCATATGGCTCCTACCAGTTGCCGATAACTCGGTTACAAAACATGATCATCTCATACAATAAAATATAGCATCATATCTTGACCATATCACATCACAACATGCCCCGCAAAACAAGTTAGATGTCCTCTACTTTGTTGTTGCAAGTTTTACGTGGCTGCTATGGGCTGAGCAAGAACCGTTCTTACCTACACATCAAAACCACAACGATAGTTCGTCAAGTTAGTGTTGTTTTAACCTTCTCAAGGACCGGGCGTAGCCACACTCGGTTCAACTAAAGTTGGAGAAACTGACACCCGCCAGCCACAAATGTGCAAAGCACGTCGGTAGAACCAGTCTCGCGTAAGCGTACGCGTAATGTCGGTCCGGCCGCTTCATCCAACAATACCGCCGAACCAAAGTGTGACATGCTGGTAAGCAGTTTGACTTGTATCGCCCACAACTCACTTGTGTTCTACTCGTGCACATAACATCTACGCATAAAACCAGGCTCGGATGCCACTGTTGGGGAACATAGTAATTTCAAAAAAAAAATCCTGCGCACACAAAGGATCATGGTGATGCAAAGCAACGAGAGGGGAGAGTGTTGTCCATGTACCCTCGTAGACCGAAAGCGGAAGCGTTAGCACAACGCGGTTGATGTAGTCGTACGTCTTCACGATCCGACCGATCAAGTACCGAACGCATTCAGCTCAATGACGTCCCTCGAACTCCGATCCAGCCAAGCTTTGAGGGAGAGTTCCGTCAGCACGACGGCACGGTGACGATGATGATGTTCTACCGACGCAGGGCTTCGCCTAAGCACCGCTACGATATTATCGAGGTGGATTATAGTGGAGGGGGCACCGCACACGGCTAAGAGATCAAGAGATTAGTTGTTGTGTCTCTGGGGTGCCCCCCTGCCCTCGTATATAAAGGAGCAAGGAAGAGGCCGGCCCTAGAGGGGGCGCGCCAAGTGTGGGGAGTCCTACTAGGACTCCCAAGTCCTAGTAGGATTCCCCTTTCCTTTTCGGAGTAGGAGAGAAGGAAAGAGGGGGAGAGGGAGAAGGAAAAGGGGCTGCACCCCTTGTCCAATTCGGACCAGAGGGGGGGCGCCTCCTTCCTTTTGGCATCTCTCCTCTATTCCTGTATGGCCCAATAAGGCCCAATACTTCTCCCGGTGAATTCCCGTAACTCCCCGGTTCTCTGAAAATACCCGAATCACTCGGAACCTTTCCGATGTCCGAATATAGTCGTTCAATATATCGATCTTTACGTCTCGACCATTTCGAGACTCCTCATCATGTCCCCGATCTCATCCGGGACTCCGAACTACCTTCGGTACATCAAATCACATAAACTTAATACAATCGTCACCGGAACTTTAAGCGTGCGGACCCTACGGGTTCGAGAACTATGTAGACATGACCGAGACACGTCTCCGGCCAATAACCAATAGCGGAACCTGGATGCTCATATTGGCTCCCACATATTCTACGAAGATCTTTATCGGTCAAACCGCATAACAACATACGTTGTTCCCTTTGTCATCGGTATGTTACTTGCCCAAGATTCGATCGTCGGTATCTCAATACCTAGTTCAATCTCGTTACTGGCAAGTCTCTTTACTCATTCTGTAATACATCATCCCGTAACTAACTCATTAGTTACAATGCTTGCAAGGCTTATAGTGATGTGCATTACCGAGTGGGCCTAGAGATACCTCTCCGACAATCGGAGTGACAAATCCTAATCTCAAAATACGCCAACCCAACAAGTACCTTCGAAGACACCTGTAGAGCACCTTTATAATCACCCAGTTACGTTGTCACGTTTGGTAGCACACAAAGTGTTCCTCCGGTAAACGGGAGTTGCATAATCATATAGTCATAGGAACATGTATAAGTCATGAAGAAAGCAATAGCAACATACTAAACGATCAAGTGCTAAGCTAACAGAATGGTTCAAGTCAATCACATCATTCTCCTAATGATGTGATCCCGTTAATCAAATGACAACTCATGTCCATGGCTAGGAAACTCAACCATCTTCGATTAACGAGCTAGTTAAGTAGAGGCATACTAGTGACACTCTGTTTGTTTATGTATTCATACATGTATTATGTTTCCGGTTAATACAATTCTAGCATGAATAATAAACATTTATCATGAAATAAGGAAATAAATAATAACTTTAGTATTGCCTCTAGGGCATATTTCCTTCAGTTATAACAATTGACTTCTGACGATATTATCTCAAAGTATAATAAACAAGTTTGGTTCGATTCAATATGATCGTTCTTCAAACGTCATACTCTCAAAGTTGTTTTGAGACCATCGTTACACTTAACGATGTCTCAAGATCCGAAAACTGTGATCACAAACAACACTTGAGCTAGTCTTAGAGGCGAGACTAGGAATATTATTTTACTGTTTATCATTCCACGCGTGCATACGAGTTTTCCACTGAATCGCATATTCCAGGGTCATAGTAGTCATAGCATAGAATATAAACTCTTAATTATAAATAGAGAAATATAGTAATACAATACTATTGCCTCTAGGGCATATTTCCAACAATATCCATGAAGCAATTTTATTTCACACGTACAAGACATCATAATAATTCCATTGGTCCCTCCAAAAAATACATAGGGCTGCAGGGCTATGCCTCAACCCATGACCTTACCGAACTACTCACACATGGCGATCTGATCGCAAGAACAAACCATTGTAGAACACATCAAGAAGGTTGATTGATTGATAATATGTGTTACAATAGTTGTCGGATGCGATGCACAATTACAAAGTATGGCTAATTTGGATGAGTGTTATGGTGATGGTTCTAGCTATGGAGATGGGAAATGGCGGCGGCTAGGGCTGCTGTGGATGACGAAGATGGAGGTTTCAGTGATGTTCTCTCTCTCTCTCTTTGGTGTGGTCCCTTCACGATGTTTATCGGGTTAGATCAGGGGCGTTGTTGGCAGCTCAAACGAGCGCATTCGCTCGTATGAGGCGCTTTCTTGTGCTCTGGAGTCTTCCCGTGCCTCCCACCTTGGCTCTCCTCTACTCTTTACTCCTTTCCATGTATGTGCTTGATTTTGTCCATGTTTAGCCTCATTTCCTATGGAAACTAAATAAAAGATAGGTTTGCATAATCCTTTGCATTCATTAGTCATTAGTAGCAATATCGAAGTAGATATCTTAGTTTTTGTGAAATAAACGGGTTTAATCTCTGATGTGATGAGTGTAAAAATAGCACTTGTCAGTTGGTTGTGCTGATGAGATTAGTGATGGCGGTCGGTGGTGGTGGTGATTATGGCTTCAAATTGTTGGTGATTGGGCTTATCGGGGCCTGGCAACAACATGGCTTGGTGTTGTCCAAAGGCCTTCTTCTCCCTATGTGCCCTTCCTCGGCGGGTCTTCTGGGGTTCGCCTGTGTGTGTGTGTGTGTGTGTGTTTGTGTGTGTTTTAGTTGTGTCTCCTCTCTTGGTTTCCATGTGTACTTTGGTTCACTTGAACCTATCTTGTATGGAGCCGCGTGGCTTCTAGGAAAATTCGATACAATATATTCAGGTGGGGATCCACCCACGGTTGACCATTCAAAAAAAGACACTCACTTTGGCCAAGGCCGCTAGCTAATCAATATGGACTCCATTTTGAATAGCATCGAAGTGGGGCCTTGGATCTCCAAGTGAACTCGGCCATCGGGGCCACCTCTCTGCCCCACAATCTTGCTCCGTATGATGTCCTCGTCAAGCAGCACCCGTCCTTCTCCCAGGACCATGCAATGGAGTCGCGTACATCCGGGTTCAGCTGCACCCACGTTGTCTCAGTCCACAAGTTTATGTATTCCTGCAACATTGGGGCTGTCAATTCCGACCCAACACCGGTAGGCCAACCGCCGTCCGTCAATGCCTGGCTAACAGTGCAGCTAGAGCGCACCCGGGATTTGGTACGGGCATATATGTTCAGCGCCACCTCTTGTACCCTTCGGCCATTCAACCATCTGTCCTCCCAGAATAGAGCATTGTTCCCATCACCAATTGTGCAGCGAGCCGTCGCCCTAAAAAGTTGCTTTGATTCCTCGGGCACGTTGATTTGAAACTCCGCCCATGGCCTTGTAGGGTCGGTACGTTGTAGCCACGGCCATCTGGCCTGCATTGCTATATCAAGCCACTTCAAGTTCGGAATGCCGAGGCCACCTGCCCACTTCGGGGTGCAAACTGAGTCCCACACTACCGTGCATTGTTCGCCGGAGGCCTGTGCTCCGGCACACCAAAGGAACCCACGTACTACCAGTTTAATGCCCCAATTATACAGCTGTGCATTGATCTTTCTGTTGTTTGTCAAAACTGAAACTAATCGAGCTGGCCACCATGTGCCATATTTTCTGACGAGCACTCTTCACCGTTGGATGGTCACATTACCAGCTCGGTCCAATTCAGTAGATTGATCAGCGACCCAGCTGGTCTGCTTCCAGTCCAAGGGTAGAGATTTGTGAGGCTCGCAAACTTCCAGAATGGATAATGCCCATATCCGAAAAGACCAAGTCGTGGCCACCGGTGCCCGCAAGAGGTGAGGAGTGTGGCGTTGTGTCCTGCTGCGGTTACCCGTGATCACCGTGCGTGCTTGCCCAGGCATCTGAAGCAGCAGCGTCCAACGGGCGACGCGTCCATGGCCATGGCCACCACCTCCTCCCGACTCACCACCACCCAATACTCCTTCCTCTCCTCCACGCCATGCTCGCCCACCACCATGGCGGCGCTCCCGCGGCGGCGGAGAGCCGGCGCGCGGTACCCACGTATCCAGGCCATCGAGTTCGACCAGAACACGGTGCGCCCAAAAAGGCTACGACGCCCGTTCTGTGGAGGTTACCACTTGATTTCCTGCCGAGTTTTAACGAGCGGTTTCTTGGTGGCTTCAGGTTGTGGCCATAACTGTCGGCGTCGTCAGCGTCGCCGCCGGGATAGGCATCCCGATTTTCTACGAGAATCAAATTGACAATTCCGTAAGTTTTTTTAAGCAAGAATGGTATTTGGACAATTAAGTTTGCTGAAGTAAGATTAGGAGCAGCATTTTAGAAACATGTTGACTGAAACTGAAAGGGCCTAAACTGTACCCCTGCATTGATGCAAAATGTGATTTTGGATTTCTCCAATGCAGGCAAAGAGAGACAACAACCAGCCGTGCTTCCCCTGCAGCGGCTCCGGCGCGCGTATGTGATTAATCCCTTCGATTGATGTCCTAATTTGCTCCACTCTTCAAAATTTTAATATGTTTGTTCCAATGCCACGGTACACTACACGTAAAATGAGACGAACTGCTGGAATTTGGAAGCGTTAAAGTTTAAGTGTGATAGGAAATTTCTATATAAGATGTAACAACCGGTTAGTTTAGCTTGCATTTTGGTTGGTTTCACACTTGCATTATATTTGCTCTCCATGTTTGGTAGTCTTGTTTTAGCTGGAAATTACCTTTCTAGATGTTGGGCGTTGCATCTAGGTCTTTCATGCCTTATAAGGTGGATGTTAACTGAATAATTTTTGTTTTGCACCTATGTTATAACTGAATAATTGAACTGATGTATTCACTGTTTCACTCACTGAAATGGAATTGGGCCGTGGCCTGTTTCTTGAAGAAAAAATTAATTTATTTTTTGCAAAAAAGTATATCCAATAGTAACCTGGTTCAACCATATGTGGCATCTTCCATGTCAGGTAGAATAATCTGTAGTGCTTTATATATAACACAACCTTCTCTTCCTCGACCACACGGTGTTTCCACTTTCCAGCTAGTTCTTAATTTGATGTGGCAATAGAACCGGGTGGCGTTGGGAGAATTCAGTCATTAAACTTAATAAAGGAATTTATTTCTTCGACTATTTGTTTGATTGCACAAGGCGTTAAGCAACGAAGCTGATGATGTTAAAAGAGTATGATGTCAAATGACAAGCCTTCTCCTGTCTGAAATAGCTATATCTTAAATGGAATCCTTAGATAAAAAAGAATCAAAAGTTCTCTTTGTGAGTTTCAACAACTTAATTAGACTATTCTCTTAAATCAGAAGAGGATGATTAGCCATAGCAAAATCAAATGATGACTTCATGGTGCATGCCGCACACATTATTCTTTTCCTTTTTCTCTGTGTCAGCATCTAGTAGATCAGAATGTTGAAAAGAAATCGTTGATTTTCCAGAGGTATGCAGGTTTTGCACCGGAGCAGGGACTGTTTCTGTAGTAATTGGCAATGGTGAATCTGAAGTATCAAAGTGTGTCAACTGCGATGGCATTGGCTCATTGACATGCACCACATGCCAAGGTAGTGGCATTCAGCCACGCTATCTTGATCGCAGGTAATGGGTTGTTCTCTAATGTTTTCATATATGTTTGTCTGTGGAATAACACCATGCTAATTTATTTAACAACTTCAGAGTGGTACTATTGAATTACCAAAATGAAAGCATGCTTAACACATAAAAATTACTTGAAGCCGTCATAATGTGGATCTTTCATGTAGAGATGACAAAATTGCTTAGCCACAGCTGGCCCATAGTGTTTTTCATATTGTATAGGAACCTGTCATGCCGGGACCTTGCCTTTTATGCCCTTGATAACAAGAGTATTGAATATACCCGTTTCTTATGCCCAAACATTTTGGCCAAGTTGCGACATTCCGAATAAATGGATGTAGCTTGAACAAAGGAGATGTCTGATGGTCTCTTTATTTGTTGACTAACCAGGGAGTTCAAGGATGATGATGACTGAAGATTTTTTCGTTACGAGCTAACGACGGTAAGGTGAGGAATCTGATCTAAGGATGATGCTGAATACTTGGTGACGATGTGTCCGTCAGGAATGATATGATTGTTTTGTGTTGTATTATGTTTCCTCTCCTTTTTTGGTAAATATGTATGGATGTACATGCACACTCTTTTGATGTCTGAAAATGACTGTCCCTCAGTGGGCAAAGGTGATATTTTCTTGTTGAAAGTTCTCAATATATGTCACATAGCGTGTTCTTTCCAATGTAGAAGTTAGTAGCTGACTCTGCATTGCGTTGGTGCTTATATTATTGAGTAACCAAGTTATATGCCACAATCTTTAGGATGTCAGCTTTTCAGCCAATTGGTTAGTGGATGTAACACAATAGTCGAAACCAAATCCAGGGCTTCTGAGCACAGTGAGGGCACTGTTGACCTAAGAGCACAGATCATCTCTTGTAAAACTTACGTGTAAATGAATATGGCCATATATATATTCTTTGCACAAAGTAAACTGCCTGGTACATCTGGTTTGTCCTAGCAAGTGTATGATAATCTAGTAATGCATCGTAGGACATAAATATCTGATGAAGTAACAGAAGGATTTCTTATTATTTTTGAATCTGTCAGGCCGGGGAGAGGGCTCTCCACCTGAATTCACATCATTTCAAAAAATAGATAGATCCAATTTACAAGGGAGACCAGATTGAAAACCTAACAGAGGGACCCTATTTATGAGGAAAACCAGGCTGAAAAACCACACAAACAACGAAGCCTCGTCGACCATCTGACACATGCCATAGTCATGACAAACAAACAATGAGGAATCAAGAGATTACAACATGGGGGCAGAAAGGAAAAGAGGGAAGTGGGTGCCAACGACAAAGCACAACCCAGTTGGCGTACACACCGATCATCACCACGAATGAAGTGCACCGATGAAGGGTATTACAATACCAAGACTTTGCAAATTTCCAGAACACCCGAGTAGGTGTCGGTATCCCCAGTGTGCTATAAATGAGCAGATGCTATCAACGACTATCATTGACCACAAGCTCCACTACATGAGCATGATACAAGAGTAGTGCAAGTCATGGAACTACCAATGATAACAAACCTTGAATGGAAGCTCTGCCACAGGGACAACCGAAACATTTTGCAAGGTGGGGCAAGCATCCTGGTCACCGAAGGGCAAAGATCAACCGAGATAGCGGCGAGACCATGAAAGTCATCACAACACTTCCATCACCATGGGAGGGATTCGAGGATGAGTAGTGACGAAGAATCAACATCAAAGGCACCCCATGAAGGACAGAGGGTGAATGGACGGTAGCATGACGCCACCATCAGACCCATTTTCACCGCCAGCAGAGACCAAGGACCCACGCCAATGGCAAGTGCAAGGGCTTACAAACAATGCCTTCATGAAGGGGGGTGATCTCCACGGACTCCGTCGTCATTGACTATTCACCCTGAACCACGTCAAGTAGATATGCCTCTTCAAGACCACACATCCAGAGGGTTTTATGATGTTGGGGAGAGCCGTCGTGGTTGCTTGAGATACGAGCTCAGCAATTTCTTCAAGAGCACACACACACCTCAATGTTGCCAACCTGGCCATTGGTTGGAAGGTATAGCTGCAAGAACACGCCGCCACAGAGCTAACGACATCGGGATGACGCTGTCGTGGTTGGAGTTATTCGAACGCACCTCACATCAACAGCACGTTGATTACATACATATAACGGTGTCTACCAGTCATGTTGAATAACTAGATAGGATCACAAACGCAAGTATCCCCAGTGTGCTATAAATGAGCAGATGCTATCAACGACTATCATTGACCACAAGCTCCACTACATGAGCATGATACAAGAGTAGTGCAAGTCATGGGACTACCAATGATAACGAACCTTGAATGGAAGCTCTGCCACAGGGACAATCGAAACATTTTGCAAGGTGGGGCAAGCATCCTGGTCACCGAAGGGCAAAGATCAACCGAGATAGCCGCGAGACCATGAAAGTCATCACAACACTTCCATCACCATGGGAGGGATTCGAGGATGAGTAGTGACGAAGAATCAACATCAAAGGCACCCCATGAAGGACAGAGGGTGAATGGGACGGTATGCAGCGCCATCATCAGACCCATTTTCACCGCCATGGAGACCAAGGACCCACGCCAATGGCAAGTACAAGGGCTTACAAACAATGCCTTCATGAAGGGGGGTGATCTCCACGGACTCCGTCGTCATTGACTATTCACCCTGAACCACGTCAAGTAGATATGCCTCTTCAAGACCACACATCCAGAGGGTTTTATGATGTTGGGAAGAGCCGTCGTGGTTGCTTGAGATACGAGCTCAGCAATTTCTTCAAGAGCACACACACCTCAATGTTGCCAACCTGGCTATTGGTTGGAAGGTATAGCTGCAAGAACACGCCGCCACAGAGGTAACGACATCGGGACGACGCTGTCGTGGTTGGAGTTATTCGAACGCATCTCGCATCAACAGCACGTTGATTACATACATATAACGGTGTCTACCAGTCATGTTGAATAACTAGATAGGATCACAAACGCAAGTATATGCTGCAGGTAAAACGTTAAACCTGACTTATTTTCCTTCTTATTGTTTCTTACTTTAAACTGTGCGTTTTTCGGAAATCATTTTGCCTTTATATGTTTAAAAAAAACCGCTCATGGGTTCGATAACCTAGCCCTGACCATCGACAGTTGAATTTTTTCTCCAACGTCCGGTTTTGGTCCGACTCGGCAGCAAGACCAGCACCCAAAGTCCGGTTTAACCTTGCTGTGCGATCTGGGACCGGCAGGATCCTCTCGGGCCCAGCTCAAAGCTGTCGTTGTTGAATTGGTTGGGGAAATACCACAACATTTTCTCAACTTTTTTGTATGCCATGCCATCTTTATCAGCATCTTTTCTGGCTAAAGTACGTAGCATTATCCGTTGGAAGCTATGCAGCTAGCCAGCAATGGTAAGTGGGAGAGCCCCCCTCTCGCAAAGCAGATTGCATCCATGATCAGTGCAGTAAAGCTGGGTTGCCCGCAATTGAATACTGCAAAAGAAAGTTTCAGCGGCACTTTCATTTCACAAAAGTAAGCACACTGATCTCTCTCTCTCTTTGAGCTTGGGATCTTCCCTCATGCCTTCACACGCGAGGAAATCATCACGGTATCTCTTTTTGGCAGGAATCATCACTGCATCTTCTTTAACTGGGTGCAGCTAATTGGGCTTGATTAAAACTTTAATTAAGAGCCTCTTAAAGCCGCGACGCACGGCAGGTGATATGCTTTTTCATGGTTTGTGGATAGCCAACTCCAACGGGCAACCTCAAACGAACGTTTGAATTGTCCGGATTCTGTTCAATTTGAGTAGGTCAAAAGGGGTGATGTGCGGCCGTTTTTATATTTATGCTGGCCGTGCGTCAAACTGATGGACGTATTTCATCCGGCCGCCTAAAATTTTTGCAAAGGAAATGAAAACTTAAATTTAGACCCGTGGCCAAGTTCATACCGGCCAAAGCGTCAGCGGCCGGCACACATATCTGCCTATAAAATGATCACCCCTATAGTTTCACGCCGGCAAACAAAGCCAGCAGCCAGCACACTTGCCAGCGCATAAAAGACGGCCATAGTTCATGTCTCACGGCACACTAGTTCATGCCGGCACACAAGGCAGTATACAAAATGACATTGCTCTTAGCCGTGGCTCAATCATCTTGCTCGAGCATCTCCTTTTGCTTCTTCTTGAACCAATTTTTTTCGTCGGGGACATCTTGCTCAAGTCCACAGTACTTAAAGCTTGTGCCACCTCTTTTACTTTGGTGTTTGCATTGGTGGCCTCAATCTCAAGCTTCTTCATTTGGACGGCCTTCTTGATCTCGAGCTTCCTCCTTTTGACGACCTCCTCCATCTCGAGCTTCTTCGTTTGTAGCTCTATGTAGGCCTTCATTTGTTCTTTTTCTTGCCCTTCCTCTTGTCCCTTGCTTCCTTTTGGGTCATCATGCCTTGCAAAGTTTTTTGCAAGGCGAAAAATGCCGCATCACGCTTCTCATCCACCTTCGAGTTGGTATTGCCCCTCGGCCGCTTCAATCCATCTTCATGCCCAACGACGGTCGTCGGCCCTCCATTCTTCTTTAGAGCGGCATATTGATCTTTGAACTTGAGACAATTTTTGATGAGCGTCCAACAATGGGTGAGGGCGAATAATTTGTTCGCATGTTGGGCCTTGAAGGTTTCCAAAGTTTGGAATGCCTACACGATAAAAGTGAAGGCCACAATGTAATAGTGAAGGACACAAGATGCAACAAACATGAACATGGCATAGGAACAAAGAGAAGAAGTTCATACCAAGTCGCCCACACCTAGGTCACTCACGGGACTGGCTTCAACGCTCTCAAGCATGGCACAAAATTTCTAGCATTCTCGTTGGATAAACCCCCACCTCTTTTGGATTGAGTTGATGTCACGGGTGCTCGCAAACTTGTCGGGTCGAAACTTCCTATGTTCTTGAAAGACCGCATGAACTCTCCCCCAAAAAACAACACCTTTTTGCTCGGTGCGGGTCTTGGGATCTTGCCCTATTTCCTTCCAACTCTCACAAATCAACTTGTCCTCATCTTTGGTGTATGATCCCTTGCAAATGCTTTGCTTCCTCTTTTGTGCATTGGCTCTTAGGGTGAGATAATCGATAAACAATGGATCCTCCTCAATGTCGACGCCCTCTTCTTCGTCTTCGCAATAGATGTCTTCGTGCAATGACTCGCATTGGCCGACGGTCTCTTCTTGGTTGTCGTGGCCGCCAATGTGCTCGGCACCATCATCTTGGCCGCATTCGTCTTGGCTTTGGGTCTCGTCGGGATTGAAGGCTTGGCCATGGCCCTCGGGGTGGAAGGCTTGGCCATGACCCTCGTAGATGATGTTCTCCATGAACTTGTCGAAGTCCGGGCCATCATGCATCGTCATCGGGTTTGGTGTTCCGTCGAACAGCCTGCGGGCGTCGGAAAGATTGGCCATAGGAATCGCCCACAACTGCTTCTTTTGCATACCGACGGCTGATGCCTACTACGCAACTTTTATTCTTGTAGACTCGGTTGGGCCTCCAAGCGCAGAGTTTTGTAGGACAGCAACAATTTTTCCTCAGGTGGATGAGCTAAGGTTTATCAATCCGTGGGAGGTGTAGGATGAAGATGGTCTCTCTCTAACAACCCCTGCAATCAAATACAAGCAATCTCTTGTGTCTCCAACACACCCAATACGATGGTAAATTGTATAGGTGCACTAGTTCGGTGAAGAGATGGTGATACAAGTGTAGTATGGATAGTAGATATAGGTTTTTGTAATCTAAAATAATAAAAACAATAAGGTAGAAAGTAACAAAAGTGAGCACAAACGGTATTGCAATGCTTAGAAACAAGGCCTAGGGTTCATACTTTCACTAGTGCAATCTCTCGACAGTGTTAACATAATTGAATCATATAATCATCTCTCAACGTGCAACAAAGAATCACTCCAAAGTTCTTGTCAATAGCGGAGAACATAATATAAAATTGTTGTAGGTAGCAAACCACCTCAAAGTTATCATTTCCGATCAATCTATTGATTCATCTGTTGGGTTACGTAGTAATTACAAAAAAATTCCTACGCACACGCAAGATCATGGTGATGCATAGCAACGAGAGGGGAGAGTGTTTTCCACGTACCCTCGTAGACCAAAAGCGGAAGCGCTAGCACAAAGCGGTTGATGTAGTCGTAAGTATTTCACGATCCGACCGATCAAGTACCGAACGCACGACACCTCGAGTTCAGCACACGTTCAGCCCGATGACGTCCCTCGAACTCCGATCCAGCCGAGTGTTGAGGGAGAGTTTCATCAACACGGCGGCGTGGTGACGATGATGATGTTCTACCGACGCAGGGCTTCGCCTAAGCACCACTACAGTATTATCGAGGAGGACTATGGTGGAGGGGCACCGTGACACGGCTAAAAGATCAAACGATCAATTGTTGTTTCTAGGGTGCCCCTAGCCCCGTATATAAAGGAGCAAGGGGAGGTGCGGCGGCCAAGAGGGCGCCAGCGCCAGAGGAGTCCTACTCCTACTGGAGTAGGACTCCCTCCCTTTTCCTTGTTGGACTAGGAGTGGAGGGGGAAAGAGGAGGGATAGAGGGAGGAAAGGGGGGGGGGGGGCGCCGCCCCCTTCTCCTTGTCCTATTCGAACTAGGGGGAGGGGCGCGCGGCCCTGCCCTGGCCGCCTCTCCTCTTCTCCACAAGGCCCACTATGGCCCATTAAGCCCCCGGGGGGTTCCGGTAACCTCCCGGTACTCCGGTAAAATCCCGATTTAATCCGGAACACTTCCGATATTCAAATATAGGCTTCGAATATATCAATCTTCATGTCTCGACCATTTCGAGACTCCTCGTCATGTCCGTGATCACATCCGGGACTCCGAACAACCTTCAGTACATCAAAACATATAAACTCATAATATAACTATCATCGAAACGTTAAGCGTGCGGACCCTACGGGTTCGAGAACTATGTAGACATGACCGAGACACGTCTCTGTTCAATAACCAATAGCGGAACCTGGATGCTCATATTGGCTCCCACATATTCTACGAAGATCTTTATCGGTCAGACCGCATAACAACATACGTTGTTCCCTTTGTCATCGGTATGTTACTTGCCCGAGATTCGATCGTCGGTATCTCAATACCTAGTTCAATGTCGTTACCGGCAAGTCTCTTTATTCGTTCCGTAATACATCATCCCGCAACTAACTCATTAGTTGCAATGCTTGCAAGGCTTAAGTGATGTGCATTACCGAGAGGGCCCAGAGATACCTCTCCGACAATCGGAGTGACAAATCCTAATCTCGAAATACGCCAACCCAACAAGTACCTTCGGAGACACCTATAGAGCACCTTTATAATCACTCAGTTACGTTGTGACGTTTAGTAGCACACAAAGTGTTCCTCTGGTAAACGGGAGTTGCATAATCTCATAGTCATAGGAACATGTATAAGTCATGAAGAAAGCAATAGCAACATACTAAACGATCGAGTGCTAAGCTAACAGAATGGGTCAAGTCAATCACATCATTCACCTAATGATGTGATCCCATTAATCAAATGACAACTCTTTGTCTATGGCTAGGAAACATAACCATCTTTGATCAACGAGCTAGTCAAGTAGAGGCATACTAGTGACACTCTGTTTGTCTATGTATTCACAGATGTATCATGTTTCTAGTTAATACAATTCTAGCATGAATAATAAACATTTATCATGATATAAGGAAATAAATAATAACTTTATTATTGCCTCTAGGGCATATTTCCTTCAGTCTCCCACTTGCACTAGAGTCAATAATCTAGTTCAAATCGCCATGTGATTTAACATCTATGGTTCACATCTTTATGTGGTTAAGACCCATAGTTCACATCGATATGTGACCAACACCCAAAGGGTTTACTAGAGTCAGTAATCTAGTTCACATCGCTATGTGATTAATACCCAAAGAGTACTAAGGTGTGATCATGTTTTGCTTGTGAGAAAATTTTAGTCAACGGGTCTGTCACATTCAGATCCGTATGTATTATGCAAATTTCTATGTTTACAATGCTCTGCACGAAGCTACTCTAGCTAATAGCTCCCACTTTCAATATTGTGACGCCCGGATATTTAAGCTACAGTAAACCTCTGCTAATGATGCCACGTCACTTCGATTACTGTTGCTAATCTCACGTTAGTTAGAAACCGGTTCGAATTCAAATTCAAAATCAAGCAAACAATAAAAGTTTTCAAGTATTAAAACTAAAATGTTCGAAGTGAGCCAAATAATGAATAGGTAATTATGGTGAAGAAACCACACTTTTATAAAATGTTTAAATGCTCTAAAATGAATAAAATAGTAGCAAATATAATTATTTAAATGTTTTAGAAATAATAAACATTTTCAAAACTAAATTGTTATAAGTATTAAACTATTGTGACAGTGGCATAATTTGTAAAATCTATTTAGGTGCCACTTTGGTAATTTACTAAAACTGAAATAAAAGGAAACTAAAAGAAAGCAAAAAATAGCAAATAAAAATAAGAAAAGAGAAAGACAAAAGAAAATAAAGATAGAAAGAAAAGGACACCCCCGACCAACTGGGCCAACAGGCCCAGCTGGCCACCCATGCGGCCCAGCTGGCCCACCCCGGCTGGATAACCCCACCCGCAGCCAAATCCTAACCCCCCCACGCCTCGCTCCTCTCCTTCCCCGTCTGGCCCGGGATCGGGGCAACTGCGCCCCTGACCCCGCCGATGTCGCGTGCCACCTCGTCGCATCTCGTCGGCGCCCCGGTGCCCGCTGCCATCCCCGGATCTCCCGCGCCTCTCTCTCGTGGGATCGACCCCGCCGCTCGATGCCCTGGTTGCCTGGCCACCTCTCCGCCGCCGCGGCTGCCTCGCCGGCGCCTCCTCCCCGATGGTCTGCCTCCTCTCCGTCGGGTCATCGTCGTCGTCCTCCCCAACCACCATTGCCACGAACCCTACGAACCCCCGTGAGCTTCCTCCTCCTCTCTCTCTGCCATGTCGCGCGCCACGCTCCCGGCTGTGGCCGCGCCCTCTCCCCTGCTCCCTCGTCCGCAGCTCCACGCCAAGACGCCCGCGCCGCCTCGCGCCCCACTCGCGCCCCCGCCACCTTGTGCGCCCTCGCGTGCACATCGCCCGCCTCACCTTGCTGCCTCACTGCGGCTTCTCCGGCGGCCCGTGCTCGCCGTCCTCCGGCCAATGGCGCACACCGATCCCCGCCACTGCCTTGCCGCCTGCGTGCGCCACCGCTGCCGGCTCGCCCACTCGCTGCCCGCGATCGGCATTCGGCCCGTCATAACCGCTTTGCCGCTCCGCTGCACCTTTCCGCCGCCTCGCCTGCTTTGGCGCTCCTCTCGTCCCTCGCTCCGCCATGGCGGCGCCTCGCCCGGCCATGCGGCCTCGCCGGCCGTCGTTCGAGTCCCCCCATCTGCGGCCCCGACAGGCGCCATGCTGCCAGCGCTCGCGCCCGCTAACCCGCATCGGCCCCCTGGCCTATGACAAGTGGGGCCCAGCCCATGGAACGTTTAAAAAAAGAATAAAATAAATAAATAATAATTAAAATAATTAATTAATTAAGTTAAGTTAATTAATCATATTTAATTAACCTAATTAACTAGTTAGTTTAATTAAACTGTAATTAGATTAGTTAAACTATTAGGCTAAACAGTCAATGACCAGTGGGACCCACACGTCAGCGACCCAGTCAACACCTCTGTTGATCAAGACGTCATGTCGACATCATGATGACGTCGCAAAACACTGCTCGGATAATGTTGGATTAAATTAATTAAATAAATCCTAAAAATGATTTAAATCTTTTAAAATTAATATAAAATAAACCGTAGCTCAGATGAAAATACTTTCTACATGAAAGTTGCTTAGAACGACGAGACGAATTCGGATACGCAACCCGTTCATCCGCCACGCGTCCCTAGCATAGTGAACCTGCAACATTTCACCTCCGGTTCATCTGTCCGGAAACGCGAAACACCGGGGATACTTTCCCGGATGATTCCCCCTTTCACCGGTATCACCTACTACCGCGTTAGGGCACCCTAGGAACGCTCATTGCCATGTCATGCATTGTCATGTTGTTGTTTGCATTATATTTATTGTTTATTCCCCCTCTTCTCTCGCTAGACTCCGAGACCGACGCTGCTGCTACCCAGTACGACTACGGTGTTGACGACCCCTCCTTGCCGGAGCAATCGGGCAAGCCCCCCACCCCTTGATCACCAGATATCGCCTATTCTTATCTATACTGCTTGCATTAGAGTAGTGTAGCATGTTACTATTTTCCGTTAATCCTATCCTGATGCATAGCTTGTCCTTGCTACTACTGTTCTTACCTTTACCTGCAATCCTACATGCTTAGTTTAGGATGCTAGTATTCCATCTGTGGCCCTACATTCTTGTCCGTCTGCTTTGCTATACTATCGGGCCGTGATCACTCGGGAGGTGATCACGGGTATATACTTATATACTTTACATGATACCTGTGGTGACTAAAGTCGGGTCGGCTCGTAGGAGTACCGTGAGTGGATCTTTGTGGCGGAGGCGGCAGGCAGGTTGAGACCGCCTAGGTGAGAGGTGGGCTGGCCCTGGTCGGTGTCATGGTTACATCATTAACACGCTTAACGGGATCTTGGTATTTGATCTGAGTCCGCCATTTGGTCTATACGCACTAACCAACTACGTGGGAAAGATATGGGCACTCGGTGTCGTGGTATCACCAAGCCTTCGTGACGTCGGCCGGCGAGCGCGCTGGCGGATTAGAACGTAAGCCTGCTCTTGTATTAAGGGGCTAGTTACGCTTCCGCCGCGTTACAATAACATGCAGGTGTGCTAAGGCGATGGGCCCGCACCCTGCGCTTAGGTTTAGACCGGCGTCTTGACCTCTCTGTTGGCCTAGGTGGGGATGCGACGTGTTGATCTTCCGAGGCGGGCATGACCCGAGTAAAAGTGTGTCCGCCAAATGGGATCAAGCGTGTTGGGTTATGTGGTGCACCCTGCAGGAAGTTTATCTATTCGAATAGCCGTGATCTTGATAATGTGACGACTTGGAGTTGTACCTTGACCTTATGACAACTAGAACCGGCTACTTAATAAAACACACCCTTCCAAGTGCCTGATACAACCCGGTGATCGCTCTCTAACATGGTGATGAGGAGGGGATCGCCGGGTAGGATTATGCTATACGATGCTACTTGGTGAACTTACCATCTACTCTCTTCTACATGCTGGAAGATGGAGGTGGCCTGAAGCGTAGTCTTCGACGGCATTAGCTATCCCCCTCTTATTCTGGCATTCTGCAGTTCAGTCCACCGATATGGCCCTTTACAGATATACCCATGCATATGTAGTGTAGCTCCTTGCTTGCGAGTGCTTTGAATGAGTACTCACGGTTGCTTTTCTCCCTCCTTTTCCCCCTTTCCCTTCTACCTGGTTGTCACAACCAAATGCCGGAGCCCAGGAGCCAGACGCCACCGTCGACGACGACTCCTACTACACTGGAGGTGCCTACTACTACGTGCAGCCCGGCGACGACCGAGGAGTAGTTAGGAGGATCCCAGGCGGGAGGCCTGCGCCTCTTCGATCTCAGATCCCGGTTTGTGCTAGCCTTCTTAAGGCAAACTTGTTTAACTTATGTCTCAGACTCAGATATTGTTGCTTCCCCTGACTCGTCTATGATCGAGCACTTGTATTCGAGCCCTCGAGGCCCCTGGCTTGTATTATGATGCTTGTATGACTTATTTTTTTTAGAGTTGTGTTGTGATATCTTCCCGTGAGTCCCTGATCTTGATCGTACACGTTTGCGTGTATGATTAGTGTACGATTGAATCGGGGGCGTCACAAGCTGGTATCAGAGCCGACTGCCTGTAGGAATCCCCCTTCCACACTCCTTGGCCGAAGTCGAGTCTAGACTTTACAAAACATTTACTAACATGGCTATGTGGCCCATGGGCCCACGTTGCCATTGGGTGGTATTAGGATCTTTTATTTCTCGACCTATACTCTGGGACTCTGACATCTCTTCTATTCGGGTTAAACGATTTTACTTACTCTGACTTTAGGTTCTCGTAACTACTTCCACCCGGAGAGCCCCTTATTACAGATGATACTTTCTTTGCACTGTAAGTTTCCGAAGATGCTATTCGATGTTTTACCGAGACACTTGTGCCCACTGCCTTTGTAAATTCACTACCACCGAGACATCCCTATGGATAGCTACTTATACTTGCCATCCATACCTTCATTCTCGATTACTCTTGTTAGTACTTGATACCTTGAACTACTTCCCGCTGTTCCGAGAATCCTTTGTGCTTACTGCCTTGCAGCTCCTTTTCATCATGAATACATGTATGAATAATTCCTCACCCTTATTGGGGATTCGTTCATCCCAGTTGTTCAGGTGTTTCACAAAATTCTTTGAAATGCCATTCGATCTTCCGAAATCCTCAGTAGCCTATCACTACAAAAAAATACACTTTCGTGATGGTACGTGTTTGTCACAGTAGGTCGCGTTTTTTGTCATGCATGTACATCCATGACGATTTTATGACAGAATCAAGATAGTCATACCGTCTTTGTCAGAGAAGTGTTCCATGACATTACCAAAATTATCATCACGGAAGTGTCCACTTCCATGACGATAAATCGCGTCACGTAAGTGCTTTCGTCAAGGGTGACCAAACGTGGCATCCACCGTAATGGAACGCTGTTAAGCTATCGGGTCGGTTTTGGATCCGATAACCCGTTAACAGCCCCGACCAATGGGGATTTTCCACGTGTAAAATCATCATTGGGCTGGAGGAAACACGGTCGGCTCATCGTTGGGGACGGATGTCATCCACTCATTGGACGTATAGGCGCCTATGATACGTCGATGTGGCACAGCCCAACAGAGGCCCATTCCTGTGAAAAGGCCGGCCCGTTTGACTTGGTCAAAAGGTGGCGGGCCGGCCATGGAAAGCCTGTTAACGGCTTGTTCGCATATAGCCCATTTACAACCCGCTAACCCAAGGCCCGTTACGCCCTATCCGAATTAGGCCCAGTAACGTCATCTGGGCCATCCAATATGATTCCAGCCCATTTTCACTTCTGGCCCATGTATGGCCCATGACGTCTTCGCCCATATGAGGCCCTATGTAACTCTTGGCCTATTAACGGCCCGTGGTGAAACTGGCCCGCAATGAACAAAGTGTATCACTTTACACCCATTAACGGCCCGTGGTGAAATCGGCCCGTAATGAACGATGTATCACTTTATACCCATTAACGGCCCGCTATTCCGTTGGGCCGTTTCCAATATGTTATCTTTCGGCCTTCTCAGAGCCCATTTATTCTTGGGCTCATTTCCAACATTCGTTTACTTACGGCCCGTTACTGTCATTTTCTGCTTGTGGGCCAAATTCAGCCCGTGGTTACAGTCGGCTCGTTTGTGGTCCGTTAATACGTTGGGTCGTTTTCATAGCATCATCAAATACGGCCTATTAACGATGGCCCGTTATGGTCGGCCCATGAACGGACAATTCCAACTCTAGCCCGTTTATGGCCATAATGCGGCCTGTTATTGGCCCATGTTTGGCCAATCGATCATACGGCCCGTATAAGGCCCATTGATGTTCGGGCCCGTTGAAGGCCCATTGTTTATACGGCCCGTAGAAGGCCCTATGTTTCTACAGCCCGTAGAAGGCCCTCTTGTTTCTATGGCCCGTAGAAGGCCCATCGCTTTCTACTGACGTAGGAGGCCCGATGTCACTACAAAAATATTAGCCCATGGTTATTGTGGCCTAGTTTTAAAAATAGGTTATTGCAGCCACTAGCAAACCGCAGAAAAAGAACTGCATCGACTACAAGCAAACAAATAAACAAGACAACAAGGAAATAAATAAGCAAGCAACTTATGCTAGGCTATCACGGCTATTACACATATTACATCCACCGGGCATCAAAGTTCGCCACCGGTGCAAATATAGGGAACACAAAGACATATAAACGCCGCCAGTAACAAGTCCGAATCAAACCACTTGAAGAGTTCAATAAACAATATCCTCGGTACCCATAATGTTGGGAAGATGCTTAGCAAGCTTATTAACTTTCTCTTGTTTGGCGCTTAAATCCTCCAAAGCTTTGTCATTGCACAAGAAAGTACGCATCTGAATTCTGCGAGGACTTCCTCGGTCCTTGACTTCTTGCCGCAGACAACCGACCGATGCCTTTCACTTGTAGCTAAGACTCAAGAAGCCAAAGTGATTCAGCAAATGAGTTCAAAGAGCTTGTGCCGGTGATCGCCAAGAACTCGAACACTACATCAACGCAGGATCGTGGGGTTTTCTCTCACCGCTACAAGATCGCTTTTATCACCTTTCTTGGAGACCAACAGGTTGTCTCACTATCTTGAATCTTATCTGCATTACTTTCTCTACCATTGCATAGCGGGTGCTCTTCTCCAATATTCTGCTTGCATACTACAAGAGAAACAAGCGCACACATCACAGGTTTAGCTTGTAGTATACCAAACTCATTTTGGTAAACCTGTTCAGTAGTAAGGTGGATAGGATAACAGCATGAAACAAACATATATCTATGTACTATGGTCACTGTATTGTCCATATCATTCTAGTTTATGTTCCCTAATCAAGATAGAGACGCAGTTCAACTCATATATTTTTAAGAGACAAAGAAGATAGATAGAATATAAGTGTGATAAACGACACAGCATTGGCAACACTTGTAATGTGCATCACATGAGAACATAACTGTTTATACAACTGAAACAGAAATCAACATAGAGCAAGAAGTTAGAACAGCAATCCAGTGAAAGAAATAGGTTTAAAACAAACCTGTTATGCCATTGGAGTTTCAGTTGGATCTTTCAAATTTGAAAGTAGTTGGTATGAGTAAATACAAAGGATGCAACAAGAAAGGAGTATGGACCATAGCTACGGAATCGACCTAAGAACAGCTTGCTCTTACGCTTTAAACGTGGAATTTGGGTTAGCTGTGGTGGTCTTAGTGCTTTGGCACGCTGCGGTAGCTTTACAAACTGCTTTCGTGTGTGGGGTACTCTGTGGTGGACATGGTGCTTTGTCAACTATAAGTGGGTTACTATCCGGCTGGGGTTGCGGTTAGATGGGTTGTAGCTGGTTTTACGCCTTAACGGTGTAAGTGTGCAATCTGGAAGAGTCTCGATTATGTGTGGTGGGGCTATTTCGTCGGCCAGTACATCCATGGTTCTATCTGCACCGACGGGTAGCACTCTCTTTTGTGAAGAACGGGTTTTTGCCCCTTAGATACTGCCAACACCTCCTCCAATTCAAATGGCTAATAAACAAGAAAAGAAATTGAACGTCTGTACATTGTATGATAGACAGATGTGGTAATTCACATATATGTTGTCTAACCAAACAGACAAGATGACACAATTTCATATATATGATGCCTAACTAAACAGGATAGCATGACACAGTTTCAGATATATGATGGATAACTTAACATGATATAATGGCATAATTCAGCATATGATGAGTACCTAAACAGGATGACATGAAAAAACTATATGATGTCTTTCTAAAATAGGTTGGGATGAAATAATGCACATACATGTTGTCTAAGTATACAGGATGGCATGATATAATTGAGATAATTGATTCATATACTAAGCAAATGGCACTTTCGCATGTATGATCTCTAAACTAAGCAGATAGAATTCAATATTGTGCATATGATGTCTAAACTAAGCAATGCAAGACACCATATGCATCATATGAGAAATATAAACATTGCAACTTAGAGCATACACCTCGGGTGGGATATAGGACCTGTTCATCATCTGCTCTCTAATCCTCCTCTGAGGAGCTCCCTGTAACCATCGAGATATATGCTTCAACAAGTACCATTGCCTGCTCTAAAGACCTTGTTTTCACTCCAGATTTTTTCATAACCGGCTCAAATTGCTGATACAAATGAAGAGTAGTTCAATATACATAGATTGTCGACAAATGGAATACGTAATGAAAAAAAAGATGGCATGAGATAATTCACATATATGATGCCTGGCTCCATGGCGGTGCATAATTCACATATATGATAACTGGCTGAAAAACATGGCATTGCATAATTCACATATCTGATATAGAAAGCAAACAGGAGGCATTCACACAAAGCATGTCTAATCTAAGCAGATGGCATGGCAATGCAAGACACCATATGCATGATATGAGCAATATAACCCAGCCAAGTTAGAGCATGCACCTCGGGGGGGGATACGACCGGTCATCTCTCTCTCTAATCCTCCTCCGAGGAGCTATCTCAGAACCAAAGCAAGAAATCTGCATCGACAGTAGCATGATCGCTCGTAAGACCTTGTTTTCACTCCAGTTTTCCCATGACCGACTCAAATGGCTGATGCACAGAAGAGTAGATGAATGTATAAACATTGTTGACAAATGGAATACATTATGGAAAAAATATGGCACGATACAATTCATATATCGATGACCTGCTAAACAGGATGGCATTGCATGATTCACGTATATGATGCCTGGCTAAAGAAGAAGGCATTGCATAATTCCCATATACTCCCTCCGTTCCTAAATATTTGTCTTTTTAGAGATTTCAAATGGACTACCACATACGGATGTATATAGACATATTTTAGAGTGTAGATTCACTCATTTTGTTCCGTATGTAGTCACTTGTTGAAATCTCTAAAAAGACAAATATTTAGGAATGGTGGAGTATGATATAGAAACGAAACAGTGGCATTCACACAAAGAAAATCTAAACTAAGCTGATGACATATAAGATGTATAATGTAAGCAATGCAAGGCGCCATATGCATGATATGACCAACATCGGCATGCCAAAGTTAGAGCAAACACCTCGGGTAGTAAACATGCATGGTCGGCTCCTTCCGAATCTCCATCCGAATGCTTATCTTCCTCTGGAATACAATCTGGAAATGTAGGAGAGGGGGCCACTTCGCCCACCATGGAGCAACGTCTGCATGACATTATATTCGCACGCAACGGTCTTCTCTTTTTCTCTACCTGTTCAGTACGATTGTGTACAATATCTGACATGCATAATAAAAAAATAGTTAGATTTTGTAAGGCCCAAGGAGTGCATGCAAAAATCAAGACTGATGGTAGCAAACGAGTGGATGGATCCAAAACTAATGATAGCGGTGTAGATTGTAGCTTCAGTTTAAAAGATAGACAATGGATCATCTATTGTTTGTTGCTCACCCAACATGAACCACATAGAAGACCCCGGATGAACCAGATAGTAGAAAGATACTATTCGTTCTTTGGCTCGATATGAGACCCATGGGCAATTCAAAACTCAAGATTGAACGATAAAGTAGCGGTAATAATAACCGATGTATAACGTAAGCAAACATGAAAGATCGACCTCTCTTCCGGAATCGTAGTCCTCGTGTTCATATGCTCAGTCGATGATGGTAATGCAGTTGGCGTGGTTGCCGGCAATGGGGAAGATGATCTGAGGCGGCCAAAGAAAGTTTGCAGGGGGGATCTCTGCTGCAGTGAACGCTTCTGTCGATGGTGCACCTCACGTGGGGTGGATGACGGCACAGTAGGAGCAGGACATAACACACAGAGTTTTCTTTAACGCCAATCTGAAAATGAAGTAAATCTGTAAGGGCTCCTTAGAATTGGGGGATTCTATAAACGCAGGGACAGGAAAAACACGGGAATAGGATAGAAATGCACGTGCAAAACAGAGCATTTGGAAACATAGGATTTCAACAACCCGGGTGTTCGCTCACATGAATTGAAAGAACAGAGGAATGGAGAAACAAAGTGATGCGACGAGCGTACAACCTCTTTGGCATAGCCTTGTGGACCTCAGCATCATTGGGTTGGACGTGGAGGATGGTGATGATGCTGGTGTGACTGTCGGAGGCGGGGAAGAAGATCTGAGGCCTCTAGAAACGGCGCCGAGGGTACTGCTCCGTTGTGATGGACGGTTCCGTCGTTGGAGCAGCTCCGCTAAGGTGTACGGCGACGAGGCTGAAGCATGACAAGACAAACAACGTTAATCTGAAGTGGGACCCTAATATCATCTGCAATAGATGATGTAAAATACATCACCAAAAAGTGTTAGATGTAAAACGCATCAGCCGCGCCATGGCCGCTCCGATAGATGTCGTAAATATTGTTCACTCTGAACTTAATCAAGAAAATGAACTTCACAAATGAACTGAATTTTCTTTGTCGGCTGATTGAACTAGTAATGAGCATTGCAATAGATGTTTAGGGCGTTCGAGCACTAGTAGCGCAGAGAAGCAAAGGATCTAAATCAGCAGACGCCGAGGAACGCACTAGCAGAGAGCAAGTCGTGTAGTAGCATCATGAAGCGAAAGTGCTAAAGCAGCAACTCCTCAGAAGTCGCCGGAGGTCGTGGCAAAGAAGCAAAGAAAGCTAAGCGAGAGCAAGAGCAGAAAGCAGAAGACGAATCTAAAGGCGAGCAAGAGCAAAGAAAGACGACCAACAAGAAGAACAGAAACAGCCATGAAGCGAGAGCCGGAGAAGCTGCAGCTAGTGCTTGTGGAAGTCGCCACGAGGAAGCAACGACATGGGGAGAGACGCCATGGATGATGTGGCGGCGGCGGCGCCGTTGATGGAGACGCCATGTTCCGCCGATCGAGCACCGGCAGCCCCGTGAGATCGAATAAAAGATAAAATGCAGCGGTGAGTGCAGAACCTCCTTGGTGGCGCCGAGTTGGCCTCGGCTTCATCAGAGGAATTGGTGAGGGTGCTGCATTTCCGGTGGGGCAGGTCAAGACGGCGCTGTGGGAATTGAGGTGGCGCGATAGACGAGGCAAATGTCGGGGCAGCTCCTTGGAGGTGGAGGACGGGGCGGCTGATCCCGGGGCGGACGAGCTCGACAACGGATCCTCATCCGGTGCGGTGGATGAGGGACGACGAGCTGTTGCGGTGGACGACGTAGTCGGGGAAGAGTCTCCGGCTGGGCGGCGGTCGGGAGGCCGACGGAGGAGCGTGGGGTTTCGCGGGTTTTGGCGGCCTCAGTGTACGAATGGGGGGGGCGAAGGGGGAGGGGGAGCCAAGCTTAGGGACGTGATGAAGTCATATACCTACGGTAGGGTCATGGACCTGTCCAAGACACCCTCCCCAAGGACATCTCTAGAAGAAACTACCTTTCAGTCGACCTGGGAGAGTTCCACTCGACCAACTAGAAGACACTCGACCATGAAGCCAACCACTCGACCACCAGGAGATCCAAAGCCAGTCTGCACACAAATGGTCTGTCATTAAGTAGCTTTTATGGTCATCATAGCACTTTATGTGGGCGTTACCAGTAACCCCCTATCTTAATGTACCTTTAACCTTGCATAACTGAGGGTCGGAGGGGTCTGGCGAACTCTATATAAGCCACCCCCCCTCCTCAGTGACAAGGGTTCGCACCTCTGTAACTCATACGCACATATCTGATCGACCGCCTCCGGGCTCCGAGACGTAGGGCTGTTACTTCCTCGAGAAGGTCCTGAACTCGTAAACATCTTGCGTATACAACTACTCCATAGCTAGGATCTTGCCTCTCCATACCTACCCCCCATTCTCTTGTCGGGGCTTAGAACCACGACAGTTGGCGCCCACCGTGGGGCAGGTGTCTTAGCGACTTGTTGGAGAAGTTGCATTTTTTCCAATCCCATTCATCATGGTTTCAGGCGGAGTTTTGGTTGAGGGCCGCGAGATCCATCTCGGCACGCTCACGTTCATCGCCGACGACTCCGCTTGGTTGCAGGAGGCTCCACTCGACGTTGACGCACTTCATCGTCCGCTGGGCGACGACTTTCACGCTGCGTCGCGTCCATGGCGTCCTCTTCTTGCGGCAGCCGTCGACCCAAAGATCGGTCGGCTCTTGTGCCGCCCTCCCTCCCGTTCGCCGCGCAAGCGCCCGGTCAATCGAGGCTTCAGCGGTGGGTGAGGCACGCGGTGGCCGCCACGGCCACTCCCAAGTCGCACAATCGAGCCCGATGAATCTCTCTGACTGCTCGATCTGCCGACTGGCTCGCGAAGATCGCATCCGAAAAGCGACAAAGAGCGATCCAGCGGCGGAGGTTCTGATGGTCGACGGACCACGCAGTCCTCCTGGTTTCCCCCGCACCGACGGAGGCGTTGGCGGAGGCGAGCCGGCCAAGGCTCACGAAGAGTACCAACCCGAGCCCCTCACTTCGCTACAGAGGGAGGAGCTCCGCCGCCGGAACATGGATGCGCTTCACACTCCTATCGTTGGAGAAACTCCCGAGGCCCGTGCCTTAGAAGATGTGCGTTTAACTTGGCTGGCGCACTCGACCGAAAATCTCCAGCTGGTGCTCGATTTAACGAGCGCAACAACGGGTCCCGTCGTCCATTCGACGTCAACTCTTTCCACAACCGACTCAGGTATACCGAACTCCCATTCAGAATCTAGCAGCTGCAGCCCATATAGCAAAGTCCATTCAGCCTTCCCAGTCGAAGGCTGGCAGGGGCTTACTCGGTCGTAGATTTGCTTCGGGCAGCGGAGATCAAAATTCAGTCAGATCACGCGGGAACAGAATTCACAGCAGATCCGTCATCGCGAATACAGTCCGATCGGCACATAGCCCAAGATCTCCTCGAGGCGTGAGGGACATGGAGGCCGGGCGTGATCAAGATGAGGACCGATTCGATCGTGATGATCGACGCCGAGTGCCCACTCCTCCCCAAGGGGTGGGTCATATGTGCCTCGGCGAAGATGACAGACGCCAAAGACAAGTGTTGGGCGAAGGATTCCGGTCGACCCTGTGGAACCAGGCTTTGATGCGAGATCCGTCATCGTTCAAGGTCTAGTCGACAGAACAGAGCTAACCGTGAAGGTCATGATGTAAATGCACCCATCAGCCGCAGAGTACACGCCTCGGGACCAGAGTGTTTTAGCGAGCCATCGAGTCGCGGTGATTCCTCCCAACTTCGGGTTGGCGGCGAAGTCGATAAGTTCACTGGTGAGTCCAAGCCGGATACCTGGCTTGAGGACTACCGAGTGGCTGTCCAGATTGGTGGCGGCAACGATGAAGTGGCCATGAAACACCTGCCTCTTATGTTAGAGGGATCAGCCAGAGCATGGCTGAATCAGTTAGCACCCAGCAGCATTTACACTTGGGAAGATCTTGCCCGAGTGTTTGTCAGGACATTTGAAGGAACTTGCAAGCGACCAGCAGGGTTGACAGAGTTGCAGTTAAACACATATTACACCTTGCCCTTTTTGATTGAGAATTGTATCTGTGGCTACTGTTGTTTTGCTAGTGTGCAGAAGTCGAATGAAACTCTGAGGGATTACATCCAGAGATGGATCACTTTGCACCACACAGTAGAGAATGTATCTGATCATCAGGCAGTCTGTGCCTTCAAGGAAGGAGTTAAGAACAAAGAGTTGAGTCTGAAATTCGGTCGGACAGAGACATGACCACGAGTCGAATGATGGAGATTGCCACCAAGCACGCCAATGGTGAAGAAGAGGATCGGCTCGAGTGGCAAGTACAAGTCAGCCGCTAATGAAACCGTGGAGGGAACTCCAATGGAAGCGAAGCGGAAAGTCGAGCCAGCTGTTCTGGAGAAGCCTTGGCCGTGACTCGAGGAAAGTTCAAGGGGAAACCAAGGGACCTTGGAACCCCAAGAAAGTGAAAGACCAAGATGGAAATGATGTGTTGGACTTGCCATGTCACATTCACACGAAGAAAGATGAAGAGGGTAAACTCATTTACCCAAAGCATACCACTCAATGATGTCGGCTCTTGATTCAAAGCAGCCCAGGGAAGCAGCTCAATGACAAGGAGAAGGAGTCGGACAAAGTTGAGGACAAGGAAGATAGTGACGGTGGATACCCCCAGGTCAATTCCAGTCTGATGATTTTTGCTGACGTTGAAAGCAAAAGTCGATTGAAAGTTATCAACCGAGAAGTGAATATGGTCGCTCCGGCGACATCCAGTTACCTGAAATGGTCGCAGCCGCCATCACGTTCGACTGGGTCGATCACCCGACACACATAGCCACCCCTGGGAGGCAAGCGTTGGTGGTCGACCCAGTCGTCGAAGGCACTCGACTAACTAAGGTTTTGATGGATGGTGACAGTGGCATGAACATTTTGTATGCAAAGACGTTGAAAGGGATGTGAATTCGATGTCCGGACTCGGCACCGAGAACATGAGCTTCCATGGAGTCATTCCCGGAAAGAAGGCTGAGTCACCTCGGCCAAATTGCTCTCGATGTGGTTTCCGTGACTACAAGAATTTTCGTAAGGAAAAGTTGACCTTTGAGGTCGTGGATTTCCAGGCGCTTATCACGTTATCCCGGGAGGCCGCATATGCGCGTTTCATGGCTCGACCATGTTATGTGTACCTCAAACTGAAGATGCCAGGTCCCAAAGGTGTGATCACCACACCGCAATCGGAAAAAAGCAGAAGAGTGTTTCCAGAAAGGCTCTAAGATCGCCGATGCTCAGATGCAGTGGTCGAGCTGCAAGAGTACCAGAAAACTGCAGACCCGAGTGATTTGTTGCGAGCCAAGAAGCCCGCCACGGAGTCAGCATTTCAGTCGTCCGGGGAGACAAAACCGATTCATATTCATCCGACTGATCCCAATGCTGCTCCGACTCACATCTCAACAAAACTCGACTCCAAATAGGAAGAAGCGCTCATCCAGTTCCTCCATGAGAACTGGGACATCTTTGCATGGAAGCCTCACGACATGCCGGTGTTCCTGTGGGATCGGCTGAGCATCGACTACGAGTCGAATCAAAAGTTAAACCTGTCAAAGAACATCTTCGACGGTCCGCCGTCCAAAAGAGAAAGGCCATTGGCGAGGAGGTGGCTCGGCTCTTAGCAGCAGAGTTTATCCGAGAGATTTACCACTCCGAGTAGCTCGCCAATGTTGTCATGGTCCCTAAGAAGGACAATTCACTGCGCATGTGCATCGACTTCAAACATATCAATCGGGCCTGCCGAAAGATCATTTTCCTCTCCCCCGCATCGACCAAATAGTCGACCCATTCAAGGGATGTGAGCGGTTGTATTTCTTAGACGCATATTCCGGGTACCATCAGATCCGTGCAGATGGACCCGCCGAGATCAAAACAGCTTTCATCACTCCATTCAGTGCTTCGTTATGTCACCATGCCATTCGGCCTCAAGAATGCCGGAGCCACGTTCATGAGGATGATTCCGGCGTTTACTCACTCAAATCAGTCGGAATGTGGAAGCATACATGGATGACATTGTGGTCAAGTCACGGAAAGGTTCCGACCTGTTGGTGACCTTGCTGAAACATTTGCCAATCTCAGGAGGTATGATATCAAGCTTAATCCATCAAAGTGCACATTCGGAGTTCCTGGCGGAAAATTACTCGGTTTTCTCGTTTCTGAACGGGGAATCGATGCTAAACCAGAAAAAGTTGGCACTATACTCCGAATGAAACGCCCTGTGCGTGTGCATGATGTCCATAAGCTTACTGGATGCTTGGCCGCTTTAAGTTGATTCATCTCTCGCCTCGGTGAAAAGGCATTGCCTCTTTACCGACTGATGAAGAAGTTAGACAAGTTCGAGTGGACTCCTGAAGCTGATGCAGCATTTGCAGAGCTCAAAGCTCCGCTCTCCACTCCAAATTACCGGTGCTTGCTCCCAATCAAGAAGGAGCCATTGCTGCTTTACATTGCAGCCACAGGACAAGTCGTCAATGCAGTACTTACGGTCGGCGGGAAGAGGAAGGAAAGGCCTTCAAAGTTCAGCGCC
Source organism: Aegilops bicornis (assembly GCA_021605145.1). Taxonomy (NCBI): domain Eukaryota; kingdom Viridiplantae; phylum Streptophyta; class Magnoliopsida; order Poales; family Poaceae; genus Aegilops; species Aegilops bicornis. The sequence continues at coordinate 506,529,859 of CM038672.1, forward strand.
AAAGATATTATCTTTGTGAAGTATTAACCCCGTCAAAGCAAAGATACCCTCATTATCAGAAGCTTGTGTATGGGATTTATATGACCGCGAAGAAGGTTGCTCATTACTTCTCTGATCATTCCATTACAGTCGTCAGCGACGCCCCATTATTAGAGATTTTGCACTGTGAGACGAATCGGGTCGAGTGGCGAAATGGGCGATTGAACTTCTTCCCCTTGATATCAAGTCTCGAGGCAAAGAAAGCCACCAAGTCCCAAGCAATAGCAGATTTCATCGCCGAAAGTGGATTGAACAACGATTCTACCGACTCAAGTTCACTCGAACCTTTGGACTATGTTCTTTGATGGTTCCAAGATGCTGAATGGTTCCAGTGCTGGGGTAGTATTGGTTTCCCCCCGAGGAGATAAGATCAGATATGTGCTCCAGATTCACTTTGATCCTTCCAACAATGAAGCGAATACAAAGCACTGTTGTATGGGTTGCGTATGGCCATTTCATTCGGCGTCCGTCGCCTCATGGTTTATGGCGACTCAGATCTAGTGGTTAATCAGGTGATGGAGGAGTGGGACGTCAGAAGTCCAGCCATGGTTATTCTTGTAATGCAATGAGGAAGCTAGAGAAGAAGTTTGAGGGGTTAGAGCTCCATCATATACCCCGACTGAAAAATCAAGCTGCTAATGATTTGGCGAAAATAGGCTCCAAGAGGGAAGCCATTCCCAGTGATGTGTTTTTGGAGCACATCCACACACCGTCGATTCAATAGGATCCTTTCACTGAAGAAGCTCCACAGCCAAAAAGTGCCACTGATCCGACTGAAGTTGAGGTCCCAGCGTGGTCGACCTGATCATGGAAGTTGTGGTCATCACTCCCGACTGGACAGTACCGTACATCGCGTATATTCTGAGGAAAGAGCTCCCGGAGAATGAAGAAGAGGCTCGACAGATCGTCCGCCGATCCAAGGCCTTTACTGTGATCAAGGGACAGTTATTCAGAGAAAGCGTGACTGGAGTCGGCCAGAAATGCATAACGCCAGAAGAAGGTCAGATAATTCTTGATGATATCCACTCGGGGACCTGTGGTCACCATGCGTCCTCTCGGACCATCGTGGCTAAAGCATACCGAGCGGGATTTTACTGGCCAAAAGCAAATGAAATGGCAAAGGAAATAGTCGACAAGTGTAAAGGAAGTCAGTTCTACTCCAATATGTCACACAAACCCGCCTCAACATTGAATACCATTCCCCTCGTCTGGCCTTTCGCTGTTTGGGGGTTGGATATGATTGGACCACTGAGAACTGGCAGGAGCGGTTTCACTCATTTGCTTGTGGCAGTCGACAAGTTTACGAAGTGGATCGAAGCTAAACCTATCAAGAACCTTGATGCGTGCACTGCCATCAGTTTCATCAGAGAGTTGATATGCATATATGGAGTTCCGCACAGCATCATCACTGACAATGGGTCAAACTTCGATTCCGACAAGTTCAAAGCCTTTTGCGCCTCTCAGGGCACGCGAGTCGACTATGCTTCAGTTGCTCACCCCAACGAATGGACAAGCGTAATCGAGCAAATGGTCTAATTCTCAAAGGATCAAACCTCGATCGATGCGTGATCTCAAGCATGCAGCAGGAGCATGGGTCGACGAACTTCCGTCGGTTCTTTGGGGATTGAGGACCACTCCTAATCGGTCGAATGGGAGAACTCCATTCTTTATGGTCTATGGAGCTGAAGCAGTTCTGCCGAGTGACCTCCTTCACAATGCGCCCCGAGTCGAACTCTACTCTGAAGCTGAAGCGGAGCAAGCCCGGCAAGATGCAGTCGACCTCCTTGAAGAGGAGAGAGAGATGGCCCTGATCCGCTCGACCATCTATCAGCAGGACTTGCATTGATTCCATGCTAGAAATGTGAAGAGCCGAGCCTTTCAAGAAGGGGACTTGGTCCTCCGAGTGGATAAACAGAAACCACACAAGCTCGCTCCCACTTGGGAAGGTCCCTTCATCGTCACCAGAGTTCTCCACAATGGAGCTTATCATCTCTACAACATCGAACGCCAGATTGATGAACCTCGAGGCTGGAATGCGGAGCTGCTACGCCCCTTTTACACTTAAGAACTCACTCGGGTGAGATGTAATAAAAGTACCTCTGTAGTTTGTTTATCAAAGACAAGAATGTTCTAATTCTCCCAGTGATTGTTATTACTTTTCGCTTACATAAGAAATTTCCCCAGTGGGTGGCTTAGCCCGAACCCGCTTTCGCCTAAGTTTGTAAAAATCCCTGCCGAGTGGAGAGCCAGCCTCCCACTCGGGGCTTAAGCTAACGAATCCGTTTAGCCTAAGTATCTGAAAATCCTACCGAGTGGCGAGCCAGCCTCCCACTCGGGGCTTAGCCGCAGTCCAAGTACTCGCCTAAGTTTGAAAATCCTCTGAGTGGCGAGCCAGCCTGCCACTCGGGGGCTTAGCTGCGGTCCAAGTACTCGCCTAAGTTTGAAAATCCTACCGAGTGAGGAGCCAGCCTCCCACTCGGGGGCTTAGCTGCAGTCCAAGTACCCACCTAAGTATTTAATACAATGTGTGCTTTGCAAGGACGACAAGGTACAGATTGACTGTTGCCTTTCCCTTCAGAGTTACGACACAAAATCCTCCCCGGAGGCTTAGCTGTAGTCCAGTACTTGCCTAAGTTTGAAAAATCCTACCGAGTGGAGAGCAAACCTCCCACTCGGGGGCTTAGCTGCAGTCCAGTACCAGCCTAAGTTTTAAAAACCCTACCGAGTGGAGAGCAAACCTCCCACTCGGGGGCTTAGCTGCAGTCCAAGTACTCGCCTAAGTATCCGAAAATCCTACCGAGTGGAGAGCGATCCTCCCACTCGGGGGCTTAGCTGCAGTCCAGTACTCGCCTAAGTACGAAATTCATCCCGATCCGCAAGGACGACGAGGTGCAGGTCGACTGTTACCTTCTCCTTCGGAGCTGCGCCACAAGTACAACGTGCGCTCCCTCCCGATCCGCAAGGACGACAAGGTGCAGGTCGACTGTTACCTTCTCCTGTGCCTGCAAGTACAACGAAGTGTAGGCCGACTTGATTTTCCACCTCAGAGCTGCATCTCAAACATTGAAGCATAATCCTAGTGAAGAACAAAGTTTACTCGAAGGCAAACAAAAGCATATTTCGACGATGAGTAAAGTTCGGACAACATCCTAAGGATGCAGAAGTACCCAGCCTCAAGCCCATTAAAGTTTATCGGTTCTGAGGATCACTCGGCATTCCGAGGCAAATTTAAGACGAATCATAGAAGTTTTTTACTCCTCAGGTGGAGGACTGGAAGGCGCGACGAACTGGTCCAGGTCGATCCCATCAGCGATTCGGGTGGCAGCACCAATGAAAGTCTCCATGAAAGATCGGAAGTCGTACTTCTTGGTATTGGCAACTTTGATGGACGCCAACCTTTCCTCTCGGGCCTCCTTGCAGTGAACGCGGACTAGGGACAGAGCGACGTCAGCACCACATCTGGCACAAGACTTCTTCCATCCCTGCACTCGACTTGGAACGTCATTCAGTCGAGTCATTAAAGACTCGAGGTCATTTTGAAGTGTTTCGCCTGGCCAGAGTGTTGAGTCAATCCGCGATACCGCGACCTTCATCGGCGAGGTAGTCCACCACAATGACAACACGAGACTCCGATCGTAGCACATTCATGGCAGCTTCATCCTTCACGGGGGAGTTAATGGGGTCCAGACTTGTCTCCACTCGACTAGTCTCTTCCTCGAAGTTCTGACAGAATTCTGCAAACACAACTTGAGTTCAAGCTAATGGTACTATGATGAGTCGGTGATAACAAGTCAGTCGGATAAGAGGAATTACCTTCAAGCATGAGGAATAGCTTCTTGGCGAGCCCTCCCAGATAAGCCTCTAGATCATTCCTCTTCCCCACCAGTTCGCCAGCCTTGTCGCTCAGAGCTATCTTGTCGTTCTTCAGTCCGCTAACCTCCTTGTTGGCCGCGTCGAGATCAGCTTTCAGATTGGTGTTCTCCTCTTCAAGTTTTCCGACTGAAGACAACTTCTCTTCCGCGAGCTTGGTTTTGTTCAAAGCCGTCTGCTGCGCCTCGGCAAGGTCATGATCCTTCTTCTTCAGAGCCTCCTCCATTTTGTCTGCAAAATGACAAAGGAGGTCGAAATTAGGAAGGGACAGAAAAATAAAAACAGTCGTCAAGATCTCACCAGCCATACCTTTTGCTTCGTCTCACGCCTTTTGCAAGTTCTCCTGTGCAAGCTTCAAGTCAAGGTTGAGCTTGATCTGTTTGTTCTCCAATTCAGTGTATCGAGCCACAAGCTCGCAAGATTTCTGCAAAGAATCAGTCGACAGATGTCACAGATAGGTTACTTCCGAGTGACTAAGAAAAATCATTGCGTTTCTAAGACTACAGCCGAATCAAAATATTCGGCAGTAGTCTCGGGGACTACACCCAGTGGGTGCACTTAGCGTACCCCCACTGGTCCTACCGACTCGGTTCGATCAGTCGAACAAAAAAAAGGAGTTCTTCAGACTATGGTCGACTGCCAGCAGTCCACCATAGTCTCGGGGACTACACACAGTGGGTGCACTCAGCGTGCCCCCACCGGTTTCAAGATTCCATTCGACATGGTCCGGCCAGACCGAGTGAAGAAGTTATCAAAGAGATACAAAGTATAAAGACTACGGTCGACTGCCAGCAGTCCACCATAGTCTCGGGGACTACACCCAGTGGGTGCACTCAGCGTGCCCCCACCAGTCCAAAAATTTAGTCGACATACCCAAAGGTGTACAGACACGAGGATCTTCGTAAAGAAGAGTTTTTCGTAGCATATCCTAACGTAACAAGTGGTGATCAATTAACACGGGCGTTGCTCAAGAGCTGAGCTAGCATCATAGGCCGCTTGGTGGCTTCCCGGACCACCTTCATCTGCTCCATCATGAGCCCCGCTTGGCTTATAGCCTCCTTAGCAAGACCCACTTGGTCCTCCAGACGTGGTGCATGGCGAAAAGGAGGGCGGATCAGCAGTCGACGTTGAAGGCCGGATACTCGTCAGCGGCACAGCGAAAGACACAGAAGTCCGAGTGGTGTTGCCACCCTCATGAACCAGCGCCTCAGGCATCGATGCAACCTGAGCAGTCCTGCCGGCAGGTGCCTTCTTAGTCCTCCTCCGCCTCAACGGTGCCTCATCATCATCATCAGGGAGATCAATGACATGAGGAGGGACTACAGGAAAGATTCAAAGTTAAAAACGGAAATCCAATCGACCAAAAGCAAAATTACAGCGATCATACCAAGGTTAGAGGTAACAGCATCTTCCATCTCCTGGTCTTCATTCCTGACTGAGGTCTCGGAGGTGGCAGCGCTGCAGATTTCAGAAATCAGTTGATCAGTCAACAAGTCGACCAAAAGTATGTTCGCGTGGAACAAAAAAGCTCAAGTTCTGCTGTACCGGAAATAGTGGGGATAGCCATCTTCATCTTGGGCAAAACCTTTGTCGGCTTCGACGGCGTCGCTCGGGGTTGCTTCGGCGCTTTTTCAGTCGGTGCCGGAGAGGTCGTCCGAGGATGTTTCGTCGACCGCCCGACAGGCGCGATAGCCTTTCCGCGCTCGACCGCAGGGTCATGGGTGAACTTGGACCGCCTTTCCATGCGAGGAGGGTCGATTTCTTCCTCCTCTTCCTCCTCCTCCTCTTAGTCGGAGTTGTCGTCATTTTCGTCCCCCCCCCCCACCATCAGACTGCCATTCCTCCTGGCTTTCACCTCCGCTCCCTTCCTCCTCCTCAACTGGTTCTTGCGCCCCGTTGGGCATCGAGTACATCTCAGTGGTGACCTGGAAGAAGACAAACGAGATGAAAGTCAGTCGACCGATTTAAGCAAAGAAGATGGAGTAAGCAGAGTCAGAGTCAAAGATACGGGATTGAACCTTGTCTGGCTCGTACGATTGGTCGAGTGGAGAGATCCTCCTGGCTCCTCGGGGGTTATATTTGTTCCCGGTGATGGCGGTCATCCATCTCTCCAGTGTGGCATCCTCAACCTCCTTCGGGTGGACCCGAGTGGTGTCATCAGTGCCAGAATACATCCACATCGGATGGTCTCGAGCATCAAGTGGCTGGATGCGCGTCGAAGAAAAACCTCCAGAAGATCCATACCACCACCCCGTCACGGATGAGCTGGACTACACGCCGACCAAAACCTTGACTGAGCCTTCTCCTCCGGGACCACCTTTAGAGAGGACGGCTTGCTCACTCGATCCATGGAGAAAGGAGGGAGTCCAATGATCGCTCAAGGCGGCTGGTCTTGGCAAGAGAACCAGGTCGATCGCCACCCTCGAACCGACCGAGGAAGGACCATGGCTGGAAAAGCACTCTTACCTCTCATTTGGACCCCAAGACCCCCACATCTGAATCACTTGGGTTCTCTCGTCACTGGATTGGCCTTTTTCACCGTCTGGGAGCGACAGTGAAAATGTGTTTGAAGAGGCCCCAATGCGGCTGACAACCCAAAAAATTCTCACACAAGGACACGAAAGCGGCGAGATACACGATGGAGTTGGGTGTGAAGTGGTGGAGTTGTGCCCCAAAGAAGTTCAGAAATCCTCGAAAGAAAGGGTGGGGCGGCAAAGAAAACCCGCGGTCGACGTGAGTGGCTAAGAGGACGCACTCACCCTCCTGAGGCTGCGGCTGCCACTCCATCCCCGGAAGCCTCACTGATCCATGAGGGATCATTCCTTGATTGGCCAGGTTGTCAAGATCTTTCTGGCGGAAGGTTGAGCGAATCCAGTCGCCCTGGATCCAGCCCTGCGGAAAACCGGCCCGCGACGAGGATCCGCCCCGACTGGTCGCCCTCCCCTTCGCCTTTCGCTGCCGCTTTCTTCGCCTGCTCCAAAGCCGCCGTCTTTTCTTTCACCATTGTCGCCGGCGGAATGCGCGTGGAGCAGCAGTTCGGAGGTGGAGGCAGGCGCGGCGGATGAATCTGAGGAAGGAAGGAGGAAAGGGGAACGCACTGTTCAAAAACCCCCAGTCCTGGACCTTATATGAAGTTGCTTCCGAGTGACTGACCCGTAGGCCCAGACGATCCTGTCAAATCCCGCAACAGTCGCCCGCGCGATACATGGCGAAAAAGGTGGCGCGGAGATCGAGGCGTCCTTGCCTTATCCCATCCGATTACTGCGGCTCTCTCTCCGTCCCGCTCGTTTCCTGAAGATTCAAATCCCGCTGAATCCAGCTACCGCAGAGCAAATCGTTAGAAAAAAGATTTCCTCCGTCCTGTCATTCGGAAATCGCCAAGTACGTAAAACGCACTCGACGGATACAAAGAATAGATCAAGGCGACTGAAAAAGGAGTTGATGCCGTCAGTTAAGTCCATTTGATCCAAGACAAGACACAATTGCAGCACAAGAATGAGTCGGGAGTATGTTCAACTCCTTCCCCACTCAAACCTCGATCCATTCGGGGGCTAATGATGAAGTCATATACCTAGGGTAGGGTCATGGACCTGTCCAAGACACCCTCCCCAAGGACATATCTAGAAGAAACTACCTTTCAGTCGACCTGGGAGAGTTCCACTCGACCAACTGGAAGACACTCGACCATGAAGCCAACCACTCGACCACCAGGAGATCCAAAGCCAGTCTGCACACAAACGATCGGTCATTAAGTAGCTTTTATGGTCATCATAGCACTTTATGTGGGCGTTACCAGTAACCCCCTATCTTAATGTACCTTGAACCTTGCATAACTGAGGGCCGGAGGGGTCTGGCGAACTCTATATAAGCCACCCCCTCCTCAGTGACAAGGGTTCGCACCTCTGTAACTCATACGCACATAATACAGTTGACCGCCTCCGGGCTCCGAGACGTAGGGCTGTTACTTCCTTCGAGAAGGGCCTGAACTCGTAAACATCTTGCGTATACAACTACTCCATAGCTAGGATCTTGCCTCTCCATACCTACCCCCCATTCTACTGTCAGGCTTAGAACCACGATAGGACGCGCTTGTCCAAAATGTAGGGTAAGTTACCAGCGTACCCCCACCGGTTTTGACACCGCGACGTGGAGCTTCATTTCTACCGAGGGTTAGAAGGGGATTTCATGTCCGGGCTGCGGGGAGCGATTTCGGATGAGGAGGGAGTTCTCGGCGTCCAAATTTCAGGATAACAAAGGCGCGCTGAGTTGAAGAAGCGAGGAGTTTCAAAGCAGGTGAGACAAAAGATACTCGGTCTTGAAAATTTCGGGATAACAAGGTGCGGATTCCTTGTTCGCGTAACAAACTTAACGTGTAAAAACCAATTCATACAAGACACAAGAGAGTCATGTCCCCTTATACTATATTGCTATAGATGCCATTGAAAAAACTACAATAAAAATCTAAGAAAAAATCAGGAGAACAAGATTACCCAGAACAACACAAAATCGATTCGCTCTTCCCTCAACAACAACAAAAACAAATCAATTCCCACCAAAGAAAGAGTAATGTCCCTTTTATATGATTACAGATGCCATGATCTTGAATTTCAATTTTGAATCCACGTTATGTTGAATTTGAATATATCATTAGGTGACCTTGCGGTTTATAATTGATGTAGTCGTACATTTTGATCTTCCATCATATATGAACATTTTACTCCACCATGTGAACATATATATTGTCGTCTACCATATGGAATAAATTTGAATCAATTTTCCTTATTTGAATATGATTGTTGTCAAGTTATACAATAATCTAAATATTATCTTGATAACAAAAGACATGCATATAGCAGTAATCATATTTCACTATGAACTACATGTACCATACGCTCTCCAATTCATATATTTGTATCCATTTTATGTTGAATTCAAATCATAGTACATTATTGGTCTAGGTAGCGAGATGTTCGGGATAATCTAAACCCTGTTTTCATACGTGTAATTTTTGGCTGAATTGGGATAAGTTTTGGTATAAGCCTCTTGCAAAACCGGAGATTCTCTCAACAAGCCTTGTGGTTCCGAGAGGGAACGTGTCACCTTTGTGTGCGAAACGATATACGCTGCCTCCCCCCTGATTTTATTTACAGAGGCAACATAGAACTATATGAGTGCCCTGTTAAATTTTGGAATTATTTCGGGTTGGCCTTTTTATACATTAATTGAGTCTCTGGACTTTTAATGTGCATAATCTAAATATGAATTGCATGCACATGCTCCGGTGCACCAAAGTGGGTTGAAAAATCACATGTGTGTCCTTGGTTGAATTTCTAGGTCCCATGGAAGAAATGAGAATGAAATTCAAACATCTGGGCATCATGACTCTACTGAGAACATCGAGAAACTTAGATTATAAATTCATGTAAATCCAAAACTCGGCTGCAAATCATGAAACTTGGCATGGTGTCATGGCATGGCACTAACATGTTGTGGTAAATAATTGGGCCGATTTGGAAGCTCGTGGTTCTAAGAGGGAACGTGCCACCTTTGAGTGTGAAACGATATACGCTGCCCCCGCCTTGAGTTTCTTAACAAAGGCAACATAGAACTACATTAGTGCCTGTTAAATTTTGGAATTATTCCGGTTCATTTGTCGCTTTTTATACATTAATTGAGTTTCGTCATTTAATGTGCATAAGTCAAATTTGAACTACAAGCACATGCTCTCGTGCACCAATGTTGGTTGAAAAATCACATTTGTGTCCTCGGGTGAATTTCTAGGTCCCATGCAAGAAATGAGAATAAAATTAAAACATCTGGGCATCGTAGCTGGGTCGAGAACATTGAGAAACTTGGTTTTAAAATTCTTGTAAATCCAAAACATGTCTGAAAATCATGAAACTTGGCATGGATGTCATGTCATGGTACTACCATGTTGTGGTAAAAAAATGGCCGAATAGGAACAGATTTTGGTATAAGCTTCTTGCAAACCGAAGCTTCTCTCAAGAAGGCTCGTGGTTCTGAGAGGGAATGTGCCACCTTTGAGTGTGAAATGATATATGTTGTCCCCCTTGAGTTTATTTACAAAGGCAACATAGAACTACATGAGTGCCCTGTTAAATTTCGTAATTATTCCGGCTTCGTTTGGCCTTATTTACACATTAATTGAGTTTTTGGTCATTTAATGTGCATAATTCAAATTTGAACTACAAGCACGTGCTCCCGTGCAACAAAGTTGGTTGAAAAATCACATTTGTGTCCTCGGGTGAATTTCTACTCCATGGCTCGTGGCTTGGTCGAGAACATTGAGAAACTCGGTTTTAAAATCATGAAACTTGGCATGGTGTCATGTCATGGTGTAGCGACCCGACCTCAGATGGTCAAGTCTCTGTGCTTCTGTGTCATCCCTGGATCGGTAATGCTGACACACACAGTACTCGAAGGATTTATAACAGAGTAGCAATCACACACTTATTACATCGAATGTCTCAAAGAGAACTTATTACAATAATATGGCTGAAGGCCATCTAATGCGATAACAAATGAAGGCTTGGAAGATAAAGTGAGTCCATCAACTCCAACAAAGATAACTGAGCTGCACGGCAACGACCTACAATCCTTACTCCTCGTTCGAAAAGTCTGCAACATAATATGTTGCAGCCCGAGAACGGGTCAAGACATGGAATATGCGGCAATGTAACACATAGAGTAATGAAAGAATAAGCTATACTACATGCATATATGGCTAGTGGAAAGCTCTATGGTTACAGCTTTTGAAAAGCCAATTTTTCCCTACATCAAAGGAATAAATTTAATTTAACTATCATGGTGGTTGAAACATCATTGAGAAGGTGTAACCCCAACTCAATGATCCCAATTAAAGTGATTAACAACCCAGCAAAATTAGTTAAGAGTGATGAGATACATGTGAATACTCAAGTACTAGATACTCAGAATTGTCCATAATCGGGGACACGGCTAACCATGATTAGATTGTACATTCTGCAGAGGTTTGCGCACTTTTCCCCACAAGACTCGATCGCCTCCGTTGGTTTCTCGTGACTGCCTGGTGTTTGAGAGACGGATGACCGAGACACAGCCTTTCAGAAACATTAACTCTCTACTCCGGATAGATCATACCAAACCTATAAAACCCACTACCTGCTGACCTACCTCTTTGAGAGCTTCACGTAACTTACTCAACTATGTTAGAGCCCATAATAGCTTGTGGCTGCACACGGAAGTTTCTAGCATGAATAAACTCAGTTCCCTTTGAGCCTGGGTGGCGGTCCATAGGAAGATCACACGGGTACCCTGGGATTTCCAAGAAAATGCATAACAACCTTTGGGTTCCCCAGTGCCTCAATCCACCCAGATGTGTATTTAAGTTGCCACCTTAAAGTAAACCATTAATTTACAATCTCACATCTGTCATGAATATCTCTCAAACCCAAACCACGTCTACGAGCATAGCATGGCAATATAAGCATAACGTAGGAGTAACTCCCAAGGGTTTGATAGTAACAGGGCAATAGGTTCCTACCTCATCTTCTACTTCCCAACCCACAATTTAATGACATCCTAATCATGCAATGTTGGAGGGTTGAGCTAATGCATAAAAACTGGGTATGAAAAGATATGATCAAGTGTTACTTGCCTTGCTGACGATCCGTGAATCCTAGAGACTCGTAGTAACACGCTTCGCACTCCGGGAATTCTATCGCAAGCAAACAATACATACATAAGTAAACAAGCAAAGATGCACAAACGAAACTTCAACTAAAAGAGGTTGACCGGAGAGTTCAACTTAAGAACTCCGGTTTGCAAAAAGAATCAAACCAAACAGACCAACGAAACTCAGACGGCGAGAAAAACAAAGTCCGTTTACTAATCTGAACTAGGGTCAAATTTTACAGAGATAAAAACTGGTTTAAGTTGATTATTCAGAAAGAGGGTTTCGAGATGAAACTCCAGGCGCTTGAATCACCTGATTCCGCTAACCGGCGAAAAAGATAAACATGTTTGAAAATTGGATCGAAATCGCGATCATAACAACCGCGGAATAAATCCGATAAAAGAACAGCGACGAACTGCTAAACGAACGAACGTTCGTTAGCAGAACCTAAACAGTGAACGCGTTCGTTAGAACGAACGGATGAACGGACGTTCGCTAAATAAATAAACCGACGAAATAAACCGTTCTATAAAAAAACGATCTAGGGTTTTATATAAAAAAACCAAAGGGTTTTTCTTAAAAAAGTATATAATAAACCGGCGGCGGGGTCGGGTACCTCCGTGAGGCGCGTCGTGGGCGGGCGGCTCCAGCTGAGTTTCAGGTGGGGCGGATCGGCGAGGGCGGCGGCGGCTCGGCGACTCGGCGAGGGGCGAAGTCGGCGCGAGGCGGCGGCGACGGGCGAGTCGGGCTCGGTGGCTCAGCTTCCGGCTCCGGCAGCGTGGCGGCTTGGTGGTGGCGGGTGGTGGTGTGGCGGCGGGGGCGGCGGCATATATAGGAGGGCGGGGGTGGGCGACTTGGGGAAGGGGGCGCCCGGGGGTGGAGTCCGACTCGGACTCGCCCTCGGCGTCCGTGCCTCTCGCCGGCGTGGGGAAAAGGCGGCGTGAGCGACCGGCTGGCTCGGCTAGGCCTTGACCCGATCGAGCGTAGCGGGTCCATTTTTTTTAAACATACCGCCGAAAGAAAAATTCCTAGAAAAATAAATAAAAATCTAAAAATTCCAAAACAAGTTTTCTCCGTCTAAATAAAATATTTAGAACTAGATGAACTTTTCTTGGCCCCTAAAATGCAACTTTTAAAGCGTGCAAATTTTTCTAGGGCAAATAAAATTCCAAATAAAATCAAATAAAATCCCAAAAATGATTTTAACATTTTTCCTCCGTTATTTCAATTATTTTGGAGAAGTCATATTATCTCCCCTCATTTATTTATTTAAATTGAAATAGTTTTCCGGAGAGAAAATAATTAAAATCCAATATCCTCGCTCTTTCATTATTTGACAAAATTCAAATATGAAAATTGAAAAAATCCCCAACTCTCTCCGAGGGTCCTTGAGTTGCTTAGGATTTCGAGGATAGCAAGTGAATATGCAATAAAATATGATATGCAGGAATGACCTATGTATAACATGCCAAATTGAATATTTGGGATGTTACAAACCTACCCCCCTTAAGATGAATCTCGCCCTCGAGATTCGGGTTGGCTAGAAAATAGGTGCGGATGGTCCTTGCGAATATCCTCTTTTCGCTCCCAGGTGGCTTCTTCCTCGGTGTGGTGGCTCCAATCGAACTTTGCAAAACTTGATCACCTTGTCATGCGAGTGACTCGCCATCGAAATCCAAAATCTTTACTGGCTTCTCCTCATAAGTCAAATTATTATCCAATTGTATCGCCTCCAGGCAATTGTATCCTTTAGCGGTATGTCGGCCATCTCAAATGGGACTTCTTTAGTTGTGATACGTGAAACACGTCATGCACTCGACAATCCTTCGTAACTCCAGCTTGTAGGCAACTTCTCCCATCCGCTCCAAAATACAGTGCACGGTCCTACAAATCTTGGGGCTAACTTTCCCTTTACTCCAAAACGTTTCACTCCTCGTGGGTGATACTCGCAGATATACTCATCTCCAATTTCATAGGTTACTTCCTTGCGTTTTGAATCTGCGTAACTCTTCCGTCTAGACCGAGCAATTTTTAGCCTGTCTCGATCAGTTTAACCTTCTCCTCTGAGTCCTTGATCAAATCTGCTCCAAACAATGACGGTCTCCAACCTCATCCCACATCAAGGGTGTTCTCAGATCTGCGTCCATACAGAGCTTGAACGGTGCCATCTTCAAACCGGCACAGTAGTTGTTGTTGTATGAGAATTCACAGACGGCAAATTGTCATCCCAACTAGATCCATAATCTAAGCGCATGTGCTCTCAACATGTCCTCCAAAATCTGATTGACTCTCTGTATGTCCGTCCGTCTGTGGGTGGAACGCGGTACTAAACTCCAATCTGGTACCCAAAGTCCGTGTAGCCGATGCTAAAACTTTGAAGTAAATCGTCCCTCTATCTCGACACGATACTCCTCGGAACTCCATGCAAACATACGATCCTGGTCATATATATCTTGGCAAACTTTGCACTTGTATAAGTTGTTTTCACTGGGATAAAATGAGCTACTTTGGTCAAACGATCCACTACTACCCATATTGAATCATATCCTGCTTTGGTTCTGGGTAATCCAGTGATAAAATCCATGCCAAGCTTGTCCCACTTCCATTCGGGTATTGGCATAGGCTACAACAGTCCTGCTGGCTTTTGATGCTCTGCCTTCACTCTCTGACATACATCGCAAACAGCTACATACTTAAATATCCTTATTCATACCAGTCCACCAGAAACGTTCCTTCAAGTCCAAATACATCTTGGTGTTTCCAGGGTGAATCGAGTATGGTGAGTCATGGGCCTCTTGAAGTATTAACTTCCTGATCTCCAAATTGTTGGGCACATAAATCCGATCCTCAAACCACAAGGTATCATGCTCATCCTCGAAAACCTTTGGCTTTTCCTTTGCCCATCTTTTCCTTTATCTCAGCAATCTCTTTATCCTCCTTTTGAGCGTCTCGAATCTTATCCAACAAGGTCGATCAACCTCCATTGTTGCAAGAAAACCTCTTGGAACAATCTCCAAATGAAGTTCCATAACATCCTCTCGCTAACTCCTTTGGCAGTCCTCTACCTTCAAGGATATTGGCATAACTCTTCCGACTCAAAGCGTCACGCTTTCGACGTTAGCTTTTCTGGATGATAGTGTAGCTTCATGTCGTAATCTTTTATAAGTTCCAGCCATCTCCTCTGTCTGAGGTTTAACTCCTTCTGTGTGAAAATGTACTTTAAACTCTTATGATCCGTGTACATATCACAACGGTTTCCCATGAGATAATGTCTCCAGGTCTTCAAAGCATGTACTACAGCTGCTAACTCCAAAGCATGTGTGGCATAGTTCAACTCATAAGGCTTCAGTTGTCGTGAGGCATACGAAACAACTTTTCCTTCCTGCATAAGAACACATCCAATTCTCAAGCGAGAGGCATCACAATACTCTTGAAACTCCTTATGTATATCTGGCAATGTCAGCACTGGGGCTGTAGTCAACCGTTTCTTCAACTCTTGGAAGCTTGTCTCACAATCCTCTGTCCATTTGAACTTGGTATCCTTCTTTAGCAATTATGTCATTGGTTTGGCAATCTTGGAAAATTCTCAATGAATCTCCGATAATATCCTGCCAGTCCAAGGAAACTGCGAATCTCGCTGACTAAAGTGGGTGCCAACCATTCAGTGACTGACTAAATTTTACTGGGGTCTACTGCTATACCTTCTCCTGATATAACATGCCCAAGAAACCCAACTTCCTTTAACCAAAACTCGCACTTGCTGAATTTGGCGTATAACCGGTGTTCCCTGAGTTTCTCAAGAACCAAACGTAGGTGTTCTGCGTGCTCCTATTCGTTCTTCGAGTAAACCATAATATCATCGATAAACACCACAACAAACTTGTCCAAATACTCCATGAACACTCTGTTCATCATACTCATGAAATAGGCAGGGGCGTTAGTCAGTCCAAATGACATGACCGTATACTCATATAATCCATATCGTGTGGTGAATGCTGTCTTTGGTATATCCTTCTCGGATCTTCAATCGATGGTATCCTCGATCGTAGATCAATCTTAGAAAACACCTTAGCTCCTTGCAACTGATCAAACAGATCATTAATCATCGGTAAGGGATACTTGTTCTTTATCGTTACTTCATTCAGAGCTCGGTAATCAACAACCATCCTTAGGGATTTATCCTTCTTCTCCACCAAAAGTACTTTGGGGCTCCCTAAGGTGATGAACTTCTCTGAATGTAACCTTTCTCCAATAGCTCCTTGATCTGCTTCTTAATTTCCTCCGCATCATTTATGCGGGCATCCGATAGGGTCTCTTTGAGATTGGCCTGCACAGTATTAGTTCTATCGTAAACTCGATGTCTCGATCCGGTGGCATGCCCGTAACTCTTCCGAAAAACATCTGGATAATCCTTCACTACAGGTACTTCTTCTTGTATAACTCCCGTGAGGGCATTTACTTGGCTCCTCCTAGGCACATGCCTAGATACATACTTAATCCTTTTTCCCTCTGGGGTGGTAAGATAAATTGACTTGCTAGCACAGTCGATACTTCCTCCAAACTTCGACATCCAATCCATACCTAATATCACATCCAATCCTTGCGACTCCAAGATAATTAGGTCAGACGGAAAAACATGCGTACAATGATTAGGGGTATCTGGGTGCACCATCCGCTAGCCATATACTCGCTCCAAAGCGAGCTTACTAAAAGAGGGGTTCTAAGGGTCCGGGTTGGTAACTTAAACTTATCCACAAATCCCCTTGATATGTATGAATGCGATGCACCAAAGATCGAAAAGAACAATAGCGGTAAATGACCGAACCAAAACTTACCTATTACCGCATCCGCTGCTCTTCAACTTCCTCCACGTTAACGTGGTTCACTTGTCCTTTGTTGAATGGATTGGGCTTCTTCCCAGCGCTCCCATTTCCGTTTCCATTCTTTCCTTGAGCGTTCGTTGGCATAGTGCCCTGTCTTCCCGCACTTAAAGCAAATAACTTGGCTCGGGTCTCTCTTAGCGGGTGTAGCTGGGTTAGAGCGATTCTGATTATTGTTGGCTGCATTTCCATTCCCATTCTTCGCACCATTATCGCTCCTCCTCCAAAGATGGTTATGTCCTCCATGGTTATGAACTAGTCCTCCCGAGTTCGGGTTAGGCGAGGTTTACGGTGAGCTCTGAGTTATACTTCCCTTGTCCATACTTCCTCTTACGACTCTCAATTTGCTGTTGCTTCCTTCAATCATTAGAGCCTTATCTACCAACTCACGGTAGTTGTTGAAAGTTGCCACCATCACCGGATACTCATCTCATCATTCAGTCCTTCCATAAACTTCTCTTGCTTCGCGGCATCCGTGGGCCACATCATCGTGGGCATAGCGTGATAACTTGCTAAACTCATCCACGTCTTTGGGCCACAAGACGGTTCCCTGGCGTAAGTTGCGGAACTCACGCTTCTTTATCTGCATGGCTCTAGTTGAAACATGGGCCGTCTAAAAGCTTGTTGGAACTGGTCCCAAGTGACATTGGCTATAGGAAAAGTAGCCGTACTTCTCCCACCATGCGGCTGCTGGTCCATCCAATTGATGTGCGGCAAAGCGCACTCTTTCAGCATCCGTGCATCCTGCGGTGGTTAACTCCCTTCCAATACAGCGTAACCAGTCATCTGCAACTATTGGCTCGGTGCTACTGGAAAACACCGGCGGTTGTAACCTCAGAAAACGGGCTAAATTGTCCATTGGTGGCGGGTTGTTGTTGTTGTTGTTGGAATTGCCACAGTTACGAACTAGCAATTGCATCAAGGCATTATGTCGTTGGATCAACTGAGTGAGCTCCGGTGGGAAAGCAAATCCGTGTCACGTCTCGGAGGCATCTGGGGTTTAGAGGGGAGAGATTAGAAATAGAAAGAGGTCTAGTGAGAAAACACTACCCATATGCACATGAGGCAAAACACACATTCATTCAATCAAGCAAGCAAGGGCATACAAAACAGTCTAGGACTATCGCATAAGTGCTCACTACTACTAGTTACATGGGGGAAAATACTACTAATATTTGGTGGTCATCTAGAAATTTTGATCGGTGGAAGACTCCAGGATGTCTGCTCCAGCTTCGTCTTCATAGTCATCATCACTCGGATCTGAGTCGGTGTCGTCGATGATGATGTAGTTGTCTGGACAAGCGGGGTCTTCTTCCTCTTCTTGCTCCTCTTCCTTGGGTGCCGGGTCCTCCCATGAAAACTCCAATCTTCTTGACTAGGTCGTCGTTCTTCTCCAAAGAGTGTTGGGGACACAACCATCGAGTGTGAACCGCCCTGGAGGGGCCGGTTTACCCTCGTCCATGATCCAGGCCCACGGAGGAGGCCCGGAGCCCAGAGGCGACTTAAGGTCCATTTATGTAAACCGCCTTAGTGTTGTAACTTGTGTTGTAAGACAAGAGAGAAGAGACCGAGCCGGACACTTGTATGAGCCGGATCAGACTTCAGGACCGGCCGCAAGGCCAACCCGTGTATATAAGGGGACGACCCGGCGGCGGATTAGAGGGAGAGGATTCGAGGCTAAGGCAAAGCTATTGCTCCCTAGTCGCCGAAATCATATCAATCACATCACAACTGGATGTAGGCTTTTACCTTCATCGAAGGGGCCGAACCAGTATAATTCCCGTGTCTTGTGTCCGCTTTAACCCCTCTAGGTTAACCCGTACGATGGCCCTACGACTAAGTCCTTTCATGAGGACATCTGCCGTGACAATTCCACGACAGTTGGCGCCCACCGTGGGGCTACCGCACGACGATTTGATGATCTTAGAGGGCAAGTTCGAAGGACTCGAAGGTTATGCAGTAGGCCGGATGACTAAGAGTCGTCGCGGCAAGCTCTACATCGACGATGCGGACTGGGGCCCCGAGGCCGGCTCAGTTGAGTATCGGTACCGGGTCCCCTTCGGCGGCATACACGTGTTCATCGGCAAGATCGGCGAGCCAGGGCCTGGGCCGACGTCTGCCGACCTCGTCGAGACGGCTCAGCCGGGCGAAGAAGAGTCCTGCCTCGCTAAACCGGCGGTCGAGCATGTTTTCGTGGGAGTCGCCCACGGAGGCTGCGAGGACGGATCAAAGATCTGGTGACGAAACTGTTGTCTACTCGGTGACGAATCGTCGGCCGGAGAAACCGAGTCTCTATACCAGCCGCAAGATGGCCGGATCGGGGCTGCTTCGACGGTGAGAGTATTCCGACCCTTCGATCTACCCAACCGGTTGGGATCTTCATGGCGGTGACGCAGCGGCGCTTCACTCTTCGACCCGCAGCGCCCACGGTCGCCCGGTTCAATAGCGGTGATGGCAGCCGGGAAGGAGGCCTTCTGCGCTACCGCTCAAGTTTTGTCGAGCTTTTCGGCCGCGTTGGCTGTGCTCATGGCGAGGCTAATCCGCTGGATCAGGACCTGCACAACGCGGAGATTGCAAAGGTGAGAGAACAGATCACTAAAGCTAAAGCGGACTGGCGGCCCAGCGGACGTGAGGATGGCAGCGAGCGGCCGCTGGACGCCTTGAGCTTATAGGCTCATGCTTTGGATCGTGAGCGCATCGCATGAAGTCATGAAAAGGAAGTACAGGTCCCGTTTACCTTCGGTTTTCGAGGGAAGAGAGCTTTTCAACACCCTGTATGGGACCAGACCGCCACCGGTGGTAAACCGGCCGGAAGCACCTGGGACGGCCGCGCCGGTTCAACCCCGTGTGGTAGATCTACCTCGTCATCACACCGGCGCACCCCAGGCTGTGCAGACACCTCCGGGTCACTACTCCAGCCCGATGGATAACCTTATGCCGCTGCGGCACGGTTGGAGGCGATTCCGATCGAGGGCGATTCACCACAAAGCGGTCGAAACCCGCCGGGTCAAGGAGCTCCTCGGGGCGGCCCCGCTCGGCAAGAAGCGTATTCGTACAATCGGGATCGGATCCACTCCACCCCCGCCTAAGCCGGAGCTATAGCCGACGCTGGCCGACGAACCGGCCGTGTCAAGCAATGCGCAGCGTGGTCCGCCAAGGCAACAATCCGACGGGCGGCTTTGAGGATGCTCAAGTGGTACCGGACCGCTTAGGGCACGAGGGAGGCCGAGTTAGCAGCACAAGCAGAGGATCATTCGCCGCTACCGGTTCGTCTGACCATCTTCGAGCCAGGGGTCACGTCTGGTTCTTTGGGGTGCCTTGCCTCGTCCCGCTTACGTAACGCGGCGCTTGCCCAAGGACTTCAAGGGGCCGCGCAAGGTGCCCAATTATACCGCCGATTTGGCTCCGAAGCATGGATAGAAAGCTATGAGATGGCCATGGAGATGCTAGATGTGGATGAAGCCGCATGCGAAATACTTCACAATGATGTTGGAAGGAACGACCGGACTTGGTTGAAAAATTTGCCGCCCAGCTCTATCGGTTCGTGGACCCGATTTGCGAACCCGATTCATTCAAAATTTCAAAGACACCTGTAAGCAGCCCATGTCCGTGGTGGATTTAGCAGCTTGTGTCGAGACGGAGGAGAATCCACAACCCATTGGGTGCGCGCGTTTCGAAGTTTTACATTCTTCGGACCGGATCAACCCTGATTCCGCGATCTTGACCTTGGAAGCCAATTGCGGTTCGAGCCATTGAAATTGAAGCTGGGCCGCATGAAGCGTTTTGCCATGACATGGGCACTCTAATGGGCGTTTTGGTAAAGTACGCTGATTACGATAGTACCAAGGATCCCGAATCGAGAATGATGAAGTGGGGAAGGGAAAGCGAGCGGCAACCCTAGGGGCCAGCAGATCATTCGGCGAGCAATGGAGGGAACAAGCGTAGCGAACGGCAACATGGGCTTTGTGGTTAACACCAACGCGCAGGACAAGGGTCAGCGGCGCAGGGGTAGGCAATCAAACCGGGGCGGTCACAATCCAGATCGTTTGAATTTTATGTTGAATCAGCCTTGTCCAAAGCATGGGACGAAGGAGGCACCGGCGAACCACCTTTGGAAGGATTGTTACATTATGCAGGAGTTCAAAAACTCCAACTCTTTCCGGTATGATCAAGGGCCCGGCGGCGGTTCGTGGTCCGCCCCGGGTTACGGTGGAGGAAATTCGCCCGTGATTCGTGGTAATCCGGCGGGCAAGGCAATCGTAATAATCAAAGTAATCGTAATAGTCGTAACAATCGTAACCAAGGGGCTACAATCAACAACAGCAGCGGTCGGGTTATCAAAGTAACCCAAAGCGGTTGAACGGTGGATGCACCACGTCTTTACCACCAGCTTGGACAGACGAGACCGAAAACTTGAAGCGGGCGGTCAGCGTTGTTGAACCGCTGCGCCGCGCATTACCTATCTTTGGTCCGAGCAACCGATCGTGTGGGCGAGAGGACCATCCTCCCGGTTTACAATCCGGGTCAGCTAGCTCGTGGTGGCACCCCGGTAGGAGGGTACAAGTTTACCAAGGTTCTTATGGATGGAGGAAGCAGCATCAACATCACGTACTACGAGACCTTCCGGCGTATGGGGTTGACGGATAGACATCTTAGGCCATCCAAAGACAAGAGTTTCACGCGAGTGGTGCACAGCAAGTCGGCGTACCCGGTCGGTAAGATAGCTCGAGGTGACCTTTGGGGACGAACATGACTCGGATCAGAAACATTAACATTTGAGGTGGTGAAAATTCAAAGCCCTTACCACGCCCTCTTTGGGCGGCCGGCTTATGCTAAATTTATGGCACGGCCCTGTTATGTTTACTTACAGCTGAAAATGCTGGGTCACAAAGGAACGATAATGGTTCATGGGAGCCGCCGGATCGCTTTGGAGTGCGAGGAAGGTGATGCGGCTTACGCAGAGTCGGTTTGTGCCATCGAGGAGCTAAACTATTATAAAACAATGTTGATCCGGCGGATATGACCCCTTTGAAGAAGCCAACTACGGAGCATGATCCGGACTTGAAGTTCAAATCGGCGGCCGAGACGGCTTGTTGATTTTGTGCCCGGCGATTCGTCCAAGCAGTTCACTATCGCGCCAACTTGGATCCTAAATAGGAAAGCGCGCTCATCGAAGTTCATCCGTGAGAATCGGGACATTTTCGCATGGAAGCCTTCGACATGCCAGGTGTACCGAGGGAACTCGCCGAGCACACTCTTAATGTTGACCCAAAATACAAACCAAGAAAGCGGTTTCTTCACGGTTTAATGAGGAAAGGCGCAAGGCCATCGGAGAAGAAGTTGCTAGGCTCTTGGCAGCAGGGTTTATCGTCGAAGTCTTTCACCCAGAGTGGCTTGCCAATCCGGTGTTGGTTCTTAAGAAGAATGGCACTTGGCGCATGTGTGTGGATTACACAGATCTCAACAAGGCCTCGGCCAGATCCTTTCGCCCTCCCCCGCATTGACCAGATTATTGATGCTACGGCGGGTTGTGAGCGTTTGAGCTTTTTGGATGCGTACTCCGGTTATCATCAGATTAAGATATGGCAGTTAAGGACCAGGAGAAGACGGCGTTTATCACCCCTTTGGAGCCTTCGCTATGTATCTATGCCTTTTGGACTCAAGAGCGCCTAAGCGACTTATCGGCGCTATGCTCAGAGTTGCTTGCACGAACAGATCGGTCGTGAACGTGCATGCTTATGTGGATGATATCGTGGTTAAGTCAAGGAAGAAGGAAACCTTGATTGAGGATCTAAAGGAAACCTTTGACAACTTGCGGGTGTACAAGATGATGCTCAACCCGCCAAGTGCGTTTTGGTGTTCCAGCCGAGGCAAGTTATTGGGTTTTCGTGTCCAACAGGGGATCGAAGCTAATCCAGAAAAAATTACGGCTATCACCTCCTTGGCTAAGCCGGCGTGCATCAATGACGCCCAGCGTTTGGCAGGCCGGATTGCTGCGCTAAGCCGGTTTATCACCGTCTGGCGAGAAGGCCATTCCTTTGTACCGGATGTTGAAGAAAACGGATCGGTTTGTCCGAGTTCACCACCGATGAAGCATTGGAGGATTTGAAGCGACAGTTGACCAACCCGCCCGGTTCTAGCCGCCCCATTGACAAAGAGCCGTTGTTGCTATATGTTCTTTGCTAATGCCAGGCGATTAAGCGTGGCTATCGTGGTGGAGCGGAAGGAGGCAGGAAGGAGTATCCGGTTCAACGGCGGTTTATTACATCAGCGAGGTCCTCATTGAGTCTAAGCGAGATATCCGCATTGGCGTAAGCTGGTATACGGGATTTTTATGGCAAGCCGGAAGCTAAAGCAATATTTCCAAGGGCACCCCATCACAGTGGTCAGTTCGGCTCCCTTGGGCGACATCATACAGAACCGGGAAGCGACTGGCCGGATTGCTAAGTGGGCTATAGAACTTGGGCCGCACGGTTTAAGGTATGTGCCTCGGACGGCCGTAAAATCTCGAGCACTTGTGGATTTCATTAATGATTGGACGGAGTTGCAAGCGCTGAAGAGAAGCCGGATCATGCCTATTGGACCATCCACTTTGATGGGTCCAGTGCAGTTGAGGGCTCGGGTGGAGTCGTTTAACTTCCCCGCAAGGTGACAAGTTCACATTCGTTCTCCGCCTAATGTTCCCTTGTACTAACAATGCAGCTGAGTATGAAGCTTTGCTCCATGGTCTCGGATGGCTAAAGAAATGAATCTCGACGGGTTAAATGCTTTGGTGACTCGGACTTGGTGGCTCGGCAAGTATCGTGTACTTGGGATTCCAAAGATCCACTCATGGCTGCATATCGTCGGGAGGTGGATGTTGTTGCGGGACATTTTAAAGGATATCAGGTGGACCATGTGGATCGTCGGAAGAACGAAGCGGTGATGCTTTAAGCCGGCTGGGCTCTCAACGTAAACCGTCCCACCCAACGCTTTCCTTGATGTCTTGCACAATCCGGCCGCTTAAGCTTCCCGATGAAATTGGTTTGGCTATCCACGATCCGGAGGCTCAATTGGTGGCGGCCCTGCATGTCATTCCGGATTGGGCGCTCCTTATTTGGCATACATGAACCGGGCGAGTTACGGAAGATGAGACGTTGGCGGCAGATAGTTCGGCGGTCTAAGTCTATGACCATTGTTAGTGGCGAGTTGCACCATTGCAAAGGTGTCGTAGGCGTTTCAGCGTTGTGTGTCCTCAAGAGGGCCGTGAGATATTGCGAGAGATCCATGAAGGGATTGTGGTCACCACGGTTCAAAGTCCTTGGTGGCCAAAGCGTTCCGCCATGGTTTCTATTGGTTGACCGCCCATGCCGATGCGGAGGATCCGTCGACGATGTGATGGTTGCCAAAAGTTCTCCGCGTGCTCATGTGCCCAAGAATTGAGGATGATTCCAATTACTTGGCCGTTTGCGACTTGGGGTTGGATATGGTTGGACCTTTCAAAAGGTCCAAGGACAAAAGACCCACCTGTTGGTGGCGGTTGATAAGTTTACCAAGTGGGTTGAGGCAGAGCACATTAGCAAGTGTGATGCGCCACGGCGGTTCAGTTCATCAAAAAGGTGATTTTCCGGTTTGGGTTTCCACACAGTATCATCACGGACAATGGCACCAATTTGTCCAAAGGAGCTATGAAGGAATTTTGTGAACGAGAGCACATCCGGCTTGATGTTTCTTCCGTAGCCCACCCGCAATCCAATGGTCAAGCAGAACGAGCTAATCAGGAGATCTTGAAAGGTATCAAACCCCGACTTATGGTCCCTTTAGAGAGGACGCCGGGTTGTTGGGTGGAAGAGCTTCCATCGGTGATATGGAGTATAAATACTACCCCAACCGATCCAATCGGATACACGCCATTCTTTATGGTCTATGGAGCGGAGGCGGTCCTTCCCAGCGATATCCGCCACGACTACGCCTCGAGTGGCAGCTTATGTTGAGGCAGATAGCGAGGCAGCACGGCAAGACGATTTGGATCGACCGGATGAAGAGCGCGATATGGCAGCTGCTCGTTCGGCGGTTTACCAAGCAGGATCTTCGCCGGTATCACAGCGGCGGGTTAAAACCGTAACCTTTCGTGAAGGAGACTTAGTGCTGCGGCTCATTCAAGACCGTAAAGATATGCACAAGCTATCCCCACCTTGGGAGGGGCCTTTGTGGTCAAGAAGAATCTATACAACGGGTCCTACTATCCGATTGATGTTCGAGAGCGAAAGGACTCACGCACGCCGAGGAGGAGACCAACAGCCGTGGAACATAGCTCATCTTCGCCTTATTATACCTGAGCCATTGGCTCCACTTATATACATATTAAGACAATGTATATATTATGAATAAAAGCAATAAACCGGATCCTCGGCTAAAGCGGGGTATCTGTTCTGTATCAAAGTCCGGTTTGGGTACATGGAGATGCTGTCGTGAAGCGGCCTCCGGTTTAACCCTTGGCCTTGCTTTTGTGAAATTTTTGTCATTTGGGGGCTTGGTCGTGTCCGAACCAATGCAACACCTCTTGGCAGGCGAAAGCCACCAGATCATTTGGGGGCTTGGTCGTGTCAGAACCAATGAAACACCTCTTGAAAGGCGAAAGCCACCTGATCTCTTGGGGACATTGTCACGTCTGAACCGATCCACGCCTCTTGGTCGGCCTAAGGCCATAGAATCACTTGGGGGCTTGGTCGAACCCAACCAATGCAATGCCACTTGATCGGCGTAATGCCACGATGTCGATTGGGGACTGGCTGACTTGAACCATCGCTACACCTTCTAGGGAGCTTGGTCCTGTCCGACCATGGTAACGCCATCCGATCAGACTCAATAAAGCCTCTTCTTGCAAACAGTCTTTGTTATTGTTTTTGCTTCCATGTGTTTTTTATACATATAATTTGGCTTTTGTTTGTTGTCTTAAACCGACAAACCTTCTTTCAACCGGATTCAAGTTTTTAGAATTTGGTCCCCTTTTTTCCGGCGATTGATTGTTCCGTTTGATTTTGCTGCTAACATCCCATTATGGAGTAACAGGGGCTTATCATACCCGACCACGATTTACACGGTAAATCGGTATTATACACACGAGGATTGTTCTCCTTGACGGTGATGGTTTATAAAAGCCTCCGCTTGAGTTGGCTAAAGCCAACTGTGTGCCCGACACTGGCAGGTATGTTTGTATCACAAAATTTTGATCGCGTACCTCGATATTTTCTTATATAAATATATTGGTATCACAATCCGGCTAGAGGCGCAAGCCGCCATGGCGGTTTAAGAATTTGTGATTGCAGGCAAAATAGGTTGCAGGATTCACTACTTCAAAACCAAAGTTTACAGACTGAGGTTGTAACGGCATTGTTCAAAATAAAGTAATCTTGACTATCCTATTACAAAGCCTTTTGAGGCCCGGGCGTTTCATGTGGGGTTATGCCTTGAAGCTTGGAGGCGCCACCCGCTTGACGAATTACGCTGCTTCGCCCGGGTTGACGTGAGGTAGAGGGGCGCTGACGTCGGTTCAACTTCTTCTTCTTCCTCACCCAAAGCCCGGAAGTCATTGGTAGACCACCAATCCGGTTAAGGCACGAAGACAGCTTCTTCACTTATCACTCAGCGGATCAACGCTGTATGGCGTAAGTGTGCTTATGAATTGGGGAACAAGGCTCGCACTTCAGGGATGACAAAATCCACCCGCTTGTTGTTGGCGTCATAAAAGGAACGGTGAACCGGCTGTGTTGGCTTGTCTGCCGATTGACTTCGCCAATGACGCATTTCCTTTGTGATCCGTTTGAGCGTCATTATCAAAGGCTTCACCATTCTCTTGAGCATCGGGAAACCTTTGGCTATGTCACCGGATCAAGATTCGCTATCCACGCCTTGGCAGCGCCGAGCCAAGAAGGTGCCAAAGACGAGCCGCGGATCGCTTCAACTCTTCAAGCTGCCCCGGAACCATGGACAACCGTCCAGGTTTCTCCGATCGAGGGACGGCGCCGTGTTGTCGTATGATGTAAGCGCATATGACTCATTGGCGCCGGTATACAGCTGCTCAATCAGCGTATAAGCGGCCTTGAGCTTCTTCCGAACATCAGAACCCATATGTGCAATACGCTTACCTGCACTGGTTTAAGACAACTCAGGGTAAACCGGCGGAAATATCAAAATTAAGATAGTCAGTGCATAGTTTCTTACCAAAGACGGCAGAGGTCATGGCATGCACTTGGCGCTTGAGTTTGGTAAGCTCTTCAGTCACCGGTTTAAGGGTTGCTTCGGCTTCTTCCGCCCGTTTTTTCAAACCGGCCTTCTCGGTGTCCCAGTTGGCCCGTTCGGATTTATACCACTCCTTCAGCTGTTCCATAGTGGCCAAGGCCGTTCTCAATTCGTCCTTGGCCTTAGTGGTTTCTGCTTGTCGAGTCTCCGCATTGGCTCGCGAGTCTTTGAGTTGCACAGTTCTTTGGTATATTTCATTCTGATGACAAAGGGAGCATGTTAGTTGTTTTATTATACAAGTCCCAAGCTCAATACAAGTATTCAACTTGGCACTTGGGGGCTAATGGCTAGTTGATCTCAGTTTGCTATGAGGAGGCACACCTTAAGTCCCGGTTTAACTTTACAAAGTTAAACCGACCCT
Organism: Aegilops bicornis; assembly: GCA_021605145.1. Lineage (NCBI taxonomy): Eukaryota > Viridiplantae > Streptophyta > Magnoliopsida > Poales > Poaceae > Aegilops > Aegilops bicornis. Next base: position 506,556,965 of record CM038672.1, read on the forward strand.
TGGGGGATACTATACGGTTAAAGTACAAGAAAGGTCAACTCATTACCTCATAGCGGTCCTTCATGCGATTTACTAGACCGGCTTCAAAGTCACGGCTTGTGTAAAGCCGGTTCGAAGCCGGAATGAAGTTCTTAGGCGGAGAAATTGTCGTAGTCGGCTGCATCAGTCTTCCCTTGTCCTTGCTCATAGTAGTGGAACCTTCCTTGATCTTTGTGCTTTGCTAAAGCGACCGGTTGGCTAGGAGCGGTGTAGCCAAGACTGTCACAATAACATCGTCATTTTCAGCGGTCTTCTTTGGGCTTGATGTCGTCTTGCTCTGGCTCGGCGGTTCAACAATCACGACCCGCTCTGTGGACGGCTTTGATGGAGTAGGCTGCGAGGTTTCCACTTGGACCTCCGGTTCAACTTCTGGTGGGTCAGCGGTATCATCTTTGTACAACTCGCCAGAGCTATCTTTGGCGGCTTCAGGATTGTCGTGGGTTTGTTCTGGGGTCTTTTCCGGATCAGCATCCGCAGTAGGGTCAAGGGTTTTGCTTTCTTGCTCAAGCAAGCCTTGGTGCTGCAATATTCAGAATGGAATAAAGAAAAATTGGACAAAGCAATTGTAAACCGAGCAGACGGGACAGCGGTTGCATACCTGCAGCCGACCTTAAGCGGAGGCGCTATGCGTGGTTGATGAACCGCCGGACGAACCGGAAGAGGCCTAATAATTGGGGTCAGATGGATTGAGAGGACATCGGAAGAAACCCTTTAAGGGATAACGCTTTTCAGGAGAGCAAGTCACCTCTGGACGACGCTTCCGGGTTGGTGTGTCTGGTAAACCGGATGAGGTAATACGTTGGCCACTATGCTGGTTGTCTGGCGCTCTTCAGCTTCTTTGTGTCTTCAAAGAAAGGTTTGGATTTAAGTAAGCACAGGAATGATATCTTTTCACTTTCCGGACGGTGCGCGAATTCTTTTAACCGCACAAGGTCGGATTCGGAAGAAAGAAAGATTACCTCAACAGTGGTCGGCATGGCTGGCTTCAAAGCATCATCACAGGAAGTAAAGTTGTCAAGAAAAGGAGTACAAGGGGACAAATCATAAGCAAGAATGAACACAAAGCGGTTTACGGCGGCTCCCTCGTAAGAATGTCAAGTTTTACCTCAGCTCTTCGATTCTTCGTCCTCTGGCGGATCGAGAGGACTCGCGGCTTTCTTCTTGCCTGCCTTCTTGGTGGCCTTGGACTTTACACGCGGCGCCCGAACCGGTTTAGAACGTTTCCAGAAGGAGCTGTCAGCCTGAGAAATAACAAGGATTAATACATATCAACAAAGTTTTAAAGACCCAAGAACGGTGAATAGAGCTTTACCGCCGCGGTTTGTTGGCAACACAGAATGGAGCCAGCCGGTTAGGCTGCAAACGGAGATTGGTTCATCAAGCATCTTCTTTACAATCTCCGTAACTTCAAGTTCGATTATGGGCAGCTCGTGGCGTCTTTGAGGGTCTTTGAGGCTGCCGGTGTACTCATGCATCAATCCGGCCGGGCGGCTTAGCGGCAAGACGCCCCAAGAAACCCAACACCGCACAAGGTCCACGCCGGTTAAGCCATTGGCCATTAGAGCCCGGAGCTTGATTATTTGAGGCGCGAAGTTCTTCCGTTCATGGCGGTTAAGCGTCAGAGCAGCGGATCTTTGGTTGCTGAGCCGGTGAGGACGATAACCCGGCAAGGGGTTCTCATTGGCGAGCGGTGTTCCGGCAGTAGAACCAGGTTTGGTTCCAATCCTTTGGATGACTGTGGTGTTTGGCGTGAGGAAAATCCACCTCCTTCCTCTGTTGGATTGAAACGCCGCCCAGCTCTGTGTTCGGACCATCGTAAAATTGATGCACGGCGGTTCAAGTGAAAAAAATCCGGAACAACTCCACGGATGGTTCTTCCCGCGGGTAGACTTCACGTAAGACTTGGAAGTTGCATATGTTTGACCAGAAGTTCGGGCCGATATCCTGCGGATGGAGTTTCAAACTTGCGAGGACGTCCGGAAAAATTTTGAACCGGCGGGCAGAATCCGGTCTAAGTGCGTATAAACACGATTACTTCACCCTCTTGTGGCTCGGAGGAAACTTCGCCATCCGAACACGCCGATGGAGGACATTTTTACGCCAAACCGCCAAGGTGACATAGCCGTTCAGTTGTGTTTGGTGATTTTGGACCGGACCCAATTGCAAGCTGAGAATTGAGGGGCCATTCCGAAGACTAAGCTGCGAAAGAAAGGAAGAGACGGTTTACCATTAAGCGGTTCAGGCATATCATACATTGTTAAACCGGTGATTCAGCATCCGGCTTCCCGTTCGGTTTAATCGAGGACTAATGGAGTGACGGATTAGCTGTCGAAAGTTAAACCGCCGAAAATGGCAGAGTTGAAAAGTCTACTAAGTATGGATGTAAACAGTTTTCACATACGAATGAAGGTAATCAAGATCTACCGAAGCTCTAGTAAGAAAAACTTTACGACCTATGCAAACCTTCATAAAGAGCAGGAGGGTTCAGATATTCTAAACTCGAGGATCTGAACAAAAGGAAGGGTGCATAAAGAGTTCAATGGACGGCGGAGCAGTCACTTATACAAGATGCACGGATCTACAGATGGGATCTAGGGCTTGAGAGGAACCTTAACTGACGAGCGGAAACCGCGGAGGAGCTCCGAAAACTCTGATACGGTCAGGTTGATGCAGCGGCCCGGCGATGAAGCGTTGTTCGAAGGTCGGGCGCGATGGCGGACCTTCAGGGCTAGAGCGTCGCGAGGAAGGAGAAGAGCAGAAGAAGAAGAAGAGAAAGGGGCGACCGGTCTATTTATAAGGGACCGGAGCAATCAACGGGCGCGAGAATCAAGGAGTCAAAAGCGGCGGACGGTTGCAATGACGCCTCGATTTCCGGGTTAGCATTAAATGAAGGGAATCTTACTGTTTGGATTTCTTTATTAAAGGTGACGTCACGGCGGTTCAAGCGGATGGCGGTTTACAAAATATGAAAGGAGATCAAAGAGGTTCCTGAAGGTGTTGAAGATTGACTTGAACCGGTTCAGTCAACTGGGGCCTAATGTTGGGGACACAACCATCGAGTGTGAACCGCCCTAGAGGGGCCGGGTTTACCTCGCCCATGATCCAGCCCACGGAGGAGGCCCGGAGCCCAGGCGACTTAAGGTCCATTTATGTAAACCGCCTTAGTGTTGTAACTTGTGTTGTAAGACAAGAGAGAAGAGACCGAGCCGGACACTTGTATGAGCCGGATCGGGACTCAGGACCGGCCAAGGCCAACCCGTGTATATAAGGGGACGATCCGGCCGGATTAGAGGAGAGGATTGAGGCTAAGGCAAAGCTATTGCTCCCTAGTCGCGAAATCATATCAATCACATCACAACCGGGCGTAGGCTTTTACCTTCATCGAAGGGGCGAACCAAGATAATTCCGTGTCTTGTGTCCGCTTTAACCCCTCTAGGTTAACCCGTACGATGACCCTACGACTAAGTCCTTTCATGAGGACATCTGCCGTGACAATTCCACGACAAGTAGTATCTTGATTTCTTCCTCATATCCATCGCGTGTAGACTTGAGTTCTTCCTCCAATTCGATGATCTTAGTTTTCGCCTTCTTCAAATCCAGCATGTCTGCGCACATCTGGTTCTCATGACGTCGAATGTGCTGGTTTAGCTCCTGGATGTAAGCTGCAATGGATCTATCCTTCTTGGTGCTAATTACTTCCCATTGCTCGTCTCGGCGTCCACATATTTGGTATATGGTGTCTTTAAGCTCCTTGTTGTAGACTTCTCCAATGCGTCCCATGGTAATGTGAGCTGCCATACTCTTTCCCAAACTCCATGTTGGTGCGTTGAAAACACATACTATGGGCTCCGTGCTTGGCGCAAACGTCCTTCCCAACTAGAGCTTGAATCTTCCAGCATTCTTCTTCTGGCAAGGTGGCGTTGTATGTCCCGGTGAAGCTTGGTATTCCAATATTCAGGTACCTAGTGACTTCCTTCAAGTGGCGTCCGAAAGGCGTGTCTTAATCCGGTTGGGCAAACTTGTACTTCATCTCCGTCATCCTAAAGAGTGGAAAAATGGAGAGAGGTTAGAAATGAGTAGAGAGGAGTTTCCTATGGTTTTATCTTAGTGGTCGTGTCCTACACTCAGCGTGTGCTCTGATACCATCTTGTAGCGACCCGACCTCAGATGGTCAAGTCTCTGTGCTTCTGTGTCATCCTGGATCGGTAATGCTGACACACACAGTACTCGAAGGATTTATAATAGAGTAGCAATCACACACTTATTACATCGAATGTCTCAAAAGAGAACTTATTACAATAATATGGCTGAAGGCCATCTAATGCGATAACAATGGAAGGCTTGGAAGATAAAGTGAGTCCATCAACTCCAGCAGCATAAGCGAGCTGCACGGCAACGACCTACAATCCTTACTCCTCGTCTGAAAAGTCTGCAACATAATACGTTGCAGCCCGAGAACGGGTCAAGACATGGAATATCCGCAATGTAACACATAGAGTAATGAAAGAATAAGCTATACTACATGCATATATGGCTGGTGGAAAGCTCTATGGTTACACTTTTGCGAAAAGCCAATTTTTCCCTACATCAAAGGAATAAATTTAATTTAACTATCAAGGTGGTTGAAACATCATTGAGAAGGTGTAACCCCAACTCATTGATCCCAATTAAAGTGATTAACAACCCAGCAAAATTAGTTAAGAGTGATGAGATACATGTGAATATTCAAGTACTAGATACTCAGAATTGTCCATAACCGGGGACACGGCTAACCATGATTAGATTGTACACTCTACAGAGGTTTGCACACTTTTCCCCACAAGACTCGATCGCCTCCGTTGGTTTCTCGTGACCGCATGGTGTTTGAGAGACGGATGACCGAGACACAGCCTTTCGTAAACATTAACTCTCTACTCCGGATAGATCATACCAAACCTATAAAACCCACTACCTGTGACCTACCTCTTGAGAGCTTCCCGTAACTTACTCAACTATGCTAGAGCCCATAATAGCTTGTGGCTACACACGGAAGTTTCTAGCATGAATAAACTCAGTTCCCTTTGAGCCTGGGTGGCGGTCCATAGGAAGATCACACGGGTACCCCGGGATTTCCAAGAAAAGCAGAGACAACCTTTGGGTTCCCCAGTGCCTCAATCCACCCAGATGTGTATTTAAGTTGCCACCTTAAAGTAAACCATTAATTTACAATCTCACATCTGTCATGAATATCTCTCAAACCCAAACCACGTCTCACGAGCATAGCATGGCAATATAAGCATAACGTAGGAGTAACTCCCAAGGGTTTGATAGTAACAGAGCAATAGGTTCCTACCTCATCATCTACTTCCCAACCCACAATTTAATGACATCCTAATCATGCAATGTTGGAGGGTTGAGCTAATGCATAAAAACTGGGTATGAAAAGATATGATCAAGTGTTACTTGCCTTGTCGACGATCCGTGAATCCTAGAGACTCATAGTAACACGCTTCGCACTCCGGGAATTCTATCGCAAGCAAACAATACATACATAAGTAAACAAGAAAAGATGCACAAACGAAACTTCAACTGAAAGAGGTTGACCGGAGAGTTCAACTTAAGAACTCCGGTTTGCAAAAAGAATCAAACCAAACGGAACAACGAAACTCAAACGGCGAGAAAAACAAAGTCCGTTTACTAATCTGAACTAGGGTCAAATTTTACAGAGATAAAAACTGGTTTAAGTTGATTATTCGGAAAGAGGGTTTCGAGATGAAACTCCAGGCGCTTGAATCACCTGATTCCGTTAAACGAGCGAAAAGATAAACAGGTTTGAAAATTGGATCAGAAATCGCGATCATAACAAATCATGGAATAAATCCGATAAAAGAAAAGCGACGAACTGCTAAACGAACGAATGTTCGTTAACAGAACCTAAACAGTGAACGCGTTCGTTAGAACGAACGGATGAAAGGACGTTCGCTAAATAAATAAACTGACGAAATAAACCGATCTATAAAAAATGATCTAGGGTTTTATATAAAAAAACCGAAGGGTTTTTCTTAAAAAATATATAATAAACCGTGGCGGGTCGGGTACCTCGTGGCGCGCCCGGCGGGCGGGCGGCTCAAGTTTCGGGTGGGCGGGTCGAGGGTCGACGGCGGGTCGGGCGAGGGCGGCGGCGGCTCGGCGACTTCAGGGGCGAGGCGGGCGCGAGAGGCGGCGACGACGGCGTGGTCGGGGCTCGGGGTGGCTCGGCTTCCTCCCAAGCGTGGCCAGCTTGGGTGGTGGCGGGTGGTGGTGTGGCGGAGGGGCGGCATATATAGGAGGGCGGGCGGGCGACTTGGGAAGAGGCGCCGGGGTGGAGTCCGGCTCGGACTCGCCCTCGGCGTCTGCAGCCTCGACGCATGGGGAAAAGGCGGTAGCGAGGGCTCCTGGCTGGGCCTTGGCCTTCGGGCAAGGGTCCATTTTTTTAAACATACATGAAAGAAAAATTCCTAGAAAAACAAATAAAAATCTAAAAATTCCAAAACAAGTTTTCTCCTCTAAATAAAATATTTAGAACTAGATGAACTTTTCTTGGCCCCTAAAATGCAACTTTTAAAGCGTGCAAATTTTTCTAGGGCAAATAAAATTCCAAATAAAATCAAATAAAATCCCAAAAATGATTTTAACATTTTTCATCCGTTATTTCAATTATTTTGGAGAAGTCATATTATCTCCCCTCATTTATTTATTTAAATTGAAATAGTTTTCCGGAGAGAAAATAATTAAGATCCAATATCCTCGTCTTTCATTATTTGACAAAATTCAAATATGAAAATTGAAAAAATCCCCAACTCTCTCCGAGGGTCCTTGAGTTGCTTAGGATTTCGAGGATAGCAAGTGAATATGCAATAAAATATGATATGCATGAATGACCTATGTATAACATGCCAAATTGAAAATTTGGGATGTTACACATGGTAGTACCATGCCGTGGTAAAAAAAATTGGCCGAATAGGAACAAATTTTGGTATATGCTTCTTGCAAATCGGAGCTTCTCTAAAGAAGGCTCGTGGTTCTGGGAGGGAACGTGTCACCTTTGTGTGCATAATTCAAATTTCAAATACAAGCACATGTTCCAGTGCACCAAAGTTGGTTGAAAAATCACATTTTTGTCCTCGGGTAAATTTCTAGGTTCCATGCAAGAAGTGGGAATGAAATTCAAAATTCTGGGCGTCGTGGCTGGGTTGGAAACATTGAGAAACTTAGTTTTTTAATTCCTGTAAATCCAAAACACGCATGAAAATAATGAAACTTGGCTTGGTGCCATGACATGGCACCAACATGTCAGGTAAATTTGCAGTCCGATTTGCGGGCGCACACATTAACAATCAACAAAGTCATTTTGGAACAAGTGTTGTCACGTTACAATCGGAAACACAAGTATTATTGAAACCGTGGGCGTTCTACTTACTAGTACCATTTACGTGTCGCCATGCGTCCCCATTTTTTATTAGCTAGGAGGCGCCGTGCAGGGTAGCTATTTGAGTACGAGAGGCGTGCGATCAGACCCCTGAGCGTGCTTATCGGGAGGAGAGCCTTTGACCTCCATCTGTCGTCCATCTCTCTCCCAAGGTCTCCATTAATGGTGCTAGAGCCTCTGTTTAATGGCGTGGCTATGTCTCACTCGACTGAGATTTAAGAGAAAAAAAGGAAATCTGAAAGCGCGGATCTTGATGTAAGATCCGACGGAACTATATAGCATCTACTGCGACTTATAGTAAGACTGATGAATATATAAGGATGATTATTTTCTTTTTTTTGATCAAAGAAGGGCTTGCCCCTTCCGATTTTCATTACTGAAAACCACCACAATTCACAAGAAGTTCAGCACAACTCCAGCCTAACACGAAGGACTAAAAGCTACCAGATTGAAATCGCAACATCCCAAGAGGCCAACAAAGGCCAAACATCCGCGCTAGAACCGACGACACAATCCACATCCTAAACCGATTATTACATCAAAAGAAACCAGGAAACTGAAGGAAGCCCAGCAGCAACTAGAAGAACAACAACGCCAGGGTCGCCACAGCAAGAGTTTTCTTCATTCCAGCCTCGCAACATTGATCTTCCACAGAAAGATAAGGATGATTAATTGTCTTACATAATTAGAAAGATAATTAAAAAAGCCACATGCGTCTACGCCCGAAATACACAAGGGCAAAACAAGAAAGAAGACAAGGATCTGTCTCGCTGATCTCTACTTTCTTGATGCGTTGCTGCAGGCCGCGGGAACTAGTCTCCGCGGCGAGCGGCGATGAGCTATTTCGTGTCCTCAGGACGCTGCTTGAGAACATCCACGGATTCCTACACCAGCCTTTGGTGCTCGTTGCGGAGCATGTCATTCTCGTCCATAAGTTTCTTGACGATGACGCTGGTCCTCTTCAACAAGGCACTGGTCTCCTCCTGCTGGTCTGCACTTCGGGCGATCTTCTCCCTCAGCAGGTTGCGCTCGGCCCGGAGCCTCTCATTGCCCTCCCTTAGTTGTCGGATGACGCTGGTAGCCTGTTCAAACGAGGCTTTCACGTCGTCCTGCAACCTTGCCAAGCAGGAGATCTGATCCATCTGGCTATGGACGATCGCATGCATGCGCCTATGTGATCGTCGCCTGCGAAATTTTTCCCCCGGCTGCGGTATGGCGGACATCTCTGCTGCATTAAATGGCGGCGGGACATCTCTGCTTCAGCGGTAGCCGGACCGATCTGCTGCATCGGCCACGGCGGGACCTCCGAGCTACTTCAGCGGCGGCGGGACCTCTGTCTTTGCTACTTCCGCGCGGCGGGACATGTCAGCTGCTCTCGCGGTGGCGGGACAGCTCTCGTGCTTCGCGTCCATGCTCGCCTCTCCACGGTGGCAATCTCTCGACCCCGAACTCACGCTGGCCATGGCGGGGCCTTAAGGGAAGGATGCTTTGAATGACTTGTTTGTTTTCGTGGATGAGGAGTTGAGGAGGAATGTGCAGTCATCTTGGCATACTAGTATTTATAACCGAGTGCTAATACGCTCCTAAGTGGGAAACTGTTTAGGTTGTGATCGTTGTGAACAGGTTTGGAATTCAATATAGAGTGGTACTAATACGCTCCTAAGTGGGAAACCGTTTAGGTTGTGTGATACGTCTCCAACGTATCTATAATTTTTTATTGCTCCATGCTACTTTATTTACTATTTTGGACTATATTGTGCTTTATTTTCCACTTTTATATTATTTTTGGGACTAACCTATTAACCGGAGGCCCAGCCTAGAATTGCTATTTTTTGCCTATTTCAGTGTTTCGAAGAAACGGAATATCAGACGGAGTCCAAACGGAATGAAACCTTCTGAAACGTGATTTTCTCACGAGCGTGATCCGGAGACTTGGACCCTACTCCAAGGAACAAAAGAGGCGGTCAAGAGGGTGGGGCGCCCCTAAGGCGCGCCGCCTCGTGGGCCTCTGTTGCTCCACCGACGCATTCCTTCCTCCTATATATACCTACGCATTACCCCAAACGATCGTATCAGGAGCCAAAAACCTAATTCCACCGCCGCAACTTCCTGTATCCACGAGATCCCATCTTGGGGCCTGTTAGGAGCTCCACGGAGAGGGCATCCACCACGGGGGGCTTCTACATCATCACCATAGCCCCTCCAATGAAGTGTGAGTAGTTTACTTCAGACCTTCGGGTCCATAGCTAGTAACTAGATGGCTTCTTCTCTCTTTTTGTATCTCAATACAATGTTCTCCCCCTCTCTCGGGGAGATCTATTCGATGTAATCTTCTTTTTGCGGTGTGTTTGTTGAGAACGATGAATTGTGGGTTTATGATCCAGATTATCTATGAATAATATTTGAATCTTCTCTGAGTTCTTTTATGTACGATTGGTTATCTTTGCAAGTCTCTTCGAATTATCCGTTTGGTTTGGCCAACTAGATTGGTAGTTCTTGCAATGGGAGAAGTGCTTAGCTTTGGGTTCGATCTTGCGGTGTCCTTGCCCGATGTAAAAGGGTTGCAAGGCACGTATTGTATTGTTGCCATCGAGGATAACAAGATGGGGTATTTATCATATTGCATGAATTTATTCCTCTACATCATGTCATCTTGCTTACATGCGTTACTCTGTTTTAACTTAATACCCTAGATGCATCCTGGATAGCGGTCGATGAGTGGAGTAATAGTAGTAGATGCAGGTGAGTCGGTCTACTTGTCTCGGACGTGATGCCTATATACATGATCATACCTAGATATTCTCATAACTATGCTCAATTCTGTCAATTGCTCAACAGGAATTTGTTCACCCACCGTAGAATACTTATGCTCTTGAGAGAAGCCACTAGTGAAACCTATGGCCCCCAGGTCTATTCTCATCATATCAATCTCCATCACTTTAATACTTGCTTTGTTTTTACTTTGCCTTTTACTTTTCACTTTGCATCTCTATACCAAAATACCAAAAATATTATTTATCATCACTATCAGATCTCACTAAAGTAAGTGACCGTGAAGGGATTGACAAACCCAAATCACGATGGTTGCGAGGAGCTATTGTTTTATGCAGTACGAGGGACTTGTGTGTGGCCTCCTCTTTGGATTGATACCTTGGTTCTCAAAAACTGAGGGAAATACTTACGCTACTTTGTTGCATCATCCTCTCCTCTTCGGGGAAATCCAACGCAGTGCTCAAGAGGTAGCAAGAAGAATTTCTGGCGCCGTTGCCGGGGAGGCTCACGCAAGAGCAAGTCAAGCACCATACCAAGTACCCATCACAATCCCTATCTCTCGCATTACATTATTTGCCATTTGCCTCTCGTTTTCCTCTCCCCCACTTCACCCTTGCCGTTTTATTCGCCCTCTCTTTCCCAATCTCCTCCTCTTTTTCCCGTTTGCCTTTTCTCGCTTGCCTTTTGTTTGCTCGTGCGTTAGTTTGCTTGCTTGACATCATGACTAGTCTCATATCTTCTCCGTTATCTCCCGAGAATGAAGTTCTAAATTTTAAGCAAAGGGAGGGAGAAAATCTAAAAGACGCTTGGTATAGAATTTGCAATGCTCAAAATAGATCTACCAGGAAGCAATCTACTTCAGTTCTTCTTCGTAATTTTTATGTAGGTGCTAATCCTTGGTATAGATATATCCTTGATACCATTACGGAGGGAATTTCTTGGGTAGCCATACTTTTGATTCTTATAATGCTTTAATAGATTTATTTGGCTCACCACCTCTTTTGGTTAATGGAACTATGTTAACTTTGGAGCATGTTATGCAAAGACTTGAAATTATTGATAATAAAGTTGCTATCATTGAATCAATTGAAAATCTAGATAAAAATATCCACAATCAAATTACCCAATATGGATCTAAGGTATGAATGACTTTGAAAAATATTAAAGAAAAGGAACCCATAGTTAATAAGAAAATAAATGTAGATTCCACTAGAATCGATAAACTTGAGGGTATCATTACCAACTTGGGAACCGCTTTTTCTTCCATAAAAAACACTCCAAGTTCGCCTACTAAAAATACTAAGTTTATTTATGTTCCTAAGAATAAGGGTGAAGCATCTAGTAAGGAAACTGCGGATCTTAAATCTATAAGTGTGCATCCCAATCTTTTTGCCATCATTAAGGAACCATTTGCTATGAATGAATTTTTTTATATTTTGCCTAAAAATTTGATAATTACTAGAAAGAAAGAAAATTCTAAAGAAGGTAGATGCCTCATTGAAGAATTGCCTAGAAAAGATGGCAATACCTAGATCTATCCTTGCTTTTATGCCTAGCTAGGGGCGTTAAACGATAGCGCTTGTTGGGAGGCAACCCAATTTTATTTTTAGTTTTTTTGCTTTTGCTTCTGTTTAGGCATAAATAATCCATCTAGCCTCTGTTTAGATGTGGTTTTATGTTTTAATTAGTGTTTGTGCCAAGCTAGACCTATTGGATCTTCTTGGATGATAGTTATTTGATCTTGCTGTAATTTCCAGAAACTTTGCGCTCAGTGCCCGAATTATTAAAAATCACCAGAACGTGATAAAATACTGATTCCAATTGCTTATGATCAATAAACAAATTGTCTAGGTCGTCTAATTTTGGTAGAAGTTTTAGAGTTCCAGAAGTTTGCGTTAGTTACAGATTACTACAGACTGTTCTGTTTTTTACAGATTCTGTTTTTCGTGTGTTGTTTGCTTATTTTGATGAATCTATGGCTAGTAAAATAGTTCATTATCCATAGAGAAGTTGGAATACAGTAGTTTTAACACAAATATAAATAAAGAATGAGTTAATTACAGTACCTTAAAGTAGTCTTTTGTTTTCTTTCTCTAACGGAGCTCACGAGATTTCTATTGAGTTTTGTGTTGTGAAGTTTTCAAGTTTTGGGTAAATTCTTTTGATGGATTATGGAACAAGGAGCGGCAAGAGCCTAAGCTTGGGGATGCCCATGGCACCACCAAGATAATCCAAGGACACCAAAAAGTCAAAGCTTGGGGATGCCCCGGAAGGCATCCCCTCTTTAAATCTACTTCCATCGGTAATTTACTTGGAGCTATATTTTTATTCACCACATGATATGTGTTTTGCTTGGAGCGTCTTGTATTATTTGCGTCTTTGCTTGTTAGTTTACCACAATCATCCTTGCTGTACACACCTTTTAAGAGAGCCTTACATAAATTGGAATTTGATAGAATACTCTATGTGCTTCACTTATATCTTTTGAGCTTGATAGTTTTGCTCATAGTGCTTCACTTATATCTTTTGAGCGTGATAATTTTTGCTCTAGTGCTTTACTTAGATATTTTAGAGCACGGTGGTGGATTTGTTTTAAATAAACTATTGATCTCTCATGCTTCACTTAGATTATTTTGAGAGTCGTTAATAGCATGGTAATTTGCTTAATATTAATATACTTGGTATTCAAGATATGTGAAACTTTCTTTTGAGTGCGTTGAATACTAAGAAAAGTTTGATGCTTGATAATTGTTTGAGATATGAAAGATGGTGATACTAAAGTCATGCTAGCTGAGTAGTTGTGAGTTTAAAGAATACTTGTGTTGAAGTTTGTGATTCCCGTAGCATGCACATATGGTGAACCGTTACGTGATGAAATCGTAGCATGATTTATTTATTAATTGTCTTCCTTATGAGTGGCGGTCGGGGACGAGCGATGGTCTTTTCCTACCAATCTATCCCCCTAGGAGCATGCGCATAATACTTTGCTTTGATAACTTCTAGATTTTTGCAATAAGTATATGAGTTCTTTATGACTAATGTTGAGTCCATGGATTATACGCACTTTTTCCCATCCTTCCACCATGGCTAGCCTCTCTAATACCGCACACTTTTTCCCCGGTATCATACACCCACCATATATCTTCCTCAAAACAGCCACCATACCTACCTATCATGGCATTTCCATAGCCATTCCGACATATATTACCATGCAACTTTCCACTGTTCCGTTTATTATGACACGCTCCATTATTGTCATATTGCTAGCATGATCATGTAGTTGACATCGTATTTGTGGCAAAGCCACCGTTCATAATTCTTTCATACATGTCACTCTTGTTTCATAGCATATCCCGGTACACCGCCGGAGGCATTCATATAGAGTCATACTTTGTTCTAAGAATCGAGTTGTAATTGTTGAGTTGTAAGAAAAAAAAAGTGTGATGATCATCATTTTTTAGAGCATTGTCCCAAGTGAGGAAAGGATGATGGAGACCATGATTCCCCCACAAGTCGGGATGAGACTCCGGACGAAAAATAAAAAAATGAAAAATGAAAAAAAATAGGCCAAAAAAAGGCCCAAATAAAAAAAATGAGAGAAAAAGAGAGAAGGGACAATGTTACTATCCTTTTACCACACTTGTGCTTCAAAGTAGCACCAAGATCTTCATGATAAAGAGTCTCTCATTTTGTCACTTTCATATACTAGTGGGAATTTTTCATTATAGAACTTGGCTTGTATATTACAATGATGGGCTTCCTCAAATGCTCTAGGTCTTCATGAGCAAGCGAGTTGGATGCACACCCACTTAGTTTCTTTTGTTGAGCTTTCATATACTTATAGCTCTAGTGCATCCGTTGCATGGCAATCCCTACTCACTCACATTGATATCTATTGATGGGCATCTCCATAGCCCGTTGATACGCCTAGTTGATGTGAGACTATCTTCCCTCTTTTGTCTTCTCCACAACCACCATTCTATTCCACATATAGTGCTATATCCATGGCTCACGCTCATGTATTGCGTGAAGATTGAAAAAGTTTTGAAAATGTTAAAGTATGAAACAATTGCTTGGCTTGTCATCGGGTTGTGCATGATTTAAATATTTTGTGTGGGAAGATGGAGCATAGCCGGACTATATGATTTTGTAGGGATAACTTTCTTTGGCCATGTTATTTTGAGAAGACATAATTGCTTAGTTAGTATGCTTGAAGTATTATTATTTTTATGTCAATATGAACTTTTGTCTTGAATCTTTCGGATCTGAATATTCATACCACAATTAAGAAGATTTACTTTCTTTGGCCTATTTCAGTGTTTCAAAGAAACGGAATATCAAACGGAGTCCAAACGGAATGAAACCTTCGGAAACGTGATTTTCTCACCGAACGTGATCCAGGAGACTTGGACCCTACTCCAAGAAACAAAAAAAGGCGGTCACGAGGGTGGGGGCGCCCCCCCCCCACCCCCTAGGGCGCGCCCCCTGCTTCATGGGCCCCTTGTTGCTCCACTGACGTACTCCTTCCTCCTATATATACCTACGTACCCCCAAACGATCAGAACAGGAGCCAAAAACCTAATTCCACCGCCGCAACTTCCTGTATCCACGAGATCCCAACTTGGGGCACATTAGGAGCTCCATTTGGAGAGGGCATACACCACGGAGGGATTCTACATCATCACCATAGCCCCTCCGATGAAGTGTGAGTAGTTTACTTCAGACCTTCGGGTCCATAGCTAGTAGCTAGATGGCTTCTTCTCACTTTTTGGATCTCAATACAATGTTCTCCCCCTCTCTCGGGGAGATCTATTCGATGTAATCTTCTTTTTGCGGTGTCTTTGTTGAGACCGATGAATTGTGGGTTTATGATCCAGATTATCTATGAATAATATTTGAATCTTCTCTGAATTCTTTGATGTATGATTGGTTATCTTTGCAAGTCTCTTCGAATTATCCGTTTGGTTTGGCCAACTAGATTGGTAGTTCTTGCAATGGGAGAAGTGCTTAGCTTTGGGTTCGATCTTGCGGTGTCCTTACCCGATGTAAAGGGTTGCAAGGCACGTATTGTATTGTTGCCATCGAGGATAACAAGATGGGGTATTTATCATATTGCATGAATTTATTCCTCTACATCATGTCATCTTGCTTAAGGCGTTACTATGTTTTAACTTAATACTCTAGATGCATCTTTGCATAGCGGTTGATGAGTGGAGTAATAGTAGTAGATGCAGGAGTCGGTCTACTTGTCTCGGACGTGATGCCTATATACATGATCATACCTAGATATACTCATAACTATGCTCAATTCTGTCAATTGCTCAACAGTAATTTGTTCACCCACCGTAGAATACTTATGCTCTTGAGAGAAGCCACTAGTGAAACATATGGCCCCCGGGTCTATTCTCGTCATATCAATCTTCATCACTTTAATACTTGCTTTGTTTTTACTTTGCCTTTTACTTTTCACTTTGCATCTCTATACCAAAAATACCAAAAATATTATTTATCATCTCTATCAGATCTCACTCTCGTAAGTGACCGTGAAGGGATTGACAACCCCTAATCGCGTTGGTTGCGAGGAGCTATTGTTTTGTGCAGGTACGAGGGACTTGTGCGTGGCCTCCTACTGGAATGATACCTTCGTTCTGAAAAACTGAGGGAAATACTTCTGCTACTTTGCTGCATCATCCTCTCCCCTTCGGGGAAATCCAACGCAGTGCTCAAGAGGTAGCATTGTGATCGGTGTGAACAGGTTTGCAATTCAATATAGCGTGGAGTAATTTAGAAAGTGATGAGATGCAAGCTCAAAATTTATTGACGGTTCTAGTTTCGAAGTGCGGCACTATTCCCGGATGGAGTACTTCTTTTTCTACTCCCTCCTTTCCGGTTTTATCGGGCTTATCTCAAAATTTTAGTTTTTCCATTTTATAAGGCTCAATTTGGTTGTTCCCCAACACATGTTCAGATTCCAAGGTGCATTAAATCATTGCATGCAAGTATTAAGAGAAAATTGACCAATGCATGTACTTTATGCATGCATGCATTGCAATTAATGCATTGATAAACATAATGTTTCAAGAAAACAAGAGCATTAATTATGTGCTTTTGCAAACTACAAAAAAATATTCCACCACTCACCATAAACCGGAAAGGAGGGAGTATTGTTGTGTACGTGCAATAACTGGCACCGTCGTATACATATCTTACGGCTAATGGGGCGTTCGACAGGAATAGCCGCGTGGCGAGCTCTAGGCTAGTCCTTTTTTCAGACGCATTATTAAACCTATCTCTCGGGACTTCTTGCACGCACCATCGTGCCACCCACAAAAACGTGTACTCTGAGTTTAGTAGTACGTTATACAGGAAGAGAAGAGGTGCACGCACACACTCGTCCTCTCACACACGCGTCTGTTTTTCTCAAAAAGGAGGATGATGACCCCCGGCCTCTGCATCTGGGAGTCACACACGCATCTGTAGCTACGAATTGTAGTGTTGTCAACCATCCGATTGGCTCTATCATGGATGTACCTATATACTAAAGCATGTCTAGATACATCTATATTTTGACAAACGGAAGGCATGTATTGTGGAACGGAGGGAGTGCTTGTCATCAAAATGGATAAAAGGGGCGTATCTAGAACTAAAATACGTCTACATACATCTCCTTTTATCCATTTTGATGACAAGTAGTACTTCTTACCCAAAGGAACTTTATATCCAACAAACACAAAATATCTGTTTGACTGTTGGAAATTACTGATCTGATGTCGAAGTAATTGTTGCATCGCCACCAAAACCCACCATTTCTTAAGCTAAAGTAGACCAAGGTAATCCCTATATTAGCATATTACTAAGATAAACAGAAGGCACTGTCGAAACATTTAGGACGTGAGCTTGTCAATCTGAATGTGGAGGGACACAAGCTTAGCCCCGGCCAGCAGCTTGGGCGGAACTGTCAAGAAGGTCAGCTCACCTTGCGTCGACATAGCTGGGATCCTTGCTGCTTGTCACCTCCATTTCCACCTTGACGGGCGTCGGTCGTGCCTTTGAGCTCCCCGGCCAGACGTTCGCCAGCTTGGCCAAGTAGTGCGGCAGTGGGGACGCCCCCGCTCTGATGCAGATGACCGACACGGCGATAGGCGCGCCGAAGTCGAGCACGCCGCCGGCCAAGAAAAACGCGTGGCGATCCTCCTCCGCGAACAGCAAGAGCCGTGGCTCCGGCAATTGGCACTTGCGGTGGAGCACCTTGCCGTCTTGGATCACTGTGCGGGCATGGGATGCACGGTGCTAATGTGGTGGTAGAGCACCGGCGGCGGGCCTTCGTGGCCTTGACGGAGCACGGGACATTTGCAGGGCGCGAGCGGACACACGCTCTGGTGATCGGCGAGCTTGTGGTAAGTGACGTAGAGCCCATAGCCCTCGTGCGGGCACTCCACCCTCACCTACGAAAGGACGGAGTCCATCGCCGTGTTCCGCGCGTCGAAGCCACCAACGCGCTCGCACTTCTGGCACTTCCGCTGGTTCCCGGGGCGCTCGACGCGGCAGTCCGCGCAGGCCAGGTGCCCTCCCTTGCACTGCAGAAATCATCAAACAACACATCAATCAAGAAACCTGCACCTTGCTCAATCAGCTGAACGGACGAGGTGTATTCGAACCTCATACACTGGAGGCGTCAAGGGGCGGAGGCACAAGGGGCAATGGAGCACGGCGAGGTCCATCGAGACCTTAGAGAGCTCCATCGTCGGGTCCTGTTCCTGTTCGGTCTGCATGATCTCGCCCTCCTCGTGCATAGTTATCTCTCGACTTGGGCCGGGGTATTACAAAGCTTTAGCGTCACATATTTTATACTCCCTCCGTTCCTAAATGTAAGTCTTTATAGAGATTTCACTAGGTGGACTACATACGGAGCAAAATGAATGAATCCACACTTAAAATGCATCTATATACTACATCCGTATGTAATTCATAATGGAATCCCTACAAAGACTTATATTTAGGAACGGAGGGAGTACTACTTCAAGGTGCATTAAATCAACACATGCAAGTATCAAAAGAAGAGTCACGGCATGCATGCATGCGTTGTAATTAATGCATCGGTAGCATAAATTATTGAAATACATCGAGTGCGGTGCTTTGATGTGTCGCGTCAACTCGTACATCAACGAGAAGTTTGATTATCCTCTCCTCGCGGACTTAATCGCACTTTGCCTTTGGTATATGACAGGTTGGCCACACACCGGTCGGGCCCACTGTCATACATGCAAAGGTAGGAGCGCCCCTCCCCGCCCATGGCGTGGTGGCTGGCAAGACTAGGAGAAGCTTTAGCTACGCTCTCCCTCCACGCCGGTGGACATGCGACAGTTCAATCGATGTCGAGATGGCGGAAAGCGTCTTGTAGTACTCCTCCAGTGCAGTAGTACTCCATCATTGTTCGACTTCCCCAAGAGGCGAAGAGCCAAATGCAGCCCGGACGCTCGTGTGGCAGTTTCATGTGTAGAGTAGTCTAGGATAGCGTGTACCGTGCCTGTAAGCTTAAAATCGTTGGGGTCGGCTCCATGCTATGTGGCCGTCTCGAAGTTCTTTAAAAAAATTAAAATAGTCTTCTGGCCCTACCTGTCACCCTAGTGATTGTAGTTTGCACGCTCATCTGGTCAACACAGGAATATATATTTTAATTTGTTTTTTTTTTGAAAAGGGGGGACTCCCCGGCCTCTGCATCAGAATGATGCATACGGCCACATATATTTTAATTTGTGGTGGGTAAATGTTAGAGGTTCCAGCAAATATATTATACATTGCGAGTCTTTCAGCCAAGTTTAGAGGCAAGCATGTGGGGCCAGTGCTATGATGTGTCGCGTCAACTCGTACAACGAGGAGAAGCTTGATTTTACTACACGCCTTCTCCCTCGCCCATGTGCGCGGTTGCTCGCAAACGAGGATAGGCTTTTGCTTAGTAGTACTTCTACAACAAGCTATCCGTCTCGCTCGCGGTGGACGGACATGCAGCAGTGTGTTCAACACTGTAGAAGCAGTAGTAACATCATTGTTCGTCTTCTCGAAGGCGAAGAAACCAGCGCAAACCGAACATTGCGATTCGCGAACATTGGAGCACGCATATAGCCAGGCTCTTGCATGAGACAAAATTGCTATGTGAGCCCACTATTGTACTAGTACGTACAACTACTTGCTAGTATAGCCCTGTAAACCAGAAAGGAGTATTTGCCCTTCTAGAGATTTCAACAAGTGACTAGACTACACCGAGACGGCAGGGTTCCCTGTGTCAAGTAGCTCTTGAGCTCTGTGATCCAGCACCCCTCCTGAGGCTCCAACGCCAGGAGCAGGCATGCCCCTGAGGCCGGGCCGCAGGCCGGGCCTCCCGAGGCAGGCGGCTGGAGGAGTTCCTCCCGAGGCTGCGCCGCGCTTGATAGTGATGGCGTCGCTGAAGGTCTGAAGAGTCGCTCTTCGAAGATGCCAGGCTCCTGAGCAGCTGCCTGGACGCCCTCTTGGCGATGTCATCCGCCTCCTGATTGGTGCCGCGGGGCACATGCTGCAGCTCCAGCCCCCAGAACTGTTTCTCCATCCTGCGAACCTCCGCGAGGTAGGCTTCCATGTGCTCGATCCTTGGCTCGTATATCTTGTTGGAGAAGTTGGCGAGGAGTTGTGAATCGCCCTTGATGACGAGGCGCTTTACCCCCAAAGCGGCTGCGGCTTTCGGGCGGCTATCGTGCCTTCATAATCTGCCATGTTGTTGGAGACCTTTTCCCGTCTTTGGAAACAGAGTTGCACGGCGTAATAGAGCTTGTCCTGAGTGGGGGATACAAGCACTGCGCCTGCCCCCGCGCCATGTCGGGAGAATGCCCCATCGAAGTACATGACCCAGCCGTCCGGTGCCTCGCTCCCCCGAACAAAGCAATCGGTCTTCGCCTGCCTCGAGGTCGGGCGCCTCCGTCCATTCTGCCACGAAATCTGCCAATGCGGCCCCCTTGATGACTCTGGTTGTGCTGAATTCTAGCTGAAACGCTTGCAATTCGATGTTCCACTTGGTGACTCTTCCAGCTGAGTTGGGGCTCCTAAGCACCCTCTCCAAAGGATATGCTGAGACGACCTTGATGGGATGACCTTGGAAGTAGTGTCGCAGCTTGCGTGAGGCTACCAACAGCGTGAGGAGGAGTTTCTGGGGCATGGGGTACCGCGCCCTCGCATCCCGTAGCACTATGCTGACGAAGTATACTGGGTGCTCGACAAGAGTAGGAGTGCTGACGAGGCCTGTGCCCCCCGGAGGTTCTGACGCCTCCTGAGTCGACGGAGCCCCCAGAGCCTGGCTGCCTGACGCGGCCTCTTCAGCCCTAGGGGCATCTTCCTGCTGAGGCTGGTTCCCGCCTGCCGAGGCCGTGATCTTCGCGAGGCCTTCTTGGTCTTGTGCCGCCGCGGCCGGGGCCGTGGCCGGGCGTGACGTAGCCTTGATCTGGCGCTCTTCCCGAACCGCCACTAGAGCTGCGCTGGCGGAGTAGGGTGTGGCGGCGAGGTAGAGCACCAGGGGCTCGAGTGGGCGTGGCGCGACCATCACAGGAGGGCTGGTAAGGTACCTCTTAAGCTCTTGGAATGCCTTGTCGGCCTCTTCAGTCCATTCAAAGGGGCCCTTCTTCTTCATCAGCTTAAAGAATGGCAGTGCTCGTTCCCCTAGCTTGGTGATGAAAGCGTCCTAAGCGCAGTCCGCAGCGCCCGGTGAGTTTCTGCATTTCTCTGAGGGTCTTTGGCGGGCTCATGTCTTCGACTACTTTGACCTTTTCGGGTTGGCCTCGATGCCCCTACGGGACACGAGGAAACCGAAAGCTTACCGAGGGACTCCAAATCGCACTTCTCCGGGTTGAGCCGCAGATCCACTTTATCAAGGCTCACGAAGGTTTCTTCCAAGTCTCAGATCGGGGTTTCGCCTCCGAGACTTCACCACAATGTCATCGGCGTCGCCTCGACATTCCTCCCGAGCTGTTGGCCCGAGGCGATGTGCATCGGCCCTGAAAGGTTGCGCCTGCGTTCTGCGCAACCCAAACGCATATCTTGGTATATCGATATACTCCACGGGGTCGGAAAGCCTTTTTTCCACGTCTTCCACCGCCATCTTGATCTAGTGATAGCCTGAGAAGGCATTCAGGAAGCACAGCAGGTCACACTCAGCGGTGGAGTCGACGATCTGGTCAATGCGAGGAAGCGGAAATGGATCCTGTGGGCAGGCCTTGTTGAGGTTGGTGAAGTCAACAAACATACGTTCCTTTCCCCCCTTTTTTTTGCACGACAACCGGGTTGGCCAGCCAATCCGGGTAGCGGACCTCGTGAATAACCCCTGCTGCCTCTAGCTTGCGGGTCTCTTAGACGATAAAAGCTTGTTTCTCCGTGGACTGTCGCCTCGCCTTCTGCTTCACGAGGCGCACGTTGGGGCACACGTTGAGGTGATGCTCAATCACGCCCCTCGGGACCCCCGCCAACTGATCAGGTCCCCACGCGAACACCTTTTTGTTTGCGCGCAGGAACTTCACCAAGGCCTCCTCCTGCTTGGGTTCGAGGTTTGCACCTATGGTGAAGGTGGCGTCAGTGGACCCATCCTCGTCGACTGGTACCTGCTTGGTCTCCGCCTTGTTTTGAGTGAATAGCTGCTTCTTCTTGGGCCAGCGCAGCCCCTTGGGCTCGAGGCGTCGGCTGGCCGGCCGATGCCGCCCGCCTTTGAAAGCGATCTTGAGTGCTTGCGGTGCATCTCCGGTGTTTCTGACACGGTAAGGGCCTTGCTGCTCCCGGGCATCTTCATGAGGTTGTACGCCGGGTGAGTTGCCGCCATGAACCGGGCCAAGGCCGGGTAGCCGAGGATGGCGTTGTAGGGGAGGCCGATGGGGGCGATGTCGAAGTCGATCAGCTCCGTGCAGAAGTTGTCGCGGGTGCCAAAGGTCACTGGGAGGCGAAT
This sequence comes from Aegilops bicornis, assembly GCA_021605145.1. Classification (NCBI taxonomy): domain Eukaryota; kingdom Viridiplantae; phylum Streptophyta; class Magnoliopsida; order Poales; family Poaceae; genus Aegilops; species Aegilops bicornis. The sequence continues at coordinate 506,579,179 of CM038672.1, forward strand.
TTGCCCCAGGGAGGCGGTGGAACCAGCTCCGACTCCCGAAAAAGGCCTGCTGGGTCGGAGCCGCTCTGGTGGCACATGGAGGAGGCTGAAGGCCTCCACAGAGAGCACGTTGAGGCTGGCTCTACCGTTGATGGGGGTCCTGGTGACAGCCACTTCGCAGACGGTGGGGGTGCACAGCATCGAAAGCGCACCCGAACCACCAGGGTTGGAGGGGTGATCGTCGGAGTTGAAGAGCAGGTCAGCCTCGGGCGCCACCCAGCCCGGCGGGGCTCCCTGGCGCTTTGAGGCGGTGGCGATCTGGCGGGTGAACGGCTTGACGTGGCGGCTCGAAGGTGGCGCTAGGGAGCCGCCAGAGAGGAAATTCACGGCGACCGGCGCGAGCCGGCGCGGCAGGCGAGGTGGAAATCGCAGCTCCCCAATGGGCATCTTTGCTCGTTCCCGGGCTGGTGGCGGCGTTGGCGGCGGCGGCGAAACGGCAGGGGTGTCCGCCGGCAGAGCCATCCGGACGACTTCGGCGGCGCGATTAGCCCGGCGCTTTCGGCGCGGGCTTAGCGGCGTCGACCATGGGCACGACGGAAGATCACTGCGACAGCGGAAGAAAGATTCCGGCGCACCCCCTACCTGGCGCGCCAAATGTCGGATTTCGGGTTCCGGCAGACCCTTGAGGTTCGAACACTGGGGTGCGCGTGAAGATCTTTCCCCTACCAGCTCACGCGTTAATGGTTTGTGAGGGATCTAAACTAGGAATGATGAACAGCACAAGAGACACAAGGTTTATACTGGTTTGGGCCACCATGGTGGTGTAATACCCTACTCCAGTGTGTGGTGTGGTGGATTGCCTCTGGGGCTGATGAAGAACAGTACAAGGGAAGAACAGCCTCGCGAGGGGCTGTTCTTGAGCTGGTGCGATGAACTGCTTGGGTGAGTTCAGTCGTTTCTCTCTCTCTCTCTCTCTCTCTCTCTCTCTCTCTCTCTAGGGCTCTATCAGATGGCTCTTCGTCCGTCCCCTACTCGGTGGTGGCTAGTCCTATTTATAGAGCGAGGCCCTGGGCCTCTCCCCAAATAATGAGCGGGAAGGGCGCCAACAATTGGCCATTTTGAAGGGGAACATCTGGTACACTTATCCTGACCAAAGTTGGTCTTCGACTGCCAAAGGCTCTGGTGGTGACGCCGTCCTGGGCTCCACGATGACCTCCTTCCTGCCGCTCTGCTGGTCTTGGTCTTGTTGCATCGAAATGGCAACCTTTGCATGATGCCTTGTCCTGTGCTTGCCTCCTTTGCACCAAAGGGGAAATGAGGACACTGCGCGGGCTGGCGCCCGCCTGGCGCCCGCCTGGTCTCGGTCGTCATGGCTTGTGTCACGGGGCACCCTCATGAGGTATCCTGCCTTGATCTCTCCGCCTCCTCATGAGCCTGCCTGACGAGGCTGCTCCTGAGGAAGGTTCCTGTCGTCCGCCCCGCGAGGCTTGGCCCCTCGCGAGGGTCTTGAGCTTGAGCTGATGAAGCTGGGCCACGCTGGGCCCCCACTTGAGCCACGCCGCAGGCCGCAGGCAGGCAAGTCTGGGGACCCCCGTTCCCAGAACGCCGACAAACTCGGGGATCCAAACAAAGAGGAGTGTTACTGTACATGCTACAGTGTGGACCATAGCACATTTTTTATGGCCATATCAACACATTGTTTTCATCTGCGGAGTTCACTTTGTGCTACCGTGGTTCGCCTTCTTTGGTTCACTAAGGCTGTGGTTAGCTTTTCGTCCGGCTGTAGTACTCCCTCCGTTCCTAAATATAAGTCTTCGTAGATATTTCACTTTGTGGACCACATACGGATGTATATAGATGCATTTTATGTGTAGATTCACTCATTTTTCTCCGTATGTGGTCCATAGTGAAATCTCTCCAAAGACTTATATTTAGGAAACGGAGAAATAATAGTAGTAGTATATACCGCATCATTATTTGCTCCTTCTTACTACTCCGACATTGGGAGAGCCACATCGGTCGACGTGTCATGCACCAGTTAGAGCGCGGAACGGAAGGGGCATCACCCGGTCGGGCGCCAATAATTCATGACTATAGTGAGTGATCATATCACAAGTCTTTCCAGCAGATACGCATCACAAATTGCACAGCCCCACTCGCTCACCCTCCTCGCCTCTCTGTCAAACCGCCTGCTAAAACTGCCGCGCGTACTGCCCGGGAAAAGCCCCGCCCTCAACTTTTAACTACGCGAAAATAGTTCGAGCTTGTTCGTTCTATATAAATACAGTACTTACTGTATGTTTATTCACCAGTAGTAAGTAGGAGTCGTAGAGTAGTCACCTTAAATAGAGAGTTTCTTTTCTTTAATGCCACATACACAAATTGAAACGCTTGTCGTGGGGAGAAAAAAGATAATCACTCCACTATATATGGGCCTTGAGGGCTGGCGCTTGCTTTACTAGGGTTGCTCTCTTCATTCTCTCATCCTCTCCAGATATAAACAAGACAACGGTAGCGACATTTTCTCTCTGCTCACCACTGGTCACAGATCCGGCCGGATCCCTTCGGCCGGTGTGTGTTGAGGACTAAAAGGTGCATCATTCACGCGGTCATCACCGCCGAGGGAGGAAACCCAGAGCTGCCGGAGGGGCCCGATCCTCTGCCGTGTCGTTCTCTCCGACACAGCGCCGGCTCGGGAGGTCCTCCAACCCTTCTTCCTCCCCGTCGTATTGTCCGCAGATCCGACCTGCCGCCACCGACATCCCGGCGACCCTCAGGTATAAGTTCTTCGAAAGCGGCCTTGCTCTACTGCCCCAGCTCCCCACGTGTCTGCATGTGCATCTTTTTCTACTCCCATCAGCTCTTCCAAAGCCACCTAAATTTTTAGTATTATTAGAAGTAAAGCCACTTCATGCATTCGAATCTAGGGCTTTGTTCAAACAACGAAGAAAGGGGGGAAAGTTGTAGCATGAATCTAGGACTTGATTCAAAGAGGAAATAATATGGTGAAAGTAGTAGAGACCGGATACTCAATCGGTCTCTTGGTTGAAAAGGGAAATAATGGGAAAACGCAGTACAAACGGACAAACTGGATAAGGAATAGATCTATTATTGGTTGAAAAAAGGATAGAAAGTGGCGGCTGGTGGACAAGTCAAGCAGTATGTCGAGGATTAGATTTGCTGCCATCACATAGTAAAAGGTCTCCGGGTTTAGATTTTCTGCCCTCACTTATTAAAAGGTCTCAGGATTAGATTTGCTGCCCTCACATAGTAAAAGGTCTCAGGATTAGATTTGCAGCCCTCACATAGTAAAAGGTCTCCATGATTAGATTTGCTGCCCTCACATATTAAAGGGTCTCCAGGATTAGATTTGCTGCCCTCACATAGTAAAGGGTCTCCAGGATTAGATTTGCTGCCCTCACATAGTACAAGGTCTCCAGGATTAGGTTTGCTGCCCTCACATAGCATGAACAAGCTCGGCATCACCACTTTATGCCTCCTTGTAGGTACATTGTGCCGATCGTCCACTATCGCATGTCCTTATACCAACCTTTTGCTGTTGTTAATGTAAGGCGCATGTAAAATGAAGCGATCATACTTTGTTACCTTAGGGACATGTCTAACCGGTGTTATTGTTAATCTAATGCCTCCGGTGATAAGATGCAATTAAAGCGTGTTACAAATGGCACTCCTACTATTTTCCCCGATATGATAAGTAAGTTGCTCCTTCTGTTTGTTGAGTGTCCTGGTGTCCCCACGGTCCCATTCCCTTAAACCAACTCTTTAGCTGCTTTGTTGATTTCTGTGTCCGGTAAACAAGCAATGCCACCATTAAAGTAATCCCATATTTGAGGAATCTCATTGTTGCTCGTAATGCTTACGGTAACATGAAGCATTCTTGACGCTTTAAAATTTCTCTTGTCATGCGTGATTGCCATGAACATAATTAAGATGCTTCTTTTCATTTTGTATATGTTTCAGATATTCTTATTGACCAAAGAATCGTTTACTTTCTATCATTTTGTGCAGATAGGGATATCCATTTCACCTTGTTGCTATTGTGACCTTTTGGTGAACTGCACAAAACACTTTTTTTTTTGGAATGAGTGTCTTGTGCAGTTCAACTAAAATGTCATGTGGGCAACATCTCTCAATTTTGGTGGAACTGCACAAAATGGTGATTGGAGTTTCCAAAATCTCCGTCAAGTTCTGCTGGTAATCTCGTGCAACATTTTATTAGCCTTTGCAAGATGGAGCCGTCACTGTCACCACAATGGCACTTTATTTTAGTGGAACTGCACAAAAGGATAAGAAAATTATAGTTGCACCTTACATCAGCCGGACAGCCAACCTTAATGTTCCTCAATTTTAGTGCAACTACTAAAGAAGAGCCTGCCAGCTCACAAGATCAAGTACTTCTTGCTAGCTGAATGATGCAATCTTTGCTTCATTTTAGGTGAACTGCAGAAAAAGGCGCATGAATTGAATCATGGAACTCCAGGCAGACCTCATCCAAGTAGAGCTGGAGGTTGAGTTCAAGGAGGCCGTTATTAAAGCGAAATCATGCTCTCCTGTCTCCTTGTTTGTGCTGTGCAAACATGTTGTGCAAACAGGAATATTCAACTACAGATGTTGTGACGGTCAAGAGCATTCGCCAAGTTCTTCAATTGTATGACATGGCTAGCCAAGATGGATTTAATCCCAATATTCACTTTATCAAAAGGCTCTAATGGGTTGGTTCTAAATCTTGCAAGCTGGGAATCAGTGAGATGTGTAGGCATCTTTGTTGTACTTATTATTTGAATCTTATTTGTTGGTTATGAATCTTGCAAGCTTCGAATCAATGAGATGTGTAGGCATCTTTGTTGTACTTATTATTTGGATCTTATTTGTTGGTTACGAATCTTGCAAGTCGGGAATCAATGAGATGTGTAGGCATCTTTGTTGTACTTATTATTTGGATCTTATTTGTTGGTTCTGAATCTTGCAAGCTGGGAGACACGGCATGATGATGCAGAGGACAACAACCATAACAAACAATTCAAACTTGGTAGTGTTATCTTTGTGAAAGTGCGACAAATGTGCTGATCGTAATGCGTCCTGAGAATAATAATTCTAATTGTTGTGCATGTTGATCCCGTGGCAGTGATAGAATGAGCCAATGCATTGCTTGATTTAAGTATAAATTTCTATTAAGGCTAATTAAATTTAAGTAAAGTGACCACTAACTCCTGTTATTACAGTACCAATACAGACCCGCTCGTGAACCGACGTGTGGTCGGAGTAGGTTTCTTAATGGAAGCGTTTGAATGCACCGAGGGTGCATCTTCTGCCGGGCGTGCAGCGGACGAGGGAGGGGTAGTAACTATTGTCGCCTGTACACACTCAGCTTACTGTTGAATCCAGTTCCCCAAGAGCTGAAAAACGAACTGTTGTCGCCGCCTACACACTCGTTCACTCGAAGAGACTCCAATGATGATCCGAGGGGTGAGCCTGCTGGATATGGACTTCAGCAAGGAGTTAGTTTGCCGTTCAGTCCTATGGCTGCACCAAGTTGAATGTGATGTACACCAACGATACGGACTCGGTGAAGCTCTGCCTCGCCGCAGTCCTATGGATGCACCAAGTTCTGGAGCATTCGCCCGTTTCATCGGTAGCGCCGACTGCACCTTCACTACGGTGGAGAGAAGGAAGAACGTGACGATTAGGCCATCTGGTGCAACAAGCTTGTCGACATCCAGAAGCAATACAAGATCATCGACGCAGGCAGGAGAAGGACTCCGTGGTTGACCACGCCGAGACCATCATCGACCCCGATACGCCAACATGAAAGAAGACGAACTGAACACGTGGGAGGTACCTCTGAATCTAGCCTACATAACCTACGCGGCCAAGGACGCATACGCATGCTACGACATGTACAGGCAGATCTTGGACATGAGGGCGTGTCTGCTTCCCGTAACCGACAAGTACACGGACAGCCGCAGCGTCATGATCAAGCGTGCCAGGAAGGTCTAGATGTTGTACTTTATCTGTTTATAAGCACCTTTATCATCTGAGTGTTTCATGCATTAGCCTATGTGTTGTAATTATCTGTTTAGTCCGAAATATTTCTTTTAAGAACCCATTAACCTGATTGCTTTTTTTAGTGGCTATTTGCTTATGTATGTAAACTAGTTCACTTATCCGTAAAAAAAACTAGTTCACTCGGCTGCCGTGCTTTGAATCTCCTTCCTACAAACATACTCCTCTCCTCAGCTGGACCCAGCAGGTCTCTGAATTTTCTCCCACTTTCTTTTTTGATGTAAACTGAGTTTTCTCCCAGTACTTTCCCCTAGAACCAACTCAACTGTCCCACGTCTAGCCTAAAAAATAATAATACCCCACGTACTATTAACTCATCAAATTAAAATGATATTTTATTTCGTAAGTTGAAAGTTCTTACAAAACAACAATAATAATTGTTTATATATAACTTGCCAAGTTAACTCCTAGTGATTGCGTACATAAGCTTGCAAAGATTTTACTGACGTGCAATCATGTGTTTATGTTTTATAACTTTTCTCCTTCTAGCCCAACATGATATTTTCACCCAGCCCAGCAAGTCCATGAATTTCAAGAAAAATGCAAATGGGATTTAACGGGATGCATAGATGCTACATCATTGTTTCACCCAGCCCACCAAATGAACTAAAAAACAAATGGACTGGCTGACATGTGGGCCAGTAGGTCGAAGCCTAAGAAGGCGTTGGATTTACATCCAACGGCCGGCATTCTTCTTCAATCTCTCGTCTTCTTCCCCCGGTATTGCGGAACCGCTTTGCTCCAGCCTTCGGCGTCCAGCGGCATTGTTTTGCACTCCTCAGTGAAACGCTACCCAGCCGACGGCCAGGCCATCCCTCCACTCCGCACCTCCTGTTATTCTCTGCCGAGTGTAGGCCCACACCGCACCCGAACGAGTCAAGTTTCCCACTCCTCTCCGTCAGCGACTCCACTGCCGCGTCTTCCCCATCTCCGGGTCGTTCCAGTCTGGGGCCTCGCCGTCGTCCACCGCCTCGGTGCGCTCGGCGCGGCGTGGTCAACATACGAGAGTAATCGGAAGATGACTGTACATGGAGAACCTGACGGCTGGGACCCACGAGGTCCATGGTCGCACGCAAGGAAAGTTCCTCCTTATTACGCCTTTGTCGTGCCTTTGTCGTGGGAAGGGCTTCTGTATTTCGCGAAAAAACGTTCCCCCCGCTGACAGGTCGGACCCACACGCAAGGAAGTGCCTCCTTATTACACACCAAAAATGAATACCCCCTGCTAGCTGGGACCCACCATAGTGGGTGGCTGACTTGTGGGCCTACTAAGTTGATGAGGAAGGAGGGTTTTGTCAACTTAGTCAATATGAACGATTCTAGCTCCAAAGGACCGCACGATGTCCATCCAACGGCCATAGTGCTTCTTCAACCTCTGGTCTTCTTGCTCCGGCCGCCCAAAGCGGCGCCCGGTCGTGCAGCGTGCTCCACGCCTCTCGTGGCCGGGCTGTGATGCCGCTGGAGGCCTCACCGCCCCTACTACTCCCATCGCTGGCCTGTGGTATCCCTCAACTCACCCACACCCCCTGTTATTCTGCGGTGGCGGCATCACGCCCTTGACCGAACGATGAACCCTCATACTCCTCTTCGCGTGGGCATCCACTGCCGCGTCTTCCCCGGCTCCGCATTGTCCCCTTCCTAGGCCTCGCCATCGTCCACCACCTTGGTGCTCTCGGCGCGGCGTGGTCAATGTGGTCAACGACCGACTTCCATCGGAAGAAATCTTTGTCACGTGGAGGCGGCAATTTGGGTCCATGGCCATAGCCCAGTTTTTTTGTGATTTGCCAAGTAAGTCGCTTTGTCAGGCCTGTTGGGCTGTAAATCTTTCAAGACGAGGAGAGCTTCATTCGGCTGGCCGAGAAAATGGCCTATCAGTAATGAGAAATGGGTTGTACATTTTTAAAACACATCAAACCGGCAATTAGTTTCAAATATCTTTTTTTCATTTTGATATTTTAAATTACATTATTTTTTATGCGTGGAGAATTTGTTGGATTTTATATCGATATACATTTATTTTTAAAATCAGTTTGAATGTGCGTCGAAATTTCAGGATTAAAAACAGTTCGGACCGCACCGAAATATGCAAAATTTCATATAATTTTTTAATCGTGGCCACAATATGGGTTGTAATGCTAACAAAAAGAATATGGGCTCCAAAAAAACCTTAAGAATTAGCAAATGGGCTGTAAATTACTAGAAATAATGGCAGATGGGATGTATGCTGTTTTCCACAGATTTGAGGCTTTCCTAAAAAAAGGTTGGCCTTTACAGCAAAGGATCGTTGGATGTCCATCCAACGGCCGTCGTCTTCTTCAATCTCTGCTCTTCCTGTTCTAGCCGCTCAAACAAGCGCCAAGTGGACTGCTGCTCCCTCCTCTCCATGACGGGCCAGGTCTTTGCCGCCAGCCTCACCGCCCACCGTACTCCCATCGCTGGCCTAGCCATCCCTCTACTCGCCCACACACGCTATTATTCTCCCGTGACGGCAGAACCAAGAAACCCTCGTACAGTCGTACTCCCCTCCGCGTGGGAAACAACTGCCGAGTCTTCCCTGCCTCCGTGTCGTCCCCTTCCTAGGACTCGCCGTCGTCCACCGCCCTAGTGCTCTCGGCGTGGCATGGTCAACATGGTCAACGACCGACATGCATCTGAAGTGGACTGTACGTGGAGAGGCCGACAGCTGGGTCCACGGCAGCACGCAAGGAAATGCCTCCTTATTACGTGCAAAATAATGATTCCCCCCTGACATCAGGGACCCACCGAAAGGGCCTCTCTATTTCGTGAAAAAAAACGTTACCGCTGCTGACAGCTCGGACCCACCAGCTATATCTTCGCACGCAAGGAAGTGCCTCCTTATTACGCACAAAAAAATGAATACTCCCCCTGTTAGCTGGGACCCAGTATAGTGGCAGGCTAACTTGTGGGCCTACTAAGTTGGCGGGGACGGAGGGCTTTGTCAACTTAGTCAATATGCACGATTCTAGCTCCAATGATCGTACGATGTTCATCCAACGGCCGTAGTGCTTCTTCAACCTCTAGTCTTCTTGCTCCAGCCGCCCAAACCAGTGTCGGCCGTGCCTCGTGCTCCTGCCTCCCGTGGCCGGCTGCGATGCGGCGGAGGCCTCACCGCCCCTACAACTACCACCACTGGCCAGGCCATCCCTCTACTCACTCACACCCCCTGTTATTCTGCGGTGACGGCAGCCTCACACCGCAGCAAACCAGTGAACCCTTGTACTCCTCTACGCGTGGGCATCCACTGTCGCGTCTTCCCCGGCTCCGCGTCTTCTCCTTCCTAGGCCTCGATGTCGTCCACTGCCCTGGTGCTCTCGGCGCGGCGTGGTCAATGTGGTCAAGGAATGACTTCCATCGGACGTGGGACTGCGTGGAGAGGCGACATCTGGGTCCACGGCCGCAGAAGGATGTGCCTCCTTATTACGCGCAAAATAATTATTCCTCCACCTGACAGCGGGGACCCACCGGACGGGCCACCATATTTCACGAAAAAAAATTCCCCCCTGCTGGGACCCACCAGCTACATCTTCGCACGCAAGGAAGTGCGTCAGAGCAAAAAGCGATTCGCCCACGATTGCTGGGACCCACTAGCTACATCTTCGCACGCAAGGAAGTGCATGACAGTCGGGACCCACCTGGTCGAAGCGTACGTAGCGTTGTCATTCTGGTCGCGAACGTGTACGTATATACTGGTCGTTGTAGAGGCGCACACGTGTCATACTAGAGGCGCGCACGTAGCATGTACACGTATGTACAGCAGCGAGGGTGCAAGAAAGAAAATACGGCCACGTACATACATGCGGGCAGGGTCTCAAACGCCTATCGCGCATACGTACATGGCTGGATCGGAACGGAGAAACAGCGTCGTCGTCGTGTTCATGGGAAGCCAACCGGCTGGGTCGGAACGGAATGTGTGGTCGTGTTCATCGGGAGGGCTTGGGCCGGAGCAGCGATGGAAACAAGGCATGGCGTGCCGCTGGCGGAGGAAACGGACCTCCTACGTTGAACAGGGTCCTGTTGATTGGGAGGGTGTGGCATACCACAAAACAGAGGAAACGGACCTCCCTACGATCGAAAGCAGGGGTCCTGTTGACCCGAGGAGGTGTGGCGTGCCGCAAAAGCGGAGGAAGCGGACCTCCTACGGTCGAACGAGGGTCCTGTTGATCGGGAGGGTGTGGCGTGTCGCAAAAGCAGACGAAAGCGGACTTGTGTTGGAGCGCTACGGTCAAAGCAGGGGTCCTGTTCATCGGGAGGTGTGGCGTGCCGCCATCGGGACTCCACGGGATACTGTTCATCTCCACCGCCGACCTCCTCCGGCCTCCACGGGCTACCGTCGACCTCCTCCAGCCTCCACGGGCTCCTGTTCATCCAGCCTCCACCGCGCTACTCCACCGGCTCTTGTTCAACCACCCTCCACGGGCACCCCTCCACCGTCTCTGTTCATCCAGCCCTCCACACCACGGGGTCCTGTTCAACCACCCCTCCACGGCCACCCCTCCACCGTCTACTGTTCATCCAGCCCTCCACACCACGGGGTCCTGTTCATCCAACCCCCCCCCCCCCCGCAACGCTCACTGTTCATCCAATCGATCGGCTTCAGTTAGCAGCAGTAGCGAAGGAATCGCTCCATCGGGTTTAGTTAACAGCCATCGATCGATCGCTCGGGTTCAGTAACGCGTAGCCTGCAATGCAATTGCTCGGGTTCAGTTAGAGCCCAACGCCTCTCTCGGGTTCAATTAGAGCCAACGCCTCGCACACACGCACGCACGTGTACGAGAGAAACGCGCATCGCTCGGCCCCCGACCTCCCACCGTAACCGGCAACTCCTCGAAATTTTCCTCGCCCTCGCTTCCACCATGGTTTTTTTCGTCATGGACAGCCCAAAGAATGTCATGCAGCTGCGTTTCTGGCTCGCCCAGGATGAAAAGCCCATTTTCTGTCATGATTTTTTGTCATAGAAGTAGGAGCCCACCACATCTACGATGATACCGGGTTTTGTCACAATTATCGTCATAGAAGTGTCATATGTATGACAGAAAAAGTTTTCGTTCGGCCCAAAATGTCACGGATGTGTCTTTTTTTTGTAGTGTATTGCTCTTGATCTTCTTTATCTGCTTGCATTTTGGATGCTTTCTATATGTCTGGCAATATTTGTTAGTAGCCTTAGGCACCATCATTTTGATCCTATTGATTCAACCTGAGTGTGAATGCACGCAATCATCAGTTGATCCTTTTAAATTATCTTTCCGTCTCAGACATCATTTTGAACATGAGCTGGTTCTCGACCAAACTATTTGTCGTCAATTGTGCATCTGGTCTATCCAACTTATCTATTCTTGATCAGAGCGTCTGCTTCTGGTCCTTTGTTTTGGAAATCATAATTCCTTTGTTATCTAAGCATCGAATTATTCAGATATTTTGCAATATGATGCCCGTGCATTCTTTCTTCCTCTGATTGAGTACCGACACTCACATCAGCTCCGTTGTGGATCGCCCGATCCATTGTTGGATTTCATCCGACATCGTCCTTCATATTCAATAACCTTGTGAGCCTTTCCACGGGTATATAATGCCTTTAGTAAATTGTATCCTCTGCTTTGTCAACCATGCTCTACTTTTGAGCTTGTGTTAATTACTCCTGAAGTTCATGGTATATGTTCTAAGAAGCCCCAATGGGTTGAACCTATGCCTTCCTTAATATGTGTCACCTCGAAAGTTTCCACAAGTCATACTCTTCTGATATTTTGCTAGATAAAATTTCAACATTACAACTTCTTCAAAAATGAGAAGTGAATGAAATGTTGTGCATTAGAGAAGTGGGAGTCGACCTTGAACTTTGTGTTCATGCCCATGGACACGACGTAGATCCTATCATGGAAGCTTCTTGTAATAATAACTATTTCCTTGATAAATATCATCTGGTATCTGTGAATTGATCCTTTGCAACCATGGTTCCGACCATGATTGTTCTCCTTTGATTCTATTTCTCGGATCAGGTAAAGTACTTGCCTTCTGCAGATCAGTACGCCTTCCCAACCTCTATTTTGTTCTACCTTTGAGTATTACCCCCTGATATCTCGAGGATATCAACCCATTGCACTTCATCTTATGAATTTTTGTTGAAGTAGTACCTTTCCCCATCATAGTCACTCCACGGGTTATGGGTTGTCGTCAACCGTGAACACTGATTTGTGAATCGAATCAACACTGAGATTCGGTACTCCCAGTACTTTGTTGTTGAGAAGTTTAATACTCCATAACGTCACTCCTAGCCTAATCGGCTACATCATTATCGTGCTAATTTTAACTGTGCTACCGGGTCCTTAATTCCGGAGCACAACTTTCGATTATGAGCTAAGCTTATGTCGATTTCCTCATCTTACCATTCCACCTTGAACGACAAGCTTGAATTCAAGTTTGTGTCCTACTCATGGTCCCAAGATCATTTCGCTTCATCATTCCTTTGACTTGATGTCATCGCCGACCGATTACATCTCCATGAAACCTCTCGACAGAATTTGTCATGATCATCATCAACATTCTGAATTCCTCCAAGATATCAATTGAATTCATGATGAGAAATACCATCCTTGCCCCTCGATGATTTGTGTTATCATCGGCAACATTCTTGCTTTCCCTTCAACACAAACTTGTTCATGTCTTGTGTTGTACGTTAAGATCCTTGCTATCCAACTTATGTTATGTTTTACCTTGGAGTAATGCTATATTTTATGTCAAGACTGTCATGGGAAATTCATCACCCTTAAGAATTCTTGATACAAGTGATACTTATTAACATCACCATTCTTTTCTTGGTCACCGTGTTGTTTCTAATTGGAATACCGACAAATGGTTTGTGATGTGTAAATTCTAAACTTCTAGCAACCCTATTGCTTTGAAGTTATTGGTCTATAGTTTCATTCTACGTCTATGGCTTATTGAATCATCATTCGAACATTGATCGTGCTACCTAGCCCATATTTCAGGTGCACATTTCAACAAATGCTTAACTGTGTATGTTTTCCTCGAGCATACATCATTAAGTAATTTGATCTAGCTAATGTTATCTCCTTGTTCACATAATTGTGGAAATCCATCTTTTGTTAATCTCGATGAATTGTCGCTGATTCCATCAGCCACCTCCTCATCCTCTCATTGGTTTACTGATGAACTCTTGTTTCGGAACTCACTTCCATAGTACATATCGCGAAAATCTTGCACCGTCATCTCATCAAATTGTGTTGCACCTTTTTCTTCTCAGGCATCCTGAATCTGAGGTATCCTGACACCAATCAGATCTGAATCTCGGTTAAATATGATGGTTGGCAAATATTCCCGAGAATTATAACATTGGTCTTTATATGACCCGGTAAGGTGATGTCATGCCTAGCACACCTGTCCGGAGGACCTATTGCTATAGTATCCTTTAGCAAGGTTACCCATTCTTCCATGAGGAAATTATAAGACTTATTCTATAAGTTGTTCCTATCCAAAGTCCGACCTTTGCTTGAAGAACATGTCAATGCTATCTCGAAGCATGTATGTGGTACCCCGAATTCCAATAAGAACATTTGAAGCACAATGCTTAATTTTCTTTATCAAATTATCCAAACACCTTGTATGGGTAAAGTCATGAAATTCATCTCCCCTTACCTAAATGGTTTTCTACTTTCTATCCTGTCATGGATATCATGCTCTGCTTGTCCTTGGGAAGGATATACCCCTGCACTATGTGTTTAAACACATTTTTCTTTCCATTGTTCCGATTAAATATGATAGACACTTTTCCCTTTCCATTGGTTTGTTTACACCCTTTCTATGATCTATATGATATAAGCAGTAATAATTCCCTGCTAGTGCAAACACCTCGTTGTACAACTCTGTCAGTAAGACCCTGTTACTACTGTTGATGACATTCCGGTAACCACCGATGGACGAGAACTTTGCCTATTGGTCTGCCTCGTTTCAACGAGAAGGAAAATGGTTCTCTTCGTCCCTCGCCCTTGGTACCGACGTTGTTGCCAACATAACTGACAGGCTACCCTCTGACATGCCTTACATACATGATCGTGCAAGGCGTCACCACCCTTCCTACTTTTACCCCACATGGTGGGCCCATAACCCACAGTTCCACTGGATCGAAACCTGACTCTCCTGTACACCCCCCTGTTCCCAAAGTTATTCCTCCCGCGTGGACTCGTATGTAATTCATGAGCCACCTTCCGATGAGATCATCAATTCTGGCATCGGAAACAATAATTATTCCGTTGCTTGAAACCCCTTTCACCTTCTGACTAGGCATTGAACGATTGCCTGGCTGCTTGAAACTTCTTATTGTACCTTCCAACTTCTCTCTCGATGTGTTTTAGTTGTGCAACTCGAGAGGTACTCATATGCTCATTCATGGGTTAATCCCAGATAATTACCCTTATAGCATTCTGTCGTTGCCGATCTGCCCCGTTACCTATTAAATGCATCTGATGAAGACCCCGAAGAAAGGATGCCGACTTCATCATGATGACCTGAAGCAGAGAAATGAAGACATCAATGTATTGGACCGGTCTCTTTGAGAAGAGCAAGCCAGAATGAGAAGACCCGCTAGATTCGTTACCAAACCTTCCCCCTTCCACTACCTCTTAAATCTCGGGATGAGATTTCTTGTAGTGGAGGAGAATTGTGACGCCCGGATATTTAAGCTACAGTAAACATATGCTAATGATGCCACGTCACTTCGACAACTGTTGCTAATCTCACGTTAGTTCGAAACCGGTTCGAATTCAAATTCATAATCAAGCAAACAATAAAAGTTTTCAAATATTAAAACTAAAATGTTCGAAGTGAGCCAAATAATGCATAGGTAATTATGGTGGAGAAACCACACTTTTATAAAATGTTAAATGCTCTAAAATGAATAAAATAGTAGCAAATACAATTATTTAAATGCTTTAGAAATAATAAACATTTTCAAAACTAAATTGTTATAAGTATTAAACTATTGTGACAGTGGCATAATTTGTAAAATCTATTTAGGTGCCACTTTGGTAATTTACTAAAACTGAAATAAAAGGAAACTAAAAGAAAGCAAAAATAGCAAATAAAAATAAGAAAAGAGATCGACAAAACAAAATAAAGATAGAAAGAAAAGGACACCCCGCCAATCAACAGCCCACTGGCCACCCACGCTGCCCAGTGGCCCACCAGTGGATAACCCCACCCGCAGCCAAACCCTAACCCCCCCACAACCGCACACTCCCCCCATTCCCCCACGCCTCGCTCCTCTCCTTCCCCGTCTGGACAGGGATCGGGGCAACTGCGCCCCCGACCCCGTCGATGCCGCGTGCCACCTCGCCGCACCTCGTCGGCGCCCCGGTGCCCGCTGCCATCCCCGGATCTCCCGCGCCTCTCCCTCGTGGGATCGACCCCGCCGCTCGACGCCCTGGTCGCCCGGCCACATCTCCGCCGCCACGTCTGCCTCGCCGGCGTCTCCTCCCCGATGGTTTGCCTCCTCTCCAACGGGTCGTAGCCGTCGTCCTCCCCAACCACCATTGCCACGAACCCTACGAACCCCCCGTGAGCTTCCCCCTCCCTAGTATCTCTGTCGTGTCGCCCTTGCGCTTCCGCCGTGCTCGCGCCCTCTCCCCGCTGCTCCCTCGTCCCAGATCCACGCCCGGCCGCAGCGCCCGCGCCCGTCGCCTCGCGCCCCAAGCCCGCTGCGCCCACGCCTGCGGCGCCCTCGCGCGTGCCGCGTCGCCCGCCTCACCTTGCTGCGCCTCCATGCCCGCTCTTCGCCCGGCCCGGTGCTGCGCCGTCCTCACCGGCCCGGGCGACACCTGCTCCCCCTGCCACCGCGTGCGCCCGCCGCTCGCCCGTCTGGCGCCACGGCTGTCGGCTCGCCCCCTTTCGCCGGTGCCGCGATCGGCATTCGGCCCGTCATAACCGCCCGACCGCTCCGCTTCGCCACGTTGCACCCACTGCTTTCGCCGCTTTGCCTCGCCCGACCACCTTTCGGCCGCCCGATGCTCCTCTCGTCCTCCCGCTCCGGCCCTTTGGCGGCCAAGCCTCGCCAGCGGCCGTAGCCCCCTCGCCGGCCGCCGCTCGAGTCCCCCTGTCCTGCAGCGCCCGACAGGACGCCCGTAACCGCGCCCAGCGCTCGCGCCCGCTAACCCGCATCGGCCCCCTGGCCTATGACAAGTGGGGCCCAGCCCCTGGAACGTTTGAAAAAAAGAATAAAAAGAATAAAATAAATAAATAATAATTAAAATAATTAATTAATTAAGTTAATTAATCCTATTTAATTAACCTAATTAACTTGTTAGTTTAATTAAACAGTAATTAGATTAGTTAAACACTAATTAGGCTAAACAGTCAATGACCAGTGGGACCCACACGTCAGCGACCCAGTCAACACCTCTGTTGACTGCTGACGTCATGATGACGTCAGCAAACACTGTTCTGGATAATGTTGGATTAAATTAATTAAATAAATCCTAAAAATGATTTAAATCTTTTAAAATTAATATAAAATAAACCGTAGCTCAGATGAAAATACTTTCTACATGAAAGTTGCTCAGAACGACGAGACGAATCCGGATATGCAGCCCGTTCATCCGCCACCGGGGATACAAAGTTGAATTATTTCTGGCATTGCTATCAATCCTTCAGTATTTGTTTATATGTACGCATTATTTTAATGAAATTGTACTATGATGATATGAAGGTTTCAACTTTGGTTCCCACAGGAAAAAAAGGTTTCAACTTAGGATTCATGTGTCCTCTGGCCTCAAGATTATCTCGTTACAACATTCCATCAAATACAAATGAAACTACCATGGCTGCTAATGCATCTCAATGGTTCGCAGATCAGCGCCAATATTCACATCACAACTGAAGACAAAGTTGTGAGTCAATTATATATTTTTCCTTATTTGTACACCTTCTCACAACTTTATCTTCAGTTGTGATGTGAATATTGGCGCTGATCTGCGAACCATTGAGATGCATTAGCAGCCATGGTAGTTTCATTTTTATTTGATGGAATGTTGTAACTAGATAATCTTGAGGCCAGAGGACACATGAATCCTAAGTTGAAACCTTTTTTTCCTGTGGGAACCAAAGTTGAAACCTTCATATCATCATAGTACAATTTCATTAAAATAATGCGTACATATAAACAAATCTTGAAGGATTGATAGCAATGCCAGAAACAATTCAACTCTGTCCGGAAACGCGAAACACCGGGGATACTTTCCCGGATGATTCCCCCTTTCGCCGGTATCACCTACTACCACGTTAGGGCACCCCTAGCAACGCTCATTGCCATATCATGCATCGTCATGCTGTTGTTTGCATTATATTTATTGTTTCTTCCCCCTCTTCTCTTTCTAGACTCCGAGACCGACGCTGCAGCTACCCAGTACGACTACGGTGTTGACGACCCCTCCTTGCTAGAGCAATCAGGCAAGCCCCCCCCCCCCCTTGATCACCAGATATCACCTATTCTTATCTATACTGCTTGCATTAGAGTAGTGTAGCATGTTACTGTTTTCCGTTAATCCTATCCTGATGCATAGCCTGTCCTTGCTACTACTGTTCTTACCTTTACATGCAATCCTACATGCTTAGTTTAGGATGCTAGTATTCCGTCTGTGGCCCTACATTCTTGTCCGTCTGCTTTGCTATACTATCGGGCCGTGATCACTCGGGAGGTGATCATGGGTATATACTTATATACTTTACATGATACATGTGGTGGCTAAAGTCGGGTCGGCTCGTAGGAGTACCCGCGAGTGGATCTTTGTGGCGGAGCGACAGGGCAGGTTGAGACCGCCTAGGTGAGAGGTGGGCCTGGCCCTCGTCGGTGTCCGCGGTTACATCATTAACACGCTTAACGAGATATTGGTATTTGATCTGAGTCTGGCCATTTGGTCTATACGCACTAACCAACTATGTGGGAAAGATATGGTCACTCGGCGTCGTGGTATCAGCCGAAGCCTTCGTGACGTCAGCGACTGAGCAGCGCGCGCCGGATTGGAATGTAAGCCTGCTCTTGTATTAAGGGGGCTAGTTACATTTCCGGCGCGTTATAGCGTCTTGAGGTGTGCTAAGAGGCGATGGGCCCGGACCCCGCGCTTAGGTTTAGACCGGCGTCTTGACCTCTCTGTTGGCCTAGGTGGGGCTACGACGTGTTGATCTTAGAGGCGGGCATGACCCGTAAAAGTGTGTCCTGCCAAATGGGATCAAGCGTGTTGGGTTATGTGGTGCACCCCTGCAGGGAAGTTTATCTATTCGAATAGCCGTGATCTTCGGTAACAAGACGACTTGGAGTTGTACCTTGACCTTATGACAACTAGAACCAGATAATTAATAAAACACACCCTTCCAAGTGCCAGATACAACCCGGTGATCGCTCTCTAATAGGGCGACGAGGAGGGGATCGCCGGGTAGGATTATGCTATACGATGCTACTTAGTGAACTTACCATCTACTCTCTTCTACATGCTGCAAGATGGAGGTGGCCTGAAGCGTAGTCTTCAACAGGATTAGCTATCCCCCTCTTATTCTAGCATTCTGCAGTTCAGTCCACCGATATGTTCCTTTACACATATACCCATGCATATGTAGTGTAGCTCCTTGTTTGCGAGTACTTTGGATGAGTACTCATGGTTGCTTTTCTCCCTCTTTTTCCCCATTTCCCTTCTACCTGGTTGTCACAACCATATGCTGGAGCCCAGGAGCCAGACGCCACCGTCGACGACGTCTCCTACTACACTGGAGGTGCCTACTACTATGTGCAGCCCGTTGACGACGACCAGGAGTAGTTAGGAGGATCCCAGGCAGGAGGCCTGCGCCTCTTTCGATCTGTATCCCAATTTGTGCTAGCCTTATTAAGGCAAACTTGTTTAACTTATGTCTGCACTCAGATATTGTTGCTTCCGCTGACTCGTCTATGATCGAGCACTTGTATTCGAGCCCTCGAGGCCCCTAGCTTGTATTATGATGCTTGTATGACTTATTTTATTTTTAGAGTTGTGTTGTGATATCTTCCCGTGAGTCCCTGATCTTGATCGTACACGTTTGCGTGTATGATTAGTGTGTGATTGAATCGGAGGTGTCACAAATATGTATCTAGATCGAGACTTAGAGTCATCCAGATCGGTGTCAAAGCTTGCATCGACGTAACCATTTACGACGACCCTTTTGTCACCTCCATAATCGAGAAACATATCCTTATTCCACTAAGGATAATTTTGACCGCTGTCCAGTGATCTACTCTTAGATCACTATTGTACCCTCTTGCCAAACTCTTGGTGAGGTGCACAATAGGTCTGGTACACAGCATAGCATAGTTTATAGAACCTATGACTGAGGCATAGGGATTGACTTTTCATTCTCTTTCTATTTTCTGCTGTGGTCGGGTTTTGAGTCTTTACTCAACTTCACACCTTTGTAACACAGGCAAGAACTCCTTCTTTGACTGTTCCATCTTGAACTAATTCAAAATCTTGTCAAGGTACATACTCATTGAAAATCTTATCAAGCGTCTTGATCTATCTCTATAGATCTTGATGCTCAATATGTAAGCAGCTTCACCGAGGTCTTTCTTTGAAAAACTCCTTCCAAACACTCCTTTATGCTTTGCAGAATAATTCTACATTATTTCCGATCAACAATATGTCATTCACATATACTTATCAGAAATGTTGTAGTGCTCCCACTCACTTTCTTGTAAATACAGGCTTCACGGCAAGTCCATATAAAACTATATGACTTGATCAACTTATCAAAGCGTATATTCCAACTCCGAGATGCTTGCACCAGTCCATAGATGGATCGCTGGAGCTTGCATATTTTGTTAGCACCTTTAGGATTGACAAAACCTTACGGTTGCATCATATACAACTCTTCTTTAATAAATCCATTAAGGAATGCAGTTTTGTTTATCCATTTGCCAGATTTCATAAAATGCGGCAATTGATAACATGATTCGGACAGACTTAAGCATAGATACGAGTGAGAAACTCTCATCGTAGTCAACACCTTGAACTTGTCGAAAACCTTTTGTGACAATTCTAGCTTTGTAGATAGTAACACTACTATCAGCGTCCATCTTCCTCTTGAAGATCCATTTAATCTCAATGGCTCGCCGATCATTGGGCCAGTCAATCAAAGTCCATACTTTGTTCTCATACATCGATCCCATCTCAGATTTCATGGCCTCAAGCCATTTTGCGGAATCTGGGCTCATCATCGCTTCCTCATAGTTCGTAGGTTCGTCATGGTAAAGTAACATGACCTCCAGAACAGGATTACCATACCACTCTGGTGCGGATCTCACTCTGGTTGACCTACGAGGTTCGGTAGTAACTTGATCTAAAGTTACATGATCATCATCATTAGCTCCCTCACTAATTGGTGTAGGAGTCACAGGAACAAATTTCTATGATGAACTACTTTCCAATAAGGGAGCAGGTACAGTTACCTCATCAAGTTCTACTTTCCTCCCACTCACTTCTTTCAAGAGAAACTCCTTCTCTAGAAAGGATCCATTCTCAGCAACGAATATCTTGCCTTTGGATCTGTGATAGAAGGTGTACCCAACAGTTTCTTTTGGGTATCCTATGAAGATTTACTTCTCCGATTTGGTTTTGAGCTTATCAGGTTGAAACTTTTTCACATAAGCATTGCAACCTCAAACTTTAAGAAACAACAACTTAGGTTTCTTGCCAAACCATAGTTCATATGGTGTCGTCTCAACGGATTTAGATGGTGCCCTATTTAACGTGAATGTAGCTGTCTCTAATGCATAACCCCAAAACAATAGTGGTAGATTGGTAAGAGACATCATAAATCGCACCATATCTAATAAAGTACGGTTACGACGTTCGGACACAACATTACACTGTGGTGTTCCAGGTGGCGTGTGTAGTGAAACTATTTCACATTGTTTTAACTGAAGGCCAAACTCGTAACTCAAATATTTTACCTCTGCGATCAGATCATAGAAACTTTATTTTCTCAATGATTTTCAACTTCACTCTGAAATTCTTTGAACTTTTCAAATGTTTTAGACTTATGTTTCATTAAGTAGATATACCCATATCTGCTCAAATCATCTGTGAAGGTCAGAAAATAATGATACCCGCCGCGAGCCTCAGTATTCATTGGACCACATACATCAGTATTTATGGTTTCCAACAAATCTGTTGCTCGCTCCATTGTTCCGGAGAACGGAGTCTTTAGTCATCTTGCCCATGAGGCATGGTTCGCAAGCATCAAGTGATTCATAATCAAGTGATTCCAAAAGTCCATTAGCATGGAGTTTCTTCATGCGCTTTACACCAATATGACCTAAACGGCAGTGCCACAAATAAGTTGCACTATCATTATTAACTTTGCATCTTTTGGCTTCAATATTATGAAAATGTGTATCAGCACGATCGAGATCAAACAAACCATTTTCATTGGGTGTTTGACCATAGAAGGTTTTATTCATGCAAACAGAACAACAATTATTCTCTAGCTTACATGAATAACCGTATTGCAATAAACATGATCCAATCATATTCATGCTCAACACAAACACTAAATAACATTTATTTTAGGTTCAACACTAATCCCAAAAGTATAGGGAGTGTGCGATGATGATCATATCAATCTTGGAACCACTTCCAATACACATCGTCACTTCACCCTTAACTAGTCTCTGTTCATTCTGCAACTCCCGTTTCGAGTTACTACTCTTAGCAACTGAACCAGTATCAAATACCGAGGGGTTGCTATAAACACTAGTAAAGTACACATCAATAACATGTACTAGTGGACCCGTTGCGCCAAATTCTGCGCACGCTAAATCCATGTGCGCGATGAAAAAAATGTCCATGGTTAAATCCTCTTTAATAGAAAACATGGAGGATTGTTGCCTACAATGAGATATATATACACATTTAAATTGAATAACACAAAATAATTGCTACCTTGTTCGCCGAGACCCATTTGAAATCATGTTCGCATTGAAAACATTTGCAATTTTCAATGACTATGTGTTCGAGCAAAAAATACATAGGCTTTTGTTTAAACATACCTTTAAAATCATGAGTGCTTTCAAAATATTTTCATTTGTTAGGAGCTTTAGGTTTGAGCAAACATGTATGATTGGAGCTTTAGCCCTTCTATATAAAAATAATGAAGGAGCATCAAACATTCAATAACAAATGAATTATCAATAGTTATCATCCATGACATTTGTTTTATAACTATCAAACATGCCTAGCACATCATTTCTATTGAATCCACATAACAAGTATTTATGGTAAGGGACACCATCACAGAGTTCAACACTGAAGCACCAACCACTTGCATGGTAGTAGGAACAAGTGACAATGTGTCAAGTCTCTAAGTTGTGGTACATATCCTGAAGCCTTGCCGTGCTTCATGGTCAGCAATGCATCGTGTTACGCACATATTCGCTACAACCGTTACATGCACCTCAAACAACATATTGGTGTTTTTACCTGATAAAAAAATAGTTATACAAATTTATTTGCTAAGTGCAAATTGTACCAAAAAATGCTCTAGGTTCTTAGCATCCTGCAACCAGATCCAAAGAGCAACAACAGTAGGAGTGACCTTGTTTTGGAATCATTCTGAAAATAAAAATTGCTAAAATCTGACCAACATTAGATGCATGAACAACATCAGATTCAACATAAGGCTAAGTAAAGATCTTAATCTTATAACACCAAAAAGAACAACAATAAAAAGGAGACATTGCATATATGACAAAATAGAAGTGTCCACCAGTGAATTGGTGCCATTATCACAAGCATCGGCCGATTTTGAAAAGGTAAAAAATCATCAAACTTAGGAAACTTCTCAGCCATCCAAAAAATCCTGGGATCTGATACATTAGGAACATCATATGATGGCTACCATACATCATATATAACATGAAGCTATTTTTTTATTAAGAAATCATGTCATAATTGATTAAATAGTTGTCATCCCACAAAGGACTCGGACCAATCACTACTTGCTCCGGCGTCTATTGCCGACAAAACCGGGGCTTCTCATGGACATGAGACCAACAAATGCAGCTGCAATTTTAGAAGTATTTTGGTTTGGCTGGAGCAATGGCTCGTCATAGCACAAATCCTTTCCAGCCTCATGCCTCAGCCTAACACACCTCTTGTATGTACATCAAGTACCTCACGAGTACACTGAATATATACGTCAGTAAGTCCAGAAATTAACCAAATACAGGGATCTTAATCATATTCTTTTACATGCACCAAGATGTAAGATGTGGTGACCTTCGCGCCATAACCATGGAGGCAGAGCGAGCCGGCTGCCAAAATTTTATACTACGCTGCAAAGCTGAGACGTAACAGCACATTTCTGAATCTAATTAGTGTGTCTATTTGTTGGAAGAAACTCAGAACTTATTCAGACATTCGCATACATCATCGAATCCCGCAGAGCCTACAAGTGCAGATTAAGATGCATATAAAAGCAAACCAATAAAAGCATGTTTACACAATAATTGATGAAATATCTTGTCACAAAAGAAGATCAAAAGTACAGCCAATAAACATACAGGCAGTAACACACTCTTGTTGCTTTATCCAAAATAATGTTTCAGAAGGACATGATTTGCAGAGTTTTTATATTTATTGTTTGAATATGATCAGTAAACTACTAAAAGAAATAAAGCATGAATGCCAACTGAACATGTGTAAACTTCATTAATTTATAAGCTAAATGTGTGAAACACAATCGTAGTTAACTTAGGAACTAAACATTGCAACCACAACAGATTGCCCCACAAACATGATATCCTAACCGGGTCCTACAACACATTGGACAATGAGCACAATATGTGAGTGTGATTTATGATTATACTCCCTCCGTTCCTAAATATAAGCCACTTTAGAGATTTCAATACGACTACTTACAGATGTATTTAGACATATTTTAGAGTGTAGATTCACTCATTTTGCTCCGTATGTAGTCCATGTTGGAATATCTAAAAGGCTTATATTTAGAAACGAAGGGAGTATTACGCCAGTACATTGAATGTTGTAGGCAGTGTACTTCCTAGACTACTCTGAAAAATGGACATACCTAAGTCTGGATGGTACAGATAAATCTTTGTCCGTGCCATCTTCTACTCCTTCCGTTTTAAATATAAGTCTTTTAGAGATTTCAATGCGGACTAGATACGAATGTATATAGACATACTTTAGAGTGTGGATTCAGTCATTCTGCTCGTATGTAGTCCGTAGTGAAATCTCTAGAAAGACTTATATTTAGGAACGGGGGAGTATATTACTACCAAGAAAAGGAAGAACATGTATAGCTGTCTCAGTTGGATTTTCAACATGAGGATTATGACCATACTCTACAGAGATGCATTATTTTGTTCCTCCTATAGTTATGTGAATTTCGTGTCCGTTGATTGGCCCATACTGTTAAAATCTCCATCTAGAGTTCACGCTCAATAGACACATTTCAGATCACAATCAGTAGAAAGGAGAAAGCAGTTAGAAAACTACCGCATCATGCAAGCTCCTTTTTTGGATGTAGCGAGATCAAACACTTCAATATGTAGGAAGTAGTAGCTTAAAATATAGTGTTAAGTTAAATATCAAGTAAATATTACTCCCTCCATTTCAAAATAGATGACTCAACTTTGTACTAACTTTATTGAGTCATCTATTTTGGAACGGAGGGAGTAGTAAGGAATAACCCTTTGGACCATCGCCGGCCAACAACAACTACATAATTATATATTGGTTCACCCATCTAATTTGCTCCACAACATTTTTCAGTTTTTGCGCTCTCTAGCAAAGGGCACATGTAACTGAATAAAGAGTTTTGCATAATAATAAAAACAAAAATGATATAGGATACTACATTCGAACTACAAAGAACCCGTAGAAATAAGCAACAGATACCTGTAGATATAGAGGTGGATCTGTGAGATGGATGTGTCATACGAACAGCCTTTCACAGGCCGCAAATTGCATGTATCTCTTGCAGTTTGTTCATATACAGGAAAGGCTACTAAGAATCCCACGACAGGGTTAGGAAAAAACAAATAAAGAGATCCTCAATGTCAAAGAGCTTCATACATAGTGCCACATGAAGTGAACAGAATGCAACTAGGAGGTGCCAGCTTGTCCACATGGTGGCTACACAATAAAGAATAAGGTTGAGTTAAATTTCAGGATAAACGCACCTACTTTTGTTTTACTAACATGTTTAGAACTGCTACTCTTTACTACAATGCAAGCTCACCCTAGCTCCTTATCATCGACATAATCATTCCAGTAAGTCACCCTGGCTGAGTGGTTGTCCTTGAAATAATCCAGTACAAATCATTACTGAGAGCTCAATTATCCACCATTAGTTCACCAAAAAAACATCCAGCTAAATAATGAGGCTAATGATCATTCTTCAGAAGCAGATTGCAGAATACTATAATTTCTCCTTGAACGATAAGCATTTAGCAGGAAAATTCAAATGTTCAACATGGATTACCTGGTTGAACTGGAAGGAGGGATTGTGCACCCTTGCTCTCCCCTTTTCAGCGCTTCAATGACAATAGAGGAGGCAGGGATGGAGCCAACTCCCTTGTGTGCTCCTCCTTGTCACTGGCTCTTGGATGAGCCATCGTCCCCTTGCTCTCCTCGTCCACACGCTAGCCACTGCCACGCAACCCACCAGACCACCTAAAGCAGTAAAGGTAGAAAATCAATCCGGTGATAATTAAAGTGGACAGTGCATCAAAATACCAACCTAAACTTCTCCCTGAAGAAAAGAGTATCCAACATAACAGTGTGGGAATAATGAATTTGTCATCTAGACGTAAAAGAACATTTTGGCATGAACTTGGTGTTGTGTAAGGTCGGACATGGCGCCCATCATCATGGCAGAGGGGGCACTGCACCAACAAGAAAAGCAGCATGGTGCCATTGCTTCAAAGCATACATGATGATGTCGGATTTCGGGTTCCGGCAGACCCTTGAGGTTCGAACACTGGGGTGCGCGCGGAGATCCAACCCTCCACCGTCTCGTACCTCGCCAAATCGCAGGGACCTAAACTACTAAACGGAACAGCACAAGAGACACAAGATTTATACTAGTTCGGGCCACCGTTGTGGTGTAATACCCTACTCTAGTTTGTGGTGTGGTGGATTGCCTCTTGGGCTGATGAGGAACAGTACAGGGAAGAACAGCCTCGTGAGGGTCTGTTCTTGGTGGGTGTGATGAACTGCTAGGTGGTGTTCAGTTGCTCTAGCTACTGGTTCCTTGGTGAGGATTCCCATCTCATACCGGGGGGCCGATCCGAGAGCTCTCTCTCTGAGTGTGGCTACTCCTATTTATAGGCGAAGGCCCTGGGCCTCTTCCCAAATATTGAGCAGGAAGGGCGCCAACAATTGGCCATTTTGAAGGGGAATAGCGGGTACACTTATCCTGACTAAAGTTGGTCCTCACCTGCCAAATGCTCTGGTGATGACGCCTGCTTGGGCTCCACGATGACTCCCTTCCAGTCGTTGGGGCTAGTCTTGGTCTTGTTGCACCGAAACGGATGCCTTTGCTTGATGCTCTCGCCTGCGCTTGCTCCCTTTGCACCAAAGAGAGGAAGGAGGGCGCTGCTGGGCTGGCGCCGACCGGCGCCCTTGGTCGTCATGGCTTGCGTCATGGGCACCTCGCGAGGTACCCTGCCTTGAACTCTCCGCCTCCTCATGAGCCAACTTTGTGAGGCCGTGCACGAGAAGCCCCTCGTCCGCCCATGAGGGTCTTGAGCTTCTTGTTGATGAAGATGGGTTGTCCTGGGCCTCCTTTGAGCCGCGCCGCAGGCTGCAGGCAGGCAAGTCTGGGGACCCTCGTTCCCAGAACACCGACAGTAGCCCCCGGGCCCACGGCGCGCCCGAACTTGGCCGGGAGAGAGGCGAAAGGGCAAGTGCGAAGCGTCGCGGGCCCTAACAGCCTGCAGCCTTGGGCGACGCGTGGTGGTTGATTGGACGTGGGCGGCACTGTTCCCCCACGCCTCCTTATTCCGTGCCTTGCTAGGCGGACAAGCTGTTGCACACATCCGTTCCCCTCTCTGCTGCTTGTGCGCTCCTGTCCTTCCCCCTCTCGAACTCCAGCTTCCATTTTCAATCCAATCTCGAATCTCCCCCTCCCCTTTTCAATCGCCATGGCTCTGACGAAGAAGGGTAAAGGGAAGAAACATGTGCCTCCGCCGCGCTCGCCGCCGGCGGCGGCCTCCGCTGTCGACCCGTCGATTATACTCAATCTAGAGGGCTTGGGCAAGGTTAGTTTGGCTCTGGCCACCACCTTCAACGAATGCGGGAGGACGGCGGCCTGGCCCGCGTCCCACTTCTCCATCGACAGGATAGTCACTGAGGTCCGGTATTTTCTTTGGCATACGCTCGTGGGCGGGGCTGGTTCCCCCCTTCTCTGATTTCTTCAATGTCGTGCTTTCCCACTATCAGATCCACATGATGCATCTGGGTCCTGAGTCCATCACTCTCCTCTCGGTCTTCGCCTTCGTTTGTGAAGCAATGATGGGCATCCTTCCTTCGGTTGCCTTGCTGCGCCACTTCTTCTCTCTGCGCCTTGTCGACCCCACCCAATGCTCGGCGTGCGTGAGCTTCATCGCCGCGCCCGAGACAGTGGCCTCAGGGATCGACTTCAGCCTTCCTCCGCCCGCGGCTGAGTTCCGCGAGAGGTGGTTGTACGTGGATGTGGGGGTGCCTAGCCCCCTGCTATCGGAGCCGACCTCGCCTGCTGTCCCCAATTCAGGCTGGGGCCAGGAGACACTTTCAAGCCCTCGGCTCATCTTTGTCTGGCGCCGCTTCGCGTTCCTGAGGTCGCTTGCTGTGACAGCGCCCAAGGTGATGAAGGAGTTCCTGATGTGCCGCGTTGCTCCTCTCCAACGCCATTCCCATCGGATGTGGGCCTTCAGCGGGCCTGGTGATTGTATGAGGCTCCAGGAAGAAGACTTGACGCCTGAAGCGCTAAGGAAAGTGCTCCTGGTCCCGATCATGACCCCAACCCGGTGGCATCCGGCATGGAGGGGCCTTGCTGTACCTCTGCGAGCAGGGGTGATTTTGTGAACCAGATGCCTATCTTCGATGAATGGGGCGGCGCCCCTTGGTCTCCAGGGGCCTCGCGAGAATCCAAAGTGATGGTGACAGCCCTTCCAATCGGCCAAGGCGGCTCCTCCTCAAGTGGCGGAGCAGGAGGCCTGAGCCGCCAGAGGTCAAGGACCCCAGCGGGGTGACAGCGCCGGGCGATGCTCATGAGGGGCAGCTCTGAGGCTCATGCCGCGCGGCTAAGAGGCGGCGGCAGCCGCCAGCGCCCTGCGGATGGAGCCCCGAGGCCCTGCTGCTTCTCTTGATGAGGCGACCAGCAGCGCGTCGGTGACGCCCACGACACAGTCGCCTTGATGCTTCTCCCTCGCCGCAGCCGACCCTCGCTCAAATCTTGGGTCGTTTCAGCGTGAACTTGAGGCCCTCCGGAAGAGAAGGGAGGCCTCAGGCGATGATTACCCTTGTCGTCTGCTGAGCGTAGGAAGTACTTGCCACCGATGAGTAATCCTTCTCCTTCTCCAGCTCCCGATTCTTCTGCTGCTTGTCTTGATCCTTGCCTGCAGCCCCTTCCTGCCGAGCTCACGGAGACGGGTGAGGAGCCATCCCCCCCGGCTTCACCCCCTCCCCCATCCTTGAGTGCTCCAAGCAGTGGAGCCCTTGTGGTGAGGGCGATCGGGGAGGTGAACCGTCCCGTGGCGCGCCGTGGCCCTGCGTGCCTCGCGACCCTTCCTCGCGAACCTTCCCATGGCATAGCTAGCCTGCCGTGGGCTTCTCGCTGATGCGTGGACGGCGATTGGCTGGCGCTTCCTCGCGCCTCGTCTGAGGATGGGCTGGCTCTAGGCCGGGCTTACGGCGTGGCGTGCCCGCCGCGAGGGTGCGAGCCCCAGCCCCCCGGAGGGGAGTGCTGATTCGTGGCTCCGGCGCCCGTCCGGGCGGTTGATGGTGTGGAGGGCGTGCTCGAGCGCCTTCGGCGTCGTGCTTCGCCAAGGAGTCCTTCGAAGGGCGGTTGATGCGGTGAGCCTGCTCGGTGAAGAGCTCGCTGATGAAGATGCGCGCCTTGAGGCCGAGGGCCTGCGCCTGGCCGCAGAGAGGCGCGAGCTGGGGGGCGCTGTCGCCCTTGCGCGCCACCGGCGCGATCTTGATTATGAAGAGGCCAAGGCGTCGCTGGCAGCCTCTCGGGAGGCCTGTTCTCGGGCCGTCGAGGAGGCCCAAGAAGCTAACAGGCGGCGAGAGGCGGCGGAGGAGCGGGCACGGGAACTCCTGGCCTGGTGTCACTCACTGGAGGAGCAAGTGGAGCTGCGCAAGGCAGCCCTCGCGTCGATGAAGGTGGCCTCCGGCGACCCGGCGGAGCTCGAGCGTGAGGAGGCGTTGGCGCTGAAGCCGCCAACGCAGCGAGTACGGCGCTTGGAGACGAGGGAGCGCTTGGTGACGCGGGCAGAGGATGAGGTCGCTGCACGGGAAGCCCGCGTCCTGGAGGAGGTCGGACGCCGAGTGGCGACGGCGCGCTCGAACCTCGAGCGCGAGTTTGAGGAGAGGCTGGGGTTGATCGGGGCCAAGGCTGAGGGCAGGACTGCTGCCTTGAGGGCCAAGCTGGAGGAGGCGACACGGCGGGCCGATGCTCTTCGGGCCACCCTCGAGGTGGCGCAAGGGGAGTCAACCACCTCTCAGGCCGAGACGCTCCTCCTTCGCCAACGGGTGGAGGAGGCTGAAGCCGTCGCGGGCCAGAATGCGGACAAGATGCGTCAGCGGCGAATCCTGGAGCATGAGGACGGCCCCATGCTCGCCACGCTCCGGGAAAGAGCCAACGCAGCCTTGGGTAATATCTGCGAGGCGGCAGTTGGCGACGCCTTGATTAACTATGCCGGCAACCTTGATTCTTCACCGGCGTGGTGGCCTTGGTGGCGCCGGTCAGTCAGGGCCAATAGGTTGGTGGAGGAGAGGAGCCGCGCTTCTCGGGCGCGCCTTTTCTCGTGTCTTCAGCCATCTCCAGGACATGGACCCCCACTTCGACTTTGACGCAGCCATCGCCCCAGTTCCCCAAGCCGTCCGGGGCGACCTGGCGCACTGGGTGGAAGACAATGTGGATGCTCTTGTCCGGGCATTTGCTTCGGACAACGACGGCGTGGTCGTGGCCGCCGATGAGGGCGGCGTGGTGAACGGCCTGACGCCGCGGTGACCCATAACGATGTGGCGAGGCCGGACGCCAAAGAACGGCTCGGGAGGTGCTCATGAGGACGCATTGGGGATTTATCCGACCGATTATGTATTGTCCCCTGTTCCATTACCCTGCATGAATAGAACTCGTGTTTTGGCTCGATGGCTGTGAGAGCATTTTGGGAGGAGCCCCTCATGTAAAACTTGTGTTCATCGTATTAGCAGGTGTTACATCGCCCATACGCCAGCCGCCAAAGGGATTGGCTAAGCGACGCGTCTTTGGTTGGCTGGTTTACCTTTGTTTCGTACGAGCCCTGAGATAGCCTGTGGGAGGCTGAGGCGATCTGAGTGTCTCCTGATCGAATCCGTAGGATCTGCAGTAAAAACTCTCCGGAGAGGACGCGGCGGCGGCAGGCAAGCTGCGCGCAAGCTAGGCCTGGCCCGGCTCGCGAGGGGCTCGCGAGGGGAGGCAGCTGAGGCGGAGTGGTAACTGAAACGCAAGAGATTTGCTCGAACGAGACTAAGCAACCCTTCCCCGAACACACGCAAATCTCAAATTCGAATCCAATGTAAATCCAGCGGGGGAAAGTGACAACCAAATGGAAAGGCGAAAGCGGAAGAAAAAGCGCGTCCGGCACCTAGTCTAGTCTTGGGCGTCTTCTCACCGGAGCTAAGTCTTGCCCTTTGGGCGTGGGAGGAGCCCTAGGGCTGAGGCCGGCACCTTAGACTCCGGGCGTGTCTGACCCACTCATTATTACGTGAGAGTGTCACGGGCGGCGAGCTTCACGAACCTTTGGGCCTTCTTCACAATTACCGGCCTTGCTTCATATCGCTAGACGAGGCCCGCCTTGTGCCACACTCTAGTGCCATCAACGACGACCGGAAACCAGACGCCGCCGATGGGGTAGAGCGATCGCCACAGTTCCCCGACGACCACGGGTCCTCCGCCAGGCGAGCCCCCGAGGCGCCTCCCGGCAGAGGGCCTACCTCCCGAGAACGCCTTGCTCGAGCGCCGCGGTGGTGATGTCGGATCCTGCCCCTCTCCGGCAGCCTGCGCCTCCCGAGGGGTAGGAGGCTGAGGCGGGGCAACCGCCGTCGTGGCGACCTGCACCTCCTGCGACCTATGGTTAGCGTATGTTTGCTCTTGAGGAAGTAGCGGTACCCGATAATTGTCGCCCCGGCGTGACCAGTGGGACCGTCTCGAGGCTCTGGAAGAGCTCGGCTTCAGCGCCTCATCCCCG
Organism: Aegilops bicornis; assembly: GCA_021605145.1. Lineage (NCBI taxonomy): Eukaryota > Viridiplantae > Streptophyta > Magnoliopsida > Poales > Poaceae > Aegilops > Aegilops bicornis. The sequence goes on from CM038672.1 coordinate 506,610,754, forward strand.
GCTCGAGGAGGCGAGCCTTGTTCTCCCTCATGCGGGTGCCCTTGGTCCATCATGTAGGGCACGTATTCTTCTGGCGCCGTCATCTCGAAGGCCACGCCATAGTCTTTGGCGTGCCATGCCGCTCTGCTTGATGCGCCGCCAGCGTAGTGTGGTGGCGGCGGCCCACCAGGTCGTGAGTTACGCCGAGTCCTTCTTCTCCAGCGGGCCGGGGCGAAACCCGCCGCCCGGCCCGACTTCTTTCGCCCGGTGTTGGAGTAGCTTTGGATCCCGTGGGCGCAGCGGAGCCCGTCTGCGAGCATACCTGGGCCCGAGATGGAAGTTGGGTGCGAAGGGTGAGCCCCGTGGCGAAGCCAGAGCTCGCCACTCGCTTCCGGCTGACGCGTCGCGGCCGCTCTCCGGCCTCGCTGCGGCAGCTCTCGGGCCACTCTGGCGCGGCCCTCGAGTTCGCTGCTCTCGGCGGGTGTAATGGTGTGGTCGCGGCGTGATTGGAGGCCCTTCTTTGCCGACCGCGCTGCCGTGGCGTGAGAGCTGTCGAAGCTTTGTCGCGTCGCCGCGTGCGCCCTGCGGACCCTTGTTGCTGAGAACGCGAAGTTCGCCCGTGAGGCGGCTCTCGGGCGGGCCATGCCGCCCAAGGATCTGGTTGCCCGCTGGTCGCCGGACATGGTGATGACGATGCGACGGAACACGAGTGGCGAAGAAGCGGATTCCGCGCACCCTACCCAGCGCCAAATGTCGGTTTCGGTTCGGCAGACCCTTGAAGTTCGAACACTTTGGGGTGCGCGGAGATCCAACCTCCACCGTCTCGTACCTCGCCCGAATCGCGGGGACCTAAACTACTAAAATGCAAAGCACAAGAGACACAAGATTTATACTAGTTCGGGCCACCGTTGTGGTGTAATACCCTACTCTAGTTTGTGGTGTGGTGGATTGCCTCTTGGGCTGATGAGGAACAGTACGGGGAAGAACAACCTCGTGAGGGTCTGTTCTTGGTGGGTGTGATGAACTGCTAGGTGGTGTTCAGTTGTTGTAGCTACTGGTTCCTTGGTGAGGATTCCGATCTCATACCGGGGGGCCGATCCGAGAGCTCTCTCTCTGAGTGTGGCTACTCCTATTTATAGGCGAAGGCCCTGGGCCTCTTCCCAAATATTGAGCGGGAAGGGCGCCAACAATTGGCCATTTTGATGGGGAACAGCGGGTACACTTATCCTGACTAAAGTTGGTCCTCGCTTTGCCAAAGGCTCTGGTGATGACGCTCGCTTGGACTCCACGATGACTCCTTCCGGCCGTTGGGGCTGGTCTTGGTCTTGTTGCAATCAAACGGATGCCTTTGCTTGATGTTCTCGCTGTGCTTGCTCCCTTTGCACCAAAGAGGAAAGGAGGACGTTCTTGTGGCCGGGCGCCTCGATGGCGCCCTTGGTCGTCATGGCTTGCGTCATGGGCACCTCGCGAGGTACCCTGCCTTGAACTCTCCGCCTCCTCAAGAGCCAACCTGACGAGGCCGTGCCTGAGGAAGCCCCTGGTTGTCCGCCCCGCGAGGCTTGGCCCCTCGCGAGGGTCTTCAGCTTGCGCTGATGAAGATGGGCTGTCCTGGGCCTCCTTTGAGCCGCGCCGCAGGCCGCAGGCAGGCAAGTCTAGGGACCCCCGTTCCCAGAGCGCCGACGTGTGATGTATGAGACGGAGAAACAAGATATATAACAATGAACCTGCATGAAAATGGTGATAATGCTAGTGATCAATTCACACTGGAAAGACCGATTGTATGTGCCCTTCTCTATTTGATATTAATATTCATCACCACTGAATCTCTCTACATAATAACGAAGACAATACGTGCCCTTTTCATGCTAGACAAATATAAGAACTATAATTACATCAGAAGGTAGCTATTGCAGTTTGTGGCAAGCTACCTGGTCTTCCCTCAACAGGGCATGATTGTCAGCACAAAGCTCAGCACACACTCCCATGGAACAATCACGGTATACATCCCAAAGATCACCCTTAAGCATGCCATTGGCGAGGCTGTCATGTACAAAATGAGATCCTTTTCATTTGATTGCACAAATCAGCAAGTCGGGACGAAAAAGTAAATAACCATACATTAACAGTGAAGCATAAACATGTTAATAATTAATTAATGCATGAAGCAACATGAAATTACAGAAATGGCAATCTACTCTTAAGGTCTGACACACAAAATTTTAACAGATATTTTGGCATTGTATTCTTCCTAGTATGATTAGTGTATGCAAGAAAATGATCGTACTTCAGTTATACACTACACAAAGGTAGACCCAGAAGAACACTTGGCTGACCGCTTCAACAATGTATTTCAGAGCAATTTAGCATTGTATTCTTCCTAGCGCTTCATCAGGGAGAAGGAAGGACGGACAATGCCCAAGGAAGTGACCAGTGGGCATCGGTGGCAGGGCTGGACCATCTTTCTCAATGATCCGTCTTCCCCGTATTCCTCGGAGTTGACCCATGATCATAAGAGAATTATAGCCTTACTGAATTGACTTCTATTTCCCTGGAAACCTACCAAAAAATTAATTAGGGAAACATTGAATGGCCATGCTGCAAGTTCGCAAGTAATCCTACGGACCAACAAGAAATACTTGCTCACATCCGGCCCACGGGCAAGGACAAAATATAAGGCACATGAGACCGAATAGCACATGACAACCGGTCGTATCTAGAATATATTTGAACGATTAGTAGGCTAGTGAACATGCTAGCACATACACAAAGCACGACATGAAGTTAGACACAGGCGAGAGAAACAAACCCTGACGAGCAAAACAGAGATGAAGCAACGGACAAAATGGAGACACAATAATGGGCGAGATCATACAACCTATGAAATATAGAAATGAATCCATCAGTAAACAACCACGGTAGGCAATGATGAAGATGCAAGCAAGAAACACTCGATGGTCAGAGAAGCAAAAGAAAAAATGATTTACCGGGGAGGGGCACACTGGTGGTCAAGAGCAGGAGAGATGCGAAAGGCCGGCCACGGACCGTGTTCATCTCCCATCTGCCATTGCAGCTCCCTCTCCTCTTTCCTCTCTCTTTCTCCCTCCTCTCCTTCTCTCTTTCCCTCATCTTCTCTCTCTCCAACAGGGACAGGCTCATGGCGCTGGACCGAATAGAGCACCCCAGCTGTCACCCTTTGCCCGCAGGTCGCTGCCGCTACCAGAGACGCTCGCCGCCATGCCGCACGCCTCGGATCCGGCGGGATCCTCTACTCCTCCACCTTCTAGCGAGAAGACCCTGGCGGCTTGTTGCGCCTCCCCGTTGGCTTCCAGCCCAAAGGCTCGCCAACGGATGTCCCCTAGCTCGTGGTGGTGGCCGTCCCTTGACCACTTGCGCGGCAGCTTCCTCGCGGTGGCGTGGTCGTAGGCAGAAAGGAGCGAGGCGGAATAACGGCGGCGGCGGCGGCTGACGAGGAAGGACGGAGGAGGAGGATGGAGTGCGGTGCTGCGGGGCGTGGGAGGCTAGGGTTTGTGTGGTGGGGCCGTGGGGGTTGGGGACCTGCGCCACTTGAGACGAGACGCGGTGTGGTGCGCGCGGGGCTGAGGCCAACTCCACCGCGCGACCCCATCCTGTCGGCCCCGTCTGTCAAGAAAAGCGACAAAGCGAGGCGGCTTTACATGACGTCTCGGACCCATCCTCGTCTGCTGTCGGTCCAGACCAACCCATTTCGAGCGCAACTTGCTTCCCGGTTTGGGTCACAAGTGGACACCAAATGGACGCTACCGTCTCCGCTTCGGGCCGCGTGGCAAGTGGCCACCTACCTCCCACCCGCCCCACATCAATGCGCATGGCGGGCGGCCTCACTCACATCCGCACGCCGAGCGGTCGCCGTCCTTCTTTAAGTGGGAAGCGTGGGACGGTCGCCGTCCACACCGCCCCACGCCACCCAAATGCCTCCTCAAACCCCGACAAAGCAGAAACCCTAGCCCGCCTCTCCTCCTCAAGCTCGCCGTCCCGCCTCGCCATGGGCTTTTGAACGGCAAGGGCAAGCACGATCACGAGGTCGGCTCCTCCTCGGCGCCGCCCGTCTGCGGAAGAAGGAGGAGCCCGTGCTCCAAGGCCTTTCCTGCCGAGCCTCGCGTCTCCGCCGCTCCTCCCGTCGAGCCTCACGCCCTTCACTGCCCCTCGGCCCTCCGGCAGCGCGACCGGCAGACATCTACGCGGACGTGTGCCGGAGGTATCGGGAGACGAGGACGCCGGTCCGTGCGGAAGCGCCCACCTCCCCAACGGGCGGCACCTCTCCGCGGACGGGTCCCCATCCCGCCAGGCCGGGCGATCGCCGTGCACGGCGATGAGATCAACCGCCGCCGCCGCCTCCTCCCCGACGACCAGACTACGACCACAGTACGCCCGACTTCGCCCTGGGACACATGGCTCCAGACGAGCACGACGCGGCGCGCTGCCCCATTGCCGGCACCGTGCCGGGACCGCGGAGGCCACGCAGAGTCCGCTGGCGTGACGCGGGTGCGCTGCCGACGCCCATGTTGCCGCTTTTCCTTGCCTCTCGTCGCCTCCTCCTCGCATGACGGCGGAGGAGGAGGCCCGTCTCTCGCGGTGTGTCATGGATTTACTCCATGAACACGCACGACGAAGCGGCAGCTGGGACGGTTTAGAGGGAGGCTATGGCCTTCGCCGCCGGGACGCCGCTTTCCCGGGCTGGAATCAAGCGGCCACGGCGGCCGCCATAGAGGAGCCGATGGAGGAGGACCCGCCGCGTTCGAGAAGCTCCCGAGCGGGGCTGGTCGCAGCATCAAGGCCGAGATGGCCGACACAGGCATGAATCGTGCCCCACTCGGGCGGGAGGCGCTGCGTGAGGAGGTGGTGCAGGCACCTCCGGCCGCCCAGCCCGCTTCGCCCACCACGCACGCCCGCCCACTCGACGCCATGGGACTACGCCGACCTCGTCGGCCGACGCATTTACATTGGCGGCTTGAAGACGGCGACGCCACGACATCGACGGGCGCGGGCAGAGCGCCGAGGAGTTTTTTTTTATTTTCTTATTATGTTAATTATGAATCTGGGCCTTTTAAGTGGCCGTTGAAACTGGGCCGTTTTGTGGCCAACCCATATATATATATATGTTTTTTTAAATGCGTTTATTTGCTTTTTTAGTTATTTAATTATTATTTTTAATCCCGTCCACCCCGGACTCGATTTGGGGGTGCCACATGCGATGACGCATCGACCCAATGGACACTGACACGGGCGTAGCCATCGGCGCCTAAAGGGATGATTCGGCCCAATCCGGACGTCTGCTTGGGGTCACGCGTGGAGTTGGCCTCGACTAGCGAATCCTCTCACACACCAACAATGGTGACCCAGCCAATACGAGGGTGAGACAAGGCCACCTATCATTGGGCAGGAAAAACAACCGCAGGTGAAAACAGGATTTACCAGGAGGTGAAGATCTGACGGCTCAGACGCAAAACGAGGACAATCTAATGGCCAGGAAGGCAGGAAATCGGGGGATCACCGTGGAGCCAAGTTGGCTAGCAACCTTATAGGTTAGAACTAGACCATATAGGCGCGCGTTGCCGCGCCCGTCCATCTTAGGAAGAGTAACAATAGAATTGTTTGATAATTGTTGAGTTATCACAACAGAAAGTAAAGTTTGTATGGTTCAAAATATCATGTACCAAAACATCCAAAAGGGTTTTTAGAGATATAATATATTGTGCACAATGTAATATACAGGAAATAAATCAATCCTAATGTTTATGTTCCCTAAAGAGAATCCCATTTCTATAAAGAGGCTATTTCTGTACAATGCAACATATGCAATAATATGAGGGATGGGCAGGAGAGGCTCAAATTACTAACGATGTAGCGAGCCATTATATAAAGGGATATCGCCTCCATCTGAATAAGGAAAATGATGCATGCAAGCCTCGCTGGAGCTTGCCTACATCATCGTATGCCGACATGACATCACTGCGCAAAAATGAACAATAGTGAAATGCAAATATCAGCACATGGTGAATACTAAGATGAACTAACTCATTGATGTCTTAATAAGGATAAAAAACGCGTATGCTCTATGTCGCTACAATGCTACCTCTGATCAACCCTGTGGAAGCTACAAAAGGTCCCAATCAAATTGTAAGCAACAAAAATAAGATAAACATCATAGAAGTATAAAGAAACTGAAGTTATACATTCCATACACAGGTTGCCAAGCCTATCAGTGAATATACTCACCATATCTTCCTGTCTTGGCAGAGGAATGGACACAGACAATTGAAACAGAGGAAATAGAAATTATTCATTGTGAGAAAAAACAGGGAGGAGTTGTGAGAAAAACAGGGAGGAGTCATATAGCTGCAAATAAAGTAGCATAATTGCGCTCCTGGCCAACAATTTTGTCAGTTTGTATATGTCAAACTATTGGTCGAATAAAGAATAGCTGAAAAAATAGAATGAATAATTACCATTGACAAATATACAAATTAATAGCATGTATATGATATTTTACGACTATGGCTTGGAAGTTAGATCAAATACCACAGAAAGTATAAATACAACAGCGGATCTTAGTTTTTGCAGGTTGCTAAAAATATGAGGAGGTAATTACACCAATGGTGCCTCAACTTGTCATCAATGTTTACTTTGGTGCAAGAACTTGAAAAATACGCTGAACTGGTGCAAAAACTTGGCTCTTTGGTTCAAATACGGTTCAAATCACGCTTTCGTACGTCCACGCTGCTGACTAGGATGCCAGCGTGTTTGCAGGACCCATTGACAGTGACTTCGAACGCGCACAGAGGCGTGTGGCCATGCGGGTGGCTGGAATATTTCGAAAAAACCCATTGTTTTTTCTTATCTTTGCAAACAAACCGCCGAGTCGTGGGACAACGCAACCCCGAATTCAAGGCCGTATCCTAACATGTCGTAGGTCAGTTCAATCATGCTGTCGCAAGCTCTTCTCCTCAACTCTCCTAGTTCGATCGTTCGGAGCCGCCGCCTGGGGGGATCGTGACGACCTGTCGGTGTACTAGAGTAGGGGTACCCTAGTATCCCGTACTCGCACGCCGCTAGCCAGTAAAAGACTCATGCAGGGCTTGCCGTGTCACCGCCAAGATCCTCCGTGGCTCCTTTGGAGCCATTCAAGAACAAAGTATTTGACCAAGAAGACAAGGCCCGGCAAGAGGAGCTTGCCTTGGAAGGCCACTCAAGGCACACAGAAGACAAGACCCGGCAAGAGGAGCTTGCCGGAAGGCTCGAGCGCGACAAGCCTCCGTGACGCGACAAGGATCCAGCAGCGGCAAGGCACTTGCCGCGGCAGTAACCTCTCTTCATCTCCGCTCCGGCTCATCTACCAATGTGTCGCCTTTGGGATCATTCCATGCATCGCGTGTCAAGAGGGTCAGGCAGCCGGGCCGGGAGCAGCGATAAGCGGCGCCGACAAGCCCACCATCGTGGCAAGCGGAGGCGCACCTCGACGGTCCCTCGCTTTCATCAAGTTTAGGCGCATGTGACGGGCATTTAATGCTTTTGTCCCTTGCCGTTAGAGTTAGGTATTTTGCACTTTACACCGCTCAAGTAGGTGTACCGACCATCGCTTTTTCCATTTGTACCCTCCTCCACGCTGCCACCGCCGAGACCCCTTGAGCATATAAAAGGAGGCCCATGCGCAATGTAGAGGGGTTCGGCTCGCTCGATCCATTCGGACGACACGTGACGAGAGACACCCACGCTTAGGTCTTGTAGCTCTCATCGCTCCCTAGCAAGAACACAATACAACCGCACAAGCAGCAGAGGAGTTTTATCTCTCCGAGAGCTCGGCCGGGTAAAAACTGCTCGTGTGCTTCGCCTCGATCCTCTCTTTGTGCGATCTCCGCCCCCCTCTGAACCACAAGGGGCCTGGTCCGCCGCCTCATAGGTGTTCGTGGGTCCGATCAGCCTCCCCGACATCTTTGGCGCGCCAGGTAGGGGGCGTCGAGGTTGTGTGAACCGGATCCGGCGTTCACACGAGCGACATCTTCGACATCTTCATCAACATGCCACCGAAGAAGAAGGCTTGGCGCGTGAGCCGCCCGCTGCGTACTCCACCATCACCGGAGCAACCGGGTGGTGGAGCCGACGCGGGCGGAAGAACAGGCACCGGCGAAGGAGTTCGTGACGCTGCCAAGTCCAAGGACAAGGCCGCGCAAACCTCGGCGTCCGCACATGCCCCGCGCCCATCTCAGGAGACGCGGGACCAACAGCGTCATGGCATTCACAATGCCATACGCTCGTTGGACCGAGATGGAGCCGAGGATCTCGAGACCCTCAAGACCGGCGTCGCGCGCCAACACGCCGGGCATTTAGCGAAGACGGCCGCCGGGCGGGATGTCGCTCCTTCTAACGTAGACAAGTCCGAGCATATCCGCTCCTCGCGCCGCTCGCCATCGCCACCTACTACTCCAGCGAAAGCTTTGGCGAGAGCTCACCGCTCTCGACTACCCTCCAACGGGCCGACAAGGTCGACGAAAGTGGAGGGCCACAATGAAGTCTCATCGGCTTCGCCAGCGGCGACGCTCACAGACAACCGACAGCGTCGCCGCCGCTGCAAGAACGCTTAACGCGAGCCGGTGGCGGCAAGACGGTGGGGGTGCAACCACCATGCACTCTCCGCCCGAAGGCTGGGGGTCGCCAACTCGCCGGATCCACCTCGACAATGACTCCGCTGCGTCGTCGGATCCGCGAAGTCCAGCCGCGATCAGCGCCAAGTTCTCCATGAACGACAACAAGAGGACGCCGAACTCGCGCCAGCGCCAAGAGAAGCGGCGCGACGTCAATCCGACAAGCGCGTCGGGCCCTGTTGACATGCACGCGCCCAGAGGAACCAGGCGACTTGCCGTCAGACGAGGTAGGTTGTCCCGCGTTCACTGCGTGAGCTGCGGCAAGTCCAAAGGCCCAAAGAACAAGAACTTCAAGCCGATGTGCGGAGAAGTACGATGGCAGGACGCATCCATCGGAGTTCCTCAGCATCTACACCATCGCGGTGCAAGCTGCGGGGGGACGAGACGACAAGATCCTCGCCAACTACTTCCCGCTGGTACTCAAGCCCAACGTCAGGTCCTGGCTCATGCACTTGCCGGACAGCTCCATATCCTCTTGGGCAGATTTATGCCATCAGTTTGTTGCCGCCTTCACCGGCGGCCACAAGCCTCATGGCCAAGAAAGTGACCTTCATCTCGCCGCCCTGAAGGAAGGAGAGTCCCTACGCAAGTTCATCCAGAGATTCAGTCGTGTGCACTACAACATCCCAGATGTCCACCCTGCCGTGGTGATCAACGCGTTTCATCAGAACGTGCGGAACCGCAGGATGAGGGAGGAGATGGCGATGTGCAAAGTCAAGGACGTCAGTGAGCTGTATGCCTTGGCCGACAAGTGTGCACGTCTTTGAGGAGGAGGAGACTCCGGAGAGAATGCGTACGAGATCTCGACAAGGAGGAGACCGCCCCGGCAAAGAAGAGCGGCGGCGGGCAACAGAAGAAGAAAGGCGTAGAAGTGTTAGCTGTTGAGCAGTCCGACAACGGAGGTGGCGACAAGAATGCCAAGGCTGGTGGCTCCGGTAAGGAGGTTGTTACCGACGCCAACCACCGATCTGTGGCGGTCGCCGACAAGCGGGGCGGCTCCGCAAGCAATCTGCAAGATCCACCGCACCAAGGGCCACGACCTCCAGAGCTGCAAGAAGGTCGAGCGGCTTGTTGAGCAGCAGAAAGTCAATACGAGCGGCGCGACAAGGAGAAGGCTCAGAAGGTGCCGGAGGAGCCAAGCAAGAAGCGCCCCGCCGGGAGGGCGCCAAGGCAAGGCCAAGCAATGCAAGGAGACAGCCTCCCAGCGGCGCGACAAGGATGAAGACGAAGACGACGATGAATACATGGATGATGATGACGCCGACGAGCAGGAGTTTCGTAAAGCCACGGAGGTTCTTCGTTGACGGAGGTGCTTCCTCGCATACTTCCCACCGCCAACTCAAGCGGTGGATGCGGAGGTCAATGCAGCGGAACCATCCGTAGAGTCGCCGCAAGCCTCTCAAGTGGTCCAAAGACGCCTATCATCTTCGATATTGAGGACCACCCCGATCGCATAATCGGCGGTCGGGTGCTTGCCGATGTTGGTCTCACCAACTATCCGCAACCTCAAAGTCACCAAGATGCTAGTTGACGGCGGGCCGGCTTGAATCGATCTCCTCCGGTGCTCCGAAGCTTCAAATCCCTGACAATGAGCTCGAAGAGACCGGCACTTTCCAAGGGATCAATCCGGAAGGAGCAAGCGAAGGGGAAGATCACGTTGCTGCGGTAACATTTGGCGGCGAGCTGAACTTTAGGACCGAGAGGGTCACATTCGACGTTGCGATTTCCCATTGCCTTACAATGGGATACTTGGTCGCCCAACGCCGCCAAGTTCATGGCAGCCTCTCATTACGCCTACAACTTACTCAAGATGCGGGCCCGATAAGTATCATCTCTCGTCCATGGCGACAAGAAGGATGCTCTTACTGTGCCGACAAGATCTACCGGGATGCAAGAATGCGGCGTAAAGCAAAACACTTGCCGAAGCTCCGGAGGGAAGAAGACCAAGTCCAAGTCCGCAAGAGCTCGATGCCCACTCGGCAAGCGCACCTCTTGAGTGTCGCGCTACCGTCGAGGACGCACCATCGAGCTCCACCGCAAGTGCAAGAAGACGGCGGCAGCTCCGCCAAAGACCAAGAAGGTGTCCGCCAAGGAGGACGACATCGGTGGTACCTTCACCATCGCTGCCTCTCTCGACCCCAAATAGGAAGGCGCTCGTTGCTTTCTGCGAGGCGAATGTCGACGTGTTTGCATGGCAACCGTCGACATCCCGGTGTTCCTGTGAAAGTAATTGAGCACCGTCGCCGCTTTGTCCTCATCTTGCGCCCGTCAAGCGTAAAGTCGAAACAAGCGAAGGAGCGCCAAGAGTTCATCGCAGAAGAGATCAAGAACCGGAAGCAAGCAGCCTTGTCGAGGAGTGCTCCATCCTACGTGGTTGGCCAATCCTGTAGTCGTGCGCAAGGCAAATGGAAAATGGAGACTTTGTATTGACTTCACGGATGTTAATAAAGCTTGTCCCAAAGATCCATTTCCCTTGCAGCATCGGCCAGATTGTTGACTCCACGGTGGATGTGATTTGCTTTCGCTTTCTTGATGCATACTCAGATACCATCGGATCTTCATGGCGTAAGAGGATGAGGAGAAACCGCATTCATTACTCCATGTGGCACATATTGTTTCATACGGATGCCTTTCGGTTTGAAGAATGCTGGTTCAACGTTTGCAAGAGTAGTTCATGATGCTTTTGAGCCGCAAATGCACGTAAATGTAGAAGCCTACATGGATGACATAGTGGTCAAGAGCAAGGACAAAGCAACTCGGTTCAAGATTTGGATGAGACCTTTGCAAATCTGCGCAAAATCAACCTCAAGCTCAACCCCGAGAAGTGCGTGTTCGAGTCCCTCCGCAAGCTTCTCGGGTTCTTCGTGGTCTCAAAGGGAATTGAAGCCAATCCCGACAAGATCAAGGCCATTGAGTAGATTGAAGCACCAAAGCGCGTCAAGGATGTACGAAAACTTGCCGGGTTATGTGGTCGCTCTCAAAGAAGTTTATCTCTAGGTTCGCTGACGCCGCCTCGCCATTTTTAAGATTTTTGAAAAAGGCAGGTCCAATGAAATGGACTCCCGAAGCGGAGGTCATACCGCAGGACTTAAAGAGATACTGCCCTCCACTCCAACACTTGTCGCACCTAAGCCACAAGAGAAGTTCTTTGCTATATATAGCGGCAACCAATCAAGTGGTTAGTGCTGCGTTAGTAGCGGAGAGGGAGGCGGACGATGAGCCAAGCAACCATGGCAGCCACATCCAGCGACAAGCGTGGGGCTTCACTGGCAAGCTCGTCCCGACAAGGACGGATCTCAAGGCAGACGCAAGAGCAGATGCGTAAAAGGATGGTGCAACTCCCGCCATTTTGTCAGTTCCCTCCTGCAGGGGGCTAGGTCAAGGTACTCTAGTGTGCAGAAATTGCTTTTCGGCCTCCTCATGGCCTCGAGAAAGTTGCGCCATTACTTCCAAGCACATGAGATAACAGTTGTCACTCGCTTTCAAGAAGAGGATCTTGCAAAATCCGAAGCGACGGCGTGATTGTCGAAAGGGCACTGAACTGCCAAGCTTTGGCCTCAAGTTTGAAAGCACTTCAACTATCCAGCGTAGCGTTGGCAGAATTCATAGCAGAATGGACGCCAACACCAGATGAAGAAATTCCGGAGACGAGCATTCCCGTCAAGGAAACAAGCAAAGAGTGGCTGATGTACTTTGATGGTGCCTTCTCGCTGCAAGGCGCCGGTGCTGGCGTGCTTCTTATAGCACTCACCGGAGAGCACCTCAAGTACGTAGTCCAGATGCACTTTCCCAAGGAGCAAGCAACAACCAATACTGCAGAGTATGAAGGTTTGCTTGCCGGTCTCAAGATCGCAGTGGACCTTGGGATCAAGAAGCTCATTGTCGTGGGTGACTTCATGACTTGTCGCCCCGTCAAGTGAACAAAGATTATCAGACTCCATTGATGGAAGCTTATGTTGATGAAGTGAGGAAGCTAGAAGAACACTTTGACGGCCTACAAATGGAACATGTTCCAAGAGCTCAGAATGATATTGTTGATGGTTCGTCAAGTGCGCTGCACTTAAGTTGCAGTGGAACCAGGGATTTTGTGCTCAAGCTAACTCAACCAACCGTAACACCATCAACTCGGACAAAGCAAGAAGAGGAAGTTGATCTCTGGTGACTATTTTCCGTGAGCTTCCCAAGCCGCCAAGAAGGTCTCCGGGATCAACACCAACAAAGGCTAAGGAGCGCCTCCGACAAGCCCTGTGGTTTGTTTCGTTGAAGCGAGACGCTCCCGACAAGTTTTGCTCCGGCTGCTTGCCGGGAACGCTAAGCTCCTACCGAGCCGCAGTGTTCTTGTCGTGGAAGCCGATGTTCCCGCAGCAGCAGATGTGCCTTTGGTCCTTGTTGTCGAGCCGCAAGCTCCATCATGGGCGCAGCAGATTGTCCATTTCCTTGAGACAGAGAACTTCCGAAGAGCAAGAAGAAGTCGAGAGAGTAGCCGGCAATGAAGTATGTACCAGTTTGTCGACAGCATACTGTACAGAAGAAGACTCAACGGGGTGAAATTGAAGTGTATTTGCCGGGAAGATGCACAAAAGCTGTTGGCAGAGGAGTCGCGCCAGATCTGTGCAGGAGCCCTCGAGAAGGTGTTGATGAAGGTGGCCTTCCGCAATCCAGGCCTCAACCTCAACGGCGTCCTCAGATCCTTGCCGCCAGATGCAGACGTAGAGGCGCTCAAAGCCCTTGTCGCACCCATTGTGGACAAGGTGAACAAGATCAAGCGGATTGACGGCGACCGCGTAGACTAGGCCGCCAATTTTATCTTTCCCTTGTCGCTGCTGATCATGTTTAGAACACTTTGTTAGATCAGCGACAAGTTATTTTGTAATATACTCTATCTTAGGTGATCATTGCAATGTTATTTCCTTTACTTGATTCCTTCCTTTGTACGTTTTTACCCTACGCTTTTAGGGAACTTGTCGGTGCAGCACCTTTGTCATGAAGGCCCGAAGTGCGGAACGTCAAGAAATTTGGCGATGTCAGCCTCCGACAAGCAACCTTGTCGCGACTAGTCAGCAGCTCACTTAAGTTGTTGAGCGGACTCGAAACAAAGTAAGGGCGCGACTAGCCGCGAAGTTGGTTCCTCTCAAGCATGTGTTTTCCATACAAAGTACTATCGTTCGAGGAAGATAACTTCAAAATTTAAGAACTGATTGCTCAAACTTTGGCAACTTAGCTTTTCTGTCGTTTGCTTCCCGATAAGGCGAAACTTCCTCGAGCGACGCTTGGTCCATAGTATTATCTTCGATACACGGAGGCATATGTGGTCACCACATTGGCGCAAGAGCACTTGCCGGCAAAGCTTTCCGGCAAGGTTTCTTCTGGCCGATAGCCCTCCAGGATGCAACTGCACGAGTAACCAAGTGTGAAGCGTGCCAGTTCCATTCCAAACAGATACACCAGCCAGCTCAAGCTCTCCAGACGATCCCTTTATCCTGGCCATTTTCGGTCCGGGGGCTCGACATCCTCGCCCCTTCCCCGAAGTTGTCGGGGCTTTGAGTTATTGTACTTTGCTATCGACAAGTTCACATAGTGGGCGGATGTGGAGTTAGTGAGGAAGGTGACAGCCGCGATCGGCGATCAAGTTCTTCAGTCGATTGTTTGCCGCTTCGAATCCCTAACAGGATCATCACCGACAACGGCACAGTTCACAAGCCGCACCTTCATGCAAGACGTCCAAGATCTTGGCGCCAAGGTCTGCTTTGTACATTGCTCACCCGAGAAGCAACGGTCAAGCCTGAAGGGCAAATCTTTGAAGTCGCTACGGGCTCAAGACCGTAACTTTCGGCCGGGCTGGGCAAGTGCGGAAGAAACTGGATTGAGGAGCCGCGGTGGTTCTTTTGGTCGATCAGACGACGCCAAATCGAGCCATTGGCCGGACACCCTTTGCTCTAGTCTATGGAGCAGGCGGTTCTCCCCACGGAACTTCAGATACGGATCGCCTCGAGTGCTCACTTATGATGAGCTTGAGCAAGAGCATTGCGACAAGATGACGCTACCGCTCCTTGAGGGGATCGCCTTCAAAGTCATTGCACGAGCCGCCGTTACCGACAAGCTTTATGCCGCTACCATAGCCGCAAAGTTAGTGCTAGAAGCCTCGAGGAAGGCGACCTTGTTCTTCGCCGCTCATTCGCCAAGAATTCAAACAAGTTGACGCCAAAGTGGGAAGGCCCTTTATCGGGTGAAACGAGTCACTAGGCTCAAGGCGCTGTCTGGCTTTGGAGACCGAAGATGGCATTCCGTGAGCAACTCCTGAACATTGAACATCTTCGTAAGTTTTACCCTGATATGCGCGGTTCTTAACCTCGCTCAAGAACCACCTTTTGTACAAGTCTTGCCATTGCATGTAATCCTTTGTACAAAGCCGGTATGCACTTGCATCAGTAAAGCTCATGTGTTGCACACAACTTGTCAAATTCATGCTTTCATCATTTTATTGCATGTTTTTGCTAACACTTTGTGCAACATCCACACCCGGTAAGCAATAACGAGCCACTAGGCTCCATGACTTTATTTTCTCTTCTTTCTCTTTCTCAAAGAAAGGAAGGTTCCCCCGCACACAAGTTAACCAGGGGGGAAGGAGAAGATAATACTATGGACCAAGCGTCGCTCGAGGAAGTTTCGCCTTATCGGGAAGCAAACGACAGAAAAGCTAAGTTGCCAAAGTTTGAGCAATCAGTTCTTAAATTTTGAAGTTATCTTCCTCGAACGATAGTACTTTGTATGGAGAACCTGTGCGCAGAGGAACCAACTCGCGGCTAGTCGCACCCTTACTTTGTTTCGAGTCCGCTCAACAACTTAAGTGAGCTGCAGCTAGTCGCGACAAGGTTGTTTGTTTGAGGATGCATCGCCAGTCGCCGACGTTCGCACTCGGCCAACATGCAAAGGTGCTCGCGACCGACAAGTTCCCCTAAATGCGTAGGGGCGTAAACGCATAAAGGAAGGAATCAAGTAAAGGAAATAACATTGCAATGATCACCTAAGATAGAGTATATTACAAAATAACTTGTCGCTGATCTAACAAAGTGTTCTAAACATGATCGGCGACAAGGGAAAGATAAAATTACGGCCTAGTCTACGCGGTCGCCGTCAATCCGCTTGATCTTGTTCACCTTGTCCACAATGGGTGCGACAAGGGCTTTGAGCGCCTCTACGTGCATTCAGCGGCAAGGATCCGAGGACGCCGTTGAGGTTGAGGCCTGGATTGGAAGGCCACCTTCATCAACACCTTCTCGAGGGCTCCTGCACAGATCTCGGGCGCGACTCCTCGGCCCACCGCTGGGACCTCTTCCCGAGTCAGCTGGAGGCCCGCCAACACGCCCCTTGAAGAATAAGCTAAGCTTGGCGCCGGGTTGGAGATGCTCGTCGGAGGAGTATGCAAGATCCACCATCCCCAGCTCCATCACTGCCCGTTGTGGATGTCGGCAGAAGATCCACAAGACCTTCGGGTCCAATGCTCCACACTCTCCCTCAAGGCGCCTGGGTGTCAACGATTCACCAAATGCAGCCTCCTCCTTGGCCTTGATCTGCTCCAACAGGCTCACCTCCCGCCTCTGGCGCCTGGCCCAAAGGCTCTGCTGTGGTGGTCAGCCTTCACCAAGATCTCGCTTGGAGTCCTTGGCGGTGTCGAGCTCCTTGCCTGTCAATGAGACAGCTCTGCAGCTCTCCAAGAGTGTAGGCGTCCTTCTCGCTGCTTGAGCGCTGCAAGCTCCTCGCCGCTCTTTCCGAGATCGGCCTCCATGCGCCACCTTTGCTTCCAACTCTTTCTTGGCGGCCTCGGCTGCTGCAGCATCCTTCGCTTCCTTAAGCGCCCGCCAAGTGACTCCTCGCGCGACAAGCTCTTCCTCGTGGCTGTCCAGGTGACCTTCCATGGCCTTGACTCGCTTTCTGCGGAGAGCTTCTCGGCGGCCAGCCGCTCCTCCTCACCGCGGCCTTCTCAAGGATGAAGGCCGTGCGCTCTTATGCAAGTTGCTCCAGCGCTTACGCTACGTTAGGAGAGTTTCTTGGTTGGCGCTCGAGCTCTTCTCAAGGCTTCTCCATGTCTGCTCCGCCCTCGCGACAAGTGCTTCCCGGGACTCCAACTTGGCTTGCTTGCGCTAGAGAGCGACAACAGCTTCTTCAACAGCTCCTCCTCCTCGGACTGGCCACTGCGCTTGGCGCGTCCACCAGCGTCGGCCAATGGAGGCGAGCAGCTCTCCGTTAAAGGTCTCTCCTTCGACCGGCGCCTGAGCTCGACTCCCATGGGAGCTTGATGAAGACGCCGTCGCCGGCCTTCAAGTAGGCGCGCTGGGGCTCTTCGAACTGGCCTGCGCAACAGCGGCAGAAGTCGGCGGTCGGTGTAGCGCTGGCGCTCCTGCGGCCTCAAGGCCGTCGGTCACATCGCCGGACCCTCGCCCGGCTCTGGCGGCAGCCTCAGTGGCCTCCTCACCGACGGGTTTCGCCGCGCCGGCCCCTCTTCTTCCACGGTGGCGGCTTCGTCGGTGTTGCCACAGCGTCCTCCTCGCCGGCGACCTCGGTCTCCATCGGCTCATGGCGGACAAAGAAAGAAACGATCAAGCAAATGTTCAAAAAGAAAAGCGAAGAAAACAAGCCCAAGGGAAATCTTCGTGCAAGGATTACCTGCAATGGGATCTGCAGCCGTGGTCTCGACCATCGAGGATCACCGTGTTGTCCTTGCCGGGTAGCCTCCCTTGCCGGAGTAGCCTCCTTGCCGGGGACGCTCCCTTGGCGGCGAGTCGAAGGCATGTAATTTCGGGGCGGCTTCCTGCCCTCCCTCCTGATGGGGCTGCTCTGCTCCTACACAAACCAACAGTCAGATATCAACGAAAAAGGAGCACCCCCTCACACCTAACAATAAGGAGAAAACCGCATACTTACTCTGGGGGCTGCTCTGAGGAAGGGTTGCTGGGTCCGGCAAGGGGGTCTCAGACGTGCCTCCTGTTGTCGCGGGTGGATCATCCTCAACGATGACCACCGGGATCTTGGCCCTCTTCGACGCTCTCTGGGCTAGCGTCCTGAAAAGAAAAAAAGTTCAGAACGAAGCAAGTCAGATTCAAGATAAAGCAACAAAATTGAAGAAATACAAGCACAATATTGAAGCTTACTCTTCTTCTTCCTCCTCGGAGCTGAGAGCGGAGAAGTCAAACTCGGCTCGCCTCCCGGTGCGGCGAGGCGGAGGAGTGGGCTCTCTTGGCCGCTTGGCGGGCGTCGGCGGTGGCTCGGGAGGATCCCGCCCGCTTGTCGTGCAGTGTGGGGTGCTCCGCAGCAACATCGCTTGTCATGCATAGAGCCCGTCAGCCTGTGGCTGTGGAGCCCGTCTGCCGCCCGTCTGCGTCTCCGCCTGCGGAGACGCCTCTTCAGCCGGGCCAAGCTCCGTTAGCGGCAAGTCCACAGGTGGTGGAGAAGAAGCGCCCTCGGCTGGTCCGCTCGACTCAGCCTCGGGTGCGGCAAGCTCTTCCTCGCCGGCGAACTCCCTTCACTCGGCAAGGCTCGCCGCCTCGGCTGCGTCCGCCTCCTCCACGGTGTACCCGAAGACGCCGGCGGCAGCTGCCGCCGCCTCCTCCACTGGTGGCAATGCGCACCATCTCCTCGTCGGTGGTGTCGCGGGTGAGCCTCTTCGCTTTCGTCGAGCGGATCGGCACTTCTTCCAAGTTGTCGAAGAAGCTGCTGCACGATCTCATCGGAAGGCTCTTGCCAAGTTGGAACGATCCCATGAGAATCGCTAACGGCATCATGGCCCGGATGCGGTCGAGTGCAGAGTTGTTGCACAATGGGACGACCCCTCGGTAACCTAAACCACTCGGGGTGATCGGGTCGTTCTTGAACAGCTCTAGCAAGATCGCGTCCAACTCCAAGACGGTGAAATTCCAGTTAAGGCCAGGCGCAGCCTCATGATGTCCGCCGCATTTTGGAACTCCCAAGCAGGTCTCCTCCTCTCTGGAAGGGAAGCGTCTGTGGCGGAGGAAATCTGCGCAAGCTGCGCCTCTGATAAGTCCGGCAAGCTGAGGCGCAAAAGAAGGTCACAACTATCTGCAACCTAGCATCCTCCGGCGCCAAGCTACTCCAATCGTTGCCGCGCACTATTGGGGTTTGGCGCACGGCAGTGAAGGGCTGCGGGTTCTCCTCTACAATCCAACACCAGTTGGCTCTCCACTCCTCCCACTTGCTGCGGAACTCTCCTTCCAGATACGCTTCTTTCTTGCCGACCACAGAGACCCAAGCTATCCCTCCCGAAGCGGCTCCCCTCTCTCTCGTGGGGCATGAAGAAGTGGTGGAAGAGGGCTACGTTGGGGTGGATCTCGACAAAGTTTTCGCAAAGGTGTGCGAAACCGCCATGGCTCGTAATATGCGTTGGGGGTGAAATCAAGGAGGCGGAACCCGTATGTGTTCATAATATCGCAAAAGAACTTCAGAGAAGGCGGCGAGCCCGCAATAGAAGAAAAGGGCAAAGAAAGGATACCCGCTTGGGGCTAATTCGAAGCAATGGCGGGAGTACCTTCGTGCGCGGATGCGCACGTGTCTCCGTCGACGAGAAAAGGTAGAGCGCCCTCGGCTCCTTTGCGTCGAAATGAGGGGAGAAGATGGCCCGCTCCTTGCGCAGCGCCGTGAGCCGCTGCGCCTCGACCGATTTCACCCCCTTTCCCTTGTCAGCCTTCGGAGCCATGGCGGAGGCGGTGGAGGAGGTCGACGGCGTTGAGTGTGCTTGTGGCGAAAGGGGGCGGAGCGCCGCTTCTCTTCGCCTTTGGAGAAAAAGGGGGAGCGGTGGTTTTCTTGACAAGACAAAGCAATGGCGAGGTGGACGACCGCCTGTTTCCCCTGTTTATAAGGAGGGGGAGGCGGACGTTCGCTTTTCCTAATAAAGAAACCCCCACGACCACGCCCACGATCTCTCACACGACGCCGCGTTCGGTGCGTGCCGTTAGTGGGGGCGTGGTGGGTCCGGTGAGTTACTGGCGTGATCGAGGCGCGTGTGACCGTAATCGCTTATTTTGGGCTGGCCCGACAGCTCGGCAAGTGTCGACCCATGCGAGCTCTGTCGATTATTACTAGAGTAGGGGTCGAATAAAGAATAGCTGAAAAATAGAATGAATAATTACCATTGACAAATATACAAATCAATAGCATGTATATGATATTTTACGACTATGGCTTGGAAGTTAGATCAAATACCACAGAAAGTATAAATACAACAGCGGATCTTAGTTTTTGCAGGTTGCTAAAAATATGAGGAGGTAATTACACCAATGGTGCCTCAACTTGTCATCAATGTTTACTTTGGTGCATGAACTTGAAAAATATGCTGAACTGGTGCAAAAACTTGGCTCTTTGGTTCAAATACGGTTCAAATCACGCTTTCGTACGTCCATGCTGCTGACTAGGATGCCAGCGTGTTTGCAGGACCCATTGACAGTGACTTCGAACGCGCACAGAGGCATGTGGCCGTGCGGGTGGCTGGAATATTTCGAAAAAACCCATTGTTTTTTCTTATCTTTGCAAACAAACCGCTGAGCTGGTGGGACAACGCAACCCTGAATTCGCGCTCGTATCCTAACATGTCGTAGGTCAGTTCAACCATGCTGTCGCAAGCTCTTCTCCTCAACTCTCCTAGTTCGATCGTTCGGAGCCGCCGCCTGGGGGGATCGTGACGACCTGTCGGTGTACTAGAGTAGGGGTACCCTAGTATCTCGTACTCGTGCACGGGCGATTCTGACACCAGCAGCGAGGCTTGCTGGTCACCGCTAAGATCCTCCGTGGCTCCTTTGGAGCCATTCAAGAACAAAGTATTTGACCAAGAAGACAAGGCCCCGGCAAGAGGAGCTTACCGGAAGGCCACTCAAGGCACACAGAAGACAAGACCCGGCAAGAGGAGCTTGCCGGAAGGCTCAGGCGCGACAAGCCTCCGGACGCGACAAGGATTCAGCCGCTGCAAGGCACTTGCCGCAGCAACCTCTTCATCTCCGCTCGGATCATCTACCAACGTGTCTCCTTGGGATCATTCCATGCGCTGCGTGTCAAGAGGTCACCGGCGGGGAGCAGCGATAAGCGGCGCCGACAAGCCCACCATCGTGGCAACGGAGGCGCACTGACGGTCCTCCTGTTGCCTTTGTTTAGGCGACAGGGACGGGCATTTAATGCTTTTGTCCCTTGCCGTCAGAGTTAGGTATTTTGCATTGTACACTGTTCAAGTAGGTGTACCGACTACTGTTTTTGTACCCTCCTCTACGTTGCCACCTGTCAGAGACCCCTTGAGCATATAAAAGGAGGCCCATGCGCAACGTAGAGGGGGTTCGGCTCGGTTCGATCCATTCGACTCATACGTGACCAGAGACACCCACGCTAGGTCTTGTAGCTCTCATCGCTCCCTAGCAAGAACACAATACAACCAGACAAGCAACAATAGGAGTTTTATCTCTCCGGAGAGCTCCGGAGCTGGGTAAAAACTGCTCGTGTGCTTCGCCTCGATCCGCTCTTTGTGCGATCTCCGCCCCCCTCTGAACCACAAGGGGCCTGGTCCGCCGGCCCCATAGGTGTTCGTGGGCCCGATCAGCCTCCCCGACACGACGCCATTGAACATCGCGGGCGTGGATGGCGGAGCCTCGTCGGCGAGCACCCGGCGATGCAGCCCCTCCATACGGTGAGAATTTCCTCGCCTCCTTTGCCCCTTTGTACCCTGCTTTCATTAGGGTTTTAGAAGAATTCATGGAACGATGGGCACTGGCAGGATAGAATGGCAGTCAGATAGTGGTTGTGTCCATGTATGTGATATGCAGCGCGCCGTAGGAAGTTGCAACCAGGCAATTGTTGTCCTTGTCATGATCGGAGATGGCCAGGGTAGCACCATGGAGCAAGCTGCAGGGGCAGGTGGTGCTCGTGAGCGACCCTTCATCGGCATCGATAGTGAGTTCTACCTTGACCTGGCCCATGCCGGCGACCATGCCATAGCTGCACCGATCATCCCCTTTGCTCCTTCTGTGATGAGATGAACACGTTGGCCGTCGAGCTCGATGCCGCCGCCGGCAGGTCGGCCATGTCAGTGGCTTGATTGACAATGCAAGCCTGTCGGTGGTAATGCATGGGTTAGTAAGATGCCTCTTTTTTGGTAATTGTGATCGATAAAAAATTCAGACGATGACATACATAAGGAACTATTTGCAGCACAAGCACAAACCACATTTGCTGGGTTTTAGGAACAAGCTTTTAAACATGAGAAGAGTAGCAGGAGTAATTACGAGTCTGATTCAGTAGCGAAGTCTGTACTGTCTCTGTACTGCTGCCGACATGTTTGGTTTGATCACGACCAGCAGACAAGTTTTCTATACCTACAAGTTGTATTAGTAGGCTACACCCACAAGTGTTATGAATGAATAGTGAGGGGAAGGTGGATTTGATTTTATCGTAAATAGTCAAGATAGGTATCTTGAAAATTCAACAAAGAGCATTCTTGAACTTTATTGGCATACGCTTAACTGAATTTACGACCTTTGAATGTTGGATGATGCTTAACTGAATGTTCGACAGTGGCTTAACTGAATTTTGGACACTTTTTGACAGAAGTTAATCTTGTCACACTAGTATTTCTATTTAATATTTGATCAGTGCCCATGTGTGAGGGGATGACATGTATGTGTATTTGTTGCCTCAAAACCATCTGTGTGGTTGGTTGTTTACTACAAAAAAATTATGAAGTGAATTCTCAAGTTAATTGTTAACTAAAGTTAATAGCTTTAGAGTTAACTGAATTTTGTTTGTTTACTAAATTGTGTGTTGTAAGCTAAAGTAAGAGTGAACTAAGTACTTCTTATTTGCATTGCAGGTGCTTTTGATGGTCTTTTCTCAGTTGAGATTCACCACAAAGGCTTCTTTTGTAGAACTGAAAGCAATAGCACATACATGGATTATGAAGTTGCTTGGTTTGACAATTGTGATAGTGATACTTGGTCTATTTTATGGATCAATGATTTTCTGCAGCAGCTCGGGTATGACAGAGTGAGTGTGAAGCTTGATGTGTTTTGGTGTCATACGGCAAAGACATTGGGTGATGGATTGAGAGAGATAAAGTGTGATGCAGAAATCCTTGCAATGGTAGCAGCAACTACAGAGCACAAGAATTTGTTGCTGATTGTAGACCATGGAGAGACACCTGAACCGCCAAAAGTCATTACTCCAGGAAATGAAAGCAATGGAAAAGAGAAAAATATCCAGGATGAGGAAAGAAGTGTGCCAAAGAATAGGAGGGAAGGAGGTTAATTGGGGAAGGATCATCCTCGGGTTGTGGTGATGAAGAAATGGAGGAAGAAGGTGGAGTAGATGCAAAGAAAGCAGATTCAGAGACTGATGAGGATTTTTATGATAGTGACTTTGATGTGGAGGATGGGGACGATGATTTGTTTGAGACAAATATAGATAAAGAAGTGGATGATCATAGAGAGAAGGATACACCATATGACTATGAAGCAGAGCTAGCAGAGGATGCTCTAGATGATTCCCACCTTGACTTGTCCAAACAATAGAGGGACAAACTGAAGTACCATTTCAAGGCATTTAATGCAGAAACAGATTTAAATGCCCCTGTTTTTAGACTTGGCATGGTGTTTGGAAATGTGAAGGAGCTAAGACATGTTATAACATCATATAGCATCAGGAACAGGGTTCAAGTGAAGAAGACAAGGAATACTTATACTAGAGTTGTAGCTCAATGCTCTGGTGATTGCCCATGGTATCTTCAGACAAGCAAGGACAACAGAACTTCTAGTTTTGTCATAAAGAAGTTCTTTGATGAGCACACTTGTAGTAAGTCCTGGAATCTTAAAGGGTTGAAAGCTCCTTTTCTAACAAAAAATATCAAAAATGAGTTCAGAGATAATGAGAAGATGCCCTTAAAGAAATATGAAGAGAAGGTTCGGACAGAGTTCAACCTCATACTAACCAGGAGCAAACTAGTAAGATCCAGAAGAGCATCAGTGAAGGAGATAAGGGGGGATGATGATGATCAATACAAGCAGTTATGGGATTATGGAGAGGAATTAAGGCAAAGCAATCCTGGTAGCAAATTTTTCCTATGCACAAAGGAGATAGTAGATGAGAAGACGAAGGAGACACATGAGCACTTATCAACATTGTACTGGTCTTTGGATGCATGCAAGAGAGGTTGGCTTATGGGTTGCAGGCCAATAATTTTTATTGATGGATGTCACATAAAAAACAGATATAAAGGAAACTTACTCATAGCTGTTGGTATTGACCCAAATGACTGTATCTACCCTATAGCATTTGGCATTGTTGAAGTGGAGTCAACTAGCAGCTGGGAGTGGTTTCTAGCAAGCCTAAAGGATGACCTCAACATATGCAACACATCTCCATACACAATCATGAGTGACAAGCAAAAGGTATGAGCTCAATAAATTACTTTGTGAAATTAACTTGCTTCTTTCATATCTATATGTGACTTGTTGTAGTGAAATTTACTTGCTTTTGTCATATCTATATGTGACATTATGTTGCTCAATGTGTTGTGTTAAATTGCAGGGTCTAATAAAAGCAGTGGCAAAGATATGGCCTGATGTTGAACATAGGTTTTGTGTGAGGCATATGTACCAGAATTTTCACAAGATCCACAAAGGTGAACAGCTAAAGAATAACTTGTGGGCAATTGCTAGGGCCACAAATATTCCTGCATACACTAGAGCAATGGAAAAGATGAAACAAGACAACTTTGATGCATACAAATGGGCTGGGAAATGGCCTCCAAGAACCTGGATTAAAGCATTTTTCAACCCTTTTCCGAAGTGTGACATTCTACTCAACAACATGTCTGAAGTTTTCAATAGGTAAGCACTTGGTGTACTTGAGTTGTAGCACATGTAACTTAGTTAATTCTCATGTGTGTACTAACATGTTTGTTTTCAATCAACTTACAGTTGGATCTTGGACGCGAGAGAACTACCCATTAAGTCAATGTTGGATAGAATGAATGACAAGATCACAACGAGGATGTACAACAAGCAAAAGGAGGTGGCCACTGATAGGAAATGGACTAGAAGATTGTGCCCAAAAATTCGTAAGAAACTTGACAAGTTTACTGAATGGGCTGCTCACTGCATGGTTCAAGGGGCGGGTCAAAAGGTTTTCAAGGTGTTGTCAATGAACCATTCTTATATAGTTGATTTGAACAACGAGAGTTGTGATTGCAAAAGATGGGAGCTCTCGGGAATTCCATGTCATCATGCTATAGCTTGTGCTAGAGAGGAGAGGATAGATCCTGAAAGCCTGGTGCATGAATGATATTCAGTAAAAACTTACAAAAAAGCCTATGGTTTCAACATCAAGCCAATGAGAGACCGGGAGCATTGGACAAAGATGGATGGAGTAGAGGTGTACCCACCCGTGTACACAAAGGTCATGGGCAGACCAAGGAGAAATGGAAAGAAAGATCCAGAAGAGAAGCAAGACAAGGAAGGTGGGAAGAAACTGACTAAACATGGTGTAACCATGCATTGTTCTGTGTGTGGAGGTGCAAATCACAATAAGAAAGGCCACAACAAATGGCAAGAGATTAACAGAGAGGCACATCAAGCTACGGAAGATGATTCAGAAGAAGAGTTTGATGATCCATCCATAATTTCTGTAAGTTACAGTGTGCACCAAGTTTTTCATTTCTGCTATTACTTTTAGTCATATGTGCAACTAAACTGTTGTAAATGCAGAACATAATGCCACACATAGTACATCCAACCATGGATCCAACTCAGACCCCAGGATCCATGGTTTACCTCTTGCAACAAATGGTAATATTCTAAATTTGCTATGTTTCTTTGCTTCAATCTTGTTCATTATCACTTGAACTGAATGTATGCATTTTCCTTTGCTTAACTAGGAGAGGATGTCATATCAACCAGTCATGGCTCATGGCCCTCTTCCTGAATCTGCGTTCGTTGCACAAGCCAGAGCTACCATGCCTCCACCTAGAGTGACAACAGCTATGTCAAGTGGCAGGGTCAGAAGGAGGGGTGTTACTGAAGATATTCCTGAACATGTTCCTCAATCAAGCCACCAAGTCAATCCAAATGCAAGATTCAGGAAGAGACAAGTTACAGGAAGAGGTGGAAGAGGAAATGGGAGAGGAAATTCTACATGAGGTGGCAGGGGAAGTGGAAGAGGAGCTGGGAGAGGCAATGTTATAGGAGGTGCAAGAGGTGCTGGAAGAGTAGATGGCAATGGAGGAAGGACAGAACCAGGGGCTGGACTATGGAACTTGATGTTAGGAGCAAATGCAGATGACTCACATGTGGGAGCAGAGGAGGAGCCCATCACACAAAATGCACCACAAGGGGATGAGTGGTCTGATCACTTCCTCTCCATGTAGATGGGAAAAAAAATTTTGACTCGAACAGCAGGTGCTCTGCCTTTTCATTGAAGATTAGGAATGTACATAAGAGTGAGCGATCGTCGAGGAGGACGCTGCACTGCATACAAAAAGGGAAATTACAACGCTACTCTCAGAAATCTAAGTCAGCTTTTATCAAAGAAACCACGCCGTCCGCCGAGGTAGACTTGGCGTTGAAGACCCTCCTGCTCCTCTCATTCCACATGTGCCAAGCAAAATAAGCGGCAGCAACGGCCTGCTCGTTGTTACCGGGAGCAAACACTCCACCAATGAGAGATGGACTGAATGCTAGCAGGCAGGGAAGGGTAGCACAAGGGTCGTGCCAAGCATAGCTTGTTCCAAACATCCTCGGAAAAAAGGCATGTGTTGAAGAGGTGGAGTGCAGTTTCAGGGAGTTGGAGGCAGAGAGAACACATCGCGTTATGATCGCTCCCATGGGCTCGCAGCCCCAGTGGTTGGGAGTCTGTTTTGAGCCAAAGTCCAGAGGAAAAATCTCACCTTTCTTTCAATCTTGAGCCTCCAGATCAGGTCAGCATCAGGCTTGGCAATCGAACAAATGAACTGACAGAAATAATGTCTGAACTTGATGAAATGCACAAGTTCATGTCTGAACTTGATGAAAATGCAATAATGAACTTGGTCTTTTGCTTAGATTAGATTACAAGACATATTCTTATTTTTCTTATTAATGTAATGAGCATTTGGAATGTGATGTTACGTACCTTAAATATTATGTATTTGGCTGTAATGTTATGTACCAGACTTGTTCATAGTGTTGATGTCAAAATTTTGGTACCGAATATCACTTTGTTGTTGTCAGCATTTAGCTCAGATGTTCACACAATTGCTGTAAAAATTTGTATCTCTTCACAATGTGCATGCCAAGCTTTGGCAGTAATATTCAAGGTCTTCTTTGTGAAGTTAATTATCATGTAGGACTGTCAAGGTTACAGTTAATTATCATGCATATCTGAAGCACATGAATTATTCGATTCAAATCATGTTTGTTGTCAACATTGCTTTCATTTGTATTAATTTCTCAAATTTTGCTACATACTCTCAGTTTGGTTTGTTGCAAGATGTACTGTGTTAGCTAAACATCTCAAAACATCTCAGTTTGTGAATATTTCATTCCAGTACAGGAAACAAAACATCTGAAATTGCTATTTCCAGTCAGTACACGGACTAGGCAATTCAGTAGTACATCTCATTGAATTTTGTCTCAACTAAACCAAAATGCATTTATACAAAATACATCAGGACCTGCCAGCCATTCCAAATATTACTGCGACTAAATCAAAATACAATACAGCAAACATTCTCATCCTATATCTCTGTATAGCAACTGATCTCTTCTCCATTCTATGCTTCTCCTTCAGAGCATATATGTCACCATCTTTGTCCTTTAGCTTCTTCTCATCCTGTTAATCAACAATTCACATAGTAATAAGAGGCTCCAATTATTATTGATGTGATGTACTCACATTATGTACAAATCACAGAATTAAGAGGACCTCCAGAATTAACACTTGGCTATACCTCATACTACCACACCAAAAATCATCGAGCACGCGCATTCCTGTGCCCACACAAGTCGCCCTTGGGATCTAGCCCACTGAAATGCACATCTAGCTAATGTTGTGACATGCAACCAAGCACACCCGGCAGCTCATGGTCCTACGTTCCAATCGCAATCTTCAAAATGGCCCATTTTTTATGAACCGGAGTACTAGAGACGGGGATACGGGTTGAATACCTGATTTTTGCCCCAATATAGACAGAACAATCTTCACCCATTGCTCCTCGTCTTCCTCCATCTTCGCCCCGACGTCGACCATTCGCCGTACGCCGGTGCCACCCATCTGTACATGGACAACACATGAAACATGGGAGAGAGGGAGTCAAATATGGGTGACAGAAGGGATGAGAGAGGTGGCCGGCGTCGCTAACCTCGGCTCTAGGGGATCGCCGCCGCCGTCCAGCTATAGGGATCGCCGCCGCCGTCCATCTCTATGGGCTCGCCGCAGCAGACCAGATCAAGGGCTCGCCGCCGACGACCAGCTCGAGGGCTCCCCGCCGCCGTTCTACTTGTGCTGCTGCGGTCGAAAGGGGAACGAGGTTAGGGATTTGGGGGCTGGGCCGAAGCTTTGGTGTTGTGTCCCACCGGCTCAAAGGCTTCTATGCAAAAATAAAAACATGAAGGGTTTTTTGTAACATTCCAGCCACATGCCCCTGTGCGCGCTTGCAGTGGCTGACAACGGGTCCCGCAGACACGCTGTCATCCTAGCCAGTAGCCCGGATGTATGAAAACATGAATTGAACAGTATTTGAACCAAATAGCCAAGTTGTAGCACTAGTTTGGTATATTTTTCAACTTTATGCACCAAAGTGAACATTGTCGGCAAGTTGAGGCACCACTGATGTAATTACCTCAAATATGAGATACAGAGCTGTATCTCGTTTTCCAATCAAAAACTATTGAAATAAAAATTCCCATCAACAAATAGTGAATGGGTCACTTCTGGAGACAAATATATCTTCCTGCCACTAAGATACCATGATACAAATGTATATATAATTGAATCATTACTCTCTCCATCGACTTGCGTTCTGGTCACCCATTTTCATTCGTGTATATCCATGCTTTGTGATTATACTCTAGGTACCCCACACCTTAATTAATCAAGCACAGCTGACAACCTAAACAAAAAAGATATGGAAGATCATCTCATTATTTCTTGCAAAGAAAAATAAATAAACGGTGAAGCAGATGCAGTACATGTACTCATGTCGATGTAGGACAGCTGCAATATGATAACTGCTCACTTGGATCTCAACGGAGAAGAGCAACCTTGTACTCCATCCCCTTCGTCAGTATCATCTTGCCATCACATAAACACCGCCATGCACACGAAGGTGAAAAACATCCCGCCGCTGCCCATCTGTATCGCCAGATTTTGAGAGAGGCCGCCGACGGTGCAAATTGCCGCCGCAGCCGCCATGGACGAACTACAAAGGAAACGAGATTAAAATACTGATAAGGAAGGGGCTGCGGATCTGAGGCGAGAGATGTAATCGGTGCCGAGGCAGTCGCGAAGAAGAAGCTCGCCGATGGTGGAACGACGGTGCATCGAGGAGGAAAGAACGGCGGTCGGCGGCACATAAAGGACGGCCGCGCATCAAGGAGCCGGAAACGGCGACGCGGAACAAACAAACAAACTGCTCCGTTGGGGAGGATAGCGATGAAACGTGGACGACCTGGGCTGTTAGCGTTAGCATTCAAAAAATGAAAAGACGTGGGCCTTCGAAGGCCCAGTTATGGAGAGAAAAACTAACTCGCTCTGCGTGAAGCGGCTGACCCACGGACGTGTGTGAAGTGCGTGAGTAACCTGGGACGCCGAGAGCTGATCTCGACCGTACGTTTGAGTGATCCGATGGCTGAGAACGTGAAAACGCTGTGGAGGCTCCTAGCTAGCTGAGTTCTACTGTTTAGTAATATCAAATATAGCTTTGTTCACTTTGCCATCCTTCTTATCCACCAAATACTTGGGGCAGTTCCGCTTCCAGTGACTAGTTCCTTTGGCAAAGAGAAGCACTCGGCCTCGTGCTTAGGTCCGGACTTGGGCTTCTTCACTTGAGCAAGAACTTGCTTGCCATTCTTCTTGAAGTTCCCCTTCTTCCCTTTGCCCTTTTCTTGAAACTAGTGGTCTTGTTAACCATCAACACTTGATGTTTTTCTTGATTTCTACCTTCATCGATTTCAGCATCACGAAGAGCTTGGGAATTACTTTCGTCATCCCTTGCATATTATAGTTCATCATGAAGCTCTTGTAGCTTGGTGGCAGTGATTGGAGAATTCTGTCAATGACGCTATCATCCGGAAGATTAACTCCCAGTTGAATCAAGTGATTATTATACCCAGACATTTTGAGTATATGCTCACTGACAGAACTATTCTCCTCCATCTTGCAGCTGTAGAACTTATTGGAAACTTCATATCTCTCAATCCGGGCATTTGCTTGAAATATTAACTTCAACTCCTGGAACATCTCATATGCTCCATGACGTTCAAAACGTATTTGATGTCCCGATTCTAAGCCGTTAAGCATGGTGCACTAAACTATCAAGTAGTCATCATATTGAGCTAGCCAAACGTTCATAACGTCTGCATTTGCTCCTGCAATAGATATGTCACCTAGCGGTGCATCAAGGACATAATTCTTCTGTGCAGCAATGAGGATAAACCTCAGATCACAGATCCAATCCGCATCATTGCTACTAATGTCTTTCAACTTAGTTTTCTTTAGGAACATATATAAAACATAGGGAAGCAACAACGCGAGCTATTGATCTACAACATAGATATGCTAATACTACCAAGACTAAGTTCATGATAAATTAAAGTTCAATTAATCATATTACTTAAGAACTCACACTTAGATAGACATCCCTCTAATCCTCTAAGTGATCACGTGATCCAAATCAACTAAACCATGTCTGATCATCACGTGAGATGGACTAGTTTCAATGGTGAACATCATTATGTTGATCATATCTACAATATGTTTCACGCTCGACCTTTCGGTCTCAGTGTTCCGAGGCCATATCTATTATATGCTAGGCTCGTCAAGTTTAACCTGAGTATTCCGCGTGTGCAACTGTTTTGCACCCGTTGTATTTGAACGTAGTGCCTATTGATACGTCTCCAACGTATCTATAATTTTTGATTGCTCCATGCTACTTTATCTACTGTTTTGGACTATATTGGGCTTTATTTTCCACTTTATATTATTTTTGGGACTAACCTATTAACCGGAGGCCCAAATTTCAAAGATTGTTGTTTTTGCCTATTTCGGTGTTTCAAGAAACCAATATCAAACGGAGTCCAAACGGAATGAAACCTTGAAACGTGATTTTCTCACCGAACATGATCCAGAGACTTGGACCCTACTCCAAGGAACAAAGAGGCGGTCACGAGGGTGGGGCGCCCCCTAGGCGCGCCCGCCTCGTGGGCCCTGTTGCTCCACCAACGCATTCTTCCTCCTATATACACCTCACGCACCCCAAACGATCGTATCAGGAGCCAAAAACCTAATTTCACCGCCAAGAACTTCCTCAGATCCACGAGATCCCATCTTGGGGCTGTTCGAGCTTCACCGGAAGGGCATCCACCACGGAGGGCTTCTACATCATCACCATAGCCCCTCCGATGAAGTGTGAGTAGTTTACTTCAGACCTTCGGGTCCATAGCTAGTATCTAGATGGCTTCTTCTCTCTTTCTGGATCTCAATACAATGTTCTCCCCTCTGTCGTGGAGATCTATTCGATGTAATCTTCTTTTTGTAGTGTGTTTGTTGAGACCGATGAATTGTGGGTTTATGATCCAGATTATCTATGAATAATATTTGAATCTTCTCTGAATTCTTCTATGTATGATTGGTTATCTTTGCAAGTCTCTTCGAATTATCCGTTTGGTTTGGCCAACTAGATTGGTAGTTCTTGCAATGGGAGAAGTGCTTAGCTTTGGGTTCAATCTTGCGGTGTCCTTACCCGATGTGATGTAAAGGGTTGCAAGGCACGTAGTGTATTGTTGCCATCGAGGATAACAAGATGGGGTATTTATCATATTGCATGAATTTATCCCTCTACATCATGTCATCTTGCTTAAGGCGTTACTCTGTTTTTAACTTAATACTCTAGATGCATCTTTGGATAGCGGTCGATGAGTGGAGTAATAGTAGTAGATGCAAGGTGAGTCGGTCTACTTGTCTCGGACGTGATGCCTATATACATGATCATACCTAGATATACTCATAACTATGCTCAATTTTGTCAATTGCTCAACAAAGAATTTGTTCACCCACCGTAGAATACTTATGCTCTTGAGAGAAGCCACTAGTGAAACCTATGGCCCCGGGTCTATTCTCATCATATCAATCTCCATCACTTTAATACTTGCTTTGTTTTACTTTGCCTTTTACTTTTACTTTGCATCTCTATATCAAAATACCAAAAATATTATTTATCATCTCTATCAGATCTCACTCTCGTAAGTGACCGTGAAGGGATTGACAACCCCTAATCGCGTTGGTTGCGAGGAGCTATTGTTTTGTGCAGGTACGAGGGACACGCGCGTGGCCTCCTACTGGATTGATACCTTGGTACTCAAAAACTGAGGGAAATACATACGCTACTTTGCTGCGTCATCCTCTCCTCTTCGGGGAAATCCCACACAGTGCTCAAGAGGTAGCACCTATCACACCTAATCATCACGTGGTGTCTCAGCATGAAGAACTTTCACAACGGTGCATACTCAGGGAGAACACTTATACCTTGATAATTTAGTGAGAGATCATCTTATAATGCTACCATCAATCAAAACAAGATAAGATGCATAAAAGATAAACATCACATGCAATCAATATAAGTGATATGATATGGCCATCATCATCTTGTGCTTGTGATCTCCATCTTCGCCAATCGTAATGATCACCATCGTACCCGGTAGCGACACCTTGATCTCCATCGTAGCATCGTTGTCGTCTCGCCAACTTATGCTTCTCGACTATCGCTACCTCTTAGTGATAAAGTAAAGCATTACAGTATGCGTTGCATTGCATACAATAAAGCGACAACCATATGGCTCCTGCCAGTTGCCGATAACTCGGTTACAAAAACATGATCATCTCATACAATAAAATATAGCATCATGCCTTGACCATATCACATCACAACATGCCCTACAAAAACAAGTTAGACGTCCTCCACTTTTTTGTTGCAAGTTTTACGTGGCTGCTACAGGCTGAGCAAGAACCGTTCTTACCTATGCATCAAAACCACAATGATAGTTTGTCAAGTTGGTGCTGTTTTAACCTTCGCAAGGATCGGGCGTAGCCACACTCGGTTCAACTAAAGTTGGAGAAACTGACACCTGATACGTCCATTTTGCATCATGCTTTTATATCGATATTTATCGCATTATGGGCTGTTATTTCACGTCATGTCACAATACTTATGGCTATTCTCTCTTATTTTACAAGGTTTACATGAAGAGGGAGAATGCCTAATAATGGAATTCAGTCGGAAAAGGAGCAAATATTGGAGACCTATTCTCAGGCAACTCCAAAAGTCCCGAAACTCCACGGGATATCTTAAAATAAATAAAGAAAAATCGTCAGCCAAAGATGAAGGCCAGGGGCCCACACCGCTCACGAGGGTGGGGCGCCTGGGCGCCCCCTACCTAGTGGGCCCCCTGGTGGCTCTCCGATACCCATCTTCTCCTATATGAAGTCTTTCGATGAGAAAAAACCAGAGGCAACCTTTCGGGACGAGACTCCGCCACCACGAGGCGGAACCAATCTAGGGCTCCGGCGGAGCTGTTCTGCCGGGGACACTTCCCTCCGGGAGGGGGAAATCATCGCCATCATCATCACCAACGCTCCTCTCATCGGGAGAGGGCAATCTCCATCAACATCTTCACCAAAGACCATCTCATCTCCAAACCCTAGTTCATCTCTTGTATCCAATTCTTGTCTCCAAGTCCCGGATTGGTGCTAGTAGGTTGCTAGTAGTGTTGATTACTCCTTGTAGTTGATGCTAGTTGGTTTATTTGGTGGAAGATCATATGTTCAGATCCTTTATGCATATCATTACCCCTCTGATTATGAACATGAATATGCTTTGTGAGTAGTTACGTTTGTTCCTGAGGACAAGGGAGAAGTCTCGCTATTAGTAGTCATGTGAATTTGGTATTCGTTCGATATTTTGATGAGATGTATGTTGTCTAGCCTCTAGTGGTGTTATGTGAACGTCGACTACATAACACTTCACCATTATTTGGGCCTAGAGGAAGGCATTGGGAAGTAATAAGTAGATGA
This sequence comes from Aegilops bicornis, assembly GCA_021605145.1. Classification (NCBI taxonomy): domain Eukaryota; kingdom Viridiplantae; phylum Streptophyta; class Magnoliopsida; order Poales; family Poaceae; genus Aegilops; species Aegilops bicornis. Next base: position 506,644,716 of record CM038672.1, read on the forward strand.
TGGGTTGCTAGAGTGATGTAAGCTTAAACCCTAGTTTATGCGTTGCTTCGTAAGGGGCTGATTTGGATCCACTTGTTTCATGCTATGGTTAGGTTTACCTTAATACTTTTGTTGTAGTTGCGGATGCTTGCAATAGAGGTTAATCATAAGTGGGATGCTTGTTCAAGTAAGAACAACACCCAAGCACCGGTCCACCCACATATCAAATTATCAAAGTACCGAACGCGAATCATATGAACGTGATGAAAACTAGCTTGACGATATTCCCATGTGTCCTCGGGAATGCTTTTCCTATTATAAGAGTTTGTTCCGGCTTGTCCTTTGCTACAAAAAGGATTGGGCCACCTTGCTGCACCTTATTTACTTTTGTTACTTGTTGCTCGTTACAATTTACCTTATCACAAAACTATCTGTTACCACTTATTTCAGTACTTGCAGAGAATACCTTGCTGAAAACTGCTTATCATTTCCTTCTGCTCCTCGTTGGGTTCGACACTCTTACTTATCGAAAGGACTATGATAGATCCCCTATACTTGTGGGTCATCAACACCCGCCAGCCACCTGTGTGCAAAGCACGTCGGTAGAACCAGTCTCGCGTAAGCGTACGCGTAATGTCGGTCCGGGCCACTTCATCCAACAATACCGCCGAACCAAAGTATGACATGCTGGTAAGCAGTATGACTTATATCGCCCACAACTCACTTGTGTTCTACTCGTGCATATAACATCTACACATAAAACCTGGCTCAGATGCCACTGTTGGGGAATGTAGTAATTTCAAAAAATTTGCTACGCACATGCAAGATCATGGTGATGCATAGCAACAAGAGGGGAGAGTGTTTTCCACGTACCCTCGTAGACCGAAAGTGGAAGCGTTAGCACAACACGGTTGATGTAGTCGTACGTCTTCACGATCCGACCGATCAAGTACCGAACGCACGGCACCTCCGAGTTCAGCACACGTTCAGCCCGATGACGTCCCTCGAACTCCGATCCAACCGAGTGTTGAGGGAGAGTTTCGTCAGCACGACGGCATGGTGACGATGATGATGTTGTACCGACGCAGGGCTTCGCCTAAGCACCGCTACAGTGTTATCGAGGAGGACTATGGTGGAGGGGGGCACCGCACACGGCTAAAAGATCAAACGATCAATTGTTGTTTCTAGGGTGCCCCTAGCCCCCGTATATAAAGGAGCAAGGGGGGAGGTGCGGCCGGCCAGGAGGGGCGCGCCAGGAGGAGTCCTACTCCTACCGGGAGTAGGACTCCCTCCCTTTTCCTTGTTGGACTAGGAGTGGAGGGGGAAAGAGGAGGGAGAGAGGAAGGAAAGGGGGGCGCCGCCCCCCTCTCCTTGTCCTATTCGGACTAGGGGGGAGGGGCGCGCGGCCCTGCCCTGGCCGCCTCTCCTCTTCTCCACAAGGCCCACTATGGCCCCCGGGGGTTCCGATAACCTCCCGGTACTCCGGTAAAATCCCGATTTCACCCGGAACACTTCCTATATTCAAATATAGGCTTCCAATATATCAATCTTCATGTCTCAACCATTTTGAGACTCCTCGTCATGTTCGTGATCACATCCGGGACTCCGAACAACCTTCAGTACATCAAAACATATAAACTCATAATATAACTGTCATCGAAACGTTAAGCGTGCGGACCCTACGGGTTTGAGAACTATGTAGACATGACCGAGACACGTCTCCGGTCAATAACCAATAGCAGAACCTGAATGCTATTGGCTCCCACATATTCTACGAAGATCTTTATCAGTCAGACCGCATAACAACATACGTTGTTCCCTTTGTCATAGGTATGTTACTTGCCTGAGATTCGATCGTCGGTATCTCAATACCTAGTTCAATCTCGTTACTGGCAAGTCTCTTTACTCGTTCCGTAATACATCATCCCGCAACTAACTCATTAGTTGCAATGCTTGCAAGGCTTAAGTGATGTGCATTACCGAGAGGGCCCAGAGATACCTCTCCGAGCAATCGGAGTGACAAATCCTAATCTCGAACACGCCAACCCAACAAGTACCTTCGGAGACACCTGTAGAGCACCTTTATAATCACCCAGATTCGTTGTGACGTTTGGTAGCACACAAAGTGTTCCTCCGGTAAACGGGAGTTGCATAATCTCATAGTCATAGGAGCATGTATAAGTCATGAAGAAAGCAATAGCAACATACTAAACGATCGAGTGCTAAGCTAATGGAATGTGTCAAGTCAATCACATCATTCTCCTAATGATGTGATCCCATTAATCAAATGACCACTCTTTGTCTATGGCTAGGAAACATAACCATCTTCAACGAGCTAGTCAAGTAGAGGCATACTAGTGACACTCTGTTTGTCTATGTATTCACACATGTATCATGTTTCTGGTTAATACAATTCTAGCATGAATAATAAACATTTATCATGATATAAGGAAATAAATAATAACTTTATTATTGCCTCTAGGACATATTTCCTTCATCATCCCTATAAGTGTCACAAACAGCCCTAGAGTTCGTGCTAAAATAACACCATATGATATGCATCAATCAATTCTAATGTCACCACAAGTATCCATGAGTTAATTATTCAACATGCATCAAACAATTTCAGATTATAGTATTCAATCCAACACAACGAACTTTGAAGAGTACCCCCAAAATTTCTATCAGAGAAAGTAGGACGAAAACGTGTATCAACCTATGTGCCTAGATTACCCCATTTTCACCTCGGGAATCCGCAAGTTGGTTGCCAAAACATACATCAAGTGTTCTCAAACCAAAAATATTCAATCTGATAATAATGAAACCTCAAAGAGAAAGACTCAATTAACTATAGCTAGCAGATCTCAACAAAAGCACATTGCATTTGTTACTATCAGTATATCACCATAGCTAGCAAATTATGAAATTTGATTGAATACTTGACTTGTTGTAGAGTTGATTGAAGAATTTGGTGACAAGGTGAAGGGAAAGCGCAAGGTCAATGGTGGTGTGTTGCTTCTTCCATGGCCAAGTCAAACAAGTGTGCAAGTCGACCAACAAAGTGACGTCCACGTCTACTCATGGCTGGACTAAAATCATGTTGAATGTATGTTGTTTTCGTCATCATCTTGTGCTTGTGATTTGTGACTTGAGACTTGAGAATTCAGAACCGAGAGTGAGAGTGTGAGACCTTAATGTTTGTTGTTTGCTACTGAATTGAAATCATGTACTGAATTTGATTTGTTTCATGTCAAGTGCTATCTTGTCAAGTACTAAGTGGTGATGATGTTTGCTGCTTGTTGATTCCATGGGCTGATGTTACTTGATCTTCTTACTTTCTGTTGTCAAATCTAAATGAGTATGCATGCATGAATCTTGTTGCTGGTGAAGTGGTGATTATATATAGTGCTGATTTTCTATTTTAGGATCTTCATTTGGTGTACTGTATTCCATGCAGATTGCATGCAAGTGTTACTTGTTTGAATTTTTCTTATGTACACATGCGCCACTATACAACATATTTGTCTCTGTACACACACCTTTGTAGACACATGTATGTTCTAGCAATTAATTTGGTCTGTTTGGTCGGGACCAAAGACCGAATAGTAAAGTCCGAAGACTGAATAGTGAATAACCGAAACTATATCGGTCTTCAATTATGGAAGAGCGGATTTTTAAAAGAGCAAAAAGACCGGACCGAACAAACCGAAAAGACCGAACGTCCGGGTTGACTCCCATCTATCTCTTTCCGTAAAGTCTTGCCTAAATCATCTAAGTAACATAAGACATGTCGCATTGCTTATAAGTACTCAATTGTTGATAATAGGAGAAAGATGTTCATGGAAAATAAATTTTCTATGTTGAGGATTCCATAGCATTATAGGCAGATTAAAAAGTATCAATCTGTATGAAGCAGATTATCAAACTATTGGTTTGGGCAGGGTGATGTACTAATCCAATAAATGGTGGGGGAGGAGGAATGAAGGGGTTGACTTGAGAGAAGAGGCATATGGCCTTGTGTGAGATGAGTTGGATGTGGTTATGAGTGTCAGGAGGCCGCTCCCACCGTTCACATGGTCGGCTTGCGGGTGTCGTTGGTGACAGGCTACCAAAAATCTTCTCCCGCGTCTCCTTGTTGGGACTCTCCTGTGGCGAGGCAGGTCCTTGCGTGAGGGCGGGCAACACAGCAATGATCAAGACCGTGATTGTAAGGCACCGACTGGGATGTTTTCCTCGGCAAGGCAATAGGCGCCATGCCGATCAGGCAAGGCGGGAGCGAGGGGATACATGCGGTATCTAAGGATTGTGGAAGAGGGGTGGCGTGCGGGGTGAGCTATCGGTTTTTTTTTCTTTTTGACAAAAAATCGGTGGAGGAAAAAGGCGGGATAGAGGGATGCTAACAAAATGAATGGAACGACGTATAAACTCCCCATTGATAGTAAAGATTTTGTAGCTGTGACTGTTTGTACATGAAACGGCACTGTTTGTGTGCATGGTGGGGAGATGCCAGCGATCAGGATCTCATCAAGGCAAAGGGAGGCAATGAGTGATAAGGTTAGGTTGCTGTGACATAAGAACAAACCAGCCAGCTAAATGCTACTCCCTCCGTCCCATAATGTAAGACTTTTTTGACACTACACTAGAATTAAAAAACGTCTTACATTATGAGACGGAGGGAGTAATAATGAAAATTGATCGACGTGAGTGGCATCCATGACGTTGGTGACTATACCGCTTAATCCACACATGTCCCCTCACCTACCAATCACGATCCCAAAGGCCCCATGTCCATCAAGCAACAACGATGACGACGATGAGTATCAGGCCATCGGGACAGATGACGGAAAAGAAAGGCCGAGCAGCACACACTGTTCACTGCCGCTCGTCAAAGGGCTAAAGTGTTGGTTACTGCATAGTTTTTTTTTTTTTGCGGGGTGGTTACTGCATAGTTGCACGTTGGGTTCGTAGTGTACACACATGTGACATCCTTACTATACTCAAGTATAGGCACCACCGCACCGGTGGGTAATTAATTAATTTCGGAATAACCTCAAGACCGGCAAAGGGCGCTAGATTTAGCACACAAGGAAGAACCAAACGAGAGAGAGCCCATGCATGCACGTCAATCATGGCGTAGGGCATACCATCCAAAACACCGAAACGTGGTCACGTGCATCCTCTTGAGCCGCATTGGTGCCTGCATATTCGAGTCTCCAGATCGATAGATTAGCTATTATCTCGACCAACAACCACATTTCCCTCACCCATCACCAGCAGACCATCCCAGCCGCTCACGCGCGCACACAACGCCGGGAACAGACGGTACATATAACATACTATTGATGGTGCCGCCGGGATCTGACCGGCGATGTGAAGCGCGCATGTGCACGCACAGTGAGAAAGTGGAGGGAGCACGTACTCCCTCCTCCTCCTGCTACTACTACTAGGCAGGCCACCATGCATGCATGGCCACGTTGCGGCCCGGGCGCGTGTCCGGACCAGTGGTCACGCCCCTCCCGGCACGTACGTGCGCGCCGTGCAGCGCAGCGCAGATCGACGTACCACTATGCCAGATCGACCGCCAACCACCGGTGTGTCCCTCTGCCGCCTGTCCGATCCACGCGCACGGCTGTCAGTCCAGATTCCACCGCCGCAGGCACAAGAAGCTCACCGCATGGATCTGCGCCGTGCCCCCAAAGCGCTCCGGTCACCCTACCCGCTCCGCTCCCCTCGCTTAACCACTTTGCCACTCCGGTGAGTGGCGCTTTTTAGCCTTTCGCAGTGCAGGTTAAAGGCAAAGCACATGCACCTACGCCTGCATGGGCTCACCTGCATGTCATGTCGACGGAGCCTGTGCTGTGTTGTGTTGCTTGGATCCTATTCGACGCCTCACTCGATGAAATTGCTTTATGTTGGTAGTACCGTCGTTTCAAGATCAAGAACCGAACCTCATCTGAATAATTGCGAGAATGATTACCGGAGAGAATCATCAAGATATGATATCCATGCTACTACTAAGTCCCAGAACCATTATTATGCTACACTCGAAGTAAAACGACCCAATTATCACCTCACCTGACGCACAACCAAAACGACATTTTCTTTTGAAAGAAAATTTTACCTTTTCCTGATTTCGACAGAGTTTAGACTATCCCTCCTGGAAAGTTTCTGCGTTGCGAAGAGGCCGACTGCTAGCGGCTGGATAAGGGGAATGAAGTACGGTAGCATATACTATACCAGCATTCATAAAAAAGTACGTACACAGCGTTGAAAATTCCTGCTTATTAGTATGTCGCAACAAATAAAAAGAAAAGAAAAAGAAATCCCGCTTACCCGAGGGAGCGAGACAGGGGACGCATAAAGAAACGTCCCCAGGTCCATCCACTCAATAGACCTGGTAAAATAAGGAAACAGAGACCCAGCAAGGGAAGGGGTCCGTCGGGGTGGTTAGAGTCCAAGAGGCGACGCGAGCCGACGGCGGACGTGCTCTCCTCTCCTCCTCCGGCTCTCCCTCTCCGCATTCCCTTCCACCGCATTCCGGGTATATTTAGCCGCGGCGCAGGAGGGATAACTTCCCTAGAGGCAGGCAGGAGGGGGAGGCGCGCGAGCACCCGGGCGGCCGTCTCCACCGTCGGTTCTCCGGCCGCCTTCCGTCCAGATCCCTCCTCACCTAGGTTTTCCTCGCCGTCCCCTTTCTGGCGCCGGTGGTGTCCTCTTACTTGTGCTCTGGATCTGGGTGCGCGCAGACGGTCGGTCGGACAAGATGATGGGCGGCTTCCTCTCCAGGATCCTCCTGTAAGCAGCCGCCTCCCCTCCGTTTGAATCTTGAAATTTGAAAACGTGGTCCTGCCAAATTTGTCATTTTCGGTTCGGAGACTGATCCGAGGCGGCATGGGCATCCGCTTTTCCTCTGATTTTTCTTCAAATCATAATGCATCGGTTGGTGCCCGTTCGGAGGGCGCGGGGTACTATATTTTGTTGCTTTATTAAAAAAAACAAATCGGGAGATGCCTTGCTTCCTGTCGATTTGTCAACCCCCTTCCCCGGCGTGAAATACGGGCCGGACGCATTCACAAGTTTATAATATTTATGCTACAAGTTTATTGCCTCGAGGTCGAGGAGCATGGGATTAATTTTTCAATGCATTGCACAACGGTCAAATGTTCTCTTCGCTTATATTCTTATATACAGATTTATTCTTTTTGAACATTCTTGTCTGGTAGTCAATTTCTAGAAATGCTTGGGGTCGGATAATGGATTGTTGTTTTTGCACGTTGATTTTAATTTGCTTATCTGCCAGTTCATGTCAAACTCAGTTTTCAGGCTTGATTTGAAGCAAGCTCACAAATGTAACCAACATTGTGTCCACCACCGACATCTTTTATCGAGATCTGCCTCCATATTAGGCGTTGGTTATTCGTTTACTTTCGTGCAAGTGCCTTAGAAAAATTAGTCCATCGAAGAGGATGCCTACAAGCTTAAATTCAGTGCATCTTCGAAATGGCTAACTGCTTCAATTTGTGGATTATTGTAAAGCGGATCAAAGTGTAAAATAAAACAATTTCTTCTTCTAACTCAAATCAGGTGGAAAAGAACTTGATAATAAAGCAGGGATATTATGTTTATAGCGTGTAGTAGTCAATAAACATAAACACTTGCATTTTATGTTTTGGTGTTTGATGCACAATTTACATGTAGGCTGGTTTTCGGCTATGCGTATCCTGCATACGAGTGCTACAAGACTGTTGAACTAAACAAACCTGAGATCGAGCAACTCATATTCTGGTGTCAGTACTGGTAAGGTGGCTCTTTCAGTTATATGATTATTAGAAGTTCACAGCATTATCCTAGGGGAATAATTTGCAAAAAGAAAATTATGTTTCTTGTTTCTAGGATTTTAGTTGCCCTTATGACGGTTATGGAGAGGTTTGGAGATTTCACAATATCATGGTAAGAGCACCAAGGATTGCATTCTTTCATCAGCTCTTCGGACAAGTCCCTAACATCAGTTTTATCATGTTGAAGGCTACCATTTTACTCAGAGGCAAAGCTGCTGTTCTTTATATACTTGTGGTACCCCAGGACAAAGGTACTCGATTTGTCCCTTGCAACTTCTATTTTGCATATTTTCTCTGCACATTTAACTGATCTGTGCTTTCATTGCAGGGGACTACCTACATTTATGGAACTTTCTTTAAACCATACATTTCACAGCATGAGAATGAAATTGACCGTAATTTGCTTGAGTTGAGAGCTCGGGCCAGCGATGTTGTTATCGTTTATGTCCAGAAGGTTGCTGCTGTCGGACAGAATACCTTCTTTGATGTTTTGAAGTATGTTGCGTCACAGTCACCATCCCAGAAATCAAAGCAACAACGTCCTCAGGTGCGAATCATGTGTACTGTATTATGGCACTTTCAGTCAAAACTATTGAACCAATTGATGTATTTTCACCCTGGCGATGTTAATGCACCATTTAATCTCCTTTATGATTCGCTAGGCCTTTCTCGTTTTCTCTTTGCACATTGCATGATAAACGATGCAGTTCTGCATGTTCTATGGTGGCCTCTAAAATTTCCAGCTAACATTTGTGATGTATATCATCTCTGTCCCGTGATAATAAGCCGATGGCCCAAGTGTTTGGCACCCCTGAAATGTATTGCAGTTTAGGAACACTTAATATGAGGCTCTTTTGGATCAGGACAACTATGTAAAAATCTTGTCTCTTTTGGATCATCATCGTTGAGTCTAAACAATTGCTGTGATCTAGATCCGTGCTGCAGAAAGCTACATGAGTAGCTATGCTGAGTTGCTGATTACAATGCGCATGGCTAAGTAAGCAGAACTTGGTATATATGGCTAGCATCTGAAATATGAACGTATACCTTTTTCTTAACGGAAATCTGTAATATGAATGCATACTGAAAAACGAATATGCATTTGACATATGAAGAACCTATCATATGCTGTGATAACATATGAGCTCTTCTTGAGCCATAGGATAAATTTCTGAAGCCTCTCTTTAAGATGCTTTTTTTGTGAGTTCGATCATTACTTCATTTGGATCCTGCAGTGTTGCGTAATTTTGTTATCGCGATCTAGAAAAGGACTTGGTTCTCTGGAGAATCACAAGTGGCAGTATTTTACTTAACAATAAAAACTATACCTTGGCTTGTACTGAGCACCTGATATATAAGTAACTATGCATTATCACTTGTCAGTTACTGAATTCTTGTTGTCATATATTTTCATTTTTCCCGGAGAATATATTCAGTTGGAAACTAGGTAGGATTTTACATAATGCAAACTATCTGTGGTAACAAGCCAGCATTTTATCCTCCTGTGTATTCAAAAGATTCACAATTTCATGTCTGCCATCTGGTGGCACTTGCCTAAATTAAATTGTATAGAAATATGGTTCATTTGGAACTGCTATAGAAATATGGCTGTAAAAAGTCTGTCACTCAGTTTGACAAATATATGTTGTTCTCTGGCATTTCATCTCATACCCTGTAACAAAGAAAATACAAGTTTGCAAATTGATTAAAAAAATGAAACAGGTTGCCAAACACCCTGATATCTAGAAGTGGCTCATCCAAATCATCATATACTGTAATATGAAACGGAACCTCAGTAAGCGCTGAAGTATCATCTGGAGTTAAACCTCAATCCTGCATTTAAATATAAGTTCATTTACTAATGTTAAACTCAGAAAGCTGCACCATCTGGAGTTATGGACTTTCCTTCCACATGTTGTACAATCTAATGCATAAGAAATGAAGGTTTCTACTCTATGGCCGAAGATTGGTTTTGAATAAACTTGGGCTGATTTTAGATTTCTTGTGCACCTTGGGGGGCGTGTTAGTTCCAGACTGGTTGCATTAACTAATTCTCAAGAGTCAACATGATATCCATCTGTGTTTTCTATTAAAGTCTCAAATGCAGTTATATATTGAAATCATGTTTTCATTTCTTTCAGGAACCACAGCAGCCTCAACAACAGCAGTCACAACCACAACCACAGGTACAGCAGCAGCAACCACAAAGGCAAGCGCAACCTGTTATGCGCAGAGCAGCATCTATTGCTGCACGGCAAGCAGCAATGGCACAGCAAGCTCAGGAGACCAAGCCCGTTTCCCCCAAGTTCAAGCGTCAAGCATCAGCAAAAGGTGGTCCAGCGGCATCCACGAAACCCGCCGCGGCTGCTGCATCCACAGCAAAACCCGATGAGAAGACAAAGAAAAGCGAGGCGAAACCTGCGGCTGAGCTAGTGCCGGCTCCAGCCGCTGAAGCTGTTGTGCCAAGGCCCGAGCCTAAGGCCCAGCCGGCCCCTGAAGCCGAAGTATCAGACCACATGGCGATCGATGAGGCCGGCGTTGCTGTGGAGGGCGCAGAAGAGGTTGATCCTGCACCAGAGGAGGAGACGGTCATGGAGGAGACCATCCGCGTGACACGTGCCAAGCTAAGGAGGCGTGCCGCCGCCGAGGCGGGCGCATGAAACTAGCTGCAAGCCATTGTTTTATTGGCGCATGCTGTTTGTTGCTCCTGTTTTTTGAGTCTTTTTTAGATTGTCATGTTGTCTGGTGGAGAGAATATCTGTTGGTCATCCAATTGGTCGTTCTGTTTCAGAAGTTGTCATCCGTTCCTTTCTTCTTTCCTGTGGCTCTCGCTGGCCTGTTTCTGTGCCTGGAAGTTGTAAATATCACCGGGCATGTGTATATACAGATTGTTGGCATGTGCTACGGCCTACGGATGCATCTAGCTTGATTCTAGTCATGCCTCGTGTGGATAAGGTAGTGTCTGTCCAGAGTCTGCAATAGGCTACTGCATAATTGACATTCTTCTTATTGCATATAGCATTAGGAATTCTTGTTGGAAAAGGATGTAGTGCATGTTCTTAGAACTTCTTGTTGGAAATGGCTACTCAAAAAGGATATAGTGCAGTTGGTTGTGCTGTGCACGTGTCAACAAAATAGGTATGCCCAAACCTGATAGGCCGGTGGCTTGGCCTAGTGGTAGAGAACAACCATGACAAAAGCAGCAGGTAGCTAAGCACCAGAAGTAAAGTATAGTGTTAACCAACACCACCACTTTGAGGAAGAAGCTTTAGCGGCAAGCGAGACGAACAATGGAGTCCGTCTGTATGCTTCACAATGCTCAATGCTGACACGTGTGAATGATTGGTAAGAAAAAACTAAAAGCAGGGAAGGGGAGAGCTTTAGCAACACACTTCAATGTCTTTTAAGAATCCATGAAAGCACAGATGATGCCTACTGCCCTAAGTGATTGATCATTGATATAACATTGATCAGATACATTGGTCTTTTTTTTGCGGGGGAGTTCCATTGATGTTTCACGAACACATGGACCTTACTAATGGAAGAGGATTTGTAGCACCGGGGTGCTCCACCCCCTATATAAACATTAAGTTTTCCCAAATGATAAGTGCTTGCGTGTGGCCACAAAGCAATTCGGCATGACATTTTTATGGCAAGTTTAGTTATTAGAGCATGGCTTTAAAATTGATTGCTAAGTAGTGGGTTTGATTAACTCTTACCTTCTTACCACCCATGTGAAAAGAGAGGGTAAGAGGGAGCACGTTAAAATTGCTCAAAAAAAATATTGGAGAAATTTGAAAAAAAAATGGATTTTGGGATACCAAGCTTGGTGCCTAATCTATTTTCATGTGAAATTTCGTAAAATAATAATAGGAAATGTATCCGTGGCAAAAATGACAAAAAATTCCTATGTATAGAAAAAAAACTGTTTGGATGGATTTTAGTTCAGATTGTATTTCGTTCGCCATGGATACGTTTTCTGGTATTTTTTCACGAAACTTCACACGGGCGCTCAAGTTTGCTATCCCCAAATTCCAGATTTTTTTTGTATTTTTCAAATCCCGTGTAACTCCCACTTACGCTTCGGCATCGTGTGTCCCCCGTGCACTGACCTCATGCTCCGGGCTCGCCGGCTACGTCCTGGCTGCGGCACCTCTTTCCAACGATGAAGTGGTGGCCTCCTAGGACCGGATCCATGGCCAGAAAGGCCATGGGATCCTACCCCGGTGGACGGCCTTGCCAAGCTCGGGATGTGGCAGTGTCTACAACCAGCTAGGTTGCCCTGCTCGGCAAGGATTAGCAGCTCCGACAGTGGCTGCAGTCCCTTCCAAGGACGGCGGCGGATGGTTGGGCCTGTGGCCTTCGGAGGTGCAGTCAGGCGGGCTACAACATGAGACGGCTGTCTCACTGCGGATTCCGGTGACCATCGAAGTCTTCAGATCTGATGGCTGCTTTCGGCAATGAGATGCAATCTACATATGACGGCTTGACGCAGAGGGTGGTTGTGCGGCAGCGGCGCTTGGTTTCTACTCCAACGCATGTAGCTGCTGGAATCACGGAAAAGTGGTGGCGACTACACGATACTGACTTCGACGAGTTCCGGAATGAAAACCTAGTGTCTGACCTTTTGTGGTTGGATCCGGTGACGACGACGCTTGAGCGCCGCTCCCTTTATGAAGGCATTGCTGTTGAAGAACCTCGTTGTCTTCGTGGGGTAATGACATGGTTGATGCGGATATGGTCGCAATTGTAGTTTGTCCTTGCTTTGGAGGTTTTTTTTTACCCTTCTCCGCTTAGACATAACTTTGGTTTTATATGACTTTGCTATTGGCCGGCAGGTTTTTGTGTGTGTGCGTTGGTGTTGGTATATGTCAAATTTATCTGATAGGGTGTGTATTCATTATGTTTGTATTCACTTGATGCTCCATTATGAGTCAATAAAATTCACCTTTTATCAAAAAAACTAATCCATACATAAATAGCAGAACTTGCTGCGTATAAAACATACCTAGAAAGGTTGGTTGCCTTAATAAACTAGTGCATCTACGAGGCCATACTAGGTTCGTAAGAAAGGCCAGTAGTATCTTTTTGGCCCTTGCTTAGAAGCTACTGTAAATGATCTCGAGCAGATGTCGATTGGTAAAGCAGGGGAAATGCCAAGAGAGGTCGACACGTTCTTTTTCCTTCTCCTAGTCCTAGCTAGCTCGATCCTTTGTCAAAGGCTTCGTTATCCCGCCCAAGGAAAACTCCAGCCTTTTGCAGCTGCGCACAGCCAAGCCACAGGTCGACACCGACGGCCGGCCGGCCGGTCGCCGTCGCTTTTGGCCATCATGCCCGGCCACGACGATGGAGACCTGCACCGACCATGACATGTGCCTTCTCCCACCGGAGAAGAAGGAGCCACATCCAAACAAAAAGTTCTCCCCATCGATCCTTTCTTTCTATCTATCTATCTATCTATCTAGCTCAGAATAATAAACAAGCAAAAACCCAACCCTTTCACATGAAAACACTACTTCCTCCGTGCACAGATATAAGATGTTTTGAATATTTTAATATAAAATACATACAGACTGAAACGAGTGAACAAACGCACTAAAATAAATTTATATACATCTGATTCACGAAAAAATTAGAACATGTTATATTTATGAGCGGAGGAAGATCTCCATAATATTACCTCTTATTCAAAATATTTATTTTAGATTTTTTTAGATGCAAACAAATCTAGATACATCTTATATTTGTATCAGATAAATCTAAGACAAGTACTTCCTCTGTAAAGAAATATAAAAACGTAGTGACATAAATGCTTTTATATTTTTTTATGGAGGATAACAATATTAATCGTACGGAGATAGAGAATGCGTGCGTGACAGCCAATGGGAATATGTATATCCCGGCGAATTCCAACCCTGCATTGCGCCGCGTGCGTCGTCGCCGCCGCCGCGATCCCGCGGTGCCGTCGCACGAGCGCGCGAGATTACGTTCGGGAAGTACAGAATAATCCGTCCGGGAGAGAACAAGTGGCTGCCGCGCGTACGTGTCCGGCGCACGCGCGTTATCCAGCCGCCGACAGCGCCAAACATTTCCCCGGCCGGCCGCTTTTATTCCCTTCCGCGTCCCTCTCCCGCGCGCAGAAGCAGAAGAACCAAACGCCAAGACGCAAAGCGATCGGGAGCTTCCCGATCCTCCTGTCTTGTAGCCGCGCGTGGGAAAGGGGGGCTGCAACTTTTCCCGGCGGTCAGTCCATCCATATATATAGCAAATGGAGAGGAGCTGGTTCGGGTGGAGGAAGGCGAAGCAGGGCGGAGGTGGCGGTGCCGGCGGCGGCGGCGGCGGGGAGAAGGAGGAGGAGGATCGGGCCAAGGTGGTGGTGGACGGGTCCGGGATACGGGAGCTGGTGGAGGACAGGGAGGCGTTCGGCATGTTCGCGGAGAGCAAGTTCCGGCAGCTCGACGCCGACGGGGACGGCCGGCTGTCCGTGCGGGAGCTGCAGCCCGCTGTGGCCGACATCGGCGCCTCGCTCGGCCTGCCCGCGCAGGGCTCCTCGCCCAACGCCGACCACATCTACTCCGAGGTACGTACGTATACTGCACCAGGCAGACAGCTAGTCTTTGCTGGCAGCCATGATCTCATAGCTTGAGGGGCCATGATCCATCCCGAGCAATCGTACGAGTTTCTGAGCTTGATGGTGTGTGCTCAGTTCGGCGCTTCGCACATCAGACTCCACAGCAAGGTTTCTGTCCGAAACTTTCGGTGACACCTGCATGCACTCACGCCCGGCCCCAGCAGAATTCAGATTTTGGCTGAATTTCAGCGAAACTCAAACCACCATTTCTGTCCCTTGTCTAAATGAAAGGAAAATGCATGTGTTGCATGAATTCTTTTTATTTGTCACTTTGCAGTAAGTGTACTACGATGTGTTGAACTCTTTTCTTTTTCTTTTTTTTTTTGCGGGAAGATGTGTTGAACTCTTTATAATGCGTTGTTCAAAAATAACTGCAGAAGCGGAAAAGTTTTGTCAGACAAACAAGAAATAGTCAAAAACTGGTTAAAATAGCGGGATTACTCTAATCCACCTCAATGTAAAACACAACCTCAGTTCGTGGCAGGTGTGTGCGGGTGTATATTTTGCTTTTTGGTTGAAAGATGTAATAGCTCTTCGGTATTTTTATCCTTTTCTTTTAAGCATGCAATGTGCTCTCGTTAATTTAACTAGCTAGATCTATTATTTTTTAACCTTTTTTTGCGTGTGTAACACCTAACAAGTACTCCCTCTGTAACTCTCTTATATTTGTTTACAGCGGGAATAACAAGTTAAGGTCCCATTTCTAATATGCTTCCCTACAAATATTTGCATTCATTCTTGCAAGGATATTTATGAGACACATCACATGCATAAGTTTTCGCAATAATATTTATCACATGTAATGACTTCAGCTGTACACCCTGAAAAGACGATAGCAACATTCCATGGGCCATACAGACACAGGATATCGAACGGAGATGATAGAAAAGTTGTGGTTGCTGGCCGCCGTGCTTTGCAGACGATGATCCTACGTTTGAAGTCGAAACCCTTTTCGCTATCCAATCTCCTACACAGATGCTTTAGCCGGTGAAGATTTTTGAATTCAATGCGGGATTCAGGTTTGCGCACAAGTCCGTGTCGAGATGCCCTGCGCCTGAGTTCAGGAACCCCATTGGTGGTTTGGAGGCAGAACCTAAAACATCACAATCCCAGCCTTTATGAGTTTTTCCTCATCCTCGTCACCTCGACCATTTACTATAGACCCTGTCAAATATCTTCCGAAATCGATGCCCATCAATCTATCTGACTTAGCAACGCAAAAAGAAAATCTATGTAATGTGCGCATGAATGATCGTATCAAAGCCTGTGGTGGACAGCGATATTGATGCGCCCGTCAGGCCCTGAGTTAGTGGAATGTATTGTTCCAACTAACAACGGAGACTAGTTTTTCTGAATCGCATTGAAGGAAGGCACATGTTAAAACAGTTTTAAGTGGGAAGAGGGGTGAATTGGGAGAGGTATGAATTCTGCGCCAAAAAAATTAGTAGGAGTAAGATTAATTAGTCCAGCAGGTTCAGCAAAACATTTCTGTCAGCTGAAAGACCATTTTCTGCCTAAATTCACATGATCTCAGTTAGTTGCCAGGTCTAACATCAGACAGGATAGACACTTGGACAGGAACATGGAAGGAGACTGCCTGATTTTGAGTTTCTTAAACTTTATTATTTTTCCTCTAATGATGTATGCTAAACTTAAAACTCCTTTTTCTCTAAGACAGATATACATGAACTCCCACAATCTAAGTTGTCAAGTTCAAATTCAGAGAGGATCCTCAATGGAGACCGCACCGATTTTTTTTTCCTAAGAGAAGTCCATACTGGCTTATTTTGTTTGCTCTGTTCACACTCTAAAATGCCTGGATATCTTCAGCTGTTCTCTTACACGTATCGCAAATCTGATTGATGTGCAGGCTATGAGCGAGTTCACTCATGGTCACGGGAACCAAGAGGGTGTGAGCAGGGCAGAGTTCCAGGAGGTCCTGTCTGACATTCTCCTCGGCATGGCGGCCGGGCTCAAGAAGGACCCGATCGTGATACTGCGCATCGACGGCGAGGACCTCAGGGACTTCGTGTCCAGCCCAAGGTATGAGCCGGCAGTCGCTGCCATCTTCTCACAGGTTGGGTCTGAAGATGCCCCTCTGCGGCAATGCCTGCTAGCCGCCGTCCAGCAGCTCGGAGTCGACCACGGCATGCCCCCAGCCGCTGACCCTTGGGTAAGCGAACGAATGAACACTCCTAGTCCTAGCCATTGTTCTTGTCGGATGTCTGAACATAGATATGTAAGGTTTGTACGACGCTGGCAGGTGGTAGAGAACGTGGTAGAGCCGGCATTGCAGCAGCTCTCCGCCGATGAGCTCCAGCAACCGGCGTCCCGGGACGTCTTCTTCGAGCAGCTGAAGAAGCTGCTGGGCAGCATCGCGGAACAGCTTCAGGAGCGGCACGTCATCGTTGCGCATACCGAGAACACCTTCGACGGGAGCGGTGTCAGGAGGCTACTGGGAAACAAATTTGAGCTGGACAAGGTACACGATCGAACTAACTGGCAAGATCCTTGCATTTTTCTTCAGAGTGATCATGAGAGTTAATGGTCTATGATGGCGTATGTGCTAGCTGCTGGATTCTGTATGGAGGGACGTGCCGACAGAGCACAGGAAGAAGGCACCCAAGGACAAGGAGCACCTGCGAGTCGCACTCGATAAGATGGCCGATGCAGCAAGCTTACCACCTCATGGCGCTGTTGCTCAGGTACTGATAGTTTCGTTTTAGCGAGCACAAACAAGACCGTGATGTTACTGGAGAATGAACATCGTTTTGATCGACGATTCTGGACGTTGCGCAGGTGGACGCCGTGGTGGACGAGGCGCTCAAGGTGGCGGACGCCGGCGACGGGAAGGCGGTCGAAGAAGCGGAGTTCAAGAAGCTGCTGACCGAGGTGCTTGGGGCCGTGATGCTGCGGCTGAGCGGCGAACCGATCTTCTTCTCCACCAGCACCGTCGTCCACGAGCCGCTGTCCAGCTCGGCCGCCCTGTTGCCGTCGCCAGCGGTGGCATCGCCGCCGCTGAGCGAGTAGCAATATGCACATGAAAGGTAAATAGTAGGAGAGTGGGCATAAGGCCTCTCCGTAAGCTGTGCCTGTGGTTGTGCTTTTTATCTGATCACGAGCATTCATGCTTTGCTATGGTTGGTTGGAACCTGACGGAATGCAGCGTTGCAGTTCGTCAAGTACTCTGGTTGATGTATAAGTTTGGAATAAGGCTACCAAGCCAGAAAGACACATTGTCAACGGGAAATGTTACTGATGCTATACCACTACGTGCGAAAGCATGTGTTTTGATGAAAAAATGGGTGAAGAAACATTCAGCTTTCATTTCCAATAATAATCAGGAAAAGAAAGTAATCTTTGGGTAGAAAATGATGCTCCAGTTTGTCAACCACAGTAAAATTCAAAGCGAAAAGAGAAACATGTGTCGCTATGCAAGACTGCAAGACATGTCAATAGTTTCCTAAGGTTCATGATGGATAACATGAACCTACGCAAGTACTGGAAGACATGGAGTCATTGCATCGCTTCACACCTCAATAGTTTTGTTCCAGAAGTTCACACGCATCACGGCGTCAGTGCACGGAAGAAGAAAAGGTCTCATCGCTTCCTAAGGTCATACTGATCTAGCACAATGTCAATGGTAACACAAAGGACACATGCCTTGTTTAAGGATCAGATACTTAGCTAGAGATCTTTTGCTTCTTGGGCTTCTTAGGCATGACAAAGTCATCGTCGTCGTCGTCATCTGTGTCGCTAGATGCCTTCTTTCTCTTTTGTGCTGTGGTTTTTCCCTTTGTGGCTGAGTTGGTTTTGACAAAGTCGCCGTCCTCGTCGTCATCTGTGTCGCTAGATGCCCTCTTCTTTTGCGCTGTGGTTTTTCCCTTTGTACCTGAGTTGGTTTTCTTATCGCCTAACAGCAGTACCTTCTTGGTTGGAGAACTTGCCCTTCTCTGGGTAGATGGCGTTTTGACCGGTGACCTCAGTTTCAGAACCTGTTTCTGACCCTGTTTCTTCGCAAACACCTCTGTAGCCACATCCAGCGGTAGCAGACCCCATTCCATCAACCTGTACATCCAAACAGTTACTTGCTTACATCAGAGGAAATATTAGTGTATGCATAAAATGTATAAACCAGACATGAAAGAATAACAATTTCAACACACAAGCTACAACTAATTACTATCAGAATGAAATATTATGCTAGTGTATGAATCGGTCAGGAGCGACTGGTAAGTGGAAATCTAACTAAAATCAAGCAAGGTTTGTTAGTAATTGATGATGAAACAAGGTCACATCTCTGACTCATGGCCCTCATGTTTACCCAAGAAAAACAGACCTCGGCTGCAAGCAGAACTTGTTTCATAACAACAATTGAGAGGTACAAGGCAGAAGCATACAACCTACACAAACAACACTCACACCACCAAGCTGTTTTATAGCTCAACAGTAATGTGTGCTATAAATGTTCTTATATGGAACCTGCACCAGGCCACCAACCAGTTTTTGGAAAACACTACTAAGCCAGGATTTTATTATCGTCATAAGCAAATAACCATTTAGATTCTGTGGCCGACCTTCAATATTTAACACCATAAATCAGTGGAGATTAAATATTCTGGTGCTTGCAAGTTTTAACTGAACTCGGTTCACCTTTGATATTGCATTAATCTACCAGCAGCCGATCATAATAGCTTCATGTTAGTTCAGCAGTGCAAGACGCAATTATCAATTTATTGTGTTCAGAAATAGTTTAACAATTTCAGATTACTGATGTTACACAAACACAGAATTGCATTATCAGTCGAGCACAGTGGTATAAGTAACGCTGGCTATATTGTAGTAAGTTCAGTATTTATCAAATTTAGAGAACATGTATACAAACACCAATTTGTTTCGCTTTTATATCTTGTTTCCCAGCTTCTAAAAGGAATCTAACCCATCCCAAAAAAATCCTTACCTGCCCCAAAATTGGCACTGTTGAGAGTTAGACCAATCTAACTCATCCCCAATACCCCTTCTAACTACGAAGAAATTTTTGGAAGCTCCCCAAAAAAAACAGCTTTGGGAGGTTTTGCTCCCTCCCAATACTTTTTTTGGCGGGAGAAATTTTCCTTCCCCACCCGTCACCTCCCGCCACCGCCAAAGTTGCAGCCGGCAACAACTCCGGCCAAGTCACCGGCTCTGGCAAGCCACGCCGCCGCCTATCTACGCCTCCTCCCATCGCCAGCTCTGGCGAGCCACGCGGCCGCCTATCTCCGCCTCCTCGCGCCGCCACCGCCACCACCTCACGCCACCAAGCCAAAGCTCATGGCCGCCACAGCCACCACGCTGGACCACCCCACCTCCCAAGCCGAGAAGCGGCCTTCAGCGTCGTCGAGGCAGGGAATCAGGGGATAGGGTCATGGCATATTGCCCCCCTCCATCCACCACGGCGGCCATGGCGAGCTTTTGCCTGCCACCCATTAGTCAAAATGGCCAAAAGATATTTTCTTTTTCTTGTAATAATGTGGAAATATAGCTGAAATGTAATCTTTTTATGCAAAAGGAGGTGTGAATTAGCCAAAAAATGGGAGTCAAGTTTAGGGGATGGCGCAGTTCCCAGTCTCCCAATACCCAGAAATTATTGGGAGTTAAGTTTTGGGACTGGGTTTTCGGGAGTCAAGTATTGGAGATGGGTTAGAGTTGCTTTAAGTTCATGAAATTATGAGGTGGAGAATTCTCTAACTTATTCCTAATAAAAAAAATACATATTCAACTAAAATTCAGGGGGTTCTACTGTGATTCTTGGAAACAATTTTGTTTAAATACCCTGTACAAGCTATCATTATATCTAGTTGGCCAGTCCAAAAAAAAACAGGTACAGTGTTTCATAGATGTGGTATCTCACCAAAATGCAGCCATTTCACTATCGGGCACCTGCTCATAGAGCGATTCATAAAATATCCTCAATGGATCCCTCTGTAACAAGAAGGAAAACGATTATTGCTCCGTATGAAAGGAATCAGAACATATCAGATAGGGAAATGTCATAATGGTTATACTTCAGGAGGAGGATCATGTTTCTGCCCTGGCAATTCATACACCTTTCTCTCCTTCTTCACCCCAGCAGCCCCCTCCTTCTTCACCCCAGCAGCCTTCTTTTCATCTTTCTTGATACCAACTTCCTTCTTTATTTTCTTTTCCTCCTTCAATGAATCAAGAAAATAATTTATAACTATAAACAACACAACATAAATCATGAAAATAGCATATACCTTTGTATCATATTCATCTTTTGGTTTCTTAATCTTGGAAATCTTGGGTTTGCCCAAGAGCTGGACTTCTCTTCTGAGATTTTGGCTGAAAAGTCCACAACTATTAATCTCAACAACATAATCAACAAAATAAATCTGGAACAAGAGAAGAAGAATTGTGACCTTGCATTCATCATCAGAACCGGTTTCTTCTTTCTTTACTTTAGAAGCCTTCACCTTGCTATTGGAAGTGCTTTTCTCCTTCTCATTTCCCTAAAAGACACAGCAATGCTATCTTTATACAAGGAAAGAAAGACTGGGAGAAACCAGTAAACTAAATCCAATACATCTCAGCTGAAGGTAATTTTGCAACAGAGAAAATTTAATAAAATGGATATGCTACGAATCGCTGTGGGCAGCTTGACAACCCTCCAATTTTTCTCTAACTGAAAATGTCATCCGGCGACATGTCCAGCTGTAAGAAAATACTGGCCAATGAGTTTACGAATCCTTACTAATCACAAAACGCTCGTAAGAAATCCCCGTAAGTCAATAAGAATTACAGTTTTGCTAAAGCACATCTAGATGTGCATAAGTATTGCACATCTATGTCCTATATGTCATTGAACTTACGCGGAGATTTGTGTGGGCAATTTCTTTTTTCTTTTTCTTTTTACGCTTATAATTGAGTCACTTAGATGTGCAAGAACTAGGGCACATCTAGACAGACCTATAAAAATAATTGAACCGATCTATAAAATTGACATGCTGCTCACACAAATTGGCACCGAAAATATCCCCAAAGATCCGAATCGAACCTTCTTTCCCCGCGAAACCGGAGTGTACTCATCTGCAAAATCCTCGTCGTCGTCGTCGTCTTCCTCCTCCTCGTACTCCTCCTCTTCCTCCTCGTACTCCTCCTTTTTCTCCTTCTTTGCACCCCCATTGCTCGTTTTTTTGGCCCGAGAACGCGCGAGCGGAATGTTATCCTCGTCGTCCTCCTCCTCCTTCTTGACCTTGGCGGCGCTCGCCGCGCTCGCTTTCTTCTTGCCTCGAGAGAACGCCAGCGGCACGTCGTCTTCATCGTCTTCGTCGTACTTCTCCTTCTTGGGCGGATTCTGCAGCGCGGCGTCTTCTCCGGCCATTGCTGCGGTGGTGGTGAGGCGAGGGTTTCGGCTTTTCGCGGTCAGTTTTGGGGGGTAATGGGGGAGAGACCCCGAGGGCCCGAGCTGGTGGACAAGGAGGAATAACGACAGAGGATTCAGACCGAGGGATGAAGGACGCCCTCACCAACGCCGGCGGTCGGACGGCGGCGCTGGGGCGCTTGCGCCTATCGGCCGATGGGGAAGAGGCAGAGGCGGCGGCGCCTTCCTTCTGTGGTCCGGACGAAGTTAGGGAAAGAGCGGAAGGGGTTCAATCCCGGTTGACCAAAGGCCGGTATTAAGCTGGGCTGCTGAGATACAGTCTGATTCCTCCCGGGTCGCCACTATGATTGAAGTTGGGCCACGCAGGCTTCGTTGGACTGGACTGGAGAAGAGGAAAGGCAGATCCCCGCGGCGCTGTTAGGCCTGCTCAGTGCGGCTGGGGCTGTTTTTCTTACGTCTTTCTCTTCTTCTGGTTTTTCTGCGTTTTTTGTTTTTTCATTTTTTTCTTCCGAGTTTTCTAATGGTTTCTTTCCTTCCTTCTTTCTTTTTTTCTCGAAAAACTTTCCATCTATTCATCTTCAATCATGATAGTACAGCAAACACTAAAAATAATAAAAATTACATACAGATTTGTAGACCACCTACCGACGACTACAAACACTAAAACAAGCCGGAGGCGTGCCGCCGTCATGGCCCCTCTCTCGCTGGAGCCGGGCAAACCTTGTTGTAGAAGGCAGTCGGAAAGTCATCGTGCTAAAACCCCATAGGACCAGCACACGAGAACAGCAACCGTTGTCGTTGAAGAGTAGCATAGATCGGAAGGATCCAACCAGAAGACGCACAAACGTAGACGAACTACGACAAGATCCGAACAAATCCACCAACGATAGATTCACCAGAGACACACCTCCACACGCCCACCACGATGCTAGACGCACCACCAAAACGGGGACTAGGCGGGGAGAACCTTATTTCATCTTCAGAAAGCCGCCGCTGTCTCGACTTCCTGAGCAGGACACAAACCCTAACAAAACTTGAAGGGACATCTAAAGACGGAGCCTTACCGCCGGTAAGGGACGAGATCCACCGTGCCGCCATGGCCCTAAGGCCACCGAAGACGAGGCGGACAGGCAGAGAAGCCAGAGGGAGACCCAGGAACCTGCGTGTCAATTGGAACTTTCTATTTTATTACTATGTTTTTATACATATATAAATTTCTTATAATAAGCAATGGATATTTTATAAATATGTGATGAACATTTTTAATACATGATGAATATTTATAATCTTGCGATTAACATATTTTAGATATCTGAGCATGCATATTTTTCGTTTTATGTAATATAGTATATTTAAAATAAATAAAAATATTTTTCATTATCTATATAAATATGTGAAATATCAACAACAAACCACGTAAGCACATGTGTTCCCTCTATCATTCCACGCTTAATTAAGGCGTGGACTAGGAGGTCTCGAGAAGAAAGCGATAGGAATAGCTCGGTGACGCGTCTCCAACGTATCTATAATTTTTTATTATTTCATGTTGTTTTATTATTAATCTTGGATGTTTTATAATCATTTTATACTTATTTTATATCATTTTTTGTTACTAACCTATTGCCATAGTGCCAAGTGCCAATTGCTGTTTTTTCATGTTTTTTACATCGCATGAAATCAATATCAGACGATTTGGCAAGAAACCAAAGTTGTCGTTTCTTAAAATTTGGCAAGAAACCAAAGTTCTCGTTTCTTAAAGTTTGGGCTGCGATGCTTATGTGAAAAAGCTTCAACCTGGTAAGCTCGAACCCAAATCGGAGAAATGTGTCTCATAGGATACCCAAAGAAGACTGTTGGATACATCTTCTATCACAGATCCAAAGGCAAGACATTCGTTGCTAAGAATGGATCCTTTCTAGAGAAGGAGTTTCTCTCAAAAAAAGTGAGTGCGAGGAAAGTAGAACTTGATGAGGTAACTGTACCTGCTCCCTTATTGAAAAGTAGTTCATCACAGAAATCTGTTCCTATGACTTCTACACCAATTAGTGAGGAATCTAATGATGATGATCATGTAACTTTAGATCAAGTTACTATTGAACCTCGTAGGTCAACCAGAGTAAGATCCGCACCAGAGTGGTACGGTAATCCTGTTCTGGAGGTCATGTTACTTGACCATGACGAACCTATGAACTATGAGGAAGCGATGATGAGCCCAGATTCCGCAAAAGGGCTTGAGGCCATGAAATCTGAGATGGGATCCATGTATGAGAACAAAGTGTGGACTTTGCTTGACTTGTCCGATGATCGGCAAGCCATCGAGAATAAATGGATCTTCAAGAAGAAGATTGACGCTGACGGTAATATTATTGTCTACGAAGCTCGACTTCTTGCAAAAGGTTTTCGACAAGTTCAAGAAGTTGACTATTATGAGACCTTCTCACCCGTAGTGATGCTTAAGTCCGTCCGAATCATGTGAGCAATTGTCGCATTTTAGGATTATGAAATTTGGAAAATGGATGTAAAGACTGCGTTCCTGAATGGATTTCTGGAAGAAGAGTTGTATAAGATGCAACCTGAAGGTTTTATCGATCCAAAGGATGCTAACAAAGTGTGCAAGCTCCAAATGATCCATCTATGGACTGGTGCAAGCATCTCGGAGTTGGAATAAACGTTTTGATAGTGTGATCAAAGCATATGGTTTTATCTGAGACTTTTGGAGAAGCTTTGTATTTACAAGAAAGTGAGCGGGAGCTCTATAGCATTTCTAATATTATATGTGGATGACATATTGTTGATTGGAAATGATATAGAATTTCTGGATAGCATAAAAGGATACTTGAATAAGACTTTTTCAATGAAAGACCTCGGTGAAGCTGCTTATATATTGGGCATCAAGATCTATAGAGATAGATCAAGACGCTTAACTGGACTTTCACAAAGCACATACCTTGATAAATTTTAGAAAAATTTCAAAATGGATCAAGCAAAGAAAGGGTTCTTGCCTGTGTTACAAGGTGTGAAGTTGAGTCAGACTCAATGCCCGACCACTTCAGAAGATAGAGAGAAAATGAAAGATGTTCCCTATGCTTCAGCGATAGGCTCTATCATGTATGCAATGATGTGTACAAGACCTGATGCGTGCCTTGCTATTAGTTTAGCAAGGAGGTACCAAAGTAATCCAGGAGTGAATCACTGGACAGCGGTCAAGAACATCCTGAAATACCTGAAAAGGACTAAGGATATGTTTCTCGTTTATGGAGGTGACTAAGAGCTAAATCGTAAATGGTTACGTCGATGCAAGCTTTGACACTGATCCGGACGATTCTAAATCACAAACCGGATACGTGTTTTTATTGAACGGTGGAGCTGTCAGTTGGTAAAGTTCTAAACAAAGCGTCGTGGCGGGATCTACGTGTGAAGCGGAGTACATAGCTGCTTCGGAAGCAGCAAATGAAGGAGTCTGGATGGAGTTCATATCCGATCTAGGTGTCATACCTAGTGCATCGGGTCCAATGAAAATCTTTTGTGACAATCTTTGGTGCAATTGCCTTGGCAAAGGAATCCAGATTTCACAAGAGAACCAAGCACATCAAGAGACGATTCAATTCCATCCGCGATCAAGTCCAGGTGGGAGACATAGAGATTTGCAAGATACATACGGATCTAAATGTTGTAGACCCGGTGACTAAGCCTCTCTCACGAGCAAAACATGATCAACACCAAGACTCCATGGGTGTTAGAATCATTACTGTGTAATCTAGATTATTGACTCTAGTGCAAGTGGGAGACTAAAGAAAATATCCCCTAGAGGCATTAGTGAAGTTATTATTTATTTCCTTATTTCATGATAAGTGTTTAATATTCATGCTAGAATTGTATTAACCGGAAACATAATACATGTGTGAATACATAGAGAAACAGAGTGTCACTAGTATGCCTCTACTTGACTAGCCCGTGAATCAAAGATGGTTAAGTTTCCTAGCCATAGACATGAGTTGTCATTTGATTAACGGGATCACATCATTAGAGAATGATGTGATTTACTTGACCCATTCCGTTAGCTTAGCATTTGATCGTTTAGTATATTGCTATTGCTTTCTTCATGACTTATACATGTTCCTATGACTATGAGATTATGCAACTCCCGAATACCAGAGGAACACCTTGTGTGCTACCAAACGTCACAACATAACTGTAAAGGTGCTCTACAGGTGTCTCCGAAGGTACTTGTAGGGTTGGCATAGATCGAGATTAGGATTTGTCACTCCGATTGTCGGAGAGGTATCTCCGGGCCCTCTCGGTAATGCACATCACTATAAGCCTTGCAAGTAATGCAACTAATGAGTTAGTTGCGCGATGATGTATTATGGAACGAGTAAAGAGACTTGCCGGTAACGATATTGAACTAGGTATTGAGATACCGACGATCGAATCTCGGGTGAGTAACATACTGATGACATAGGGAACAATGTATGTTGTTATGTGGTTTGACCGATAAAGATCTTCGTAGAATATGTAGGAGCCAATATGAGAATCCAGGTTCCACTATTGGTTATTGACCGGAGACGTGTCTCGGTCATGTCTACATAGTTCTCGAACCCGTAGGGTCCGCACGCTTAACGTTCGGTGACGATCGGTATTATGAGTTTATGTGTTTTGAGATGTACCTAAGGTAGTTCAGAGTCCCAGATATGATCACGGACATGACGAGGAGTCTCGAAATGGTCGAGACATAAAGATAGATATATTGGACGACTATGTTTGGACTTCGGAAAGGTTTCGGGCAAGTTCGGACAAATACCAGAGTACCGGGGGTTACCAGAACCCCCCGTGGAGTGTAATGGGCCTATTGGGCCTTAATGGAGAAGAGGAGGGGCGGCTAGGCAGGCTGCATGCCCCCTCCCCCTCTAGTCTGAATTGGACAAGGAGGGGGGGGGGGCGCCCCCCTTTCCTTCCCCCTCTCTCCTCCTTCCCTTTCTCCTACTCCTACTGTTGGAAGGGTTGGAGTCCTACTCCCGGTGGGAGTAGGATTCCCCTTGGGCCGGCCTCTCCCCCTCCTCCACTCCTTTATATACGGGGGAGGGGGGCACCCCATAGACACACAAGTTGATCATTGATCTTTTAGCCGTGTGCGGTGCCCCCCTCCACCATAATCCACCTCAGTCATATCATAGCGGTGCTTAGGCGAAGCCCTGCGTCGGTGGCAACATCATCACCGTCATCACGCCGTCGTACTGACGGAACTCTCCAGCGAAGCTCGGCTAGATCCGAGTTCGTGGGACGTCATCGAAATGAGCGTGTCTTTGAACTTCGGAGGTGCCGTACGTTCGGTACTTGGATCGGTCGGATCATGAAGACATACGACTACATCAACCGCGTTCCCATAACGCTTCCGCTTACGGTCTACGAGGGTACGCGGACGACACTCTCCCCTCTTGTTGATATGCATCACCATGATCTTGTGTGTGCGTAGGAATTTTTTTTAAATTACTACGTTCCCCAACAGTGGTATCAGAGCCAGGTTTATGCGTAGATGTTATATGCATGAGAGAACACAAGTGAGTTGTGGGCGATACAAGTCATACTGCTTACCAGCATGTCATACTTTAATTCGGCGGTATTGTTGGATGAAGCGGCCCGGACCGACATTATGCGTGCAGCTTCTGGCGAGACTGGTTCTACCGACGTGCTTCACACATAGGTGGCTGGCGGGTGTCAGTTTCTCCAACTTTAGTTGAATCGAGTGTGGCTACACCCGGTCCTTGTGAAGGTTAAAACAGCACTAATTTTATGAAATATCATTGTGGTTTTGATGCGTAGGTAAGAACAGTTCTTGCTTAGCCCGTAGCAGCCACGTAAAACTTGCAATAACAAAGTAGAGGACGTCTAACTTGTTTTTGCAGGGCATGCTGTGATGTGATATGTGTTGGGGAACGTAGCAGAAATTCAAAATTTTCTACGCATCACCAAGATCAATCTATGGAGATTCTAGCAACAAGAGGGAAGGAGAGTGCATCTACATACCCTTGTAGACCGCTAAGCGGAAGCGTTCAAGAGAACGGGGTTGAAGGAGTCGTACTCGTCGTGATCCAAATCACCGGAGATCCTAGTGCCGAACGGACGGCACCTCCGCGTTCAACACACGTACAGCCGGTGGCGTATCCCATGCCTTGATCCAGCAAGGAGAGAGGGAGAGGTTGAGGAAGACTCCATCCAACAGCAGCACAACAGGCGTGGTGGTGGTGGAGGAGCGTGGCAATCCTGCGAGGCTTCGCCAAGCACCTACGGGAGAGGAGGAGGTGTCACGGGAGGGAGGAGGCGCCAGGGCTCAGGTGTGGATGCCCTCCCTCCCTCCACTATATATAGGGGCAAGGGACGGGGGAGGCGCAGCCTTGCCCCTTCCTCCAAGGAAGGGGTGCGGCCAAGAGGGGAGGAGTCCATCCTCCCAAGGCACCTCGGAGGTGCCTTCCCCTTGAGGACTCTTCCTCCCCAAGTTTCCTTGGCGCATGGGCCTCTTGGGGCTGGTGCCCTTGGCCCATATAGGCCAAGGCGCACTCCCCTACAGCCCATGTGGCCCCCGGGCAGGTGGACCCCGGTGGACCCCGGACCCCTTCGGCACTCCGGTACAATACCGATAAAGTCTAAACTTTTCCGCGACCAAAAAAGCACTTCCCATATATAAAAAATAACCTCCGGACCATTCAGAAACTACTCGTGACGTCCCGGATCTCATCCGGTAGACCCAACAACATTTGGAAACCACAAACAAACTTCCTTTATAACCCTAGCGTCATCGAACCTTAAGTGTGTAGACCCTACGGGTTCGGGAACCATGCATACATGACCGAGGCGTTCTCCGGTCAATAACCAACAATGGGATCTGGATACCCATGTTGGCTCCTACATGTTCCACGATGATCTCATCGGATGAACCACGATGTCAAGGACTCAATCAATCCTGTATTCAATTCCCTTTGTCTAGCGGTATTGTACTTGCAGAGATTCGATCGTCGGTATCCCGATACCTTGTTCAATCTCGTTACCGGCAAGTCTCTTTACTCGTTCGTAACACATCATCCCGTGATCAACTCCTTGATCACATTGTGCACATTATGATGATGTCCTACCGAGTGGGCCCAGAGATACCTCTCCGTTTACGAAGTGACAAATCCCAGTCTCGATTCGTACAACCCAATGCACACTTTCGGAGATACCTGTAGTGCACCTTTATAGCCACCCAGTTACGTTGTGACGTTTGGTACACCCAAAGCATTCCTACGGTATCTGGGAGTTGCACAATCTCATGGTCTAAGGAAATGATACTTGACATTAGAAAAGCTTTAGCATATGAACTACGATCTTTGTGCTAGGCTTAGTATTGGGTCTTGTCCATCACATCATTCTACTAATGATGTGATCCCGTTATCAATGACATCCAATGTCCATGGTTAGGAAACCGTAACCATCTATTGATCAACGAGCTAGCCAATAGAGGCTTGCTAGGGACATGGTGTTGTCTATGTATCCACACATGTATTTGAGTTTCCTATCAATACAATTATAGCATGGATAATAAACGATTATCATGAACAAGGAAATATAATAATAATAACTAATTTATTATTGCCTCTAGGGCATATTTCCAACAGTCTCCCACTTGCACTAGAGTCAATAATCTAGTTCACATCGTCATGTGATTAACATCGATAGGTCACATCGCCATGTGACCAACACCCAAAGAGTTTACTAGTGTTCAGAACTAGATCACATCATTATGTGATTTAGACTCAATGATTTCGAGGTTTGATCATGTTTTGCTTGTGAGAGAGGTTTTAGTCAACGGGTTTTAGTCAACGGGTCCGAACCTTTCAGATCCATGTGTGCTTTGCAAATTTCAGTCATATTATCAATGCTGCTTCCACGCTCTACTTGAAGCTATTCCAAATGGTTGCTCCACTATACGTATCCGGTTTGCTACTCAGAGTCACTCGGATAGGTGTTAAAGCTTGCATCGACGTAACCCTTTACGCCGAACTCTTTATCACCTCCATAATCGAGAAACATGTCTTTATTTACTCCAAGGACAATTTTGACCGCTGTCCAATGATCCATTCTTGGATCATTCTTGTACCCTCGACCGACTCATGGCAAGGCACACTTCCTGCGCGGTACATAACATAGCATCTTTGTAGAGCCTAAATAAAAGCATAGGGGCGACCTTCGTCCTTTCTCTCTCTTCTGCCGTGGTCGAGCTTTAACTCTTAACTTCATACCTTACATCTCGTGCAAGAACTCCTTCTTTCGACCGATCCATCTTGAACACTTTCAAGATCATGTCAAGGTATATGCTCATTTGAAAGTACCATTAAGCATTTTTGATCTATCCTTATAGATCTTGATGCTCAATGTTCAAGTAGCTTAATCCAGGTTTTCCATTGAAAAACACTTTTCAAACATCCCTATATGCTTTCTAGAAATTCTACATCATTTCGATCATCAATATGTCAACAACATATTGTTATCGTAAATTCCATAGTGCTCCCACTCACTTCTTTGGAAATACAAGTTTCTCATAAACTTTGTATAAACCTAAAATCTTTGATCATCTCATCAAAGTGCACATTCCAACTCCGAGATGCTTACTCCAGTCCATGGAAGGATCACTGGAGCTAGCATACCTTTTAGCATCCTTAGGATCGACAAAACCTTTCTGATTGTATCACATACAACCTTTCCTTACGAAAACTGGTAAGGAAACTCGTCTTGACATCCATCTGCCAGATTTCATAAATGCAGCTAATGCTAACATGATTCCGACGGACTTAAGCATCGCAACGGATGAGAAAATCTCATCGTAGTCAACTCCTTGAACTTGTGAAAAACTCTTCGCCACAAGTCGAGCTTCATAGACGGTGACATTACCGTCCACGTTCGTCTTCTTCTTAAAGATCCATTTATCTCAATGACTTGCCGATCATCGAGCAAGTCCACCAAAGTCCATGCTTTGTTATGATACATGGATCCTATCTCGGATTTCATGGCTTCTAACCATTTGTTGGAATATGGGCCCACCATTGCTTCTCCATAGCTCGTAGGTTCATTGTTGTCTAGCAACATGACCTTCAAGATGTGATTGCGTACCACTCAAGTAGTACGCATCCTTGTCACCCCACGAGGTACGTCGGTGACTTGATCCGAAACTTCATGATCACTATCATAAGCTTCTACTTCAATTGGTGCAGTGCCACGGAACAACTTCATGTGCCCTGCTACACACTAGTTGAAGTGATGGTTCAATAACCTCATCAAGTCTCCACCATCCTCCCACTCAACTTTTCGAGACGAACTTTTCCTCGAGAAAGGACCCGATTCAAGATACAATCCCTATTGCTTTCGGATCTGAATTAGGAGGTATACCCAACTGTTTTTGGGTGTCCTATGAAGATGCAATTTTATCCTCTTTGGGTTCGAGCTTATCAACCTGAAACTTTTTCACATAGGCGTCGCGGCCCCAAACCTTTAAGAAATGACAGCTTAGGTTTCTCTAAACCATAGTTCATACGGTGTCATCTCAACGGAATTACGTGGTACCTTATTAAAGTGAGTGCGGTTGTCTCTAATGCCTAACCCATGAGCGATAGTGGTAATTTGATAAGAGACATCATGGTACGCACCATATCCAATAGGGTGCAACTATGATGTTCGGACACACCATCACACTATGGTGTTCGGTGGTATTAATTGTGAAACAATTTGCACAATGTCTTAATTGTGTGCCAAAACTTCAGAACTCAGATATTCATCTCTATGATCATATCATAGACATTCTATCCTCTTGTCACGAAGATCTTAAACTTCATTACGAAATTACTTGAACCATTTAATAATTCAGATTTGTGTTTCATCAAGTAAATATACTCAACATCTACTCGAATCATCCGTGAAGTCGTAACATAACGATATTCACTTTGCATGCCTCGGCACTCATTGGACTGCACATATCAAAATGTGTTGCTTCCAACAACTTGCTATCTTGTTCCATCTTATCAAACCGAGGCTTTTCAGTCATCTTGCCCATGTGGTATGTTTTGCATATCTCAAGTGATTCAAAATCAAGTGAGTCCAAACGATCCATCTGCATGGAGTTTCTTCATGCGTATGCACCAATAGACATGGTTCGCATGTCTCAAACTTTTCAAAAACGAGTGAGTCCAAAGATCCATCAACATGGAGCTTCTTCATGCGTTTATACCAATATGACTTACATGGCGATTGCCACAAGTAAGTGGTACTATCATTACTATCTTATATCTTTTGGCATGAAAATGTGTATCACTACGATCAAGATTCAATAAACCATTCCTTTAGGTGCAAGACCATTGAAGGTGTTATTCAAAAAATAGAGTAACCATTATTCTCCTTAAATGAATAACCGTATTGCGATAGACATAATCCAATCATGTCTATGCTCAACGCAAACACCAAATGACAATTATTCAGGTTTAATACTAATCTTGATGGTAGAGGGAGCGTATGCGATGTTTGATCACATCAAACTTGGAAACACTTCCAACACATATCGTCACTCACCTTTAGCTAGTCTCCGTTTATTCCGTAGCCTCTTATTTCGAAGTTACTAACACTTAGCAACCGAACCGGTATCTTAATACCACGGTGCTACTAGGAGTACTAGTAAAGTACACATTAACATAATGTATATCCAATATACTTCTATCGACCTTGCCGACCTTCTTATCTACCAAGTATCTAGGGTAATGCTGCTCCGATTGGTTGTTCCCCTTATTACAGAAGCACTTAGTCTCGGGTTTGGGTTCAACCTTGGGTTTCTTCACCAGAGCAGCAGCTGATTTGCCGTTTCATGAAGTATCCCTTCTTGCCCTTGCCCTTCTTGAAACTAGTGGTTTCACCAACCATCAACAATTGATGCTCCTTCTTGACTTCTACTTTCGTGATGTCAAACAACGCGAATACCTCAAGGGATCATTATATCTATCCCTGATATGTTATAGTTCATCACGAAGCTCTAGCAGCTTGGTGGCAATGACTTTGGAGAAACATCACTATCTCATCTGGAAGATCAACTCCCACTCGATTCAAGTGATTGTTGCACTCAGATAATCTGAGCACAAGCTCAACGATTGAGCTTTTCTCCCTTAGTTTGCAGGCTAAGAAAATCGTCGGAGGTCTCATACCTCTTGGCGTGGCACGAGCCTGAAATCCCAATTTCAGCCCTCGAAAACATCTCATATGTTCCATGACGTTTCAAAAACGTCTTTGGTGCCTCAACTCTAAACCGCTTAATCGAACTATCACGTAGTTATCAAAACGCGTGTATGTCCGATGTTCGCAACATCCACAAACGACGTTTGGGGCTCAGCTCACCGGCGGTGCATTAAGGACATAAGCTTTCTCTTTGTCCGCATAATCGCTCATCACAACTTTCAACTATATTTTCTCTAGGAACATATCTAAATAGTGGAACTAAAGCGCGAGCTATTTACATAATTTGCAAAAGGTCTTTTGACTATGTTCAGATAATTAAGTTCATCTTATGAACTCCCACTCGAGATAGACATCCCTCCGGTCATCTAAGTGATTACATGATCCGAGTCAACTAAGCCGTGTCCGATCATCACGTGAGACGGACTAGTCATCATCGGTGAACATCTTCATGTTGATCGTATCTACTATCGACTCATGCTCGACCTTTTCGGTCTCTGTGTTCCCGAGGCCATGTCTGTACATGCTAGGCTCGTCAAGTTAACCCCAAGTGTTTTTGCTGTGTAAATCTGTCTTACACCCGTTGTATGTGAACGTAAGAATCCATCACACCCGATCATCACGTGGTGCTTAGAAGCGACGAACCTGTAGCAACGGTGCACAGTCAGGAGAACACTTCTTGAAATTTGTGTAAGGGATCATCTTATTTACTACCGTCGTTCTAAGTAAACAAGATGCATAAACATAATAAACATCACATGCAATTATATAGTAGTGACATGATATGGCCAATATCATATAGCTCCATTGATCTCCATCTTCGGGCTCCATGATCATCTTCGTCACCGCATGACACCATGATCTCCATCATCATGATCTCCATCATCGTGTCTCCATGAAGTTGTCTCGCCAACTTATTACTTCTACTACTATGGCTACCGGTTAGCAATAAAGTAAAGTAATTACATGGCGTTGTTCAATGACACGCAGGTCATACAATAAATAAAGACAACTCCTATGGCTCTCGCCGGTTGTCGTACTCATCGACATGCAAGTCGTGAATCCTATTACAAGAACATGATCAATCTCATACATCACATATCATTCATCACATTCTTCTTGGCCATATCACATCACATAGCATACCCTGCAAAAACAAGTTAGACGTCCTCTAATTGTTGTTTGCATGTTTTACGTGGCTGCTTTGGGTTTCTAGCAAGAACGTTTCTTACCTACGCAAAAACCACAACGTGATATGCTAATTGCTATTTACCCTTCATAAGGACCCTTTTCATCGAATCCGTTCCGACTAAAGTGGGAGATCGGCACCCGCTAGCCACCTTATGCACCAAGTGCATGTCACCGGTGGAACCTGTCTCACGTAAGAGTACGTGTAAGGTCGGTCCGGGCCGCTTCATCCCACAATACCGTCGAAACAAGATTGGACTAGTAACGGTAAGCATATTGAACAAAATCAACGCCCACAACTACTTTGTGTTCTACTCGTGCAAAGAATCTACGCAATAGACCTAGCTCATGATGCCACCGTTGGGGAACGAGCGAGAAATTCAAAATTTTCTACGCATCACCAAGATCAATCTATGGAGATTCTAGCAACAAGAGGGAAGGAGAGTGCATCTACATACCCTTGTAGACCGCTAAGCGGAAGCGTTCAAGAGAACGGGGTTGAAGGAGTCGTGCTGTCGTGATCCAAATCACCGGAGATCCTAGTGCCGAGCAGACGGCACCTCCGCTGTTCAACACACGTACAGCCCGGTGGCGTATCCCATGCCTTGATCCAGCAAGGAGAGAGGGAGAGGTTGAGGAAGACTCCATCCAACAGCAGCACAACGGCGTGGTGGTGGTGGAGGAGCGTGGCAATCTGCGCAGGCTTCGCCAAGCACCTACGGGAGAGGAGGAGGTGTCACGGGAGGGAGGGAGGCGCCGGGGGCTCGGTGTGGATGCCCTCCCTCCCTCCACTATATATAGGGGCAAGGGACAGGGGAGGCGCAGCCTGCCCCTTCCTCCAAGGAAGGGGTGCGGCCAAGAGGGGAGGAGTCCATCCTCCCAAGGCACCTCGGAGGTGCCTTCCCCTTGAGGACTCTTCCCTCCCAAGTTTCCTTGGCGCATGGGCCTCTTGGGGCTGGTGCCCTTGGCCCATATAGGCCAAGGCGCACCCCTACAGCCCATGTGGCCCCCCGGGCAGGTGGACCCCGGTGGACCCCGGACCCCTTTCGGCACTCCCGGTACAATACCGATAAAGTGCGAAACTTTTCCGGCGACCAAAATAGGACTTCCCATATATAAATCTTTACCTCCGGACCATTCCGAAACTCCTCGTGACGTCCGGGATCTCATCCGGGACTCCGAACAACATTCGGTAACCACATACAAACTTCCTTTATAACCCTAAGCGCCATCGAACCTTAAGTGTGTAGACCCTACGGGTTCGGGAACCATGCAGACATGACCGAGACGTTCTCCGGTCAATAACCAACAGCGGGATCTGGATACCCATGTTGGCTCCCACATGTTCCACGATGATCTCATCGGATGAACCACGATGTCAAGGACTCAATCAATCCTGTATTCAATTCCCTTTGTCTAGCGGTATTGTACTTGCCCGAGATTCGATCGTCGGTATCCCGATACCTTGTTCAATCTCGTTACCGGCAAGTCTCTTTACTCGTTCGTAACACATCATCCCGTGATCAACTCCTTGATCACATTGTGCACATTATGATGATGTCCTACCGAGTGGGCCCAGAGATACCTCTCCGTTTACACGGCGACAAATCCCGATCTCGATTCGTACAACCCAATGCAGACACTTTCGGAGATACCGTAGTGCACCTTTATAGCCACCCGATTACGTTGTGACGTTTGGTACACCCAAAGCATTCCTACGGTATCCGGGAGTTGCACAATCTCATGGTCTAAGGAAATGATACTTGACATTAGAAAAGCTTTAGCATATGAACTACGATCTTTGTGCTAGGCTTAGTATTGGGTCTTGTCCATCACATCATTCTACTAATGATGTGATCCCGTTATCAATGACATCCAATGTCCATGGTTAGGAAACCGTAACCATCTATTGATCAACGAGCTAGCCAATAGAGGCTTGCTAGGGACATGGTGTTGTCTATGTATCCACACATGTATTTGAGTTTCCTATCAATACAATTATAGCATGGATAATAAACGATTATCATGAACAAGGAAATATAATAATAATAACTAATTTATTATTGCCTCTAGGGCATATTTCCAACAATATGATCAAGACATGATGCTAAATTTTATTGTATGAGATGATCATGTTTTGTAACC
Source organism: Aegilops bicornis (assembly GCA_021605145.1). Classification (NCBI taxonomy): domain Eukaryota; kingdom Viridiplantae; phylum Streptophyta; class Magnoliopsida; order Poales; family Poaceae; genus Aegilops; species Aegilops bicornis. Next base: position 506,681,119 of record CM038672.1, read on the forward strand.
GAGTTATTGGCAACTGGCAGGAGCCATATGGTTGTCGCTTTATTATATGAAATGCAATCGCCATGTAATTGCTTTACTTTATCACTAAGCGGTAGCAATAGTCGTAGAAGCAATAGTTGGCGAGACGACAACGATGCTACGATGGAGATCAAGGTGTCGCATCGGTGACAATGGTGATCATGACGGTGCTTTGGAGATGGAGATCAAAGGCACAAGATGATGATGGCCATATCATATCACTTATATTGATTGCATGTGATGTTTATCTTTTATGCATCTTATTCTGCTTTGATTGACGATAGCATTATAAGATGATCTCTCACTAAATTCCAAGGTACAAGTGTTCTCCCTAAGTATGCACTGTTGCCAAAGTTCGTCGTGCCGAGACACCACGTGATGATCGGGTGTGATAAGCTCTACGTTCATATACAACGGGTGCAAGCCAGTTTTGGACACGCAGAATACTCGGGTTAAACTTGACGAGCCTAGCATATGCAGATATGGCCTCGGAACACTGAGACCGAAAGGTCGAACGTGAATCATATAGTAGATATGATCAACATAGTGATGTTCACCATTGAAAACTACTCCATCTCATGTGATGATCAGACATGGTTTTGTTGTTATGGATCGCGTGATCACTTAGATGATTAAGGGGATGTCTATCTAAGTGGGAGTTCTTAAGTAATTTGATTAATTGAACTTTAATTTATCATGAACTTAGTACCTGATAGTATTTTGCATGTCTATGTTGTTGTAGATAGATGGCCCGTGATGTTGTACCGTTGAATTTTAATGCGTTCCTTGAGAAAGCAAAGTTGAAAGATGATGGTAGCAATTACACGGACTGGGTCCGTAACTTGAGGATTATCCTCATTGCTTTACAGAAGAATTACGTCCTGGAAGCACCGCTGGGTGCCAAACCAGCTTGCAGGAGCAACACCGGATGTTATGAACGTCTGGCGAGCAAAAGCGATGACCACTCGATAGTTCGATTGTGCCATGCTTTACGGCTTAGAACCGGGACTTCAACGACGTTTTGAGCGTCATGGAGCATATGAGATGTTCCAGAGTTGAAGTTAATATTTCAAGAAAATGCCCGTATTGAGAGATATGAAGTCTCCAATAAGTTATACTGTTGCAAGATGGAGGAGAATAGTTACGTCGGTGAGCATATACTCAAAATGTCCGGGTATAACAATCATTTGATTCAACCGGGAGTTAATCTTCCGGATGATAGTGTCATTGATGTAATTCTTCAATCAACGCCACCAAGCTACAAAAGCTTCGTGATGAACTATAACATGCAAGGGATGGATAAGACAATTCCCGAGCTCTTCGCAATGCTAAAGGCTACAGAGATAAAAATCAAGGAGCATCAAGTGTTGATGGTCAACAAGACCACCAGTTTCAAGAAAAAGGGTAAAGGGAAGAAGAAGGGGAACTTCAAGAAGAACGACAAACAAGTTGCTGCTCAGGATAAGAAACCCAAGTATGGTCCTAAGCCTGAGACTGAGTGCTTCTACTGCAAAGGGAATATCCACTGGAAGCGGAGCTGCCCCAAGTATTTGGCGGATAAGAAGGATGTCAAGATGAGCAAAGGTATATGTGATATACATGTTATTGATGTGTACCTTACTAAAGCTCGCAGTAGCACAGGTATTTGATCTTGGTTACATTGCTAATATTTGCAACTCGAAACAGGGAGTATGGATTAAGCGAAGATTGGCTAAGGACGAGGTGACGATGCACATGGGAAATGGTTCCAAAGTCGATGTGATCGTTGTCGGCACGCTACCTCTACATCTACCTTCGGGATTAGTTTTAGACCTGAATAATTGTTATTTGGTGCCAGCGTTGAGCATGAACATTATATCTGGATCTTGTTTGATGCGAGATGGTTATTCATTTAAATCTAAGAATAATGGTTGATCTATTTATATGAGTAATGTCTTTTATGGTCATGCACCCTTAAAGAGTGGTCTATTTTTGATGAATCTCGATAGTAGTGATACACATATTCATAATGTTGAAGCCAAACGATGCAGAGTTGATAATGATAGTGCAACTTATTTGTGGCACTGCCGTTTGGGTCATATTGGTGTAAAGCGCATGAAGAAACTCCATTCTGATGGACTTTTGGAATCACTTGATTATGAATCACTTGGTACTTGCGAACCATGCCTCAAGGGCAAGATGACTAAAACGCCATTCTCCGGAACAATGGAGCGAGCAACAAATTTGTTGGAAATCATACACACTGATGTATGTGGTCCGATGAATATTGAGGCTCGCGGCGGGTATCATTATTTTCTCACCTTCACAGATGATTTGAGTAGACATGGGTATATCTACTTAATGAAACATAAGTTTGAAACATTTGAAAAGGTCAAAGAATTTCAGAGTGAAGTGGAAAATCATCGTAACAAGAAAATAAAGTTTCTACGATCTGATCATGGAGGAGAATATTTGAGTTACGAGTTTGGTCTTCATTTGAAACAATGCGGAATAGTTACGCAACTCACGCCACCCGGAACACCACAACGTAATGGTGTGTCCAAACGTCGTAATCGTACTTTACTAGATATGGTGCGATCTATGATGTCTCTTACTGATTTACCGCTATCGTTTTGGGGTTATGCTTTAGAGACGGCTGCATTCACGTTAAATAGGGCACCATCTAAATCCGTTGAGACGATGCCTTATGAACTGTGGTTTGGCAAGAAATCAATGTTGTCGTTTCTTAAAGTTTGGGGCTGCAATGCTTATGTGAAAAAACTTCAACCTGATAAGCTCAAACCCAAATCGGAGAAATGTGTCTTCATAGGATACCCAAAGGAGATCATGGGTACACCTTCTATCACAGATCCGAAGGCAAGACATTCGTTGCTAAGAATGGATCCTTTCTAGAGAAAGAGTTTCTCTCGAAAGAAGTGAGTGGGAGGAAAGTAGAACTTGATGAGGTAATCGTACTGCTCCCTTATTGGAAAGTAGTTCATCACAGAAATCTGTTCCTGTGACTTCTACACCAATTAGTGAGGAATCTAATGATGATGATCATGTAATTTCAGATCAAGTTACTACTGAACCTCGTAGGTCAACCAGAGTAAGATCCGCACCAGAGTGGTATGGTAATCCTGTTCTGGAGGTCATGTTACTTGACCATGACGAACCTACGAACTATGAGGAAGCGATGATGAGCCCAGATTCCGCAAAATGGCTTGACGCCATGAAATTTGAGGTGGGATCCATGTATGAGAACAAAGTGTGGACTTTGGTTGACTTGCCCGATGATCGGCAAGCCATCGAGAATAAATGGATCTTCAAGAAGAAGACTGACGTTGACGGTAATATTAATGTCTACAAAGTTCGACTTGTTGCAAAAGGTTTTCGACAAGTTCAAGGAGTTGACTACGATGAGACCTTCTCACCTGTAACGATGCATAAGTTCGTCCGAATCATGTTAGCAATTGCCGCATTTTATGATTATGAAATTTGGCAAATGGATGTAAAGACCGCGTTCCTGAATGGATTTCTGGAAGAAGAGTTGTATATGATGCAACCTGAAGGTTTTATCGATCCAAAGGATGCTAACAAAGTGTGCAAGATCCAGCGATCCATCTATGGACTGGTGCAAGCATCTCGGAGTTGGAATAAACATTTTGATAGTGTGATCAAAGCATATGGTTTTATACAGACTTTTGGAGAAGCCTGTATTTACAAGAAAGTGAGCGGGAGCTCTATAGCATTTCTAATATTATATGTGGATGACATATTGTTGATTGGAAATGATATAGAATTTCTGGATAGCGTAAAAGGATATTTGAATAAGACTTTTTCAATGAAGACCTCGGTGAAGCTGCTTATATATTGGGCATCAAGATCTATAGAGATAGATCAAGACGTTTAATTGGGCTTTCACAAAGCATATACCTTGATAAAGTTTTGAAAAAGTTCAAAATGGATCAAGCAAAGAAAGGGTTCTTGCACATGTTACAAGGTGTGAAGTTGAGTCGACTCAATGCCCGACCACTTCGTAAGATAGATAGAAAATGAAAGATGTTCCCTATGCTTCAGCGATAGGCTCTACCATGTATGCAATGCTGTGTACTGCACTGATGTGTGCCTTGCTATTAGTTTAGCAGGGAGGTACCAAAGTAATCCAGGAGTGGATCACTGGACATCGGTCAAGAACATCCTGAAATACCTAAAAAGGACTAAGGATATGTTTCTTGTTTATGGAGGTGACAAAGAGCTCGTCGTAAATGGTTACGTCGATGCAAGCTTTAACACTGATCCAGACGATTCTAAATCGCAAACCGGATACGTGTTTTTATCGAACGATGGAGCTGTCAGTTGGTGCAGTTCTAAACAAAGCATCGTGGCGGGATCTACGTGTGAAGCGGAGTACATAGCTGCTTCGGGAACATCAAATGAAGGAGTCTGGATGAAGGAGTTCATATCCGATCTAGGTGTCATACCTAGTGCATCGGGTCCAATGAAAATCTTTTGTGACAATACTGGTGCAATTGCCTTGGCAAAGGAATCCAGATTTCACAAAAGAACCAAGCACATCAAGAGACGCTTCAACTCCTTCCGCGATCAAGTCCAGGTGGGAGAAATAGAGATTTGCAAGATACATACGGATCTGAATGTTGCAGACCCGTTGACTAAGCCTCTCTCACGAGCAAAACATGATCAACACCAAGACTCCATGGGTGTTAGAATCATTACTGTGTAATCTAGATTATTGACTCTAGTGCAAGTGGGAGACTGAAGGAAATATGCCCTAGAGGCAATAATAAAGTTATTATTTATTTCCTTATTTCATGATAAATGTTTATTATTCATGCTAGAATTGTATTAACCGGAAACATAATACATGTGTGAATACATAGACAAACAGAGTGTCACTAGTATGCCTCTACTTGACTAGCCTGTGAATCAAAGATGGTTAAGTTTCCTAGCCATAGACATGAGTTGTCATTTGATTAACGAGATCACATCATTAGAGAATGATGTGATTGACTTGACCCACTCCGTTAGCTTAGCATTCGATCTTTTAGTATCTTGCTATTGATTTCTTCATGACTTATACATGTTCCTATGACTATGAGATTATGCAACTCCCGAATACCGGTGTAACATCGCAAATTTTCAATTTGGAATGTTATACATTAGATCATCATTGCATATCATATTTTATTGCATTTTGGTTGATCCTAGAAATTCTACGCAACTCAAGGACCCACGGAGAGAGTTGGGGATTTCGCTATTTTCATATTCGAGTTTTTTTCTCGAATTTTGAAAAGAGGATCTTTGATTTTAATTATTTTTCTCTTGAATATTTCTTTTATAAAAAAAATAAAAGAGAGAGGATAAAATGACTTCCTCAAAATAAACAAATATCAGAGATTTAATATTAAAATCAAATAAGGATTTTATTCGGAGTTTTGCCGCTATTTTATTTGAATTAGGAAAAATATGCGTTTTTTCAAAATTGCATTTTAGGCCCTTTTTAGAGGACGGGGAAAATTTATTTCGGAATTTTTGGAGTCTGTTTAGTATTTATTTTCTTTCTTTTTCTGCATGTCAGAATTATTTAAAAAAAATTCAAACCGATTTCGGGCCGACCCCTTTATAAGCCGCCGCCCGCACCCCGCAACCCAACCAGCCCCGCTGCCGCCCAAACCCTAACCCTAACCCCCACTGCGCCGCCGCCACGCCCGCCTCCGCCACCCTGCACCGCCGACCACCGCCGTCGGAGCCGCCGTGCCGCCGCCCGCCGGTTTTATTTTTAAAAAAACCGATCATTTTTATTTCGTAAACCCTAGTTTCGTTTTCTTTAGATCGGTTCGGTTTATTTTATTGGTTTAGATATTTAGCGAACGTTTGTCCGTACGATCGTTTTAATGAACGGTTTTCACCATTTAGTCGCAGACAGCGAACGTTCATTCGTTAGCCTGTTTGTCAGTTTTTCTTTTTCTTGGATTTTCCGCGATTATTTTTGATCGTGATTTCTGATCCGATTTTCGTTCTTGTATAAATTTTCGCTCGTTTATCGGAATCAGGCGATTCAAGCGCCTAGAGTTTCGTCTCGAAACCCTCTTTCTGTTTAACCAACTTAAACAAGTTTTTGCTACTGTAAAATTTGACTTTAGTCCAGATTAGTAAACGAAGCTTGTTTCTTTCGCCGTTTGAGTTTTGTTGCTTCGTTTGATTTGATTCTTTTTGCAAACCAGAGTTCTTAAGTTGAACTTTCTGGTTAGATCTCTTATTTGAGTTTTACTCGTGCTCTTGCTTGATTGCTTATTGTATGCTTGTTTGTTTGCAATAGAGTATCCGGAGTGCGAAGCGTGCTACTACGAGTCTCTAGGTTTCGTGGATCATCAGCAAGGTGTGGGACCTTGAAGTATGTCTAGAGGGGGGGTGATTAGACTACTTGACCAATTAAAAACTTAACCTTTTCCCAATTTTAGAGTTTGACAGTTTTTAGCTATCTTAGGACAAGTCAAGCAATCATCACACAAATCAAGCAAGCATGCAAAGAGTATATAGGCAGCGGAAATTAAAGCATGCAACTTGCAAGAAGGTAAAGGGAAGGGTTTGGAGGATTCAAACGCAATTGGAGACACGGATGTTTTTGGCATGGTTCCGATAGGTGGTGCTATCGCATTCTCCACGTTGATGGAGACTTCAACCCATGAAGGGTAAGCAGTTGCCGAGTCCACGGAGGGCTCCACCCACGAAGGGTCCACGAAGAAGCAACCTTGTCTATCCCACCGTGGCCGTCGCCCACGAAGGACTTGCCTCACTAGCGGTAGATCTTCACGAAGTAGGCGATCTCCTTGCCCTTACAAACTCCTTGGTTCAACTCCACAATCTTGTCGGAGGCTCCCAAGTGACACCTAGCCAATCTAGGAGACACCACTCTCCAAGAAGTAACAAATGGTGCGTTGATGATGAACTCCTTGCTCTTGTGCTTCAAATGATAGTCTCCGCAACACTCAACTCTCTCTCATAGGATTTGGATCTGTGGAAAGAGGGTTTGAGTGGAAAGCAACTTGGGGAAGGCTAGAGATCAAGATTCATATGGTAGGAATGGAATATCTTGGCCTCAACACATGAGTAGGTAGTTCTTTCTCGTAAATGGTAAGTTGGAAGTGTAGGTCCAGTCTGATGGCTCTCTCCACGAATGAAGAGGAGGTGGAGGGGTATATATAGCCTCCACACAAAATCTAACCGTTACACAATTTACCAAACTCGGTGGGACCGATTCAATGCACTTCGGTCGGACCGATTTAGTAAACCTAGTGACTGTTAGTGATTTTCGTGGACTGACATGCAACTCGGTGAGACCGATTCGGTTAGGGTTAGGGCATAACGTAATCTCGGTAAGACCGATTACACAAACTCGGTGAGATCGATTTTGGTTATAAGCTTTCCAGAGAGTTGGTCAGGTAAACTCGGTGGGACCGATTTGCTCTTTTCGGTGAGACTGAATTGTTACAAAAGGGAAACAGAGAGTTTACATTGCAATCTCGGTGGGACCGATCGCTCACTTCGGTTAGACCGAAACGTTACGAAGGGAAACAGAGAGATTACAATCCCATCTCGGTGAGACCGAGATCCCTATCGGTAGGACCGATTTGCCTAGGGTTTGTGGCAGTGGCTATGACTTTTGAAATCGGTGGTGCCGGGTAGGAAGAATCGGTGTGACCGATTTTGGCTTTAGGGTTTAGGTCATTTGTGGATTGTGAGAAAGTAGTTGAGGGTTTTGGAGCATATCACTAAGCACATGAAGCAAGAGGCTCATTAAGCAACACCTCATCCCTCCTTGATAGTATTGGCTTTTCCTATAGACTCAATGTGATCTTGGATCACTAAAATGTAAAATGAAGAGTCTTGAGCTTTTGAGCTTGAGCCAGTCCTTTGTCCTTAGTATTTTGAGGGATCCACTTTCATCATCCATGCCATGCCATTCATTGAGCTTTCCTGAAATAATAGTCTTGGAATAGAATTAGCTCAGTGAGCTATATGTTGTTATGAATTACCAAAACCACCTAGGGATAGTTGCACTTTCACAAGGCAAGTAACACTTTGACCATACCTCTTTACTACCCAGTTTTATTACATTAGATCAACCCTCAAACAATTGCATGGTTAGGATCTGAATTAAATTGTGGGTTGGGAAGTAGCTGAGGTAGTACCTATTCACCTGTTTATTATCAAACCCTGGGAGTTACTTCTACGTTATGCTTATATTGCCATGCTATGCTCGTAGACGTGGATTGAGTTTGAGTGTATTCATGACAGATGTGACATTGTTAATTAATGGTTAAACTTAAGGTGGCAACTTAAATACACATCTGGGTGGATTGAGGCAGCTGGGGAACCCAGTGATTGCCTGTATTTTTGGAAATCCCGGGGTACCGTGTGATTCTCCTATGGACTGCCACCCAGGCTCAAAGGGATCATGAGATTATTCATACTAGAAACTTCCGTGTGCAGCCACAAGCTATTATGGGCTCTAGCATAGTTGATTAAGTCTTGTGAACTCTTACACTGGTAGACTAGCAGATGTAGGGGATGTAGGTGGTACTGTCTACCCATCGTAAGGTGCTAATGCTTCTGAAAGACTATGTCTCAGTCATCCGTTTCTCAAACACCACGTAGTGCGAGAAATTCAACGGAGGAGATCGAGTCTTGTGGGTGAAAGTGCGCAAACCTCTACAGAGTGTACAAACTAATCATGGTTAGCCGTGTCCCCGGTTATGGACATCTTGAGTATCTGGTTCTTGGATTATCATGTTGATCTCATCACTACTTAATTAATTTGATGGGTTGTTTATCATTACTTTTTAATTGGGATTGAGAGGGGGGTTACCTTCTCAATGTTTTCAACAAACTTTGTAGTTAAATAAAATATATTCCTTTGCAGTAGGGAAAATTTGGCTTTTCGCAAAACATATTTACCATACAGCCTCCACCAACCATACATGCATGTAGTGATAGTGAGGGAGTCCTGGATTAGGGGGTATCCGGACAACCGGACTATATCCTTTGGCCGGACTGTTGGACTATGAGATACAAGATTGAAGATTTCGTCTCGTGTCCGGATGGGACTCTCTTGGCGTGGAAGGCAAGCTTGGCGATACGGATATGTAGATCTCCTTCCATTGTAACCGACTCTGTGTAACCCTAGCCCCCTCCGGTGTCTATATAAACCGGAGGGTTTAGTCGTAGGACAACAACAATCATACCATAGGCTAGCTTCTAGGGTTTAGCCTCTACGATCTCATGGTAGATCAACTCTTGTAATACTCATATTCATCAAGATCAATCAAGCAGGAAGTAGGGTATTACCTCCATAGAGAGGGCCCGAACCTGGGTAAACATCGTGTCCCTTGCCTCCTGTTACCATCCACCTTAGACACACAGTTCGGGACCCCCTACCCGAGATCCGCCGGTTTTGACACCGATATTGGTGCTTTCATTGAGAGTTCCACTATGCCGTCACCATAAGGAAGGATGTCTCGTCTCATTGTCAAGGACAACATCACCTCTGGGGAAGCCCTGGCTGTCGGCCAAACTCTCCGGCTAGGCGAGTTCGTCATGATCGCTCGTTCGGCTGCTGCGCCGATGATGACTTCTCGGGTCATCGAAAACAACCTCCACATCGGCTCGGAGCTTGCCGAGCAGATGGATCCGATGGAGCTCTCTTCCCTAAACGAGCTCTTGGACCGCATCGCCGCTTTGGGAGTCGCTATGGACTATGATCGGATCGGGCTTAAACCCGACCAAAGGGAGATTAACTCTCCGCCGGTCACCCATCAGATAGCGGTGGTGGAGGAACAATGCGGTAATTTTTCCTCAATCTTGAGGACAAGCTATGTCCGGATTCCAGAGCTCTCCGAGCCGGATACCTGTACACGGAAGGACATCCCCCAAGCCTTGAACGTAGAATCGTGCAAAGGCCAGACCTATCGGGCGACATCCCGGAGCCCAAACCTCCAAGATCGGGAACTCCCATGCCCCCGGGTCTCAGATCGGGTCAGGGTTCAAACTTAAATCTGCCCACCCACCCAGATACAAGCGATCTCTCCCACATTAGACAAGAGCCCGTGAAACAAAGACATCACTATTGGGCGATTCCTCCTTGTAATGAACAAGGTCAAGGACCGCCGAGAGGAAGACGCAATTTCATTCTTTACAATAATTGCACGGACAAGGGAATCCTTAACGCCATAAGCCGCCGCAACATAGCACACTTTGCTGACTTGGCGGCCATAGTACAGAAGTACTGTGCGATGGAGAGCGCCTGGAAAAACGAAACAGAATTTTGGGATAATCCAGCTTTGGCTAAATACCCAGTCCGAACCAAAAGGGTGCACCCCTGTAAGTCACCCGATTCAATCACAAAAAAGCAAAAGCCACTACAGGGCACGGAACCGTATTGGAGGGATGGCTTAACGGACCCTGCAAAATTCACAGTACGGTGGATGCCACACCAACACACAGCCTTAGAGCATGTTGGGTACTCCGGCAGGTTGCTAAGAGCGGTGAGGATCTCCTCATTCAAAACACCGCAGAGCAACATCCCGTGAATTACAATAAGGTCTTAACAGTCTTCGAGACATTCGCCTCAAATAATAGGCGCAAACGAGCACTCTGCAGCCTTGCCAAGATCTGCTAGGTGGCAGCAATAAATCCATGGAGCAACACGGCTATCACCTTCAGTTCCAGCGACGAACCTAAATGCCGAACAGCCCGAGCACCAGCCGCATTAGTCCTTAGTCCAATTGTGGACGGCTTTCGGCTCACTAAAGTGCTCATGGATGGCGGCAATGATTAAACCTCATTTACGAGGAAACTCTCCACAAAATGGAAATAGATCGAACCGCATTGAGCAAAGCAGCACAACCTTTAGAGGAATCATCCCGGTCGGGAGGCATATTCTTATTTGGGAAAATCACACTAGATGTGGTATTCGCACACCGAAAATTACAGGTCCGAAGAAATAACATTCCAAGTGGCCCTGCTCAAGAAGCGGATACCACGCCCTTCTAGGGCGGGAGGCATTCAGGATCTTCCAAGCTATACCCCATTACGGGTACATGAAGCTCAAAATTCCTGGGCCCAATGGAATTATCACTCTAGCTAGTGATCCGGACATAGCGCTCCGCGCCGAAAACAAAACAATCGCACTAGCCCTCGAGGCACTATCCGAAGCCCTAGCGGCAGAGGAGTTAATCATGCCACGCCGACTGCGGGACAGGGACGACGTGATACTCAACAAGAGATCCAAGTCCACCTCTTTCAAACCAGCGGACGAAATAGTCAAATTCCAAGTCCACCCAACGAACCCTACCAAAATAGCCTCAATTGGGGCACAATTAAACCCCGATGTGGACGCCGACTACGGAGTTCCTGCTGCCGAGAATCGATATATTTGCTCGGCACCCATCGATATGCCAGGAATCCCACGCAAGTTGGCCGAGCATAGCCTTAACATTCTAAAAGGGTTCAAGCCGGTCAAGCAGACTCTTCGGCGCTTCTCCAAACCTAAGCGACAAGCTATGGGCGAGGAGCTAGCCAAGTTATTGGAGGTCGGATTCATCAGAGAAATAAAACACCCGGACTGGCTAGCAAACCTGGTGATGGTACCAAAGAAGGACAAATCCTGGCGCTTATGTGTCAACTTCAAAGACCTCAATAAAGCTTGCCTAAAGGATCCCTTCCCCCTCCCCCACGTCAATCAAATTATCGACGCCACCGCGGGACACGACTCATTGTGCTTCCTCAATGCATACTCCGGCTACCACCAAATCAAGGTGGCCGAGTCCGACCAAGCCACAACAACGTTTATCACGCCATACGTCCCCTTCTGTTTCAACACAATGCCTTTCGGGCTTAAGAACGCCGGTGCAACGTATCAACGCATGATTCAAACATGCCTGGAAAAGCAAATCGGCAAAACAGTGGAAGCATACGTAGACGATGTGGTCGTTAAAACCAGACACATCGACTCTTTGATAGACGACTTGAGGCTTACATTCAACAACCTCCGAACATACGACATCAAGCTCAATCCGGAAAAATGCGTTTTCGGCGTGCCCGCCGGAAAGCTCCTGGGTTTCATCGTCTCCAATAGAGGGATCAAAGCAAATCCCGCCAAAATCCGAGCCCTGTCACAATTGGCCATCCCAACAGACCTCAAGCAAATCCAGAAATTAACTGGATGCGTTGCGGCCTTAAGTCGCTTTATCTCCCGATTAGGATAAAAGGCACTACCCCTTTGTCGCCTTCTTGGTAGACCGAACACTTTGAGTGGGACGGATGCTGCCACGGCCGGATCGAAGAAATAAAAGCCATATCGCCACCAACCCAATCTCGTCACGCCAAACATCGGCGAACCGATGTCGCTATGCAATGACTCATCAAGTCGTAAGCGCAAGACTCGTCAGTTTAACGAGAAACGGATGGACATAAATTCCCCCTTCAAAGGCCAATATATTATGTATCCACTGTCCTCACCCCATGCAAATCACGGTACCCGCATTATCAAAAGATAGCGTATGCGGTATTCATGGCATCCCGGAAACTACGACACTACTTTTAAGAGTGTTCAATTACAGTGGCCTCTGAAGTGCCACTGAACGACATAATAAACAACCGCGATGCCACATGCCGGATTGCCAAATGGTCCATAGAGCTCCTCCCGTTTGACATAACATATAAACCTCAGCGAGCTATTAAGTCGCAGGTATTGGCCGATTTTGTCGCCGAATGGACAGAAGCCGAACTCCCTAAGGAATATGGCACATACTCCAATTGGACTATGCACTTCGATGGCTCTAAAATGTTGGCCGGTCTAGGGGCTGGTGTTGTCTTGACGTCCCCTACCGGAGATACATTCCAATATGTACTCCAAATACTGTATACAGACTCCAACAATGCCGCCGAATACGAGGCCCTGTTACATGGTCTCCGGATGGCAGTCTCCATGGGCATTCAACGCCTGGAGGTGCGTGGGACTCAAACCTCGCAATATCCCAAATAAATGTAGACTTCGACGCTGAAGATCCGAAAATGGTGGCTTATCGCAATGCCGTACTCAAGATGTCAGCTAGGTTCGAGGGGCTCGAATTCCACCATGTAGCTCGGGAAAACAATCAGGCGGCGGACGTCCTTGCCCGTATCGGCGCTAAGCGTGATCCGGTCCCACCCAACATATTCTTGGAAAGGCTGTTTAAGCCATCCGTGGCATGGGATGGGGAAACAAGCAACAGTCTGGACCCGGCCACAACGCCAGATACCGGACACTCTGACATAATCGGCGGCTCCGCCACCGAAATAACACCTTCAGCCCACGTAATAATGGCCGTCATCGCCCCATGGATCGAATCCATTCCTGGCCTACCTAACCAGGCAGAACTTCCCAAGGACCAAAATGAGGCACGCTGCATGGTGCGACGATCTAAAGCCTACAAGGTCCACGAGGGAGAGCTCTATAGAAAAGCACCACCGAGTCCTTCAAAGGTGCATCTCCGAAGAGGAAGGGCGGAAGCTTCGCAGAAACTCACGCCGACTCGGTGGCCACCACGCCGCCGCTCGGGCCCTCATAAGTAAGGCCTTCAGACATGATTTTATTGGCCGACGCCCGAAAGCAGACGCACAAGACTTGGTCCAACGCTGCGTCGGTTGCCGCCTCTTTGCAAACCAAAGCCACATGCCACCCGTCATTTCTACAAACAATCCCCATTACTTGGCCTTTTGCGGTCTGGGGGCTTGACATGGTTGGACCCCTTAAAGGGGGAACCCATAAGAAAAAATACTTACTGGTAATGGTGGATAAATTCACCAAATGGATAGAAGCCAAAACTGTTAAAATGGCCGAATCCGGACCAGTGATAGACTTTATATCCAGGGTTGTACACCGTTATGGTGTCCCCCACAACATCATCACTGACAACGGCACGAACTTCACTGCCGACGAGGTGAAACTATGGTGCAACAACATGGGCATCAAGCTCGATTACGCTTCTGTCTATCGTCCACAAACTAACGGTCAAGTCGAACGAGCAAATGGTCTTATCATGAGCGGCATCAAACCCAGATTAGTGCGGTCCTTAAAGGAATCTAACACGCGCTGGGTAGAGGAGCTCGACTCCGTACTCTGGGAGCTGCAGACCACGCCGAATCACACTACCGGATACACACCATTCTTTATGGTGTACGGCGCAGAGGCGGTTCTGCCCTGCGACATAATTCATGACTCACCTCGAGTGCGCATGTATGAAGAGAGAGAGAGAGAGGCCGAGCTCAATCGGCAGGACAGTTTGGACGCCCTCGAGGAGGAGCGTGACGTGGCAAAAGCTCGTTCCGCATTCTACCAGCAACAGGCTAGAAGATACCAAAGCAGATAAGTACGGGCCAAAACCTATAACGTTGGTGAACTCGTTTCTCGCCATCGGATAAGATAAAGGACAAGCTCAAGCCCAAATGGGAGGGTCCCTTCATTATTGACCAGGTCTTAACCGGTGGAGCGTACCGTCTGCGGGATGCATCGGACAACCGCCTCGAGCCAAATCCATGGAACACAGCTAGACTCCGAAGATTCTATGCCTAGTGCCGGACTCCGTGTTCGTCTCCTTACCTCTGTCAAATTTTTATACATTCGTTATCCGCCTTTTTCTTTCTTTCTTTCTTCCTTTTCTTTCGAGGCCTTGAAGGGCTAAAATATGTTTTGACTACACAATCTTGATGCGCCAAATGCACTCATTATACCGGGGCTTCCTATACGTAAGCTTAAATATTTTATGGGCTTCATGCCCCGCATATGTTCCGCATGTACCTTTTTTTTGCCACTATATGCATCGACATGACTTAAGTTTTGGCCAAGCTGGGTTGCTCGGTTTTGTATTTATGCCCTACGTTCCCGTTAATTCGGCTAGGGCATAAGGGGAGCACCTCTTCGGTTGTTACTGCCGGGTCAGCCGGATGTTTACCTCAGACTGGGTGAAGCCGAAAGCTAGCGTTCTTAAGGGAATATTCGGTCGGTGAATAAAAGATGAATTTTTATTTTTTCCACTTTCCCCCAGATGTTTTTTGCCTGCGTCTCTTCTCGCAGTTCGGACATGCACATTAGGGCATGCGTACCCAGGGAAAGGAACCCTTAACGGAACTATTCTCCCTTCAAGATGTTTCTTACTACCCATGTAATATAACATAACTAGTTGGATACTTGTCTGTTCAAGCACTTATGACCCCTACGCCTGGTTTCCACGCATACCCCGGTTTTTACATAACTGCGGTGGTATTCGGATACACTCCGGACTATCGGGTCCAGAGGTTGAAGCGAAAAGGTCCGCCATGGCAAATGATTTACAATCCGGCTAGAGACATTCTACATGTCATTCAAATTACATAGTCACTTAGACTGATTAAATTCTTCTTCTATGCCATCCAATAGGCTGTCTAGCCTACAATCCTGTTGGGAATACTTGGCAGCTAATCTACTTGGTGATACACTAAACTGATAGGGATTTCTTTCCCATCGGGCCCCACAGGTGTGACCTCGGCCATGTGGTTTGGGTCAGCCTTGGTATACCACGTCTTCACCATGGCCTGTGCTTCCTCGGCACCTTGACGGCAGCCGATACCTTCCATAATCGGAAGCGCCGCCCGCTCCCTTGAGCTTCTCTGCAAGTCCTCCAAGGCCTTCAGGGGGAGACGGATGGCCACAAGGCACAGGCAATATCTTGCATCACCGCCGAACTTGTTCGTGCAGGTAGAGAGCTCCTAGAAGATCACCCGCAGACCGGGCATCTCGCTCATGGGACGACCTGTCAAGATACCTGCAGACATAACTCGTTAGCTGGCTTCCTCGCCGAACTCTTTTGAAGTTCGCTCAAGCACTTATCGAAAATGCCGCCGAAGCCGCTTGTTCTCCTTCACGGAGTCCCATACCGGGCGCGAACATCCTTTAGTTCCACGCCAGGGGTATTGGCATCTTGGAGATCGTTTTTCTCCTGCCTAACCTTTGTAAGCACGCGCTCGCCAGCCTTTAGCCGCCGTATGACATGTTGCTCATCCAGATTCACTCCGGCGTCATCTACAATATTTATTGTTAGAGTTGCATGCATGCTGCATCCTATATGGTACCTGTCATTCTTTAAAATAGGTGTTACCAGAGGGGGCCTTCTCGGACTCCTTCAATGCGGCCACTGCGGCCCGTAGTTGGGCCTTGCACTCTTCCAGCTCTTGAGACAATTGGGTATTCTTCTCAGAAGAACTCAAGACAGATAATGATCCTTAAATCAGTTGTGCCAACTGCTTCAAGTCTCAGGGCTACTGTATATATAATCATCAAATTTTCTTACCCAGATATCCTTTGCATCGGGTCCATGGCTCGCAAGACCATTTTGAGCATGCACGGATGTACGCTGCCTCCCAAATTGAAGGCATCAAATGCTTCTTGGGAGAAACAAGCGTCACGGAGTACGGCCCGGCGGCGCCTGTGATTCATGGCGCTCTCCACTTCGGAATTTGTAGCGGAGATTTTATCCGCATCCTCTGTAGGAGGAACGTCCGACGCGTGCCCCGCCTCCGTGTCCGGCCCTGGAGCCCGGCTAGTGGAGGCGTGATCGGCAACTTCTCCTGATATAGTCCGGCGAGTATTTTCCTTCTGGGAAACATGGGTGTTACTATGTTTTCAAAGATAAACCCACGGAGCGAGGTTTTATATCATACCTCTGCGCCAGCCTCTCAGTCCGAACCGCTTTTGTTTTCAGCCTGCCTGGCCTCGGTACCCCTTGCTGGTAACTCGCCACGGGCTCGACATGGCGTCCGGAGGACCTTCCCTGTAAGACACCGTGCAGATACGGAAGGTAAGGTGCGTGGAAAGGGATACTTCTCAAAGGTTGGGCCCCTGGTCTCACTTACCTGCGAGGCGCATAAAGAGTCTCCGGATAGTCGGCTGTAATAGCCACCATGGCCTCATCACGGCTTAATTGATAAAATATCCTATTGATTAGCTCCACGAATATGTCCCACCCTCTTGAAGACCGTGGTCGAGGGACCGCCTGTGTTCCTCCGGTTGTGGAGGTGGGCTATTTATCTCCTCATCGCCTTACGCAGCTCCTGCGGTGAACGGGCAAAATAAGACATTTTTTGTGGAAATGCGGAAGGGAAGGGCATGAAAAGTGGCAGCTTACCCAGCTTAGAGTATTGTACATGGAGAATCCGTCCCGCGGTTTGATGTGGAGGAACTCCTCTTCCTCTCCCTTGTATAGACCGGACATAGTTTTTGCGAGAGCGGCAACGGAGTCCGGCCCCTTACGGCTGCAGCGGGTGGCATCGTCTTCCCCGTTAAAGTCCCACATTGGGCGGCCTCGGTATTGAAGCGGCTGCACCCTCGTGATAATGCATATTGACATAACTTCGGTTGTAGTTAGTCCCGATAGAGCCAAAGCACCTTTATTCGCTCATCGTAAGAAACGCCTCTATCATCTTCCTCCCGAGGGCCTTTGGTCGCCAAATTTTTAGGCGTTTCTTCAGAGGAACATTATTAAACTCAGGAAGGCCGATCCGAATAGGATTCGGAAGAGGGACGTCCTCTATATAGAACCACTATGAAGGCCAGTCTTCGGATGCCTTCTTCGGGGTGCCGGACAGGTATCCGGTCCCGGTGATGCGCCATATTTCGGCTCCAACAAAGGACCCCTCCTGTAATGGGTACGAGGTAGAATAGCCTCTTCCATAGCTCAAGTGAGCTTCGCAGCCTGTAAACAAGCAGCAAAGAGCAACATAGCCAAGAATGTGTAATATGGAGGTAGGAGTGAAATTATGCAGTGGAGGCCGTAGAACTCCGAGAGCCCGCGGAGGAACAGTGAATTGGAAATCCTAGTCCCTTAATAAATTAGGGACAAGGCATACCTGCTCCCTTTGGAGGGATTGGGGAAGCTCTCTGCTTGTTCTCTGCCATTATAGGTGGCAAGCCCGGCTCGAACGGGGACCATATACGCTGGGGGGAGAAGTCCCTGGGTCTGTAGCCTCACTAGTTGGCTATGCAGGACGGAACACTTCTTCCAATCACCGGGCTTAGGGCTGCGGGGGTGAGAGGAGGAGCTGCGGCGACTGACCATGTTGGAATGGATTTTTTCCAGGCGTGCTCCGATGGATACTCGCTGTGGGAGGATGGTATGATATGGATCTGTGAATCCCCGTATCTTTAATAGGCGATTTGCCTACATGGCTAGGGTGGCAATTGTAAAAACGCCCCAGCTTCTCGCATTTGCTCGACGCGTGGAGGATCTCCATTATTAGGCACAGAAGCCAAGGAGTGCAACATTTATGGGAAGCCGGGCACTATTCAAACAAGTATTCAGAATTTGGAGAAGAACCCGCCTTGCAATGCCGAAGACAATCTGCGCGCCGGACTCATCGTCATTGAAGCCTGGTTCGGGTGCTACTGAGGGAGTCCTGGATTAGGGGATATCCGGACAGCCGGACTATATCCTTTGGCCGGATTGTTGGACTATGAAGATACAAGATTGAAGACTTCGTCTCGTGTCCGGATGGGACTCTCTTGGCGTGGAAGGCAAGCTTGGCGATACGGACATGTAGATCTCCTTCCGTTGTAACCGACTCTGTGTAATCCTAGCCCCCTCCGGTGTCTATATGAACAGGAGAGTTTAGTCCGTAGGACAACAACAATCATACCATAGGCTAGCTTCTAGGGTTTAGCCTCTACGATCTCGTGTAAGTGCATCTAGTGCCCCTTAGTGATTTTGGTGTATTGAAGACTTATAGGTTAAGGGACTAATGTGTTTATGAGTGTACACGGGTCTATAAGTCTATGAGGAGTTTGATATTTACAGAGAAAGTCGAATTTCTAAAACGAAGTTCTTCGATCAAGACTTTGATATTCTCAAGACTTTCAAGACTTTGAAAGTGAATAAATTGGTGTGACCTTGAAGACTTGGTATTCATTTGAGGAACATGAAGCATGAAGACTTTTGTTTTCGTAGTTTCGCTTTCTCTTTCTTGAGTCATAGGAAACACCGTGATCAGTTAAAGGGGGTCGAGGAAATACTAAGGAAAAATTTCCATGTGATGCTCAACTCAAAATCCTACACCTACCAATCCCTTCGAGTGAAGCCTTTGGAAATCTCATATAGTTCAATGATTTCTTCAAAGGATGTAGACAAAGTTCTTCCGTCGCCGAGGAATTTGTTCTGATCAAGAGTTAGGAATTCGGCCAAGCGGATTGCCTACACAAAGGAGGAACATGATAGCCCCGAGGAATTTGAGAGTCAAATTTCCGACCGTTCTTTGTCTTCTTGGCCACTGTCCCAAAATATCTTATCCACCTAACGGTCATATCATTGAAGTGCATTTATGTCTTATCATGTCGGGCTGCTCCCTAGGCTATAAATAGCGCCCCTCTACAACCACTAGCTGGTTGGCTGCTCCGAGAGAACTTGACACTTGTCATTTGAGAGCAACCCATCCTCCGAGGACTTTGAGCGAAAATCATCGAGTGAGGAAAACCCAAAACGAAACCCTACAAACCCAAAGTGATTGAGCATCATCAAGAGATTGATCCTGCGTAGATCCGACGCTTGTTACCTTTGAAGACTGTGCTTCTTCCAAACGGTTAGGCGTCATGGTCTAGAGCATCCAAGAGGAATTGTGGATCGCCGAGTGACCAAGTCTGTGAAGGTTTGGAAGTCGCTCAAGACTTACCACGAGTGATTCTACGAGGTCTGTGGTGACCTTAGTTCAAGGAGAATACGGTGAGGACTTGGTGTCCCGAGTTGCGTGCTCGGCCGATCGGGTGTCCGGATCGTGTCCTCGAGTTTAAATACTCAGCTGCTCCAACCAGACGTATTAACCGAGACAACAGCTTGAACTGGTCTACCAAATCATTGTTTTCACCAACCTAATCGGTTCTATTTCCTCAACTCTTTCATTTCCTCATTACCGTGTTGAGTGTTCGCTCATATCTGTGTTTGAAGACTTTGATCAAGACTTTCTCAATTTCCTCAGTTCAATTCTTCACCGCTTTGTCTTCATCTTGTGCTATCCTCGTGTTTACACTTTCTGTACACTTTGATTGTCTTCATTTTATCATGATGACCATGCCCGCATTCTCTTATGCTTACTTACGTGTACTTACTCACAGTAAGTAGTTCTTCACTTAGAAATTTCCTCACCGAAAATTCCTCATTGAAGAATTCATAAAAATCGCCTATTCACCCCCTCTAGTCGATATAACGCACTTTCAATTGGTATCAGAGCAAGGTACTCCCTTGTTCTGTGTGATTTTGGTTTAACCACCTGAAGTTTTAGTTATGTCGACCGCAGGTATGATCAAGGTCTCAGCTGGGTGTCCTACCTTTGATGGGACGGACTACCCCTACTGGAAAAACAAGATGTGAATGCATCTTGAGGCAATTGACAACAATCTCTGGTATGTTGTGGGAAATGGTGTTCCCTCTGTCTCACCCTCACTGAACGCTGCCGATTTGAAGAGATTCAAGCAACTCGATTCTCAAGCGAAGAATATCATATGTGGCCATCTGAGCAAAGGACAATATGGAAGAGTGAGTGCTTTGGAAACTGCTAAGCTCATCCGGGACAGACTGTCCAAAGTAAATGAAGGAGTCTCAACTCAGTGTGACTCTCGAGTTGATGTTCTTCAAATCTCTTCAACCGCTTTAAAAGACTCGACAATGAAAATGTTCAACAAACCTTCGATCGCCTCATCGACATCTCAAATGAGCTTCAAGCGCTTGGTGCCATCGACATCACCGACCATGAGGTGGTGAAGAAATTGTTGAGATCGCTTGATTCCTCATTTGATACTCGCACCGATGATACAAGAGCGCTACCGACTACAAGTCACTTGATCCGGTGATATCCTCGAGAGGCTAAATACTCATGAGTTCCAAATTTTGTTGAAAAGAGAGATCTCTATGGTTCTAGCTATGGAAAATCACGTGCCCTCAAGGCCAAGGCTGTGTCTGAATCTGATTGTGAAGACTCGTAGTAGCCTTGGAGATCCTCAAGAATTGAGCGAGGAGCTAGCACCGCTCGTGAAGAAATTCCAAGTTCTCAAGACGTGGTCGCTGGAAAATCCTCAAGGAGCAGTGATTCCTCATCCAAAGGACTATAAGAGAAGACTATGCCACAAATGCAAGAAACCTGGTCACTACATTCAAGATTGTCCTTAGTGGGAAAAGGAATTAAAGAAGAAGAAATACAAGGATTACAGCTCAATGACGCTAAGAAGAAGAAGAAATCGTTGAAAATCTTCATCATCAAAATCCTCAAAGTCTTCTTCTCACAAGAAGAGCAGATCCAAGAAGGCTCGGGCATTCATTGGCAAGGAAATGGACTCAAGCTGAATCGAGGAACATGAGGAAGAGGAGGCATCAAGAATCCGAGTCCGTGTGGCGAGTCTGGCTCTCGCCATCGCTTTCGACAAGTCCATCTTCTACTCAAGAAAATGACCTCACCAACAAAGCTGATGAAGATAGTGATGACTACGCCCCACCTATTGATTCATGGCAAAGGGTGCCAAGGTACTCAAATATACCTCCTCCGAATCTAGTGAAAATGAATCGATGAAGATCTCAAGCCCAGCTACTCAAAACTTGCTAAGATTGTCAGAACAACAAAGGGCTTTTGAAAAGGTTCAAAACATGCTAGACAAAAGTGATGATATGTTGGGTGAAGAAATGGATCGCACTAAAGCCCTGACCGAAATCTTCAGAGACTTCAGCCTAGGTTTGACAAAGCCTTCAAGGTCATCATAACACTCTCTTGTCTCGATCATGAGAAACTTTCTTATGAATTTCTTCAAAGAAAGCAAGATCTTGAGAAGCTAAGAGTGAGTTATGAAGATCTTCAGAAGGAGCGCGATTCATTGCTAGCTCAACAAATCAGCGCTTCTCAGGAAGAATTTGTTCCTCCATGCTTAAAGTGCATTGAACATGAATCTGCTAATTCTTCACGTGAATGTTCAAATGCTTC
Source organism: Aegilops bicornis (assembly GCA_021605145.1). NCBI lineage: Eukaryota > Viridiplantae > Streptophyta > Magnoliopsida > Poales > Poaceae > Aegilops > Aegilops bicornis. Next base: position 506,703,163 of record CM038672.1, read on the forward strand.
AACTGTTACAAATTCTTCACCTGCCTCTGCTATCACTAATTCCTCATCCGAGGACATTGCTAGTATCACCGACGATGCAGGTTGAAGGAATTGTACATGACAGTATGTACAAAAGCCTCAAAGGGCATCAGACTCTTTGTGATGTGCTTAAAAGCAGATCCTCAACAGAATCCTAGGAAAGAGGGTATTGCCTTTGAGAGGAAACTCAATGCCGATGGAACATATTGGAAGCCCGAGCAAGACCCCAAAACCTCATGGGTTGCTGCAAAGGGACCTCCAGCTTGATCCATCTAACTTATCCGCTTTACATGTGAATCTCCTCATTCTTCTGATGAGTCATTTGACTCCAACTATAACCTGTTCAAAAATCAGAATGGTGAAGTATTTGCTAGATATGTTGGCACTAACTGCATGAACGGTTCCCCTATGAAGAAAATCTGGGTTCCCAAGAAGTGCCTTGAAAGTCTTCAGGTGAATGTCCTCATGACACCACCTGTGAAGAATAGGAACCCCAGATCAAACTCTTCATATGGACCAAATTCTTCATATGGATCCAAGTCCTCATACGGACCAAATTCCTCACATGGATCAAAGTCCTCATATGATTATCATCGTGCTAACAACTCGCTTTCGCAGGGTAGAGCTAAGGGCTGTGAATATGTGCATTATTCTTCAAACCAATATGTTCATAAGTCCTCGAATAATTTCTCTGCTTATTCATATGCTTACCCTAACCCCTCTTATGTGAAACGAAATGGATTGGCCTCTATGCCACCATTCTCATATGGAGCTCATAGAGTGATGAACTCTTTTCCACCCCTTCAGATGTGGGTGGTGAAGAAAAGGAACTAATCTCTTCTGCAGGGTCAGGCCTCCAGACGTGCTTTGACGTGTGAAGAATTTGCTGGGGGCCTGACAAAAATGCCTGAAAGGACGCAGGCTAATCATGAAGAAATGAACTTTCATTTCACACGTCCTCATACTGCTTATCTGTTATAACGCCTCGATGAAATTCATCTCGATGAAATTGATATCATATTCTTCATCGATGAAGTATATGAGATCGAAAGTTGCACTAATTCATCTGCAGGATGATCAACCCAAAGCCAATGAGTGGGTCCTCGATAGTGGGTGTACAAATCACATGACCGGGTGACAAGAATCTATTGATGAATGCTCCTTATCACCGTCACATCTCAAGCATATCATGTTTGCCGACAAAGGCAAAAGTCGTATTGGGTCTTGGTAAGGTTGCGATCTCTAAGGACATACACATGGACAAAGTCATGCTTGTTGAGTCCTTAGGATACAACCTCATGTCGATCTCAATGCTTTGTGATCTTGATATGGTTGTTGTCTTTGGCAAGTATCGTTGTGTTGTGATCATGGAAGTCGACAATTCCAAAGTCTTCAAGGCTTTAGGAGAGGAGACTTGTATATTGTTGATTTCTCTACAGACCACAACCAGCCGTGTGTCTACTTGCAAAAGCTTCGTATAGGCTGGCTATGGCATCGACGACTTGGTCACGTAGGCATGAGGAATTTGCACACGCCAGAAGAAGAAGCATGTCATTGGCATTGAGAATGTCAAATTCCTCAAGGATCACTTGTGTGGAGCCCGTGAAGCTAGAAAATGACCAAGGCCAAGCATCTAGCGAAGACTATCATGACCACTACTCGTCCATTCGAATTGCTTCACATGGACCTCTTTGGTCCTAATCATTACTCAAGTCACTAATGATGCATCTCTATATGGCTTTGTTATTGTTGATGATTACTCTCGTTACACATGGGTACACATTGTTACTTACATAAATGAAGTGCGTGAAGTCTTCAAACGATTTTCCTCGAGGGCTTCAACCAACTTTGGTGTGAAGATCGTGCACATCAGAGTGACAATGGAACTGAGTTCAAGAATTCGGTCTTGATGACTATCTTGATGAACTTGGTATTACTCATGAGTTATCTGCTCCCTATACTCCTCAAAGAAATGGCGTCGTGGAGCGCAAGAATGTAACTCTTGTTGAGATGGCTCGCACTATGCTTGATGAATACAAAACGCCTCGTCGCTTTTTGGATTGATGGAATTGATACCGCGTGCCACATCATCAACAGAGTATATCTTCACAAATTCTTCAAGAAGACTGCCTATGAACTCCTCACCGACAAGAAACCCAATGTGAGTTATTTCAAAGTCTTGATTGCTAAATGCTGGATTAGAGATCCTCATCACAATGCTAAATTTGCACCGAAAGCACATGAAGGTTTTATGCTTGGTTATGGAAAGGACTCAGACACCTACAGCCTTCAACAATGTTCTTTACAAGATTGTTGAAATCAGAGATGTGAGGTTCGATGAAACTAATGGCTCGCAAAGAGAGCACCTACCTTCCGTGATAGATGAACCAAAGACCGAGGAATCTATCAAGTTCAAGGCTACCGAGGATGTAATTCCTCTTGAAGAATCTCAAGAATTCATTCCAAAACGCGAAGAACGTTGAGCTGATGCACCAAGATAATGTCAAGAAAATGGTGTCAAGAAAATGCCGATCAAGTTCCTCGACGACAACCAGCTCATCCCTCGTTGCAAAAGAAGTGCAAGTTGACAAGATCATCAATGACATTGAAGCGCCAGGTCCTCTCACACGCTCAAAAGCTTCACATTTATCTAACTTTTGTGGGCACTATGCTTTTGTCTCAATCACAGAGCCCACTAAGGTAGATGAAGCATTTCTGGAGCCTGAGTGGATTCAGGCAATGCAAGAAGAATTACATCGATTCGAGCTCAACAATGTCCGGGAACCGGTCAAACGTCCAGATCCTCACAAGCATAATATCATTGGCACAAAGTGGATCTACCGCAACAAGCAAGATGAAAATGGCCTTGTGGTGAGGAATAAGGCACGACTTGAAGCTCAAGGCTACACAAACGTTGAAGGAATTGATTTCGATGAAACTTTTGCACCTGTTGCTAGACTTGAGGCTATTCACATATTACTTGCTTATGCTAACCATCATAATATCACTTTATATCAAATGGATGTGAAAAGTGCATTCCTCAATGGTAAGCTTGAGGAAGAAGTATATGTTGCTCAACCCCCAGGTTTTGAAGATCCAAAGAATCCCGACAAAGTCTCCAGACTCAACAAGGCCCTCTATGGCCTCAAACAGCCCCCCCGGGCGTCGTATGATACATTGAAGGAATTCTTCGTGAAGAATGGCTTCACACCCGGTTCACTCGACCCTACTCTCTTTACTAAATCATATGATGGTGAACTGTTTGTGTGCCAAATATATGTTGATGATATTATCTTTGGTCAGATCTTGACCAACGTTATAGTGATGAATTTGCCTATATGATGAGTGAAGAATACCAAATGTCTATGATGGGAGAACTAAAATTCTTCTTAGGTCTTCAAATTCGTCAACAACACAATGGCATATTCATATCTCAGGAGAGCTACCTCAAAGGTGTTCTGAAGAAATTCGGCATGCAAGATTGCAAAGGTGTCAAAATTCCTATGCCCACAAATGGCCATCTATGCACTGATGAAAATGATATTGACTTCGATCACAAGGTATACCGCTCCATGATTGGTTCTCTATTGTACTTATGTGCATCTAGGCCAAATATAATGCTTAGTGTTTGCATGTGTGTCCGATTTCAAGCTACACCGATGGAATCACACCATAAGGTTGTGAAGCATATTCTTCGATATCTAGCTCACACACCAACACTAGGATTATGGTACCCCAAGGGCTCTACTTTGATCTCATTGGATATTCTGACTTTGACTATGCTGGTGATCGTGTGGACCGCAAGTCAACATCTGGTGCTTGTCATTTCCTCGGACGATCTTTGGTCCGTTGGTCCTTGAAGAAACAGAATCACAGATCACCGCCATCTGCGAAGCCGAGTACATTGCTCACGGCTCTTGTTGTGCTCAATTGTTGTGGATGAAGCAAACTCTCAAGGACTACGGCATCAACGTGAAAAATGTGCCTCTCTCATCGTGACAATGAGAGTGCCATCAAGATTGCTCACAACCCAGTTCAGCACTCGAAGACAAAGCACATTCAGATTCGCCATAATTTTCTTCGTGATCATGTGTTGAAGGGCGACATCTCCATCGAGCATGTGAAGACTGAAGAACAGTTAGCCGATATCTTCACAAAGCCCTTGGATGAGAAGAGATTTAGCAAGTTGCGGTGTGAGCTAAATATCTTAGAATCTTCGAATGTTCTTTGAAAAGGACACACATCCTGACACTTATGCAAAATTGATGACTTAGATGTGCAACAAATGAAGAAACGTTTTTCTTCAATCAATGAAGAATAACACTCTAAGTGTGAAGAAATTAATGAAGAATTTGATTCTCGTAACCCTCGACAATTGTACGCGGTGTCCGAAATCATCATTCTTATACGGTGGGTCACGCCACCACCAAAATTGAAAATCTTCAATTTGAGTTTTTCCTCGCTTTTGAAATTCTTCAGTTTTTCAAATTCTTCAACTTTGCAAAATCTTCACTGCTTTCCGTTGTCTTTCTTCATTGACTATATATATATATATATATATATATATATATATATATATATATATATATATATGGGTTTATGTCCTCTACAACATTCACTTATGGCTATTTCTTCAAGTTGCTTTTTTGCTAAGTGAATGTGATCGGACCCTTCCCTCTATGCTATACTCAACCTGTCTATTCACAAATTCTTCATGTGAGTTCTATTTGAATCTCGTTCAAAATCTTCACTGTGTCCTTGTTAGTTGAAGAAATTGCGAGCGGAACTTTTAACTTATCTAATCCAAATTTTCGGCTTTGCCGCTCAAACCGTTCCGCATCCCACGATAAACTTATCTATTCACCCACGATCTAACACAATCTCCACTTTTCAGTATGTGGGTGACACATGTCAAGCGAATGAGAAGGGCCAGGGGCACGTTCGTCCAAAATCTTCTATTAACGGTTTTTCACCGTGGCTATATATACCCCTCTCCCTTCCTCACTTCCTTTACTCGCTCGACCGCTCTCTCTCTCTCTCTCGCCGAAGCTTCTCAAACCCTAAGCGCCGCTGCTACTCCATCGTCAGCCGGTGAGGAAGAGCTTCAATTGCCTCGACCTCGTCGCCGTCAGACTCGCCGACCGCGAAAATCTTCACTCCGCCGCCGCCGTAGCTGTCTTCCTCCGCCGAGTTAGGGCATGGGAGATCTGAATCGATTTAACTTCTAATCTACACTTCTCGGTTCGTCGTGTTCTTCGATTCGTAATTAAAAGTTACTTTTATTACTCGCTTTGATTCTCAAACCTTCTGAAAATCTTCAAAGGTGTTTATTCTTCAAATCTTCACACATATGAACACCTCAAACGGAATATGCTCTTGATTCGCTTTCTCTAAGCAATGATTTTTCTTCAAGATTCCTCAATTGTGTGGATCCTCGATCTATACAACTCGAACCTAAGACAAAGATCGCTTAGTGAAATTCTTCAAGGCTCATCCGTCAAATTCCTCAAACTAGTTCTTTTTTGAAAACCTTCTAAGAACGAGATATGACCTCTCCAAATTCCTCGCAACTATACTCTGCTCACGTACTCATGTCCGTCTTTGAATCACTAGGTTCTCATCAACTTAACTCATTTGCGGCGTTCCTCGAAGAAAAGTTGCATACTTCTTTAGAGAATTCGATTGTTCAAATTCCTCGGTGAAGAATATGGCGTAAGGAAAGAAGCCACGTAAAGGAGGAAAGAGGCCTGAGGTCATGACTGCTTTCGAGATACCTCGAGGACATATATACCGACTATTGCACACCGATGAAGCCAAGTTTGGCAAGGAAAACAAAAATCAGCGCAAGGTGCGATTCAGAGGATTGAAAGGAGATGGGCAAGGGAATGGAGGAGTATGAGATATGTTACTCCAAAGTACATGAAGAAATTCGTGACTTAATCCTCCATGCCCAAGAGCTCCATTGGCACCTGGCCAAGAAGCTGACCCCACCAGCATCAAGCGTGGTGAGGATTTTCCTGAAGAATTGGCCAAGCGCCAAGCCAAGTTGGCGAGACAAGCCAAAGAAGCAGAGAGGAAATACAATGAAGACTCACATCTGCTGCTGCCATCGAGGCCCCTATTCAGCCCTGTAAGATCAATGGCAAAGAAGCCAAGACAAGCCAAGTGCTTCACCAACAGTGCACTCACGGCCAAAATCCTCAGCAATGCCCTCACGGCCAGTTCCTCATGCTGCTCCTGCTCCTCCCAAACCCTCAACTCCTACAAAGTCCTCAGCAGCTCCTCCAAAGTCCTCAGCACCTATGCATCTGGCCACGTGCCAAAGGATCAGAGGCATCTCTATTGCCTCTGGTGTCTCAAAGAAGTTCCTCACCAGCACCAAATTCTTCATCAGGCCCCACTCTGCTGAAGAAAAAGGCAACTACTGGACGAGGTCCTCGGCCAAGTCCGAAGAAGAAACAGGTCGCCTTCCAAGTGCCATCTGATGATGAAGCTGATGATGATGAACCGACAAGAAAGGGCCGCTAGAGCCAAAGGCACACCTGTGCCACTGCTTTTGGATCCAAGGGCGATCCTCGAGTACATTGATCTCTGGCACAAGGATCCAGAGACACCTATGCCTGATTTTCATCTCGATACACGGACAAAGTCACATGTCAACCCATTTCATCTCCGAAAAGAAATGGAAATTTGAGAAGGCAAGGCAGATCAAGAAGGCTCAATTCAGAAAGAGAAGTTCACGAGGAAAACGTTGTCGTAATGACAACCGAGGAACTCCTCAAGATCCAAATTCAAATCAAAGCCCTAAGTGATAACTTTGATGCCTATTATGCTGATTGGCAGGAGCCAAAGTCAGATTTGTCAATCGACAAAGAAGTTCACAAATGTTGCAGCCCCAACGCAACAAGAAATTCCTCAGTGGAGCCTCCGCCACCGAAGAACATGCCAAGACCATTGATGATTTTAGCCCATGAAGACAATGCTAGTACCATGGCTAATGACTCCATTCCAACCGAAGAAATTGCTGTGGCATCCACTAGTGGTGCGGCCGAAGAAATCGAAGAAGTCAGGCAATCGCATCGATTCTACCGAGGAAATTCAACCAGATTCCTCAGCTCCTCCCGCGCCTACACCAACTCCAATCCTTCCATCTGCATCTGATGTGAAGAAGACCAAGGCTGCAGAGCGAGCTGCAGTGAAGAAAAGGAAAGCATTAGCTGCGTCAAATTCTTCGGCTGCGAAGAAAATGAAGCCAATGACCAACTCATTTGAAAATCCTATTGATGTTGTTCCAATTTCCTCCATGCCATCAAAGGACCTTGTTCCTTTTGGTGAAGAGTATGAGATCCCAAGCGGATCTGATGAAGACAATCATTCTGCTGCTTCGTCAGAGCAGATTGATGAAGAAATTGAAGTGGATGCAATCCCTTCAATACCAATCATTTCCTCGCCTATGCCTCAGTTCACAGCTGAAGAGGTTGGTGTTGAGGAAATTGAAGACGAAGACGTGGATATTGGATGCACCACGCCGTGATGAACGGCGATGACTTTTGGGAAAGTCAACATCCCAATTCTCCACTCTTCACCCCAATCCAACAGATTCCTCACCCCCGCTCCAACAGTTCAAATGGGCTCAAGAAACTCATCCCAACTCATCCGTGCATGAAGAAATTCCAGCCACTAGTGTCAAGAACCCGTCAGCCGATCCTATGAACACGCAGACTGCATATGAAGAGGAACCAGAAATTCCTCATCTGAAGAACACGAGATTACGATTCCCGAGGTCGTGATGCAACTCATCGACACTCCATCGCCAAAGCCAAAGAATCCATTCTCAACGAAGCAAAAGTTCAAGGCTGAAGATTTCTTCATGAAAGCATGTATTCTTCATCGACTACAACCCTTATGACTCTGCTCGCATAAGGAAGAGGCGCTTCGGACCGCTTAGTCAAGCCAACTTCTATTCCTCTCAGGTTATTCAACAAAGACAAAGTCTTCGATCATGCACATATTCCTCATGTGGACATGGAATCTCTACCAGGCTTCGAGCCAGTCCTCAGTGTTCTTCACGATGCAGGATTGCTGAATTTCTGCACTGACATCTGTGATTGGAATGAAGAACTCATTCTTCAATTCTATGCGACGCTGCACATCACCGGAGATTCTAAAGATGTGAACTCATGGGTATTGGACTGGATGACAGAAAATATTCACTACAAGGCACCAGCAACTGAATTGCTTCGTGCTCTCCCACTCAGTCCTCCCCTTGATGGTGCTTGTTGCATCTACAATGAACCTGAGCTTTCAAATCATTACATGCAAGTGCTGATGAAGCCTTTGAAGCCGTGATGTGCACCTCGAACCAAATTCTTCGTCAAGGAATTATCAGATGTGCCTCTTGACTGTCTATCGCATTCTCGACGAAGACAATGAGTCCTATCAAAGGCCACGACTCAAATGATGAAGAAGTTGTTGGCATCATGAAGAATATGCTTTTCAATATCATTCATGGCGTTCCGCCAACTTCCATTATTTCTTCATGAGGACTCGCAAACATTGCTATGTCACCTTTTGAGTGAAGCCTTATGCGCCTTGGATTATGAGGTTCATCAGGACAAGGTCTTCACTCAATTACAAGGCTGATACTCTGAATCACTGCAGCTACTTGCCTCCAATTGAAGTCCTCAAACGGACATTTTCCTCAGCTGATGACAAGGGCAAGGCAACTGATGTGATAGATGAAGGCATTCGTCCATTGGATGGTCAATTTCGCAAAGCTGCATCCTACTCCACCAATGATGACTCTGCCACACATGACTCTGCCGCCAATACCTCAGCCAAGCAAAATCCTCAAGCCACAAAGCACCTGTGGTGATGATCGATCGTGAGTTACTCCTCGGTCTTCATCGGAAGGTTGATCGCAATCATAAATGGGTCAAGCGTCGCTTGGTTCAATTCTTCACAACATGACCTCAACACACAATGCAAAGGAAGAAAAACCAATACTACCTCCATGAAACCTTCAACCACACCTGGCCTGTTCTTTCTAATGTCTACAACGCAGAAGAACTGAAGACAATGGGTCTCAAGGAAGAATTTGACTGGTCTGTACCTCCACCGAAGAAATTCAAGAAGGTCAAGGTTCCTTCCTTGGTAGCCAGCTCCAATTCTTCATCGCTACGACATCGATGAAAATGAAGACTTGGGCGACATGGCGGCAGCCCTACTACGACAACCGACCCCGACAACGCCGGGCGCTCCTTCATCAACTTGAAATTCTTCAGGCGTTAGTCCTCAGTTTCAATCCTTTTGGTCATTTGATGACAAAGGGGGAGAAATGTGAGTTAGTCTTCAAGCGGGTCTACTATATGGGCGTTTTTTTGCTAAGTTACAACTCTCGTTCTTCTGAAACTTTATTGGATCGAGTTATAATCTTAAACCCGATGGTGCTCTGATACTTTTGATGTGGTCCTCTGCATGCTTATTCCTCATTATATGTTAATACACGCATGTCAACTACATCACCACCATATTTCATCATGCATTTCAAATTCGTCATATTATATGTCAAATGCGTGTATGAATTACAAGATATAGGGGGAGATCTCCATGATTCAACTCTTCAAATTTGCAATGCCTCAAAAGCAAAATTCCTCACTATGCACATCTTCAGGGGGAGTTCTTCTATATCTTGCAATCAAATTCCTCAATATCAGTATTTACACTTCATATGTTTATCCCCATTGAAAACTTAACCTATATTGTCATCAATCACCAAAAGGGGAGATTGTAAGTGCATCTAGTGCCCCTTAGTGATTTTGGTGTATTGAAGACTTATAGGTTAAGGGACTAATGTGTTTATGAGTGTACACAGGTCTATAAGTCTATGAGGAGTTTGATATTTACACGTAAAGTCGACCCTAAAAATGAAGTTCTTCGATCAAGACTTTGATATTCTCAAGACTTTCTCAAGACTTTGAAAGTGAAGAAATTGGTGTGACCTTGAAGACTTGGTATTCATTTGAGGAATATGAAGCGTGAAGACTTTTGTTTTCGTAGTTTCGCTTTCTCTTTCTTGAGTCATAGGAAACACCGTCTTTGTTAAAGGGGTCGAGGAAATACTAAGGAAAAATTTCCATGTGATGCTCAACTCAAAATCCTACACCTACCAATCCCTTCGAGTGAAGCCTTTGGAAATCTCATACGATTCACCAATTTCTTTAGTGATGAGATGAAGTTCTTCCGGTCGCCGAGGAATTTGTTCGACCGAGGAGTTAGGAATTCACCAAAGGCGGATTGCCTACACAAAGTGAGGAACATGATAGCCCCGAGGAATTTGAGAGTCAAATTTCCGATCATGATGTGTCTTGGCCAGCCTATCCCAAAATATCTTATCCACCTAACGGTCATATCATTGAAGGGCATTTATGTCTTATCATGTCGGGCTGCTCCCTAGGCTATAAATAGTCACCCCTACAACCACTAGCTGGTTGGCTGCTCCGAGAGAACTTGACACTTGTCATTTGAGAGAAACCCATCCTCCGAGGACTTTGAGCGAAAATCATCGAGTGAGGAAAAAACCCAAAAACCAAACCCCTACAAACCCAAAGTGATTGAGCATCACTGAAGAGATTGATCCTGCGTGGATCCGACGCTTGTTACCTTTGAAGACTGTGCTTCTTCCAGACGGTTAGGCATCATGGTCTAGAGCATCCAAGAGGAATTGTGGATCACCGAGTGACCAAGTCTGTGAAGGTTTGGAAGTCGCCTGAAGACTTACCACGAGTGATTGGACGAGGTCTGTGTGACCTTAGTTCAAGGAGAATATGGTGAGGACTTGGTGTCATGAGCTGCGTGCTCAGCGACCGGGTGTCCGGACTGTGTGTCCTCGAGTTTAAATACTCAGTCCGCCCAACCAGACGCATTAACCGAGACAACAGCTTGGAACTGGTCTACCAAATCATTGTCTTCACCAACCTAATCGGTTCTATTTCCTCAACTCTTTCATTTCCTCATTACAGTGTTGAGTGTTTGTTCATATCTGTGTTTGAAGACTTTGATCAAGACTTTCTCAATTTCCTCAGTTCAATTCTTCACCGTTTGTCTTCATCTTGTGCTATCCTGTGTTTACGCTTTCTGTACTCTTTGATTGTCTTCATTTCATCATGATGACCATGCCCGCATTCTCTTATGCTTACTTCTGAGTACTTATTCCTCTGCAAGTAGTTCTTCACTTAGGAATTTCCTCACCGGAAAATTCCTCATTGAAGAATTCATAAAAATCGCCTATTCACCCCCCCTCTAGTCGATATAACGCACTTTCATCTCGTGGTAGATCAACTCTTGTAATACTCATATTCATCAAGATCAATCAAGCAGGAAGTAGGGTCCGAACCTGGGTAAACATCGTGTCCTTTGCCTCCTTTTACCATCCACCTTAGACGCACAGTTCGGGACCCCCTACCCGAGATCCGCCGGTTTTGACACCGACAGATAGCATTGTTCTGTTCATTACTCTCTTGTGTTACATTGCCAGCATATTCCATGTGTCAATTCGCTTTCGCTGCAACGTATCATGTTGCGCATTTTTCGCATTTACGACAGTAAGGAGCCTTAGGTCGTGGTCTTTCACTCGATGATGCCGTTGGAGTTGATGGACTCACTTTATCTTCCAAGCCTTCCGCTGTTATCGTATTAGATGGCCTTAAGCCATATTTATCGTAATAAGTTCTCTTTTGAGACATGCGATGTAATAAGTGTGTGATTGCTACTCATATAAATCCTTCAAGTCATCAGGCGTGTGAGCATTACCGATCCAGGGATGACACTGATGCATAGAGATCAGACTGTTTGAGGTCTGGTCGCTACAAAGATGGTATGAGAGCACACACTGACTATAGGACACGGCCACTAAGCTAAAGCCCTAGATCACTACTCTCTTCTCATTTCTAACTCCTCTTCATTTTCTACTCTTTAGGATGGCGGATGCAAGGATCAAGTTCATGCAACCGGATGAGGACACCCCATTTGGACACCACTTGAAGGAAGTCACTAGATACCTGAACATCGAAATACCAAGCTTCACCGAGACTTACAACGCCACTTTACCAGAAGAGGAGCGCTGGATGATTCAAGTTCAAGTTCCAGGAAGGACATTCACGCCAGTCACTGAGCCCATAGAGTTTTCCTTCGATGCCCCAACCTGGAGTCTAGGAAAGAGTATGGCAGCTCACATCACCATGGGACGCATTGGAGAAGTTTACCACAATGATCTCAAGGATACAATCTACCAGATTTGTGGGCGCCGAGATGAGCAATGGGAGATGATCAGCACTAGGAAGGATAGATCGATTGCCTCTTTCATCCATGAGTTAAACCAGCACATTCGACGCCAGGAGAACCAGATGTGCGCAGGCATGGCAGATTTGAAGAAATAAATGACAAGGATCACGGAACTGGAGGAAGAACTCAAGGCTACACGCGAGGATTATATGGAGGAAATCGTCGTACTAGTGGAGAAGAATGACAACCTGACCAGGATGCTAGGAGTTTTCTTGGGAGACCCTACGCCAGGACGAGAAGATGACAGTTCCACTTGCCCGGAGAACTACATCATCATCAACGACACCGACTCGGACCTTGACGATAGCGATGATGACTATGTTGATGAAGCTGGAGCAGATATCATGGAGTCTTCGACCGATCAATTTTTCTAGTAGACCACCAAATCAGTAGTAGTATTCCACCATGTATATAGCCTAGTCCAAACACTTTTGTAACGATAGTTCTAGACCGATTGTATGCCCTTGTTTGATTTGATTGAGTGATATGTTTGTGTTTGTCTCATGTGCACATGGGTAGTGTTTTCCCTCTAGACCTCATTCTATTCTGTTTTCTCATCTTTTCTAAACCCCCAGATGCCTCCGAGACACGACAATGGATTTGCTTTCCCACGGGAGCTCACTCAGTTGATCCAGCAGCAGAATGCATTGATGCAGATATTAGTCCAGAATCAGAACCAAGGGAACAACAACAACAACCCACCACCACCCCCACCAGTTGACCACTTAGCTCGTTTTCTTAGGCTGAATCCACCGGTGTTCTCTATTAGCACCGAGCCAATTGTTGCAGATGATTGGCTTCGCAAGATTGAAAGGGAGTTGACCACTGCAGGATGCACAGATGCGGAAAGAGTGTGTTTTGCCGCACATCAGCTTGATGGACCCGCCGCATCTTGGTGGGAGAATTTCATAGTCACTTACCCTATTGACACTGTGACATGGGACCAGCCCAAAGAAGCTTTTCAGACCGCCCATGTTTCAGCAGGAGCTATGGCCATGAAGAAGTGTGAGTTTCGCAATTTACACCAAGGAGGGCGCGCTGTTGGCCAATATGTGGATGAGTTTAGTAAGTTAGCATGTTATGCCCCAGATGACGTCGCTACAGATGCAACTAAGAAGGAGAAGTTTCTAGAAGGACTGAATGATGAGATGAGCATGCAGTTGATGGTGGCAAATTTCAATAACTATCAGGAGTTGGTGGATAGAGCTCTCATGCTCGAAGGGAAGCAGCAGCAGATTGACAGCCGCAAAAGGAAGTATGGACAAGGGAAGTACAATTCTGGAGCCTAGCAGAGACCCCGTTACACCCCGAATTCAGGAGGACTTGTTCATAACCATGGAGGCCACACTCATAATGGAGGAATTTCGCACCATCATAGTGGCCCCAAGAATGGAAATGGTAATGGAGGAAGTAGCGGACAGAACCGTTCCAACCTGGCAACACCCGCCAAGAAGGATCTAAGCCACGTGACTTGCTACAAATGCCAGAAGACCGGACATTACGCCAATGAGTGTCCTGAAGCTAAGAATGGAAACGACAATGGAAGCTCTGGGAAGAAGCCCAACCCTTTCACCAGGGGACAAGTGAACCACGTTAACATGGAGGAGGTTGAAGCCCAGCCAGATGCAGTAATAGGTAAGTTTTTGGTTAAGTCATTTACTGCAATGCATTTTTTTTGATACCGTGCATCGCATTCATACATATCAAGGGGATTCGTGGATAAGTTTAAACTGCCAACCCAAGCCCTTAGGTCACCCATGTTAGTAACCTCGCCAGGAGCAGAGTATATGGCTAGCCTATGGTGTGATCGGTTACCATTAAGGATTGGTAACTACTTGTTCCCCTCAGACCTAATAGTATTGGAGTCACAAGGATTGGATGTGATATTAGGCATGGATTGGTCATCGAAGTATGGAGGGAACATTGACTGCACCAGTAAGTCGATTTTGCTTACCACCCCAGAAGGAAGAAGGATCAAGTATGTATCCCGGCATGTGCCGAATAGGACTCAAGTAAATTCCTTTATCGTGAGTTGTACAGAGGAAGTACCGGTGGTGAAGGATTTTCCTGATGTATTTCCGTAAGAGTTGCTGTGCATGCCACCAGATAGGGACATTGAGTTTTTGATTGAGCTTTTGCCGTGCATGTGGCCTATATCTAAGAGACCGTACAGAATGCCCGCAAAGGATTTAGAGGAAATTAAGAAGCAGATTAAGGAGTTACTAGATAAAGGTTATATCTGCCCAAGTTCGTCACCTTGGGGATCCCCAATACTTCTAGTGGAGAAAAAGGATGGATCGTTGAGGATGGTTGTTGATTATCGAGGATTGAATGAAGTAACGATCAAGAACAAGTACCCACTGCCGATGATCAATGATTTGTTTAACCAGCTGCAAGGAGCAAAGGTGTTTTCCAAGATCGATTTGCAATCAGGGTATCACCAGCTGAAGATTCGAGAGTAGGACATACCTAAGACAGCTTTTACAACGAGGTACGGGTTGTATGAGTATACCGTTATGTCATTTGGTCTGACTAACGCACCTGCCTATTTTATGAACATGATGAACAAAGTGTTTATGGAGTTTTTGGATAAGTTTGTTGTGGTGTTCATTGATGACATTCTGGTCTACTCAAAGAACGAAGAGGAACATAAAGAGCATTTGCGTTTGGTACTTGGTAAGCTTAGAGAACATCAGTTATACGCCAAGTTCAGCAAGTGCGAGTTTTGGCTGAAGGAAGTTGGATTTCTTGGACATGTTATATCCGGAGAAGGAATAGCAGTAGACCCCACCAAAGTAGCCACTGTGACGAATTGGGAGTCACCCACGTCAGTTGGAGAGATTCGGAGTTTTCTTGGACTCACTGGATATTACCGGAGGTTCATTGAGAATTTCTCAAAGATTGCAAAGCCCATGACGGAGTTGTTGAAGAAGGACACCAAATTCAATTGGACCAAGGAATGTGAGGCCAGTTTTCAGGAGTTGAAGAGACGCTTGGTTACATCACCAGTGTTGATTCTGCCAGATCAACACAAAGATTATGAAGTGTATTGTGATTCTTCTCGTCGAGGACTTGGAGCCGTACTTATGCAGGAAGGAAGAATTGTTTCATATGCCTCACGACAGCTTAAACCCCATGAGTTAAATTATGCTACGCATGATTTGGAGTTAGCAACCGTAGTGCATGCGTTGAATACATGGAGACATTTTCTCATCGGAAACCATTGTGAGGTATACACGGATCACAAGAGTTTGAAGTATATCTTCACGCAGAAGGAGTTGAATCTCAGGCAGAGGAGATGGTTAGAGCTAATAAAGGATTATGATATGAGATTGCATTTTCATCCCGGAAAGGCTAATGTAGTAGCCAATGCGTTGAGCCGAAAAAGTCATGTCAACACACTCATGACCGGAGAGTTACCCAAGGAGTTAGCAGAAGACCTTCACGAGCTATGTTTGGAGATAGTTCCAAGAGGTTATGTAGCAGCTTTGGAGATTCGGTCTACCTTGATGGATAAGATCAAAGAAGCTCAGAAGACGGACAAGGAAATTGCCGAGATAAAGGAAAGGATGAGTAAAGGAAAGGCTAAAGGTTTTGTGAGGATGAGCACTATACCTTATGGTTTGAGGACCGCGTTTATGTGCCAAATGATCAGGAGATCAGGAAGTTGATTCTGCAAGAGGCCCATGATTCGCCATATTCGATTCACCCAGGAAATACCAAGATGTATCTGGATATGCGGAATGAAGAAGGATATTGCAGAGTATGTAGCAGTTTGTGATGTATGTCAGAGAGTGAAGGCAGAGCATCAGAAGCCAGCCGGATTGCTACAACCATTGCCGATACCCGAATGGAAGTGGGATAAACTAGGCATGGACTTTATCACAGGATTACCCAGGACTCGTTCGTTTGACGAAGGTAGCCCATTTCATCCTAGTAAAGACCACTTACACCAGTGTTAAGTTGGCAAAGATATACATGACCAGGATCGTATGTCTGCACGGAGTCCCAAGAACCATTGTATCAGATAGAGGAACCCAGTTTACCTCAAAGTTTTGGAATCAGTTGCATGAAACTTTGGGAACCAGGCTAGAGTTCAGTACAGCTTTTCACCCACAAACGGATGGACAGACTGAAAACGAGTCAATGCAACTGGTTTCTCCTCCAGAATCTGATTGACTCTTTTCACCATCCATCCGTCTCGGGTGAAAAGTCAGATCAACTCTAGCTTGGTTCCCAAAGTTTCATGCAACTGATTCCAAAACTTTGAGGTAAACTGGGTCCCTCTATCTGATACAATGGTCCTCGGAACTCCATGCAGACATACGATCATGGTCATGTATATCTTTGCCAACTTAACACTGGTGTAAGTGGTCTTTACTGGGATGAAATGGGCTACCTTCGTCAAATGATCGACTACAACCCATTATTCTGTTCATTACTCTCTTGTGTTACATTGCCAGCATATTCCATGTGCTGACGCATTTTCGGGCTGCAACGTATCATGTTGTAGACTTTTCGCATTTACAGTAAGGAGCCTTAGGTCGTGATCTTTCACTCAGTGATGCCGTTGGAGTTTATGCACTCACTTTATCTTCCAAGCCTTCCGTTGTTATCGTATTAGATGGCCTTAAGCCATATCTACTGTAATAAGTTCTCTTTTGAGACATTCAATGTAATAAGTGTGTGATTGCTACTCTGTTATAAATCCTTCAAGTACTGTGCGTGTCAGCATTACCGATCCAGGGATGACACTGATGCACAGAGATCAGACTGTTTGAGGTCTGGTCGCTACAACCGGTAATGCACATCCAGGCATTACCAACTTTGTGTGCTACCAAACGTCACAACATAACTGGGTGATTATAAAGGTGCTCTACAGGTGTCTCTGAAGGTACTTGTTGGGTTGGCATAGATCGAGATTAGGATTTGTCACTCTGATTGTCGGAGAGGTATCTCTGGGCCCTCTCGATAATGCACATCACTATAAGCCTTGCAAGCAATGCAGCTAATGAGTTAGTTGCGGGATGATGTATTACGGAACGAGTAAAGAGATTGCCGGTAACGAGATTGAACTAGGTATGATGATACCGACGATCGAATCTCAGACAAGTAACATACCGATGACAAAGGGAACATTGTATGTTGATATGCGGTTTGACCGACAAAGATCTTCGTAGAATATGTAAGAGCCAATATGAGCATCCAGGTTCCGCTATTGGTTACTGACCGGAGACGTGTCTCGGTCATGTCTACATAGTTCTCGAACCCGTAGGGTCCGCACGCTTAACGTTCGGTGACGATCGGTATTATGAGTTTATGTGTTTTGATGTACCGAAGGTAGTTCAGAGTCCCGGATATGATAACGGACATGACGAGGAGTATCGAAATGGCCGAGACATAAAGATCGATATATTGGACGACTATGTTTGGACTTCGGAAAGGTTCCGGGCAAGTTCGGACAAATACCGGAGTACTGGGGGGTTACCGGAACCCCCCGGGGAGTGTAATGGGCCTATTGGGCCTTAGTGTAGAAGAGGAGGGGCGGCTAGGGCAGGCCGCGCACCCCTCCCGCTCTAGTCCGAATTGGACAAGGAGGGGGGCAATGCCCCCCTTTCCTTCCCCCTCTCTCCTCCTTCCCTCTCTCCTACTCCTACTCTTGGAAGGGTTGGAGTCCTACTTCCGATGGGAGTAGGACTCCCCTTGGGGCGCGCCTAGGAGGGCCGGCCTCTCCCCCTCCTCCACTCCTTTATATACGGGGGAGGGGGGCACCCCATAGACACACACGTTGATTATTGATCTTTTAGCCGTGTGCGGTGCCCCCCTCCACCATAATCCACCTCGGTCATATCGTAGCGGTGCTTAGGCGAAGCCCTGGGTCGGTAGCAACATCATCACCGTTATCACACCGTCGTGCTGACAGAACTCTCCCGCGAAGCTCTGCTGGATCGGAGTTCATGGGACGTCACCGAGCTGAACATGTGCTGAACTCGGAGGTGCCGTACGTTCGGTACTTGGATCGGTCGGACCGTGAAGATGTACGACTACGCAACCGTGTTCTCATAACGCTTCCGCTTACGGTCTACGAGGGTACATGGACGACACTCTCCCCTCTCGTTGCTATGCATCACCATGATCTTGCGTGTGCGTAGGATTTTTTTTGAAATTACTATGTTCCCCAACATTATATGCATGATCTCTTATAGCCTCGTATTTCTTCTCTGATATTTGGGTTTTGTTTGGCCAACTTGATATATTTATCTTGCAATGGGAAGAGGTGCCCGGTAGTGGGTTCGATCTTACGGTGCTTGATCCCAGTGACAGAAAGGGAACTAACACGTATGTATCATTGCTACTAAGAATAAAAAGATGGTATCTATGTTTATGCAATAGATAAACGGATCTTGTCTACATCATGTCATCATTCTTATTGCATTACTCCATTTTTCCATGAACTTAATACACTAGATGCATGCTGGATAGCGGTCGATGTGTGGATTAATAGTAGTAGATGCAGGCAGGAGTCGGTCTACTAATCTTGGACGTGATGCCTATGTAATGATCATTGCCTGGATATCGTCATAATTATTTGAGGTTCTATCAATTGCCCAACAGTAATTTGTTTACCCACCATTTGCTATCTTTCTCGAGAGAAGCCACTAGTGAAACCTACGGGCCCCGGGTCTTCTTTGTCATATATTTGCCTTGCGATCTATTTTTTCTTTGCATTTTTATTCAGATCTATTAAACCCGAAAGGGATTGACAACCCCTTTAACACGTCGGGTTGCGAGGTGTTGTTATTTGTGTGCAGGTGCTGTTTATGTTGTATTGCTTGGTTCCCCTAATGGTTCGATAACCTTGGTTTCTTCACTGAGGGAAATACCTACCTTCGTTGTGCTACATCATCCCTTCCTCTTTGGGGAAATACCGACGTAGTCCTAGCAGATAGGAGCTTTTCTGGCGCTGTAGTCGGAGAGCGATCAAAAGGAATTTCTGGCGCCGTTGCCGGGGAGGATCTTCAACATATACCAGGTTCCTAATCACGAATCTCATCTCCTCGCAATTTACATTATTTGACATTTGCCTCTTGTTTTCCTCTCCCCCACTTCACAAAAATTTGCCGTTTTACTCGCCCTCTTTTTCGTTTGCCCTTTTCTCGTCAGATCTCATGTTTGCTTGTGTTGCCATGTGCTTTCTATTTGCTTGCATCTTTGCTTGCTAAATATCTATTGATATGGATCCTCATCCACTTGCTAATCTTTTCAAAAGATCCAATTATGATGAACCTATTCCTAGTGAATTGAGTTCACTAGATTATCTTTATGAAGTTTTGCTTGAGATTCGTCAATCTAAAAATTGTGACGAAGAAATTTGTGAAGTGATTCATGATATCTTCTTGAATGAAAAGCATGATTGCAATGATTTTACTATAAATTCTATTAATGTCAATTTTGCTAATAATATGCAAAACCCCAAGCTTGGGGATGCTAATTTTGCTATGACCACTACTTGTTGCAATGATCATGATTGGGGTGATTCTTCTTATGATCTTGAAAATTTATTTAAGCCTCATGATGAATATGTTTGCAATAATATTGAAAGTGGGCTTGGAGAGGTCATGAATTTATTTGATGATCCCACTATTTTGGAAGAGTGTCAACTTTGCATGCATGTGGATCATAAAAAGAAAATTTTATTTGATAGCTATATTTTTGATTTATTTTGACTATATACTGCAAGGCAACATCCTCACAGTTCTTTATTGATAAAGAACTATAGAAGTTATAAGATTAAAAATTTACAAGTAAAATAGAAAGGAACATACTTACAAAGAGATCTAAGATAGGGCAGCTATCCAGGAAATTATGCTATCTCTATATTTACATTTAATTCTATGAGCCAAAAGAGAAATGTCATGGATAAAATTCCTCCTCCAAGATCTAAAGGAAGGCAGCTCCTTTCTGAAGATCTTCCCATTCCTTTGTGTCCAAATATTCCATGTAGCAGTGAAGACAACCTCTGTGAAAAAAAGGAAGACCAAAATCCCTCCTAGATGATAGAGCCATCTCATATGTAGTCTGGTTTGGTTGAACAATCCAAGAAATACCAAGGTAGTTCCAAGCCCTTTGACTGAAATTGCAAGCAAAGAAGAGATGGACACGGTCCTCATGAGAAGCACAGTGGCATAGAACACATGTATCATCCTGTATGATCCAGTGTCGGCGCTGCATCATATCTCTAGTATTGAAACGGTCCATCAAGAGGAGCCAACCAAACACCTTGAACTTGACCGTGCATGAACATTTCCAGATCCATTTAAAAATGGGATCAACCACCAGGTGGGAGAAGCAAGACTCATAGAATATCCTTGACTTAAAATCTCCAGATTTAGATGGCCATCTCCAAATGTCTTTCCTTTCCTCATCCAGGTTGATCAGTGGCAGCAGAGACCGGAGTTGGGTGAACTCAAGGTAAGCCTCCGACGACAGAGGCAGATGAAAGTGATCAGAGGCATCAGGCCGCTCCATAAAATCCTTAACTGTGATCGTATCATCAATCAAAAAAGATGAACCTGTGGGAACCGCTCATGCATTAGGACAACATTATTACCCAGCTGCCATCGATCAAGCCAGAAGACCACCGTGTTGCCTGCATGCACTTGTGAAACAGATATCTTGCAGAAGTTATCATATAAATGCATGACATCAGGCCACCAAAAAGAGCCACAACTCTGTGTGACTTGTGGCATGGAGGAGGCATAATAAGTGTCCCATATTAACGTGACCCAAGGCACGTCTACCTTGTTAAAAAACTTGAAGAGGTGCTTGAGCAACAAGGCCTCATTTTGAATTCCCAAATTAAGAACACCCAGACCACCGTACTTCTTAGGCTGATAGACCAAATCCCAAGCAGCCAATGATTGGCGTGGGTTATCCGTGTTCCCTCTCCACAGACATTGTCGCATGATTCTCTCGATCTGCTGCAATATGCCCTTGGGAAGAGAGAGTGCATACAAGAAATAAATTGGCATGGAACACAACACCGACTGAAGCAGTTGTAGACGGCTCCCTTGATTTAGGAGGCATGAGGATGCAGATAAATGGCACTCAATGCGATCAACCAGAGGCATTAGGTCATAGATCGTAGGTCTAGAAGTTCCCATGGGTAACCCTAGATATGTGAACGACATGGAGCCAACATCACACCGGAGCAAACTGGCGACCCTAGTGCCCTCCTCATCACTCATATTGATTGGAATAAGGGAGGATTTACTGAAGTTGACTCTCAATCCTGTTGAAGCCGCAAAGGTGTCAATCATCTCCTTGAAGGCGATGAGTTGGTCGTCGACCGCAGGTAGGACAATGAGGGTATCATCCGCATATTGGACAACCGGATAATCATTGGAGCTGGTTGGGATTGGTAGTGAAAGAATGTTCCTAGAGCACATCTCGTTGACCACTGACTGGAGCAAATCAACAGCAATCACAAATAATAACGGAGATAAAGGGTCCCCTTGATGAATGCCCAGTCTGCAGACAAAGTGATTGGCTGGCACACCGTTTAAGAGCACAAAATAAGATCCCGTAGACAATATGCTATTAATCCAGCTAGTCCAACGATTATCGAAACCCTTGCATTGCAGGATTCTGAGTATAACTTCATGCTCAATTGTATCGAATGCCTTCGTAAAATCAAGCTTGAGGAGGAGGATGGGACGCTTTGAAGCTTTACATTGATGAATGTATTCGAAACACCAAGCCAGACAATCTTGAATGGATCGACAACGAAGAAAACCATATTGATTGCGATGGATACATCTCAGGATCACTTTCTGAAGACGATTAGCCAGCAGTTTAGTTAAAAACTTCAAGCAAGTGTTGGTCAATGAGATGGGCCGAAAATTGCCAACAACTTCAGGGCTTAACTTCTTGGGGATAAGGGTAATTAAGGAAGTATTAAGACATTCCAAATTGCATCTCCCCTCATAAAACTCCTTGACAAGCTGCAGAAAATCCTCCTTGAGGATAGGCCAACACTTCTTTAAGAACAGTCCAGTAAAGCCATCGGGACCTGGTGCACGATCAGTTGGCATGTTCTTAATTACAAACTCGACCTCAGAATCCGTGAACGGCTGGGATAAATCCTCCAGACCATCAACTCTCTCAATTAATGTGTCCAAATCAAATCCCATTTGAATTCCTTTAGATTGGCCCATACGATGGTTGAAATCTGACCAAAACATTCCAGCCAACTGCTGATGATCAGAGACCACCTCAGCTGCCGAATTCTTGATTAAAGAAATTGTATTCCTCCGGAACCTTTCAGTGGCCATGGTGTGGAATTTTTTTTTGAATTTTCCTCACCAACTTTAATATTTCTGATTGTACAATGTTGCTTCCAATACACAAACTACCAGTGCAAAATATCCTCTAGATGCAATTTTACAATTCGCCTAAAATTTAATTTAGGCCAACTCAAAGGCCTAATCTCCTCCAGCCCATCTAAGAAAAGAATGATTTTGTTGCAATCAGAAATGAGCGCCTTAACTGTGGACAGATTTAAATGCCATTTCTTGAGGGCATACCAGAGAGCTTTAAACTTAGCAGATATAGTTAAAGCAACAGAGCATCTACCCACCGACCTGTTCCTAACCTCAGCAACACATTCATTAAAGCCAGGTAAGTCAATCCAATAATTTTCAAAGCGAAAAACCTTAGCCTTAGGTATGGCAGTGGCAATCGTGACCATGCAAGGCACATGATCGGAGGCAGTACGTGCAAGAGGCAGAACTAAGGTGTTGGGGTGATCAGAGGTCCATGCAACCGAAGTGAAAAACTAGTCAATTTGTTGAAGTAGAGGTTCAATTTGCATATTTGACCATATGAACTGTCATCCTTTGATTGGCGGCTCAACAAGACCCAAGTGGCTGACGATTTCATTAAACAGAAAGATGTCATTGACATTACCACCAGGTAAATTAAGATTTTCAAGTGACCGCATAAAATTAAAATCACCCAAAAGAAGCCAGTTATCATCACAATTAATGTCAGGATTGTATAACCACTGCATGAATTCATCACGGGCTGGACCCTGACATGGGCCATAAACAGAAACTAGAGTCCAAACTTTAGAGGTATGTTTAGAGCGGAATTCCATAATGATACCATAAGGTTTTGCCTCAATGAATCTGCCCTCAAAGAAAGAAGAGTTCCAAATAATGACCATACCAAACAGGTTACCAATCGAAGGCATATAAGAAAAATTATCCAAACGACGTGGACAAAACCTCCTATACCTGTGGTCAATATGCATACACTTTGTTTCTTGGAGACGGACCACAGAACAACCACTTTCACCAATCTTTTGCTTAACAGCAAGTTGTCGTGCTTCAGAATTAAGGCCACACACATTCAAACATAAAACCTTCCAGTCTTTAAACCCTTACTGATTCATTACAAATCAAAACAAAGTGCAACAAAAGTAGATCATGCAATGACATACACAGACTAGCTAAGCAGAGCGATATGACATAGTTCCATACATGAAAACATAAATAAAGATAGATGGCGTTTAGAACGGTACGCCATGGACCAAAATGCTGCTTGATGCAACTAATCATCAGAACTCTTGCTGCTGGTGGATTTAGCTGGATCAGCCACAAGCTTATCCGCGATGATCTTCTCAGGAGCGATGCGCAGGCGAGCCCCAATACGCTGAAGATTGGCAATAGTAGTTGGGGGAGGCACGGGCGGGTTCTCATCAGACTGAGATGACTTGGTCTTGCGCTTCTTCAAAGTGTGAGGAATCCTGTTGGGGCTAGGGCCACTGCTTGGTGCTCTATGATATCCATCACGTAAAGCACTAAGACGTACGCTGCGGTGAACCTCAGTGTCAACCAAAATTTTAGCAGTCCTTGACTTCTGATCACACTTCATGGTCACTTTTGGGGTAGCAGTGAACTCAAAGGATTCGGTGACAGGTTCAGAGAGATCGTCAAAGCAGAGAGCCCTTGCGACTGGCCATTTAACTGGTGATGTATGGCGAG
Organism: Aegilops bicornis; assembly: GCA_021605145.1. Classification (NCBI taxonomy): domain Eukaryota; kingdom Viridiplantae; phylum Streptophyta; class Magnoliopsida; order Poales; family Poaceae; genus Aegilops; species Aegilops bicornis. The sequence continues at coordinate 506,727,570 of CM038672.1, forward strand.
CAAAGCTGCAAGAGGAGTCAGACACAGGCTGCAGAGCTAAACTGAATCCAGTGCCATTGTAGCAGAAGTCCCAGGGGCGCTTAGCAAGCAAGAGGGTCCCAATTTCAGACTTGAACACAAGCTTTGGAATCTCAGCAGTGCACAGAGACGGCATCATCTTCTCGAAAGAACGCTGTCACTGCATGACAGGAGGCAAGACAGGTCCAAAAACAGTGAGCACCTGCCCAATATGCAGAGGAGGTTGTTGTGGTCCCATTGGGGGCTGGTAAACAACCACATCAGCAGCATCAGGCACATTGTTAACTGAGTCATCAGATACCTGCAGAATGATTGATTCCTGGGACTGAACCTCTTCGACTTGTTCTTGCTGAACAGCATCATGCACTGGTGGGATATCTTCCTGTGGCTGCTCATTGACAGGTGGTGGCACATCGTTCCACCCAAGCTCTGGGAATTCTGGCATAACCCAGTTATGATTCTCAAATTGCATATTTCCAGGCATGGGATGAGGATTGCCATTGAAAGGCATGGGATCCTCATCGGCTGGCAGCACATCAGCAAAATCAGCAGACAAGATGTAAACAGGTCCAATCCAAGATATCCTAGCCCCACCAAAGTCAGCGTATTCACGATAAACGACATCCCTTGGCACAAGTGATGGAGCCAAAAACGACACATAAGCCAAAGTACGGACCAGCATCGGGTCATCTTGGTGCCAGTGATGAAAGCGGCCGAAAGTGCTAACGGCATCAGCAATATACTGTGTGCGTCTGTAATCCAAAGGCACACCTAAAATCATGATTCATCCACGACGAAAACCCTGGGTAGCTCTGTAGTTTACACCCTCATCTTGCGGAACAAAGTGAATGAATCTATGATTGCCCAGATCATAGGGAGGGTGATCAACCAAAGCTTGTCTAGCAGCAGCACTACGAAAGCGGAAAAGCCCAACCCCTTGAATCCATGGCTGAGCATCCAGAACCGCCCTCCCAAGAGTGTTAACAACGAAATCACATACCATGTTACAGAAGATGAGAATCTCTTCAGGCAACGGAGCCGGCTCGACGATGGCGATGGCGTAATCCTCATGCTGACGATCTGGAGCCACCGCCGGCAAGAAGAAAGTGTGGGGAAGGCAAAGTGGACCGCCATCAATCACGTCGAAGCCCGGAGGAGCAAACTTCATAGGATCAAGTGGGAAGTTGGCCATTGATGGCACCGAGTCTGCAGCGGGATTGGATGGGAAGCTCAAATCTGTGGTGTGGCAATGGGGAGGTGTGGTCGGCGGTGGCATAGTGGGCGGCGGAGGAGGCATTTTGGGTGGTGGCTCTATGGGCAATGGTGGAGGGGATGGGGTGGCAGACTTGACGGGACTGGGCAATGACCCAACAATGCAGGCTAAGGTAGAAACCGAGGCGTCGGCTGGAGATATTCCTGCTGACCGACCCGGAGAACCGGCATTGACCCGCGGGACCCACTTGTAAGTTGGAGAGGGGGTAGAATCCAAATAGCCCTTGGCCCGGTGACCCAGCCGAAAGCATCTGCGGCACCTAACTCGACTAGTACACGAGTTGGTTAAATGCATCATAGATAAGCAATTCTGGCACTTCCAAACTTTAAACACCATATCATCAATAAGATCATTTAACCAATCAGAATCAGCAGAGGAGTCTGTTACTAGATTATCTTGTAGTATCTCGTTGCGTGAGGCAACTGGAGACAAAATAATATCTGGAGAGCGCAATAAGGGTGGAGATTGGGCTTCGATTGATGTTGCATGGGCCGTAGCTACTACCTAGGCTGGAGATCCATGCAGGGTTAGGGGTGCAGGCCGATTCAAGTCACCGATGCTGACGTTGGCCCCATGCTCATGCAGGTTCACGTCTGAGCTAGTTGGAGCGGCCACTGAAATCCCGGCCGGAGATTTAGCACGGACGTTGACCGTTCCAAAAATGATGGGCGGCGACGCCACCGTCCACTGGAACTCGGTCGCCGGCGGCGAGGGGAGAATGACTCGCTCACGAGCATTAACGGAATAACCAACGTCAACAATTGTATCAACACAGCGCTGCATAGCTGGGAATCTATAGCCCTTGCAAACATCATATTGTTGGAAGGTGGCAAAAGAAAGTTTCTTCTTCGTCGATGAACCAGATTGCAAAGAAGGTTTGCTAGGAGGCTGATGCATGGTAGTCATACCAAGGGCGGCACGCCTTTTGGAAGGACTTATTAAAATCCACTCCGCATCACATTCTTTCTTCCAAATGATAAACTCACGTTTCCAATTAGGGCCACCATTTCCCCAGAGATGGAAATGGCATTTGAAACGCATGCAGGCAAACGAACGCAATTATAGAATAAAAAGTCCAACTCATTTGCAAGAAATAGTGAATGAGAATACCTTGTCTGTAATGAGCCGAACAGACAAATCAATTGCTGATCCACCAATAGCTGCTTCCAACACCGCCGCCACCGAATCATCATTAAGGCGGAAATCATGCCTGCTGAAAGATACGGCCATGATGAATCGGCCCGTGTCATCCGTGGGGTGGATGCATTTCCCATAAGATCTGAAAACCTCATCCGCAAAAGCCAGTCCTTTGGAAAAATCCAGATCCAAAGTTGATCCACCATGAGAACCCATATGAGATGGGTATAAGGAGGTAGATCAGAGGAAGCTGGAGGAGATGAGTGGAGAGAGGCCAAGATTCACTAGTTGGAGGGGGAGATCGCCGGAGAGCCTAGGGCATGGGTGGGAGGGGAGGTGGAAGAGCCATCTATAAAAACAAAGTTGTTGATGATGGTGTTCCTCACGGCAACTATTATTTATATTGTTGAATTTGATTATGATCCTACATATAATTATTATGAGAGAAGAAAATATGGTTGTAGAAATTTTCATGTTACTAAATTTCCTCTCCTTGTGTTGAGATTGTCAATGTTTTATTCCTCTCCTTTGCATATGCTAGATGTTTCTTGTCTTGATAATTTGTTTTACTATAAAATTCCTATGCATAGGAAGTATGTTAGACTTAAATGTTTTTGTCACATGTTTCATGATGCTCTCTTTGTGTTTCAATTATTATCTGTTGTGTGAACATCGTTGAAATATTATGCCTAGCTAAGGGCGTAAAACTATAGCGCTTGTTGGGAGGCAACCCAATGAATAAAAAATATTTTTGCTTTTTGCTTTCTGTTTTTGTGTGTTTACACAATTATGCTATGGTTATGATTGTGTTTTTTGTGTTTTAATTATTGTTTGTGCCAAGTAGAGCCTTTAGGATCTTCTTCGGTGATAGTTGCTTGATCTTGCTGAAAAAGACAAAAGCTTTGTGATCACGAAAATAATTTTCATAAATCACAGAAAAGTTCTTTTGACCTGATTCTTTTTGCAGAAGATTAATATAAAAATTAGCCTAGTCATGCTAATTTGGTAGAATTTTTCTAGTTCCAGAAGTATTCGAACAAATCAGATTTCTACAGACTGTTCTGTTTTGACAGATTCTGTTTTCTTTGTGTCGTGTGCTTATTTTGATGGCTCTATGGTTTTATTTGATGATTTTTTGCCATAGAAAAGTTGGAATACAGTAGATATAATACAAAAACAAAATATTAATTGGTTTGATACAGAACTTATAGTAGTGATTTATTTTTCTTATACTAACGGATCTCACGAAAAGTTTTGTTGAGTTTTGTGTGATTTAAGTTTTCAAGTTTTGGGTTATCTTACTATGGATGAAGGAAGGATGTAAGAGCCTAATCTTGGGGATGCCCCGGCATCCCAAGCTATCATCCAAAAATGAGAAACCAACTAAGCTGGGGGATGCCCCCGAGTGGCATCCCCGCTCTCTTCCAAGAATTATCAGTATTTTACTCGAGGCTATATTTTTATTAGTCACACGATATGTGTTTTGCTTGGAGCTTCTTGTATGATATGAGTATTTGCTTGTTTTATTTTGTGTTTTAAGTCATCAATTCTTGCTAGACACACCTTTGAGAGAGCCAAAATTATATCATGACTTGTTAGAATTTCTCTCTGTGCTTCACTTAAATATTTTATGAGCAGGACTTGCTCTAGTGCTTCACTTATATCTTTTTGAGCACGGCGTGCTTAGTATTTTTGAAGAAATGCTCTCTTGCTTCACTTAGATTTATTTGAGAGTTAGTAAAATTTTGAAGAAAATCTCTCTTGCTTCACTTAAATTATTTAGAGAAAGAAAATTTGTTATGCTCATGATCTTCACTTATATTTGCTTGAGCTTATGAAAAGCAACACATGAAAATTAGTCCCAAAGTGATAGATATCCAAGAAGGATAAAGAAAAAGAAAAGAAAAATGTCATGAAGATCATTGGACAAAATAAACTTGATTCTTAGTAATAGTTTTGAGATATGATGATGTGATATGTGAGTTATATTGATGAGTAATTGTGCTCTAGTAAGAATCTTGGTGTTAAGGTTTGTGATTCCCTATGCATGCACGAAAGTCAATAGTCATGCAATGAAAATTATATCCTACTTGTGGTGCATTATTCGGTGTTAATTATGCTTAATGCTTTCTTATGAGATTATTCGTTTTTTGGTTGGTCGCTTCTCAATCTTTTTGCTAGCCTTCATTTTGCACTAAGTATGATCTCTACTTGTGCATCCAAAATACTTTAAACTAGTTTTGCCACATGAGTCCACTAAATCTACCTATATGCGGTATTCTTTTGCCGTTCTAAGCAAATTTGCATGTGCCATCTCTAATTTTCAAAATAAACTTCTCTTTTGTGTGTTTGTTTCTCTCGCGGAACGGTAACGGGTGGCTAATATTTTCCATGCTGGATGTGTTATTCTCAAGATGAGTGTTTATTCACTTGTCATTGCACGAGAGTAAGGCAAAGGTTTTAGGGATACCCAGTCCCGAATTGCAAAAATGAATTTACTTTATGTTGTAAAATAATAAATTCCTTGGAAAGTGTTGGTATGGAGGGCACCCGTGGATACGGTTAGCCATGGAAAGTGAAAGAATGGTGGAAAAATGAATAAACTTTATTTTCTATTTGGGAACCGCCTATGGCATATCTAGCAGGAAATTATTCGGAACTCTGAGTCGTTTTCGTTGGTGGGATGGATACACATCCCAAAATGTTTTTATCTCTAATTTTTTTTGCTTTGAGCTCTGGCACCTCTACAAATCCCTACTTCCCTCTGCGAAGGGCCTTTCTTTTACTTTATGCAAATTTTATTTTTATTTTGAGTCTCCATCTTCTCTCATAAAAAGCACCAACTAAGAGGCAATATGATCCTACTTAAGTATAGGGTGTAGGTAATACTCGAGTGTGTTTCATGAATGGATCAATGTTTGAGCATGATGGGCTAGGGATAACTTATTTTAGCGTTGATATATGAAAGACATGGTTGCTTGTTGATATGGTTGAGTATCTAAATTATTATGTCAAAACTAGACTATTGCTTTGAATCACATAAAAGTCCAAATGTCCATGCTATAAAGAAAAGAATATGATATGAGATGATAAACAACACTCCACATCAAAAATTCTGTTTTTATCACTTACCTACTCGAGGACGAGCAGGAGTTAAGCTTGGGGATGCTGATATGTCTCCAACGTATCTATAATTTTTTATTGTTCCATGCTGTTTTATTATCAATATTGGATGTTTTATAATCATTTTATATCATTTTTTGGTACTAACCTATTGACATAGTGCCAAGTGCCAGTTGTTGTTTTCCCATATTTTTTACATCGCAGGAAATCAATATCAGACGGAGTCCAAATGCAACGAAACTTCACGATGATTTTTTATGGACCAAAAGAAAGAAGATGGGCCCTGGTTGCACCTGGGGGGAGTCTCGAGGAGGGGACAACCCACCAGGGCGTGCCAGGAGGCCCATGCTCGCCATGGTGGGTTGTGCCCACCTCGGGTGCCCCCGGACCACTTCTTTGCTCTATAAATACCCCAAAAATCCCAGAACCCTAGAAGCGTTGAAGAAATATTCATCCAGCCGCCGTAGAGTCCAGAACCACCAGATCCAATCTAGACACCATCTTGGATGGGGTTCACCACCTCCATTGGTGCCTCTCCGATGACACGTGAGTAGTTCTTTGTAGACCTTCGGGTCCGTAGTTAGTAGCTAGATGGCTTTCTCTCTTGCTGAATTCTCAATACAATGGTCTCTTGGAGATCCATATGATGTAACTCTTTCTGCGGTGTGTTCGTTGGGATCTGATGAACTTTGAGTTTATGATCAGTCATTTCTTTTTATATCCATGAAAGTTATTTGAGTTTCTTTGATCTCTTATATGCATGATCTCTTATAGCCACGTATTTCTTCTCTGATATTTGGGTTTTGTTTAGCCAACTTGATCTATTTATCTTGCAATGGGAAGAGGTGCCCGGTAGTGGGTTCGATCTTACGGTGCTCGAACCGAGTGACAGAAAGGGAACTGACATGTATGTATCGTTGCTACTAAGGATAAAAAGATGGGATCTATATCTACGCAATAGATAAAGGATCTTGTCTACATCATGTCATCGTTCTTATTGCATTACTCCGTTTTTCCATGAACTTAATACACTAGATGCATGTTGGATAGCGGTCGATGTGTGGAGTAATATTAGTAGATGCAGGCAGGAGTCGGTCTACTAATCTTGGATGTGATGCCTGTGTAATGATCATTGCCTGGATATCGTCATGATTATTTGAGGTTCTATCAATTGCCCAACAGTAATTTGTTTACCCACCGTTTGCTATCTTTCTCGAGAGAAGCCACTAGTGAAACCTACGACCCTCGGGTCTTCTTTCTCATATATTTGCCTTGCGATCTATTTTTCCTTTGCATTTTTATTCAGATCTATTAACCCAAAAATACAGAAGTACTTTGTTGCACTTTAATTTATTTGCAATCTATTATTTCAATCTACTACAATTTTCTGGGATCGTTACCCGAAAGGGATTGACAACCCATTTAACACGTCGGGTTGCGAGGTGTTGTTATTTGTGTGCATGTGTTGTTTACGTTGTGTTGCTTGGTTCTCCTACTGGTTTGATAACCTTGGTTTCTTCACGGAGGTAAATACCTACCTTCGCTGTGCTACATCATCCCTTCCTCTTTGGGGAAATACCGACGTAGTCCTATCGGACAGGAGCTTTTCTGGCGCTATAGTCTGAGAGCGATCACATGTCTGCTTTGCCACCCACGAAGCACATGTGTGCTATATGGGACGCATTTGGTAGTCTACATACAACCCAACCAGATCTGCGCGGGATGTTTTTGGGCCGTTTGGTTGCCTGCAAGCCAGTCCGGCTCGCATCGGCACGGAACTTAAAGCACCCCATAGCCTGGCTCGCTGGGAATGCTCGATTCTGCCGTTTCCAGCTAGCCAGGCTGAGTCGGGCAGAAAATGAAGACGCAACGTAGGGCGTGGTGCAGGGAGGATCCGATCGGAGATGGCGGGAGGGGAAAATCGGCCGAGGCAGGATGGCGCAAAATATACCCTCACCACCCCATTTACTCGCTCACCCCTAGCTGTAGTACAAGCCCTCCTCTGTTATTATCACTAGCGACGGCTGTCGGTGTCAAAACAGGCGGATATCGGGTAGGGGGTCCCGATCTGTGCGTCTTAGGCTGATGGTAACAGGAAGCAAGGGACACAGATGTTTACCCAGGTTCGGGCCCTCTCGATGGAGGTAAAACCCTACTTCCTGCTTGATTAATATTGAAGATATGGGTAGTACAAGAGTAGATCTACCACGAGATCGTAGAGGCCAAACCCTAGAAGCTAGCCTATGATGGTATGATTGTAATTGTGATCGGCCTTCTAAGGACCAACCTCTCCGGTTTATATATGCACCGGAGAGGGCTATGATTTACATGGAGTCGGTTACAAGGAAGGAAATATAATATCCGGATCGCCAAGCTTGCCCTCTACGCCAAGGAAAGTCCCATCCGGACACGGGTCGAAGTCTTGAGTCTTGTATGTTCATGCTTCAATAGTCCGGACGTTGTATACAGTCCGGCTGTCCGGATACCCCCTAATCCAGGACTCCCTCGATGGCGCTTTCGAACCAAGCTTCAATGACGATGAGTCCGCGGCAGATCTTGTCTTCGCATTGCAGGGCGGGTTCCTTCTCTGAGTACTCCAAAGTAGTTATCGAACACTTGAACCGTGTCCGGATCAACAAAATGATCTTCACATGCCACCGTAGAGAGAATGGTATTTCACAAATGCAATCTGCTGACAACTTTTTAGGCAACACGACGTGTCATTACGGCCAGGTCATTATTCGAACCATTTTCCCACAACTAGCCACAGTGCATATTGCGAGGCGGTTTCCTTGACACGTCTTGTCAAAGCAGTGATCATGTCCCCTTATCACGGGATTCTCATCAATATGGGTACGGGTAATCTCACCACATCATCAATCGTGGCTCTTGGGAAGCAAGCGATTCCCAAAGGGCAAGTGGGGAGGCACACCGCTTTCGTCGCCTCTATAATGGGATACGATTTCCCCATTTTTACCCACGCCTTCTTCCTCCTTTGCCCACTCTTGCCCCCTCGAGCTCCAGCACCCAAGCCCAAGTCTTCTCCGCACAGCTAAACATGTCTGGAGCAGGAGGCAAGTGGGTGGCTTCCACCGTCAAGGAGAAGCATATCGCAAATCTGTGGGCGGCCGGATACTTGGCCGCAGACATAGCGCACCGGCTACCGGATGCTGGGCAGGTCATTCCAACCCCGGGACCCCACGAGAGGGTCGTGTTCGTCGCCCACTTCGTCCGTGGACTGGGGTTTCCACTTCATCCCTTCGTCCGCGGGCTCATGTTCTACTACGGGCTAGATTTCCATGATCTAGCCCCGTATTTCGTCCTCAACATCTCAGCGTTCATCGTCGTATGTGAGGCCTTCCTCCGCATCCGGCCTCACTTCGGCCTATGGCTGCAAATCTTCTGCGTGAAGCCGAAGATTTTAAGCGGCCAGCAAGCGGAGTGCGGAGGGGCCATGGTGGGCAAGATGCCTAATGTCACCTGGCTGAATGGCTCCTTTGTGGAGACCGTAAAAGGGTGGCAATCGGGGTGGTTCTACATCACCGAGCCGCGCGGCGCCAACTGGGCGGCGGCCCCCGAGTTCCGATCCGGAGCCCCCATGCGGCTCACCTCCTGGGAAAAGAAGGGCCTGACTTGGGGCGAACCTACAGAGCTGACCGGACTCCAAACCTGCATCAAGAGCATGAAGGACAAGAACATAAAGCTTGTCAACGTGATCCAGGTCATGCTCGTTCGCCGGATTCTGCCATGCCAAAGGCGGGCATTCAATCTGTGGGAGTTCGTCCCGGCCGAACACCAGATGCTTCAGAGGCTCTATGGCATGAAGCACAAGGACGCGTGGAAGGCGTTGTTTAAGGCCTCCGAAGTACCTCCCCCCACATCCGAGGACCTTGAGACTTCATGCAGCCTTGCCCCGTGTCCGGTGAGTTTTAGGACTACCACCAGATTCGGGTTTTCCCAATACATTCATGGGGGAGTCTTAAGTATTTGTGTATATTTGATCAGGACTATGTGGAGGCAGCGGAGCAGATTGACTGTCCGGCTCTGCTGCCAGAAGATCCAGCTGATGCTCTCTTGGCAGAGATGCTGATCCCGGCGCCCTACAAGGCATCGGAGAAGAAGGCCGAAAAGAAGGCCCCGGGGACCAGGAAGGGTCTCCGGCGTAAGGTTGTGCCGGAAGCCTCGTCCGAAGAAGACGAGGCGCACTCCTCCCCCGAAGAGGAGGAGGAGGAAGAAGAAGAAACTGCCCCATCCGGAAAGGAGGAGAGGCCTGAGGAGACGGGCCGTGGGGCCGGGAGAGGCCCTCGACGCAAGGCCGTCATACCCACGTCGTCCGATGACGATGAAACAGATTCCTCCCGCGGAGGCGGGGGGGAAGCAAGAAGAAACTCTACCTCCCTGCACCGGGGAGGAGAAAAGAGGGAAGCCGCCCCAGAGGGGGAGGCTGGGACGCCCAAGAAGGGAAAGACGTCCCTTCCGGACTACTCCACCACGGCCGCTCATAGAGAGGAAGGGTGGCTGCCCAGGGGGAAGCCCCTGGCGTGATCGTAAGTGTCCGCACTCTACCATGATTTTACTTGATAGTTATTTAATAACGCCAAACATATATGCAGTCCGGCCAGGGCTCATCCGGAGGTGTCGTCTTCGGATGGGTCTCTGAGCGCTTCAGAGATGAACTCGCTCCCGACGGCCACCACTCCTCAGCCTGTTGATGACACGGAGGTGTTGTCCCGAAGGTTCCCCGAGCGGGGGGAGGCGACCCTGGAGACGCCCCAAGGCGGAGTTCTAGATGTCGGACACGCGGGGTTCAAGATCCCCGTGGATCGCATCGATGAGAGCCGCAGCAAGGCGGACTCTCGACCGAACACTATTCCGGAACCCTTAACGGTTCCGGATTTAGGCGGGCAGCCCCTCGTCAGGGAGGGCGAGCCGTCTGCGTCTTGAGACTTCCGCCACGCCAGCCGGGCGCCAGATAGTCCGTGGAAGCGCTTGAGGCACTTCCATGGATGACGAGCACCGCACTCTTATGAGTGCGGTGATTCAAAGGTTATGTCCGCCAAAAGCGGACTAACCGAAGCTCGCACAAGCCTCTGACGGGCTTCGAGGTAAGTAATAAAAATGTGTGATATTACCACCCGATAGGTAGTAGCCCCTGATACTCTGTTTGGTGTTCGGAATGAAAAGCCAAACGAAGGGTCAATTATAATCCGCAGGAGTCTAATAAGCGTTTATGTGAATAAGCAGGCCGTGCTGCTTGCCGCTGCTACCCGCACAGCCGAGGTTGCCGAACTAAAGCGGGACCTTGAGCAGGCACAGGGAGAGCTCGACCTCACGAAGAGGCGGCTCGAAGAGAGCAAAGGTGAGTGATTCTCCGCTCTTATGTATGTAAAGATAGGTAAAATTGTTTAGTCTGACGACAAAGCGTCGTGACTGTGTGACAGGGTCCACCGCCGAAGTGGCGTCCCTGAAGAAAGCGCTATCCGAGGCCGAAGACAAGGCGGCCTTGGAATGCAGAGAGCGCAAGAAGCAAAGTGCTAGAGTGGGCGGGGTACTGCAAGAGCTCCAGGACCTCGGCAAGAAGTTCGAGTCCGTGGAGCATGATCTGAAGGCGAAAGAGGCCGAGCTTGCGAAGGCCCTTGTGAGTATGAAAGACGCCAAGGCCAAAGCCGAGAAGGCACAGCAGGAGATCCAGGAGGCCAAAAAGATAGCGGTGGGTAAGGAATTCTTTGTGCAAAGCAAACATGTGGAGGAGGCGTTTCTTTTACTTACTCGAATTCGGAGCTCTCTAGGGGCATTCGCAGATCTGCCACGCAGCATATCGATGTCATGGAGTTCTACCGTGCCCAGGAGGGGAGCTCAACGAAGAAGCTGTTCTGGTCCCAGTATTTTGGGGCCGAACATCCAACGCCTCTAAGTGACCAATCAAGCAGTTGGTCGAACTCCTGAGGCGGTCAAGTGTCTATGAAAGATTTCATAGTCCGGATGTGGCCTGGTGAGCCCTGCCCACTAGCTACTTTGGCCTGATCAAGCGGATGGTGAATGCCTGTCCGCGGCCTGAAGTAATCAAGCGATCCGTTTGCATCGAGGGTGCCCGCCGGGCCTTTGCCCGCGCGAAGGTGCATTGGGGCAAGCTGGATGCGAAGAAGTTGGTGAAGGACGGTCCGCCGGAGGGCAAGGAGCATCGCCATCCCGAGAAGTACTATGATGGCGTTATGAAGGGCACCGTCTCGTGGCCGATGAATGTACTAAAGACAAGATCTTTGACTAAATGTACCTCTGCCACTGTTGTAATTTAAGGATGAAGTTGCCTGTGCTATGTAGCACTGTTTTGATTTAAAATATTACCATCTGTGCGGCTGTTTATCAAATTCTGAAAGTAGGCCAGTCGTCGGCTTCCGCCCCCACGCATCTAGTACCGGGTGTTCTCGAAAAACCTGGATACTCTTTATCCAAATGTTTGGTCCCTTAAGGAGGTATCCGCGCATAACAAGGCAATCGGACTATGCAGCTTTATAACTTTCACTTAGCCATAGAAGTCTATAATTTTAAATTTCGGCGAAGCACCTAGAATTCGGAGGGCCGAATTGGGGCGCTATATATGCCTAAATCGGACAAGGCCGACTCATCTCCTAAAGCGGAAAAAATCTTTAAGGATTTTAAGACCTCTCGAACAGCGACCAACTCTTGCCTCATCATGCCGGGCCGCTTTTTGGCTTTCTCTCGAGGTGCTCGTCCGGAAGAACCGGGACACAATCGCGATAGTTCTCCCTCAAGGCTACCTTAGCCGATATAACGGAACGTAAGGTACCAAACAAGGGAGCCGGGCTAACCCAATCAGAGACCCAAGACATGATTCGGAGCTGATGCATATAGTGCTATAAGTTCGGTGCCGCCTTTGTTCAAAGTGTTCGCACTTTATTTGCCATAGAACAGGGCACCATAGGAAACCCCTCGGCAAACGGACCGTGCATCAAGTGTACGGATGCAATATCACGTAAACATTTGTAAGAAAATGTTCAAATAAGAATAATGAGTCGACGCTATATATAATCTCCCATTGATGAAAATACGTTTAGCGTATGTTTACAATGAATGCATTAAGCGGAGATAAATAGGACTATTTAACATGTCCTATCCGAGGTAGGCCGCGTATGGATATATAAAACAGGTATAACGATCGCAAATAGATTCCACAGGTGTTTCTTCATCTTGTGAAGCCTGTTGCCTCCTTGGTTTTCTCTCCTATGTAAGTCCAGCAATCAGGCTCTACTGAAGAGGCTGCTCTAAAGCAGTGTCCTAAAAAAGAAGAAGGACGGATTATGAAGGTATGTGGCGGTTATCCCGCACTGTTGACTGAGTCGTTGTTGCGCCTCCGCCTACGCCCATGGTATCTTGAGTCCGTAATTGTGTATGCGTGGCATGAATGCTGCTTTGATGGGGCTTAAGCGGAGGCCGGACTGCTAGTCGCGCTCTTGGCGTGCCTGATGATCCTGTTGCGGGGTGCTCCGGACTCTCTTGACGGTGCCCGGATTGGTTTGTCGGAGGAGGACGCATTGTACTTCCACCGCGAGGGCTGCAGTATGTTCTTCTGTTCGGAGAGAGCGGTCCGTATTTCCGTTCACTGTTATGACCCCACGTGGTCCTGGCATCTTGAGCTTGAGGTATGCGTAGTGTGGTACCGCATTGAATCTAGCGAATGCGGTTCGTCCGAGCAGTACATGGTAACCACTGCGGAAAGGGATGATGTCGAAGATTAACTCTTCGCTTCGGAAGTTATCCGGAGATCCGAAGACCACTTCCAATGTTATAGAGCCCGTGCGACGGGCCTCTACTCCAGGAATCACACCTTTAAAGGTGGTTTTGGTGGCCTTGATCCTTGAAGGGTCAATGCCCATTTTATGACCGTGTCACGATAAAGCAGGTTCAAAGGCCGCCACCGTCCATAAGGACGCTCGTAAGGTGGAATCCATCGATGATTGGGTCTAGGACCAATGCGGCCGAGCCGCCGTGATGGATGCTAGTAGGGTGATCCCTAAGATCAAAAGTGATCGGAAAAGCTAACCATGGGTTGAATTTGGGGGCGACTGGCTCCATCGCATAGATGTCCCATAGTGCCCGCTTCTGTACCCGCTTGGGGATGTGCGTGGCATAGATCATGTTGACCGTTTTCACCTGGGGGGGGGGGAATTTCTTCTGTCCCCCATGTCCGGACGTCGGGGATCCTCGTCATCGTCGCTGTGCAGCCCCTTGTCCTTGTCTTCGGCGTTTATTTTGCCGGCCTGTTTGAATACCCAGCAATCTCTATTGGTGTGGTTGGCTGGCTTGTCCGGTGCCATGAATTTGGCACGAGCACTCCAAAGATGCGGTCCGCATCGACGGTCCCTGATTATTTCTTTTGAACGGCTTCTTCCACTGACCGGGCTTGGATCTGCTGAATCTGGCGTTGACTGTCGTGTCTTCAGTGTTGTCTCCGTTGTTCCATCGCTTATGTCTTTTACGCCGTGGCTTGCCGTTATTGTCACGGCCATCCGAAGTGCCAGAATGTGGCGTAGTGCTGCTGCGAGCCAACTAGCTGTCTTCGCCCGCGCAAAAGCGGGTCATTAGTGTTGTGAGAGCTGCCATGGACTTGGGTTTTTCTTGGCCGAGGTGTCGAGCGAGCCACTCTTCACGGATATTATGCTTAAAAGTCGCCAGGGCTTCGGCGTCCGGACAGTCGACTATTTGGTTCTTTTTAGTTAGGAACCGAGTCCAGAATTTCCTGGCTGACTCTCCGGGTTGTTGGGTAATGTGGCTCAGGTCATCGGCGTCTGGTGGTCGCACATATGTGCCCTGGAAGTTGTCGAGGAATGCGTCTTCCAAGTTTTCAGAATCGCCAATGGAATTTCTTTGGCAGGCTGTTTAGCCAGTGCCGGGCTGGTCCTTTGAGCTTAAGGGGAAAATACTTGATGGCATGTAGATCGTCTCCGCGGGCCATGTGAATGTGGAGAAGGAAATCTTCGATCCATACTGCGGGTTCTGTTGTGCCATCGTATGATTCGATGTTTACGGGTTTGAACCCTTCTTGGAATTCATGATCCATTACTTCGTCAGTGAAGCAAAGGGGGTGTGCGGCGCCTCTGTGCCGGGCTATGTGGCTACGCAGGTCAAATTTCCCTGGGTGGCTATGTTCGGCCCGGCCGGACTTGTTGAAGGTGTATCCGGCGTGATGGTCGTTGTAGCGTGCCGAGGCGCACCCCCGCGATTCGTAGATCGATCTTGGCTGTCCTGTTTTGTTGCCCTAGGCCGTAGTATGTTGGCGTGGGTGTGTTGGCAGGTATGAGGATTGATATGCCGTTTTATCCCGGCCACGAGGTGGTCGGTCAGCTGTATGGTGCTCGAGTCCGTATTCCTCGGCTGCCAGGACTTCAGTCCATCTATCTGTGAGCAGGTCTTGATCAGCTTGGAGTTGCTGCCGCTTCTTTTTCAGCTCCTCGCAGGTGGCTATAAGCCGGGCGCTTGAAGCGCTCTGCTCTACGGGATCCTCAGGCATGCCGAACTCGTCGTCGCCGAGGCTAATCTCGTCTTCGGAGGGGGGCATGTAGATGTCCTCCTCCGGGTATTCGTCTGTCGCCTTTTCTTCTGGGCTGACCTGCTCATCCTCCTGTTTGGCCTGCTCGAAGGTGGGCTAATCATGGTTGTATTCTTCTTCGGAACCATTCGGATTGTTTTTGTCTCCTGGGCCGGTATTGCTGTGGCGGGGCTTGGAATGGCGCCGACGACGCCCATTCTTTGCTTTTCTCCCTGAGGTTTTATCCTCCGTTGCCTCATCGCCATTTGTTTCCTTCGGAGTGTCCACCATATATATATATCATAGGAAGAGGTGGCTGTCCACCGCCCAGTGAGCGGTGGTTCATGTTCTTCTCCTGCATCGTCATCCATACCGTCGATTTCTTCAGAGTCGAAGTCCAGTACCTCGGTTAAATAATCAACCGTGGCAATGAAGTGGGTGGTGGGTGGGTAACGAATTCCTTCATCGCCTGCCTCCCACTCGAGCCGGACATAGTTCAGCCCCGAGCCTCCTGACAATGAGTGAGACTTTAATGAGTCCAGCATGTCGCCAAAGGGCGAGTGCTGGAAGATATCCGCAGCGGTGAACTCAATTACCGGAGCCCAACCTCGCTCGGCTGGCTTGGGAGTCGCCGGATCGAACCCTCGTCCGGATCTGAATCCAAGGGTCCGAGTCCTGTGTCACCATAGAGGTAAGACCCGTGTTCGGCTCCATCGCCGATGAGTGCGTGACCTGCGGGCGGGTCCATCCCTCCGCCCTAGGGCGGTGCAGCCTGCCGCGGATTTAGGTCCGAGACTCTGCGGGGTGATACCCCGAGCTTTGTCCGACAGCAGGTCTAAGCCATGCTCGTCGTGACTGTTCGGTGCTCCTGGCGTAGGCCCGAATCCATCAAAGATCAAGTCTCCGCGAATGTCCGCCATGTAGTTCACGTTTTCGAACCTGATCTGGTGGCCAGGGGCGTAGCTGTCGATCTGCTCCAGACGGCCAAGCGAGTTGGCCCGCAGGGCGAAGCCGCCGAACACGAAGATCTGTTCGGGGAGGAAGGTCTCACCCGGGATCGTGTTGTTGACGATGACTGGAGGAGCCATCGAGCCCTGTAGCGACGACACAGAGGAACTCTCAATGAAAGCACCAATGTCGGTGTCAAAACCGGCGGATCTCGGGTAGGGGGTCCCGATCTATGCGTCTTAGGCTGATGGTAACAGGAAGCAAGGGACACAGATGTTTACCCAGGTTCGGGCCCTCTCGATGGAGGTAAAACCCTACTTCCTGCTTGATTAATATTGAAGATATGGGTATGTCGGCGTTCTTGAACGGGGGTCCCCAGACTTGCCTGCCTGCGGCATGCGGCGTGGCTCAAGTGGGGGCCCAGCGCGGCCCAGCTTCATCTGCTCAAGCTCAAGACCCTCGCGAGGGGCCAAGCCTCGCGGGGTGGACGACAGGAACCTTCCTCAGGAGCAGCCTCGTCAGGCAGGCTCACGAGGAGGCGGAGAGATCAAGGCAGGGTACCTCACGAGGGTGCCCCGTGACGCAAGCCATGACGATTGAGGCCAGGCGGGCGCCGGCCTGCGCACTGTCCTCATTTCCCCTTTGGTGCAAAGGAGGCAAGCACAGGCCAAGGCATCAGGCAAAGGTTACCGCTTCGGTGCAACAAGACCAAGACCAGCAGAGCGGCAGGAAGGAGGTCATCGTGGAGCCCAGGACGGTGTCACCGTCAGAGCCTTTGGCAGCCGAAGACCAACTTTAGTCAGGATAAGTGTACTAGATGTTCCCCTTCAAAATGGCCAATTGTTGGCGCCCTTCCCGCTCATTATTTGGGAAGAGGTCCAGGGCCTCCCTCTATAAATAGGACTAGCCACCACAAAGAGAAGGGACGGACGAGAGACAAGTCGAACCCCCTAGAGAAAGAGAGAGAAGCGATTGGACTCACCCAAGCAGTCCATCGCACCAGCTCAAGAACAGCCCCTCGCGAGGCTGTTCTTCCTTTGTACTGTTCATCATCAGCCCCCTGAGGCAATCCACCACACCAAAAACTAGAGTACGGTATTACACCACAATGGTGGCCCGAACTAGTATAAACCTCGTGTCCCTTGTGTGTTCTTCTTCCTAGTTCAGATCCCTCGCTAACCATTCACGCATGAGCTGGTAGGGGAAAGATCTCCGCGCGCACCCCAGAGTTCGAACCTCAAGGGTCTGCCGGAACCCGAAATCCGACATTTGGCGCGCCAGGTACAGGTGCGCCGGAATCCTTCCTCCGCCGCCTCGCGTTTCGTTGCCTCGTCCTTCCATGTCAGGCAAACCGGCAGCCGACACCGACCGCTAGGCGGCGTGGCCCGCCCACGCCGTGCCGCCAGCCCGGGGCAACCTCAACCTTGCACCTCAGGCAGCTCACGCTCCGCAAGGCGCTGCGGGGCGTGCGCGACACGGCCAGACGCCGCCTGCCCTCACGCCGCGGCAGGTGTGGTCAGCAGCCAGAGCCTCAAGCCACACCGCGGCCATAGCGCCGCACACCCGACGGGAGTAGGCGAACTCCAGGGCCGCGCTCACGGTGGCCCGAGAACTGCTACGGTGCCGGCTTCTAGAGGGCGGCCGCGACGTGCTGTCGGAGCAGGTCGCCGAGCTCCTGGACGCGTCGCCTCGGGAGCACCTCCTTTCTGTGTCCGGCTGCCACCTCTGGCCCAAAGCGCGCCGTATGGCAGCCCCATGTGTGCTCATGCAACCTCAAGCGGGCTCCAGGGCCTACTCGACGCCAACCTGGCCAGCAGCACCAGGCGACAAGCCGCGCGGACCCCGTCTCCGACCGATGAGGGAGCACATGCCGTGACCTTGGGCCTCGGCGGACCACCGCACCACCACTCTCAAGACAGCGCTCCGGGCCGGAATACGTGGCACATGGGGCACTACAGCGAGGCCTACGGGGCGGCATCCCCAGAAGCTTATGTGCCCCGCATGATGGATCAAGAGTGCGCACAAGAAGAAGACCATGGCTCGTTCCTTGGGCCAAGCTGGGGCGAGGAGACACCACAAGCTGAGCTCTTTCAGGAACCCCAAGAGGGCGAGGAGACGTCAATCCCTCATGAGCAAGCTTATGCTAACCATGTGCCGCAGGAGGTACAGGTCGCCGCAACAGGTGGCGGCCCCAACGCTGCAGCCTCTTACCCCTCAGGAGGAGGGCATCAGGGGCTGCAGGAGAGGGGTCGAGATCCAGGTTCGTCCCCGCGCGGCACAAGATGTTCTCAGGAGGTAGGCCCTCTGCCGGGGAGGTGCCTCAGGGCCTGCCTCCGGCAGAGGACCCGTGGTCGTCGGGGGAACCGCTGGCGACCGCTCTACCCCATTGGCATCGTCCTTGGTCTCCGGCCGCTATCAGTGGCGGTAGAGTGTGGCGCAAGGCGGGGCCCTCATCTGGCGATATGAAGCAATGCCGGTACCTATGAAGAAGGCCCAGTGCCTTTGAAGCTCGCCGCCCCGTGACACTCTCACGTAATAATGAGTGGGGCTGTACATGCCCCGGAGTCTCATGAGCGCCGGCCTCAGGCCCTGGGGCTCCCTCCCACGCCCAGTGGCAGCACTTAGCTCCGCGCTGGTGAGAAGATGTCAAAGACTAGACTAGGTGCCAGACGCGGCCTTTTGCTTTTTTGCCTTTTTTTCTCTATTGACGAGCTTCTTCGATTTGAATTTAAGTTGGATCTGAGTTTGAGCCTTGCGTGCGTTTGGGGAAGGGGTGTTTAGTCTCGTTCGAGCAATCTCTTGTGTTCTGGTTTCGGCTTTGCGTCCAAAGCTAGCGTCAACTGCCTCCCCTCGCGAGACCCTCGCGAGCCGGGCCGGGCCAACCGCGTCCACAGCTCGGACGGCTGTCGCCACTCCCTCTCCGGAGGTTCTTATCGCAGGATCAATGGGTTCACCCAGAAGACACATATGGCGCTATGGCCCCCACAGCCCCGCTCGGGGCTCACCAGGGCCAAAAGGTAAATGAGCCAGCTGACCCACCACCGGGCCGGCCGTTAAGCTCATACGCAGCGTTAAGATTATCAAGGCATCTATCGCAAATATTTACATGAGGGGCTTCCCCTCCCAAAATGCTCTCACAGTCTTTAGGGCCAAGCCCAAACCTCTTTTGTACAGGGTAAGCAACGGTGACAAACGATCAGTCGGACATGTCGCTTGCTGCGCCTTCTGGGTCACCTCCGGAGGCGTCGCTGGCATCGCTGACATCGTCGCCGTCACCAACACCTCCGCCAGCGCCAGGACCGTTCACCACGCCGCCTTCATCAGCAGCCACGATCACACCATCATCATAAGACGTGAAGGCCCTGACAAGGTCGTCCACGTGACCATCCACCCATTGCGCCAGGTCGCCCCAGACGGTTATGGGCACCGGTGCGATGGCGGCATCAAAGTCGAAGTGGGGATCCTTGTCCCGCAGATAACTGAAGACACGGGAGAAAGCGCGCCCGAGCAAGGCTCGGCTCCTCTCCTCAACGAGCCAACGAGACCACTCGGCGCGGTTCTCCAGGAGCGTCACCACATCAGCAAAATACTGGAGATTGCCGGCGTAGTTGGTATCATGCGGCTCCTCAGCGGCGGCCTCGCAAATATTGCCCAGGGCCGTGTTAGCCCGTTCCCTGAGCGTGCGGAGCATGGGAGCGTGCTCGTGCTCCAGAACCCGCCACCGACGAATCTCGTCCTCGTTCTGCCGTGCGGTGGCCTCGACACCGTCAACCCTCTGTCGAAGAAGAAGCAGTTCAGCGCGGGAAGAGGTCAGCTCCGCCTGCGCTGCGCGAAGGGCGGCTGAGGAATCCGCACCCCGCGTCACTTCGTCCAGCTTGGCCTTGAGGGCCGCGGTCCTGCCCTCAGCTTCGGCCCTGACCAACTCCAACCTCAACTCATACTGGCACTCGAGGCCTGAGCGAGCTTCACGCTGGCGGTCGACCTCTTCTTGGGCTCGGGCCTCAAGGCGACTTCGTCCTCCGCCCGAGTCACCAGGCGCTCCCTCGTCTCCAACCGCTCAAGGTCGAGGTTGCGCTCGGCGGCCTCCAGCAACAGCGCTTCCTCGCGCTTCTGAAGCTCCGCCTGGTCGACGGAAGCCCCCTTCAGCGATGCAAGTGCAGCCTGGCGCAACTCCACCTGCTGCTCCAGAGAGTTGCTCCAGGCTTGGAGCTCCCACGCGCGCTCCTCCGTGTCCCTGCGCCGCTGATCTGCTTCCAGGGCCTCCTCGACGGCTCGGGAGCAAGCCTCTCGCGAGGCCGCCAGCGACGCCTCAACCTTCGCATTGTCAAGGTCACGCCGGTGACGCGCGAGGGCAATGACTACCTTCAGCTTGCGCCTCTCCTCAGCAAGGCACAAACCTTCTGCCTCAAGACGCGCATCTTCTCCGGCGAGCTCCGCCCTGAGCCGGTTCACCGCGGCCGTCGCCCCTTGGAGAAATTCTTGACGAAGGGCGCGGAATTTGCGAGCACGCCTGAGCACGTCTTCCGCGTCCCCCTCAGCTACT
This sequence comes from Aegilops bicornis, assembly GCA_021605145.1. Lineage (NCBI taxonomy): Eukaryota > Viridiplantae > Streptophyta > Magnoliopsida > Poales > Poaceae > Aegilops > Aegilops bicornis. The sequence continues at coordinate 506,748,159 of CM038672.1, forward strand.
GGAGTATGCGGGGGGTCCGAAGGCGACGCGCCTCCTCCCGTAGGGCAGGGGGCTGGCGCCCCAACAATCGCTGGACAGGCCTCGCCAGAGGCTGGCCGCGCCGCCCGTCCCGTAAGAAGAGCTCAAGATTGACTTCAACCAATCGCCGTCCACGACCAAGGAAGGAGCACGCGGCAAGCTGGCTGTGCCCCGGGAGATCTCGTGAAGGGAAGACAGCAGGCGCACAGGCTCGGGATGCTCGGCTGAGCGGGCCACCTCTCCGACCGGCTGAGTGATAAGGGCGCCGCCTGAACTCGATGCACCGAGGACCAGCAATGAAGACGGAGCTTGGGGAGATGGCTCCTTGGCCGTCTCTGCGAATTCGGCAGGAAGGGCCCTGAAGGGTCACAGTTAGTAATGAAAACCAAGAAGCAGAGGAGCAGGGAGAGAAGAAGACTTACTCGTCTATGGTGAAGTACATCCTGCACTTTAGCAAGCGGCAAGGGCGATCGTCACCGCCCGAGGCCTCCTTCCTCTTGCGGAGGGCCACGAAGTCTACGCGGAACCGGCCTAAGTGCTTGGTGCAGGGGTCGGTTTGTGGCATGGATGAGGCGGTAAGGCGATTAGTGCCAATGGAACCAGCCTGGGGAACGCCACTAGGCGCCGCCTCACGAGGGGCGACCGGGGCCTCGGGAGCCCCTACCTCAGGAGCCGGAGGCTGCGATACCTCACCCGTCACTATTTTGGAACAAGCTCCGGGAGATGCCGCCCTCGGGGCTTCGCGCAGCGTCACCACCTCAACGTCATCTCCTTCAACTCCCGATGGTTCTCGTCTCCCTGCTTCATCACCTGAGACAGAGCCACTTTGGGCGACCGGAAGAGCTACCACAGCAACTGGGTTCTCGCGAGGTCCCCTGAGGCCAACCGGGCGCAGCCCCCACTCGTCGAAGCTGGGCATCTGCTTCACGAAATCGGCCCTGCCCAAATAGAGATACAAGAGGGCGCCATCACGTCGAAGGCTGCCGGGGGAAGGATCACCAACCAAGACCTTGAGCACCGTCTTCAGCACCTCAGGCGCCAGGTACCCCTCCTGAAGCCGCATGCGGTCTTTGTGCCTCGCAAAGTCCCACATCCGGTGAGAGTGGCGCTGGAGAGGAGCAATGCGACACTGGAGGAACTCCTTCACCACCTTGGGCGCCGTCACGTTGAGTGCCCTCAAGCTCTCGAAGCGGCGCCAGACGAATGCAAGCCGGGTGTCCGTGAGCCTCTCGTGACCCCAGCCTGAGTTGGGAACAGCAGGCAAGGTAGGATGCGAGAGCAGGGGGCTGAACACCCCAACATCCACATACAACCACCGCTCTCTGAACTTGGCCTCAGGGGGAGGGAGTCCGAAATCAATCCCTGAAGCAGCCGTCTCTGGCACCGCAAGGAAGCTCACACACCCCGAGCATTGAGTAGGGTCACTCAGGCGCAAGGAGAAGAAGTGACGCAGCAGAGCAACGGAAGGAGGGATGCCCACCATTGCCTCACAAACAAAGGCGAAGACAGCCAGGAGGGTAACGGAATCAGTCCCTAGATGCATCATGTCGATCCGATAGTGGGAGAGCACCGCATTGAAGAAAGCGGAAAAGGGGGAACTGCACTACCACAGGGCATCAGCGAAGAACCGGACCTCCGTGACAATCCTGTCAGGGGAGGCATGGGACGCAGGCCATGCCGTGGTCCTGCCGCACTCGTTGAAGATGGTGACAAAAGCAGAGCGGACCTTGCCCAAGGCCTCAGGGTTGAGTATGATAGATCGATCTACGGCGGGGGCCACCGCCGGAGGCGAACGGGACGAAGACGCGGGCTTCTTCCCCTTTTCCTTCTTCGTTGGCGCCATGACGATAGGAAGGGTGAGAGTCCGAGTTGGATTGAGGGCGGAAGTTGGAGCCGGAGGAAGAAGGAAGGCCCGGGAGTGCGCGGACGGCTAAAGGGGAATGGCTGTGTGCAACCCCGGGTCCGCTTAGCCGGGCGTATAATGAGGCATCGTGGGGAAGTGGAGATGCCCACGACCAACCAATCGCCACGTGGCGCCCAAGGCCCTTGTTGTCGGGGCGGGCGCTTCACCGCCCCTTCGCTTCTCTGCTAAGCCAAGTCCGGCGCGCTTTGGGCCCGGGCTACTGTCGGCGTTAGGAACGGGATCCCAGACTTGCTCGCTGCCTGCTGGCGTGGCTCAAGTGGGGGCCCAACACGGTCCAGCTTCATCGGCTCAAGCTCAAGACCCTCGCGAGGGGCCAAGCCTCGCGGGGCGGACGACAGGAACCTCCCTCAGGAGCAGCCTCATCAGGCAGGCTCACGAGGAGGCGGAGAGATCAAGGCAGGGTACCTCACGAGGGTGCCCCGTGACGCGAGCCATGACGATCGAGGCCAGGCGGGCGCCGGCCTGCGCAGTGCCCTGATTTACCCTTTGGTGCAAAGGAGGCAAGCACAGGCCAAGGCATCAGGCAAAGGTTACCGCTTCGGTGCAACAAGATCAAGACCAGCAGAGCGGCAGGAAGGAGGTCATGTGGAGCCCGGGACGACGTCATCGTCAGAGCCTTTGGCAGCCGAAGACCAACTTTAGTCAGGATAAGTGTACTAGATGTTCCCCTTCAAAATGGCCAATTGTTGGCGCCCTTCCCGCTCATTATTTGGGAAGAGGCCCAGGGCCTCCCTCTATAATAGGACTAGCCACCACAAAGAGAAGGGACGGACGGGAGACAAGTCGAACCCCCTAGAGAAAGAGAGAGAAGCGACTGGACTCACCCAAGCAGTCCATCGCACCAGCTCAAGAACAGCCCCTCGCGAGGCTGTTCTTCCTTTGTACTGTTCATCATCAGCCCCCTGAGGAAATCCACCACACCACAAACTAGAGTAGGTATTACACCACAATGGTGGCCCGAACTAGTATAAACCTCGTGTCCCTTGTGTGTTCTTCTTCCTAGTTCAGATCCCTCGCTAACCATTCACGCATGAGCTGGTAGGGGTAAGATCTCTGCGCGCACCCCAGAGTTCAAACCTCAAGGGTCTGCCGGAACCCGAAATCCGACAGGGAAGTACAAGAGTAGATCTACCACGAGATCGTAGAGGCTAAACCCTAGAAGCTAGCCTATGATGGTATGATTGTAATTGTGATCGGCCTTCTAAGGACCAACCTCTCCGGTTTATATAGGCACCAGAGAGGGCTAGGGTTTACATGGAGTCGGTTACAAGAAAGGAAATATAATATCCGGATCACCAAGCTTGCCTTCTACGCCAAGGAAAGTCCCATCCGGACACGGGTCGAAGTCTTGAGTCTTGTATCTTCACGCTTCAATAGTTCGGACGTTGTATACAGTCCGGCTGTCCGGATACCCCCTAATCCAGGACTCCCTCAACAGCGGTGACTCAGATCTGCGTTTGCGACGGCGGTGGCGAATCAGATCTGCAGCTACGACACTCCCTGTAGAGGCAACAACACTCCCAGGCAGCGGCAACTGCTTCTCCCATTCTTCTTCGACTCCGTCCGGCCATCCTCGTCTCCGCCATGTCTCCCCCACCCCGAAGCTAGTAAGTTAGCCCCTCCCCTCCTCTGTTATGTGTTAGGTCGTTCAATAGGACCGTTTAGGGTCGATAGCGGCATCGCTGACCGCATCATGGATGTCGCTTAGGTTGTGGACGAACAAACAAAGCTTCTAGTTTAGGCAGCATCGCTAATAGCTGTGGTTCAGACCTGGATCCTGTTGGTCCATAAGAGAAATGGAATGAGAAACCTCACATCTTGTATGGTCCGATGTTACGGGATCAGGAGAGGATAGTGAATCTGAACTACATCTGTAGCTGCAACGACACAGAGGCCCCGTAGATGCTTCGAATGAAAAGGGCACCTTTCGCCAGGTTTGTGCAGACCTTCAGGAGCAGGGGGCTGCTAGAAGATAGCGTCCACACCACTGTGGAAGAGCAAGTGGTCATGTTCCTCCATGTTGTTGGTCATAACCAGAGGTTCAGGGTTGTACACAACACCTTCAGGAGATCAATGGAGACCATCTCCAGGTACTTCAAGCAAGTGTTGTATGTTGTTGGGGAGCTCAGAGGAGAGATGATCAGGTCACCAACCGGCCAGGACTCCTACCGAGGTTCACACTAACCCAAGATGGTATCCACACTTCAAGGTGAGCATTGATAGTATGTAGTTTCATGCCTTGATATGTTGTTATTGTTCTTCTGTAGCCATACTTCAAGGTGAGCACCAACAGCGTATTGTAATGCCATTCTAGGATTGCATTGGAGCAATAGATGGTACTCATATCACTGCCAAAGTGCCGATATCGCAAACTACAACATATAGAGGGACGAAGCTCTACTCAAGTCAGAATGTGTTAGCTGTTGTTGACTTTGATCTGAAGTTCGCAGATGTGTTGGCTGATACGTCTCCAATGTATCTATAATTTTTGCTTGTTCCATGCTATTATATTATCCATCTAGGATGTTTTATATGCATTTATATGCTATTTTATATGATTCTTGGGACTAACCTATTAACTTAGAGCCCAGTGCCAGTTTCTGTTTTTTCCTTGTTTTCGAGTATCGCAGAAAAGGAAAACCAAATGGAGTCCAATTGACCTGAAATTTCATGGAGATTATTTTTGGACTAGAAGAAGCCCACGGAGTATTGGAGATGGGACAGAAGAGTACCGAGGCACCCACGAGGGTGGGGGGGGGGGCTACCCCCTGGGCGCGCCCCCTACCTCGTGGCCGCCTCGGAGACCCCCCCTAACTTGTTCCCGATGCCAAAAATCCCTATAAATATAGAAACCCCTGAAAAGAAACCTATATCGGGAGTTCCGCCACCGCAAGCCTCTGTAGCCACCAAAAACCAATCGGGACCTTGTTCCGGCACCCTGCCGGAGGGGGGGATCCCTCAATGGTGGCCATCTTCATCATCCCGGTGCTCTCCATGACGAGGAGGGAGTAGTTCACCCTCGGGGCTGAGGGTATGTACCAGTAGCTACGTGTTTGATCTTTCTCTCTCTCTCATGTTCTTGATTTGGCACGATCTTGATGTATCGCGAGCTTTGCTATTATAGTTGGATCTTATGATGTCTCTCCCCCCTCTTGTAATGGATTGAGTTTTCCCTTTGAAGTTATCTTATCGGATTGAGTCTTTAAGGATTTGAGAACACTTGATGTATGTCTTGCATGTGCTTATCTGTGGTGACAATGGGATATTCACGTGATCTACTTGATGTATGTTTTGGTGATCAACTTGCGGGTTCAAGGACCTTGTGAACTTATGCATAGGGGTTGGCACGTTTTAAATCTTGACTCTCCGGTAGAAACTTTGGGGCACTCTTTGAAGTTCTTTGTGTTGGTTGAATAGATGAATCTGAGATTGTGTGATGCATATCGTATAATCATACCCACGTATACTTGAGGTGACATTAGGGTTTTGGTTGATTTGTGTCTTAAGGTGTTATTCCAAAGTCTGAACTCTAGGATAGATCGAGCGGAAAGAATAGCTTCGTGTTATTTTACTATGGACTCTTGAATAGATCGATCGAAAGGATAACTTTGAGGTGGTTTCGTACCCTACAATAATCTCTTCGTTTGTTCTCCGCTATTAGTGACTTTGGAGTGACTCTTTGTTTATATGATCCAATTATGTTATTATTGTTGAGAGAACTTGCACTAGTGAAAGTATGAACCCTAGGCCTTGTTTCCTAGCATTGCAATACCATTTGTGCTCACTTTTATCATTAGTTACCTTGCTGTTTTTATATTCTCAGATTACAAAAACCTTTATCTACAATCCATATTGCTCTTGTATCACCATCTCTTCGCCGAACTAGTGCACCTATACAATTTATCATTGTATTGGGTGTGTTCTTGAACACAAGAGACTCTTTGTTATTTGGTTGCAGGGTTGTTTGAGAGAGACCATCTTCATCCCTCGCCTCCCACGGATTGATAAACCTTAGGTCATCCACTTGAGGGAAATTTGCTACTGTCCTACAAACCTCTGCACTTGGAGTCCCAACAACGTCTACAAGAAGAAGGTTGTGTAGTATACATCAAGCTCTTTTCTGGCACCGTTGCCGTGGAGGTGAGTGCTTGAAGGTATATCTTTAGATCTTGCAATCGAATCTTTTTGTTTCTTGTTTTATCACTAGTTTAGTTTATAAAATAAAACTACATAAAAGAAAATGGAGTTGAGGGTGCCTCATATGCTTCATCTTTTTATGTCTTCCATGAAAATAAGGATTCCGATAATTGTGCTCAATTGCTAGAGGAAGAATGCATTAGAATGTTTGGCACTAAATCTTTGAATGATGAGCATGATTGCAATTTTGTTAGTATGAATCCCTTGAATATCCATGATGCTAATGATATGCAAAGCCACAAGCTTGGGGATGCTATGTTTGATGAAGATGATATGTTTAGTCCCCCAAGTTTTGATGAGCAAATTTATTATGATGAAAGCATGCCTCCTATTTATGATGATTATTGTGATGACACGCATGCTATAAAGAATAAAGATAACCATGAAACTTGTCATCATGATTTTAATTTTCAATTGGATTATGCTTCACATGATAGTTATTTTGTTGAGTTTGCTCCCACTACTATTGATGAGAATAAATTAGCTTATGTGGAGAGTAGTAAAATTTCTATGCAAGTAGATCATTACAAGAATGTTTTATGTGCCGGTTATATGGTTTAATTCATTCATGATGCTACTGAAAATTATTATGAGAGAGGATCATATGCTTCTACATATTGCAATAATATCAAGTTTCCTCTCTATGTGTTGAAAATCTTGAAGATTTGCTTGTTTTACCTTGCTATGCTAATTGTTTCATGTTCCCATAAGTTGTTTGCTCACAAAATCCCTATGCATAGGAAGTGGTTTAGATTTAAATGTGTTAGTAATATGCTTCATGATGCTCTCTTTATGTTTCAGTTCTTATCTTTTATGCGAGCATCATTGAAATCATCATGCCTAGCTAAAAGGCATTAAAGAAAAGCGCTTGTTGGGAGACAACCCAATATTTACCTTTACTGTTTTTGTGTGTTCACATGATTATGATACTGTAGTAATCATGTTTTATATCTTTTGTTTCAATAAAGTGCCAAGTAAGACCATTAGGATAGCCTACGGTGATAGTTGTGTTGATCCTGCTGAAAATCAGAAACTTTTGCGCCCAGTAAATTAGTTTTGATAATTCACATAAATGTGTTTTTAATCTGATTCTTTTTGCTCTGGATTGGTACACAATTTTCTCAGGTTTTCCTAATTTGGTATAATTTTTGGAGTTACATAAGTATGGAAAGTTACCAGATTACTACAGATTGTTCTGTTTTTGACAGATTCTGTTTTCTATGTGTTGTTTGCTTAATTTGATGAATCTATGAGTAGTATCGGAGGGTATGAACCATAGATAAGTTGGAATACAGTAGATATTACACCAATATGAATTTATAATGAGTTCACAACAATACCTAAGTGGTGATTTATTTTCTTATACTAACGGAGCTTACGAGTTTTCTGTTAAGTTTTGTGTTGTGAAGTTTTCAAGTTTTGAGTAAAGATTCGATGGACGTGGAATAAGGAGTGGCAAGAGCCTAAGCTTGGGGATGCCCAAGGCACCCCAAGGTAATATTCAAGGAGAACCAAGAGCCTAAGCTTGGGGATGCCCCGGATGGCATCCCCTCTTTCGTCTTCGTTCATCGGTAACTTTACTTGGAGCTATATTTTTATTCACCACATGATATGTGTTTTGCTTGGAGCGTCATTTTATTTTATTTTGTTTTTCTTGCTGTTTGAATAAAATACCAAGATCTGAAATTCTTAAATGTTAGAGAGTCTTCACATAGTTACATAATTATTCAACTACTCATTGATCTTCACTTATATCTTTCGGAGTAGTTTGTCGTTTGCTCTAGTGCTTCACTTATATCTTTTAGAGCACGACGGTGGTTTTATTTTATAGAAATTATTGATCTCTCATGCTTCACTTATATTATTTTGAGAGTCTTTTAGAACAGCATGGTAATTTGCTTTGGTTATAAAATTAGTCCTAATATGATGGGCATTCAAGATGGGTATAATAAAAAACTTTCATATAAAGTGCATTGAATACTATGAGAAGTTTGATTCTTTATGATTATTTTGAGATATGAAGATGGTGATATTAGAGTCGTGCTAGTTGAGTAATTGTGAAATTGAGAAATACTTGTGTTGAGGTCTGCAAGTCCCGTAGCATGCACGTCTGGTAACCGTTGTGTGACAAATTTGAAGCATGATGTGTTCTTTGATTGCCTTCCTTATGAGTGGCGGTCGGGGACGAGCGATGGTCTTTTCCTACCAATCTATCCCCCTAGGAGCATGCGCGTAGTGCTTGGTTTCGATGACTTGTAGATTTTTGCAATAAGTATGTGAGTTCTTTATGACTAATGTTGAGTCCATGGATTATATGCACTCTCACCCTTACATCATTGCTAGCCTCTTCGATACCGTGCATTGCCCTTTCTCACCTTGAGAGTTGGTGCAAACTTCGCTGGTGCATCCAAACCCCGTGATATGATACGCTCTATCACACGTAAGCCTCCTTATATCTTCCTCAAAACAGACACCATACCTACCTATTATGGCATTTCCATAGCCATTCCGAGATATATTGCCATGCAACTTTCCACCATTCCGTTTATTATGACACACTTCATTATTGTCATATTGCCTTGCATGATCATGTAGTTGACATTGTATTTGTGGCAAGGCCACCATGCATAATTGTTCATACATGTCACTCTTGATTCATTGCCCATCCCGGTACACCACCGGAGGCACTCATATAGAGTCATATTTTGTTCTAGTATCGAGTTGTAATCCTTGAGTTGTAAATAAATAGAAGTGTGAAGATCATCATCGTTAGAGCATTGTCCCGTGTGAGGAAATAAAAAAAAGGATAAAGGCCAAATGAAAAAAGAGAAAGGCCAAATAAAAAAAGAGAAAGGCCAAATAAAAAAAAGAGAAGGCCCAAAAAAATATGAGAGAAAAGGAGAGAAGGGACAATGCTACTATCCTTTTTCCACACTTGTGCTTCAAAGTAGCACCATGATCTCCATGATAGAGAGTCTCTTATTTTCTCACTTTCATATACTAGTGGGAATTTTCAATATAGAACTTGGCTTGTGTATTCCAACGATGGGATTCCTCAAAATGCCCTAGGTCTTCGTGAGCAAGCAAGTTGGATGCACACCCACTTAGTTTGTTTTGTTGAGCTTTCATACATTTATAGCTCTAGTGCATTCGTTGCATGGCAATCCCTACTTGATGAGTTGTGTGAGCCCACAAAATGTGAGTTTGAGATCATTCCACACCACATTAGAGAGATGAGTGATCCACAACCCAATATACCACAAGATAAGAGTGAGAGGATAAGTGAGTTGTATGAGTCCACTAAATGTGAGGTTGAGATTTTTCAACAAGAGAATAGCGAGATGAGTGATCCACCACCATGGGAAATTAGTAGTCCACCAAATGAAAAGAGAGAGGAACATTCAATAACTAACCTTTCACAAAATTCTCTTTCTTCACATATGTGCTTTGTGTAGTGGTACTCCACGTCCTCCATATTTGTTCTTGGATCTCAATCTTCCATCGTTGCAAGAGAGCTGATAGGTATGCCTGTTGCACCCGCACATATTGCAAAGAAAGAGAATTTTGTGAAAGGTTAGTTATTGAATGTCCCTCTCTCTTTTCATTTGGTGGACTACTAATTTCCCATGGTGGTGGATCACTCATCTTGCTATTCTCTAGTTGAAAAATCTCAACCTCACATTTAGTGGACTCACACAACTCACTTATCCTCTCACTCTTATCTTGTGGTATATTGGGTTGTGGATCACTCATCTCTCTGATGTGGTGTGGAATGATCTCAAACTCACATTTTGTGGGCTCACACAACTCATTAATCCTCTCTCCCTGAATGTGTGATATATCTAGGTGGAGATCTTTCACTTCTCGAATCTCATGATGAACAATCTGATCCTCAAATTTTGTGGACTCACTGACCTCACTTTTCTTATCACTCTCAATATATGGAATTGTGGAAAGTGGACACTCTTCCTCACATTTGGTGGAGTCACTCAACTCATTTTTCTTTTCACTCTCAGGTGGTGGGATTTTTGAAAGTGGACACTCTTCCTCACTTGTAATTTGTGGCACATGTTTCTTGGATGTTGGGACAGTAGTGGTGATCGAGGTGCCAACATTAGGAGTGAGCCTCTTAGGTGAACATGGGCTATGAACCACCGGAGCCGGTTCACCAACCATGATCATCCTTTGCGGTGGGTCATCGGTGTGCCGATGGGTACCATAACTCTGTCGTCGGTCATGACGTCCTTGCTATGATTCATGAGCAGCATCGACACGCCTAGGGTCAGCAGTAGCTTGCCCTGAGGCATGCCACCCCTGCCGCATTTCAGGAGCAGTAGTGTCACACCCACGAGAAGAAACACCATGCCCTCGAGCATGTCCTCCTCGTTGCACTTCTTGAGGAGTAGTGACACGCCCACGAGCAGCAACATCAAGCCCTCGATCATGTCTTTTTTGTTGCACTTCATGAGTAGTAGTGACACGCCCACGGGAAGCAACATCATACTCTCGAGCATGTCTTCTTTGCTGCACTTCATGAGCAACAGGGTATTGTCGGTGTCGAACCCCATCACCACCTGCTCGAAGATGCTCATGAAACATCCTTCCAAGGTCTCGAAACATGTTATGTAATTCCTGAAAATCAGCACGTGTGACTGGGGCATCTTCTTCCCCATGGTTTTCTCCATGAACACTCGATCTAGATCATGCCATGTTAGTAAGGCCAAAAGTGGAATAGGATAATTTTGTGGAATCACACAACCACACCTCTTACTCACCAAAGTTCTTATGAGTTCACATCAGATTGTGCTTCTCCCGGATGTGTTAAAGCGATTGAAAGACAGGGATCAAAGAACTAGCTTCAGTTTTTGGTGGAGCTCGGTGGGGTAAACAAAAATGGGCTTGTGCTAAAATCAAGTTGATGCAAACCAAGAAAAATATGTGGATGGATCTGCTGCACCTTTGCACCAAGATCGAAAAACACAACACACAAGCTTCTGGAATTTTTCTATCAAGCTGAAACTTTTGGATCTTACACAACACTTTCTTTTTCTCACTTTACTTTTTTCCCACTATTTTTTTCTTTCTTTGATTCTTTTTTGCCACTCTTTTTTTTCTCTCCTTTTTTCCAAAGCACAACAACCAAATCTGAACGCAATTATGAAGATGAACTTTGTGCAGATCTAAAAGATGAAGAACATGCAAGGTATGCAACAACAAGATCTCAACACCAACAAGGCCTGGATTTATTTTTGGTGGGGCTTTGGACTTTTAGGACAGAAAATATAGCATGAAAAACACTCGATCTAAAGGGATGATAGCAAGATAAACTTAGATAACAGATCCTACCATGTCAACGAAGGCTCTGATACCAGATGATAGGTGGGAACCCGTTGAACGAGTTCACGCCCGAGGGTGGCCCGATCTTCACATCGTAGGATCGAATCGGGAGGGATAACTAGCTGCAAGCAGCCGGGATAACTAGCTTTATACCTGCCAAGGTTGCATGCAACCCGTACGTTGGGGATGGCTGACCGAAGCTACGAGAACTCCAACCCGCTGTCCGAACAATCACAGAACCACAAACTGGGACTAATCTACACAAAACGGCCGGAACCGTAGAGCACGAACTAGGGGGAACCACATGCTCCTTCTCGCGAATCTGAATGAACTCACAAGAGCAAAGGTAGCAAGAACTCTTGGATTTCTCTAGCAGTCTTGCTGCATAAGCTTGTAGTTGAATGGTTTTACAAAAGGTTTTTTTAGAGGATAGGGGAGATGGGGTTTTATAGCAGGGACAACCCCCCTTGGCTAGGTGTGAAAATGGTTTCAAAAGTAAACAGGTTTGCATGGCTTTCTTGGAGGAATACGCAGTCAACTTTGGGAGTTGTTGGGGAGCTCCTCGGAAATTCGCGAAGCCTTGACAACCTAGACACCTTCCACGAGAATGACTACAATTTTTGACTCACAACTCCAAATGATGTGAGGTTTTTTGCATTGGAAAGATAATTTGATGTAGCTTCTGTTGATGTACCTCTATATCCCCGTCTCTCCACATGGGTGTGGCACACCAAAACATCAGAGGTAAAAACTGACAACATCAGCTTCACTTGAAACTTGTTTCCTCCAACTTGTTCCATCAAAGCGGTTGCTTCAAGAGCTTATAGGCTGTTGGATTGCTTCCATGTTATACCTAAGTTCAACCAACAACAATGGGGATGAAAGCATAGTTGTGTCATCAAGGTTACAAGGTAAACTTAAGTTAGCGTTCACCTGGCCATGTGTTTGCTTGATTCGGTTTAGTAATTCTTTCCAACTAAATTATGCACTTTTTCTGAAATGTCATGTATGATGTACCCATGTGCTCATCACACGGTCAGACAGCATGGGGCCACCATCGCCATCATGTTTGGAGTGGATCGCCCGGTCTACCCCATGCCCACGGAGAACATACATGTTGCTCAGGCGGCAGCAGATGACACTACAAAAAAACACACTTCCGTGATGATATGTGTTTGTCATAGTAGGTCGCGTTTTTTGTCATGCATGTACATCCATGACAAATTTATGACAGAATCAAGATAGTCATACTTGTGCTGTCGTAGAAGTGTTCCATGTCATTACCAAAATTATCATCACGGATGTGTCCACTTCCATGACGATAAATCGCGCGTCACAGAAGTGCTTTCGTCAACGGTGACCGACACGTGGCATCCACCGTAACGGAACGCCGTTAAGCTATCGGGTCGGGTTTTGGATCCGATAACCCGTTAAAAGCCCCGACCAATGGGGATTTTCCACGTGTAAAATCATCATTGGCTGGAGGAAACACGTGTCTGCTCATCGTTGGGACAGATGTCATCCACTCATTGGACGGAAGGCACCTATGATACGTCGACACGTGGCACGGCCCAACAGAGGCCCATTCCTGTGAAAAGGCCGGCCCGTTTGACTTGGTCAAAATGTGGCGGGCCGGCCCATGGAAAGCCTGTTAACGGCATGTTCGCATATAGCCCATTTACAACACGCTAACAAAAGTCACCTTACGCACTATCCGAATTAGGCCCGATGGCGTCATCTGGGCCACCCAATATGATTCCACTGTTTTCACTTCGGCCCATGTATGGCCCATGACGCGTCTTCGGCCCATATGAGGCCCTATGTAACTCTTGGCCTATTAACGGCCCGTGGTGAAAGCGGCCCGTAATGAACAAAGGTATCACTTTACACCCATTAACGGCCCGTGGTGAAACTGGCCCGTAATGAACAGTGTATCACTTTATACCCATTAACGGCCCGTTATTCCTTGGGCCGTTTCTAGCCCATGTTATCTTTCGGCCTTCTCGGAGCCCATTTTATTCTTGGGCTCATTTCCAGCATTCGTTTACTTACTACGGCCCACATCGTCATTTTACGCTTGTGGGCCAAATTCAGCCCGTGGTTACAGTCGGCCCGTTTGTGGTCCGTTAATACGTTGGGACGTTTTCATAGCGTCATGAAATACGGCCTATTGATGGCCTGTTATGGTCGGCCCATGAACGGACAATTCCAACTCTAGCCTGTTTACGGCCATAATGCGGCCTGTTATTGGCCCATGTTATCATACTGCCCGTATAAGACCCATTGATGATACGGCCCGTAGAAAGCCCATTGTTTCTACGGCCCTTAGAAGGCCCATTGTTTCTACGGCCCGTAGAAGGCCCACTGTTTCTACGACCCGTAGGAGGCCCAGTGTCACTACAGTAAATATTAGCCCATGGTTATTGTGGCCTAGTTTTAAAAAATAGGTTATTGCAGCCACTAGCAAACCGCGGAAAAAGAACTGCAATGACTACAAGAAAACAGATAAACAAGACAACAAAGAAATAAATAAGCAAGCAACTTACGCTAGGCTATCACGGCTATCACATATTACATCCACTGGGCATCAAAGTTCGCCACCAGTGCAAATAAGCGCGCCGACGAAAGAATATACAAAACTGAGAGCACTTTAGAAGGCACTAGGCCTGGCCAGGAAGGGCCCCCCAAACAGCTGAATAAGCTGAGTAGACCTCAGTTGTGTCAACGATAGATGCATCAACACTAGATTTAAGGCTTGATGGTGCGCACGGCAATCCTCTGACATCTTCATTGCATCTTTGACTTCAAGTCGTAGCTGAGCTGAAGCAAGCCTTTCCGCTTTAAGTTGAGACTGAAGAAGTTGAACTGATTGAGGCAACGACTGCACAGAGGTTGTCTCACACCTGCTGGTGAGTAGCTTCAACTCACTGTCTTCATCAAGACAGGACCTTGGGGTCATCTCGCTGTCCACAAGATGGTTTGGCTCACTATCTTCCCTAAAGTTCTGCCTGGCGTAAGAGATACGACTCTGAAAGAGAACAAGGAGACACGTAACAGGTTTCACAATTATATAAGCAAATAAATGGATCTGTTTCAAGATAAGGAACATGTTTTGACAACTACAATTTGAAATCGGTAGTTGTTGCAAACATCCAATCAGATGTAAACAAAAGCAAACAGCGGTGGAGGAAATGATGCCTATCCAAATCTATACTAGAACAAAGTTTGAAGGCTTGAGAAGGATGAACTTACATTACATGTTAACACGGGCTGGACAAAGCCCTTCTCCATGTTGATGGAAGGATAATTCAATAAATTCCCCAAAGAAAATTCTTTATAAGCGTTGCCATTATTCTACATTTTGCAAAGAGTAAATATAGATCAAATAATATTGGAAGAAAGAGAGGATAATGAAGCTCAAAAGTGCATCGATGATACATAATCAAATAGCAATTAATTAAGTACAACGTTACAAGGCAAAAGGCGGAGAGGTAATCTTGTGAGAGCAATGCAGAGCCCATTATTGTTGTGAGATCGTATGATCCTTTGAGCAAGGAGATTCATCTGAAATTAGTTTTCATACAAGAGAGAAGGTAAGGCACATGCAGAAATTTAGGAGTTCAAATTTTGAATTGATATCATAGACAGTACTTGACGCTGGGCTCCCAGCAGTTCTAACAAGGGTTTGGCCACTGGAGTAGGGGTAAAGTGTGGTACAGTTGGGCCTGTGTTTTACGTGGGCTTGATCTATCTCGATTTAACAGTGTATCACCGCCTTTTCCAAATACATAGTTTGTACTCCTTGAGGATCTGCACTCACCCTCTTCCTTTTGGACATCTATTACGAAAAGAACAACATTTGATCGAAAAAGATAGTGTGACGACACATGGAATAGGTACAAAAATTGATAGGTATGGCATATAATCATATATGATGCTTAAACTAAGCAGATGGTGTAACAAAGTAGAAGTAATGCAAGAGGTCAGATGCAAAATATGTGCGACCAATACAACTTTGCAAAGCTAGAGCAAGCACCTTGATGGGTGAATAAGATAGGCCATCCTCCACCATGGCAAGTTTGTTAGCCAGTGTATCGTTCCACAATATTCCTCTCGTGCGCCCATTCTCATATTCATTTTCATAATGTTCAATATCTAACATGCATGAAAACATAAAAACAAGTGAAATTTTCTTTGTAATGCAGAAGTGATTCTAATCCAATACTGCCTCCCTATAAACCCATTTGTGCTATCTCTGTAATTCTTTTAAAAGATGTCATGCATGCTGTAATTTGTTGTGTGCATTAATATAATGTGGCCTACTACTCAAAATATGAGAGCTCCGTAGTGATGACACTTCGCAGATGATAGCTTCAACATATAGTAAAGAAGAACAAGTCGACTGACCGACGATTCAAAATATACTAAGGAGAACAACTCGACTGACGATCGACCGCAAGAGAAGAGTATCATCTTAAAGAAGAGCAGAAGAGCAAGCAGATTGAAGATATTACAAGTCTTTCAATACAATGTCGGTTGGCCACCCATGATGAACCAGAGCGCACAGAGAAATACTATTCTTTCCGGTCTCTCCATATGTGGCTCACATGCATTTCAAAACTAAAGTAGGAACATTTAGCTCACCAATGAAACATCTCTCAGTTTTACTAATATCAGCAATAATATCAGATATGAATTTGTACAACTAAGCCTGCTTAGCTCGATGGGTGGAGCAGTGCTATTACGACACGAACCACGTAGGCTTATTGTGGTCATCATAAAATGGGGAAAACATAAGCATGATGAGTACAGTGTTGACCGTGGCAAAGGATGGCAGATCTGAAGCTGCAAACCGCACAAAGGGTAGTTAGCAACCGATGTTTGCTTTGAAATAACAACTAAGATTTGGTATGGACAAGAAAGTACGGTCAACAAGTGACAAAGAAATGCAATTATGCTGTCTCTCTATATGTCACGACATGCATTTGGAAATTCAAGGGGGACCTTTAGCTAACCAATTAAATGTGTCGGTGAACTAATATCAGTATCATATCACAATCATATTTGAACAACTAAGCTTTCGAATTCTGAGTGTTGTGTTGTTTAGCTTGAAGGGTGGAGTAATGCCAAGCATTTACGTAAAGCACCTTTGCAGATCATAGTAGAGTAGATAAAAGGGGAAAACCCTAAGCATCAAGAGAAAAATCAGGAAAGTGAAACTAGCTGGACCAGTGGGTGGCGCACATGCTTTTTGAAACGAATATAGGAACATTAGGTGACCAATTAAACATTCTCTATTTTAGTGATATGAGCATCATATCAGATTCGTATTTCAACACATAAGCTTTGGGTTGAGGTCTTGAGGAGCGATTGCTAGCACGACCACGAAGCACCTACGATGATGGTAGTGAATATAAAGGGGAAACCATAAGTTTTACAGTATAGTGCCCGTGCCATGGTGGATCTGAAGGTGCAAACCGGACAAAGCTACTTCAAGCAACCAATGTTTGCTTTCAACTAGCCACTACGATTTGGTATGGACAAGAAAAGTACGATAAACAAATTACGATCTATTTTTCGGGTGAGATCAATAACTTAAGCACATATGGAAGAGTACCACCTCTCTTGCGGCGCCATGTAGGCCTATCTTGTCGTTGAGGGTGCTGCGGGTGCGATGGCTGTCGGCGGCGGGGAAGAAGACTTTATACGGCAGATGGCCGGGTTGGGGGATATATCCTGTTGCCGTGGACGAGGCGGTCGTAGGAGCGGCAACGACAAGGTGGACGACGGCGCCGATGAAGCGAGAGGAGGCGATGAAAGGATCCTGGTCCAGCGCCGTGGACGAGAGACGTCCATCTCTTGTAGTGGACGACGGGGTAGGGGTAGCGGCTCCGGCAAGGTGGAGGATGGGGTGGCGGATGGAGGAGGCTGGCTGCAGTGCGGAGGTTGTCGTGCCGCCGACGGTGTATGAATGGGGAAATGGAGGGGAGGGGGGGGGGGATCTCAAACTTTGGGACGCTTCTACGAAATGGGGAAAGTTACGAACTTATCCCCCGTTTAAAATTTCGGACATCGCGTCGGTTGGGGATAGGACGGTAATCTCGCATCTCCCAAATATTTGCCGGTAACTATTTCGGGCGAGGAGAGGGTGTTTTGCCGCCCACGGTTGGCGCCCATGGTGTATGAACGGGGCTGACAGGTAGGGCGGTTGTGTCACGTCTGATGGAAGTTACACATCTGCCCCTATTTAAAATATTAGCCTACATCGATTTCGGACGAGGAGAGTTTGTTTTGCCGCCCACCGTCTATGAATGGGGAAATGGAGGAAGAGACACATGTCTTTCAGACGAGCTTGAATCAAATGTGTTTTGTCATACGTTTGGCGCCCACCGTGTCTGAATGGGCTCAGAGGCCGTCGTGTCACGTCTGATTGAAGTTACTAGTCTACCCCTATCGACAACAGTGTAAATCCGGTCGATAAGGATGTACTCAGTGTCAGGGGTAGACAGTAATTTCCATCTCGCAAACATTTGCTTCGGGCAGCCCACAAATTATAGTGGGTGTTTAGCCGCTTCGTTCAAAACTTGGGAGAATTAGCATTCACATTTGCCCTGGGACCTGCCAAACTAAATTCAAATCCAATTTGTATTCGATTACGAATATCCGCAGATAATTATACATTTTGTTATTTATTTCTTCAACACCACAACAAAGATTTATTCCACCTTTATATATGATTATGATTTAGAAATGCCGTGATCTTCGAATTCAGTAGGTTGGATACACTCTGATTCAGTATTTCATCCAATACAATATGCTCACACGAAAAACAGTTCACCTTATGTCAATCATACAAATACTGAGGATTACCTCGCCTAAAATTTTTGGATCATTACAACACATGGACAACATGGAATTCCGGACAACATAGGGGGTCTTGCAACATAATCCATTCAGAGACATGACACAACATGCAAGTACAATAATCTAATGACAATTTCAACTGGTATCTAAACAAGAACCGGATTACCTTGGGCTTCAGATAGCGTAAACAATGAGACCTCCTCCGTCTTCAAATGCAACATTCTTACTTCCTCCAATTCTTGGGTTGCTTGCATAATGTGTGCCGCTAATTCCGTAATTTCCAGCCTCAAGATAAAGATTACCTCATTCATGGCAGCCACACCATCTCTTTACGCCTCTAGTAGAGCCTCAAGCACTATAATATCTGTGTCAGACTGCTCTCCGGCGGTGTTGCTCTCGACTGCTACCATCCGTAACATGGATGGAACATCGCTTCCACAAATAGATTCTGGGTTGTACATTGTGTCCTAGTGTGAACGGCATCCTGAAAGGTTTCACCGGACATAAGTAAGAGATAGTTATCGTATGATCCAGGCAGTAAGCTTACATGGTAAATGACGGACGAATTATTGCCGAGCATGGAAAACTATATTTGAATGGTTCGAAGCAGCATCAGCCGAAAAGAAATTAAAATGGTAAGATGAAACTAGGGATGTAAGTGGCAAATAAACGACATCCGCCAGTCCCATCTAGTTAGTTTTTGCTACCTACCTAGTTCATTTTCCTCAAAAAACAAAAACTCTTCTAAACTATCATACCACTAGTGGACTTTAATCGGGATTAAACGGGACCCAGTTGACATCCCTAGTTGAAAGGGAGTGTACAACCGCTATATTTAAGTTGCCAAGACATCTAAGCAGTTGAAATAATCTGAGAAAGCACTTAACAGTGTGGCCTCATATAAACTACGAAGATAGTCTTGTGATGAAGTTGAGAGGAAAAGTTAAGGACTCAAATGAAATAGGCATGCATTTCTTTACAATAGTACAACAGTAATCATTGACATATTGGCCAACTCGGGTATAGCGTAACAACAAACAAGCATTCGAATCAAGCAATACAAAGAAAGCGCATAACCGAACTATTTGTAATTCGGTAGGATTACACGTTGAGGGCACAAGCCAAGAAAGCAGCCCACTCGCATTACATTTCACATGTACTAAAACACATTGGCTTACCATATGTTGCTGTGAAGCCTACCTGCTGTTGCAATGTTCTTTGAAAATATCGTCAGCATCCCGTGGTTGCAAATCTAGTTGTTGTAGTTTATTCTGCACCATCTATTTAGGTAAAATTAATTTTAATCGCATGCACTGGTCTGAATTGATCATCAATGGTTCATCTAAACTATGGGTGTGTGCATACACGACAATATATCTGCTTCCCTCTATTTTTATGCTTGTTCGAGGTGCCGGCCCCAAAAGAACAAATATTTTGCTTGATGGGGTTGGTAGCTCCATAATTAATAGAAGCATCAAATTAGTCATGCAACTTGGGAAGATCAAGAACACACAAACAAGTAATGAACAGAGGCTCGGAGCAGTGATGTAATAGCTAGCATCAGAAAATGTAGGGTAAAACGAACAAAAAGCAGCGGAACCACATGCTAGTTTGCTGATGTGTAATTAAGCATAGAGAACATTAACCGATGATGGAACCAATAGGTGGCATCGTAACGTAACTAAAGCATATTAACTATATGTGCACTTTGGTATGTAATTTAGCACATGTAACATGTTCACTTTGCTAGAAGTATGGCCCTCGGTGCAAGCGAATAACGCGTCTCATGAAAAACTGAATGATGCCCTGAAGAAATTCAAAGGTGCGGTGCTTATGCTAGGAAAGTGAATGTAGGCGCCGGCCGTTGGATGATAGTACCTGATTCTCGGCGGCGTATGGGTATCGTTGTCATACTTGATAGCTAAGGATCGTCGATGGTGCTGGTGTTGCGGTTGAGTTTGGGCGGTATGCCGCCGTTCTTTGAAGCGGCTCCGGTGCTACGGTTGCGGCGCCTGTCGACATACAAGAAAGCTCATCTGTGGTAAGTGAACAGTTGCACGATAAAGAGAAAAAACCGAAGGAGTACAAATTGAAATAACCTGATGAGGCTGCGGCGTTGGTAAAGCAGGGCCGGTGGAGTTGAATATGGCGTCCGTGGAACGGGCCCGGTGCAGCGGACGAAGGCTTCGGCGGGCGCATTGTACAGTGCTTTCGGTGAGGCGGATCTGTTGCCGAGGACGAGGGCTTGTATGAAGGGTCAGCGAAGGGGCGGACTAGGGAGTCAGTGAAGGGCCTACGCTGTGGTGGACGAGGGCGTCGGTTAAGCAGATCCGGTGCGGTGGACCATGATGGCGGTCAAGGAGATCTGGAGCGATGGACAAGCCCGGTCGCTGAGCGGCTCCCCGTGAAGTGGTGAGTTGGCGGTTGGGGTTCCAAGGTGCGGAAGGTAGATCCGGCGGGGTGTGAGGTCCACCGCTGCGACGGAGGACTAGATTCGGCGGCTTGCCGTGGTTGGGGGGGTCGGGGAGGGGAAGGGGAGGGGCTCTGGGGAAGAATGTTGGGGGCAAAAAGGGGAAAACAATGGAGTTACCAAAGCAGCCCTTTTCCGTTCATGTGGTAGGGGTAAAAAAGGAATATCGCAGGGCTAAACTTTCGGGCGTGTGATATTTCGATGTGAGCGGGAAGTTTGAAAGCTTTTGGCGCCTAAAATTATAAGTATTCTGCTCGCATTTACCGACTATGATATCATGGCCGACAATTTGTTTGTTTTGCATGCAAAAAAATGTGCAAGTTTTGAAATCAATGTCTCCAACTCGAAACTTAGATTGTCCATTCAATTCAAATATGGATCATTGAGCTACTACAAGCAAATACCATCATACGGTCCAATTCAAATGAAATTCCAAATGTGTTTATCCTAAATATGATGACAAAAGCAAAAATATGTATGTGTATGAATAAAGTGAATGATTATAAAGTTTGAACATTCCCGTATGTGTATATCTCTAGGTTTGATATATGAACTTGAAATCACGAAATTCCGGCTTAAAAAATGTACCTCCGTTTAAATGAATTACAAAAGCTAATGATGGAGTTGAATTCCAAAATTCCAATCTTAGGTTTGTAATTCTGGTACATCAAGGTATATCACACATGTTCAAAAGTATCGTTATCTCATAGTACAAACTGTGAATCAAATTGATCAACCATGAGTGCACAATATCTCAATTACGCTAAAGTCCCTCAAATATAGACACCTCACTCTTTATCTGAAGTCACCCCCCCACCACCACCACACACACACACACACACACACACATAGAGAAGTCGTTCTCTCCCCCACACACCAACACACGAGCACATTAACACCCCTCTCTCTTGTAAAGTCCGGACCCCAACATAGGTCTCCATCACTTTGTCTCCCGGGCATGCACACATCTCTTCCCTCACTCTCTAGGTCTCCCGCTATCTCTCTTACCCAAGCACACGCACTATGTAGAGTGTATATTTCCCATACACACAAAACGTCGCCCCCGAACGTCTATCTCCCTAGTTATGTGGTTCTTGCGCACTCACCTCACACACCAACACCACCCCCACTGCAAACAAGCACACTTTGTATCCTTGTGCACCACTCTCCTCTTTCTATGTCTCCCACATGCGGACCCGCCCCAGCTCCTTCCCTGTATACATATATGTCGTGACTCTTTGCATAGCTCCCTAATGTATAATCGTTCTCGATTTCGCACAATGTTCTCTACACCATCTATTCTAGATCTCTCATGAAGTCCCTATCACACACACGAAGACTCGCTTCCTCAAGGCGTCTCCGTTCATAGGCCAATTTCGGACAACATCAACATTGTCTCCCTATCTATACACCATTTATGGACACAAACGACCCCTCTCGCCCCCTCTCTTCCTCTGTCTCTCTGTCTCTCTGTCTCTCTGTCTCTCTGTCTCTCTGTCTCTCTGTCTCTCTGTCTCTCTCTCTCTCTCTCTCTCTCTCTCTTGTCGATAGCTCTCTCTTTCTCTCGCTCTCACACCCCTCTCCCACACACACACACTCAATGTCTCTTCCA
The DNA here is from genome assembly GCA_021605145.1 of Aegilops bicornis. Classification (NCBI taxonomy): domain Eukaryota; kingdom Viridiplantae; phylum Streptophyta; class Magnoliopsida; order Poales; family Poaceae; genus Aegilops; species Aegilops bicornis. The sequence continues at coordinate 506,770,581 of CM038672.1, forward strand.
AATAGTCTGCTCCCCCCGCCCGCACCCGTGCTATCTCGCTACTACACATGTCACACCATTCCCCCTTCCCTTATACTAGGTTTACATCATCAGTGTTCTCTCTACTCAAGTTACACTCTCTCCCTGTCTCACATAAACGCGTGCACAAACACACACAGACACGCACAAACACCCATTTATCTGGATCCTCATCTCTCCCCATGTCCGCATGTGTATCTCACACACTAACTCTCTAATTATGTATATGTGTCTCCACGTTACACAACACAAAGCCCCATGTACATGTCTCTCTCTATCCTCCACACACATAGACACAAATAATCTGTTATCATTGCCTCAGTCTCTAACATATCACACACGCACACAAACACACACACACTCTCTCTCTCTCTCTCTCTCTCTCTCTCTTGCAAACACGCTCAACAAGGGTTTCCCCGTGAATAACTTACCGTCTACTCATCAACAGTCGTGGCAGTACGGCGAACACGAGACGTGAAAAAGAATAAATCTACATGTGCTTAGACCACCTAGTATGACTACTAGGACTAGAGCAAGCCAAAAAGCGGCACCGTCACCCCTCCTTGTCGTGACGGGAAAATCTTTGTTTTACACAAATGAGAAGTCATTGTGCAAAGGCCCCACATGCCGAGGCGTTGAATAGAATGTAGATGCTAGTTTACGGAAGCAAGTATCGATAATACGTTTGTATCTCCATACTTATATTTCTTCTTTTATAAAAAACCGAGTTGGTGATGATGGTACGTGTGCCATCTTGCAATATAGACCGTCTAATCTATATTTGATGGATGGAAATTAAACTAAAAGATACCCGCACCCCTCTCCACATTTGCAGACAAGGCCTTCCCTCGTTCATCCTTATCTCCAACAAACCTCATTGTTGAGAAATTAAGAAAGGAAGCCTCTGGAACAAAGCGGCCTAGTGGCTGCTGCCAGCGTCGTCAATCCTCATGCCTCCGCTCAGTCCGACCACCAACCACCACCACACCCAACTCCTCTTCACCTTATCTCATATTTCTCGAGATATCATTAGTTTTTACACATGGGATTACTCCCGCAAGGGTCAATCACAACAAGTGTTCTTATAAAAAAATGCATCTTGATGTTCCGTTAATGCACGGATCTTGCTAGTACTCCTACACAAGACTAAGTTGGTGATGCTGGTGTGTCTGCCATCCGTCGTTCCTGACCATTAGATCTACATCTAACGATTGTGAGGTAAGTTGTTGCCTTTTCTCACCAACATCCCACTTGTCTACCAATTTGCGTAAAAACCCACAATTAGTATCTTAAAACCAACCACATCCCTCCACGACCTCACCAAAACAGCCCAAGGAATATATTATAATTGAAACATAATATACATATGTATATCAAAATTAGGGTGTTTTGTACCAAGTTTGTGAATAAGTATTATTCCAATTATGATTCGTTGCAACGGACATGAACATTGCTAGTATTTCCAACCATGTATTTTTTCTAGTATTCCATAGTTTCGAGTTTTCCATCAAGATATTAGTCACTCATGGTTGATATTTACTTTCAATCATGTACACATATGCACTATGTAACTAGCCTTGCGTATTGGCTTCCAAAGCTTAACTTTCAATCCTACTTACAATATTTAGAGTATTTAACAAAAAACTACCACTTTCAACCATCCCTAGGAAGAATCTATTGTACAAAAAATAGCAAAAACATACCCAAAATTTCTTAATCCACGCCAAAAACTACTACTACCTCCATTTTAGTTTACAAGTCTTGTACATTATACCTAGGTTGTCAATTTTATCACCCTAATATAAACTATATAACACAAAATTATACCTTTTGAAAGTAGAAACTCCATAGTTTATGTTGGTATATTTTTATAATATATGACTTGTATTAGGTTGGTCAAATTGACGACCTAGGGGTACGTAACGCCGGTAAATCGAGAGAGAGTAGTACTACCCAAGACTCCTACCGATTAGGTTCGTTTAAACCCATTTATGACTGGGTTGGCCCACATGTCCATGCTGACGATGCAGCTTAAACCAACACATTTTGTTAGACCGTTGACACGAGGGACCCACATCTGACCTTCTATCCTGTTATTCCCCCTCAAATCATTATTTTTCCTGAACATTACTTCAAACAATCTTGATGCGTGTTCGCCGGTGGTGCCGGTGATGAGCGAAGTTGGCCGCCTTCTGCCCGGACGGGCCGGACGCCGCGCTGGCCACCGCACGGGTTGGCAGGCTGGCCCGAGCGTGACTCACGAGCGAGCAAGCCGCCGCGCTGGCCTTCGCTCGAGCCAGACGCGCGAGCAAGCCGCCGCGCTGCCGTGCCAATCTAGCTAGCAAACCTTGCGGACATAAGCGGGACGGAGCTATCTTGGCTAGCTTAGCGGTCATGAGCGCCGGACGGAGCTGGCATCCGGCTGCCGCAACATGGGCTCCGCACCGCCGGCGGTTTTGACCTCGCCGCCGTGGCGGTAGCTGCGTCCCATGGCCGAGGATGACTAGGTGGACGGGCCGGAGGTAGGAGGTCACTCGAGGATTTTGGTTGGTAAGAGCATGTACAATGGTTGATAAGGTAGTCTTATCTTAAGTCTGCCACATATGCAAGTGGTAGTAGTTTCTTGGTATTTTAGTGGTTTCTTGCATTATTAGGGGTTTCTTGTAAAAAACAATGTACGTACTACTAGCGACAAAAGGCGATTCTAGGTTGCGTTGTACTCCAACGAGTACTACTAGTGGTCGCGGGAGTGTATACCTCGTTTTGTGGGTTCGATCCCGGCCGAACGCACGGCGGCCTTTAAAAAAAATAGTACTAGTACTACACTTCGCTGCGAGCCAATATTTTACACGGGTAATCTGAGTTTTGAAGTCAAACGGACGTGCGGCCCCACAATCTGGGTGCACTGTACAGCCTAGCCACGTGAATGGGTTTTCCTTCCCAGCATCCCGTGGCTCGCATGCTCGCCCTAGCCGCACCTCGCTTGCAGCTTCCTCATCAGCTAGTAGTAGCATATTTAAACTAGCGCCTCCCAATTAAGCCCGAGGAGCCGGAAAATCCTGGCGGGGCATTGGGAACTGTGCAATATGGCTCTGTACTCTATGTGCCGGTGTACTAGAGTAGGGGTACCCTAGTATCCCGTACTCGTGCCTGCAGACGATTGCAGACACCCAGCGGCGGGGTTTGCCTCGTCACCGCTTAAGATCCTCCGTGGCTCCTTTGGAGCCATTCAAGAACAAAGTATTAGATTAAGAAGACAAGGCCCGACAAGAGGAGGCTGCGTCGGAAGGCCACTCTAGGCATCTGGAAGACAAGGCCCCGGGAAGAGGAGCTTTCAGGAAGGCTCAAGCGCCGACAAGTCTCCGAGCGCGACAAGGATTCGGCCGCGGCAAAGGCGCTTGCCATGCATGCAACCTCTCTCTCTTTCCGCTCCAGCTCATCCAGCGACGTGTCGCCATGGGACCGTTCCATGGGCGCGTGTCGAGAGGTTGTGCAGCCAGCGGAGAGCAGCGATAAGCAGCGCTGGCGAGCTTGCCATCGTGGCGAGCGGAGGCGCACCTGAGGGCCTCTGTTGCCTTTGTTGAGCGACAATCGACGGGCATTTATTGCTTTTGTCCCTTGCCGTCGGAGTTAGGTATTTGGCATCGCATAATCGCTCGAGTAGGTGTACTAATTCCTGTTTTACATTTGTACCCCGCCTATGTTGCCACTGTGGAGACCCTTGAGCATATAAAAGGAGGCCCATGCGCAACGTAGAGAGGGTTCGGCTGGTTCGGTTCATTCGACTCACCAGAGACTAGATACACTCACGTTAGGTTTTGTAGCTCTCATTGCTCCCTAGCAAGAACACAATACATCAAACAAGCAGCAGTAGGAGTTTTATCTCCGGAGAGCTCCGAAGCTGGGAAAACTGCTCGTGTGCCTCGCCTCGATCCGCTCTTCGTGCGATCTCCGCCCCCCTCCGAACCACAAGGGGACTGCTCCGCCGGCCCCATAGGTGTCCGTGGGTACGATCAGCCTCCCCGACACTATGTAAAGTGCTGTACTACTAGTACTCTGTAGCTTGTGGCGTTGCACGCATGGACTTCACTCCATTATCGGCTCTACTATAAAAGAAATTCCTCTTGACGTGTTTTTTTGAAACGGAGGCAAAAGCTTTGCTTCATCTCATTCATAAATAAGGAACTACTCACAAAGTTCGACGAGATCCATTACACCTCCACAAATGGAAGCGAAAAGCCTAGTCTCGCTGTATCAAAAAACTCAAATGTTATGCCCCAGGACCCATCATAAGTCACGATAAACAGTGCTAGTGTGTGCGTGAGAGGAGCGGTGAGTAGGCCAGCTACTCCCTACGTGAGAGGAGCGGCTGAATATAGCACCGAGAGTACCCACTAGGCCACTACGCAGATGTACTTCCCTGCATTGATAGTACAACGATCGTTTCTAGAGAACGGTAGTACCCTCCACTTCCAACCTGTAGCTCCTTGGCCCCGAGATTCAAGAGTTCAAAACTGGTGCACTATACTAGACTAGACTAGACTAGAAGTACAAAGACATCGCACTAATACTCGTAGTTGAGAAAAAGTAGTACTAGTATCGCTACTGACGAGGATGTACTCCTCCGTCACATAATGTAAGACGTTTTTGACACTAGTTGGCGTGTACAAAAATGGCAAAACATACCCAAAATTTCTTAATCCACGCCAAAAACTACTACCTAGTGCCAAAAATTTCTTACTAGTGCTATTATTTATAGTATGCAATCCCATAACGTTCCATAATGCTAGTACTAGTAGTAAATAATAGCCTCACCCCTTCGCTGAGGATCAATCTATAGTTGGAAGGGACGAGGCCCTGCGGTTACTACACTCTTATCTCCTCCTCGCCATGATTCCCTCCCCGAAGAGAAGGCAGTTCGTCGCTGCTCCCATGGATTCGCCAGGCGGTTCTCCTCCTCGTCGGGGATGGAAGACCTTGGACGATGATCCTATGGGAGAAATCACACGCCGCTCCGACGTCCTCACCGCCGCAAGACTCGGTGCTTCCTGCACCAACTTTTTTCAAGACGCTGCTTAAACAGGTTTGGGAAAATGCCATGCTTGTTGGTCTTCCATGCGTCCTCGAGGAGAAGGTTCTTCTATGGGACAATCCTTCGAACAGTCCACCGCTCCCTGGCCATGGTTGCACGTTGACTCCGATAGAGTTGCCGATGTTGAGAGGTAGTCGGATTTTGTCAGATGAGGAGGTCAGTAATGGAGTTTGATCATGTAGTACTTAGTTATTCCATTTCCATCCCGTAATTTCCCCGCTGCCCACCGTCTTATATATAGGTATGGGTCGGTGCCAATGAAGATTGGCTTGCATACCTCCGGCCGGATACCACCATCATTTTGCACAACATCCACAGCAGTGCGGCCGTTCTGGTAGACCCCTTCTCCACCATTGGGATCGGCCTTCCAGACTGGCTGGGCTTGAATACGTATGATGATGCATACATGAGATTGAAGAAGATAGCAATTGCGGACCCGCCGACAAAGTGACGCGGCTACGACGATTACTATCTCATCGCGGTGTTCGACATAAGGATTGCCATGAATGCAAGACGCAGCAACGGCAGAGGTCATGGCGCGATGTTGGCGGCGGCAGATTTGTACCCTTACACGTTCGAAGACGCCAGGCGCCGTCTAGGCCGCATCTTCAAGGTGACAAGCCAGGACTTGTTTCATCTGGTTGCCATCCTACGGAACGGAGATTACAAACGGAATGCACAAACCATCATTTGCATCCCTAACGGTACTCCATTATTTTGCAGGACCACCATCCCCGATCAAAATAAGATCGCCGATCCTAGATGTGCATTTGCATCCGCGATTCGGTCTAACCTGGAACCTTGTAGCTGACTTTGGCATATTGGGATCAACTATCTTAGCGATGCGTTACCCATGGTACCAGCGATGTGCAACATGGTCACACAATCTACCACGATTGGACCGTCACCATCTACCCGGTATTCCATTTTTTAACCCTCTCGCCTTCTCTTTCATTGTTGTACTAGTAGTATACTTAGTACTACTAGTAGGAGTACTTTTACCTTGGAGGGGCAGATAGCTAGCTGGGCCCTTGAAGACTTGAACCCACTAGCTGCCACCATTTTTGTTTTTCCATGTCTTACTATCTCATCCATGTAGCCAAGAGTGGCTATATATAATAAGCCGGTTATTTTACTTCCTCTATACCGGAGTAGTACTATTTGCTGCATGTGACATCGACCGCCATATTTGAGCACAACATTATTATGCATGGACCTTGACTATGTACGTCACCATGTGTCCAGATCTGGGATGCCGCGTGTACCAGATGAACGGCGCCAAGTTCGACCCCCGTGATGCTACGTGGGTGCCGAGGAACACTCTTGGAAAGTACTCGCTTTTCATCGGGGATAGCTACCCCATTGTGAAGCGGATGCCACCTTCCGTGCACGACAGGAAGGCCTGCCGTTCATGAAGCATGGTTGTGTCTTCATTGCGCATCGCCGGATGAATGACATCTTTGGGACACGCTATCCTCGATTTATGCCGCTCAGCTTGGATGAGTCTCCATCGTGTGGAACCGACTAGAAAGCTGCGACAATGATTCCCGTTGCCCACCGCTATGGATCGTGCCATCCATGAAGAACACACAGGGGCTGGAACCTGGAGGAGGACATGCATGTAGCCCATCTATAACGTGTAAGTGGATTACGGTAATTGTGAACGGTAGCTCTGTGAATATATCTAGACTAGTCGTGCACAAATTTATCACATGAATTGGAGATGAACTTGTGTGGCATACTGGCATTTGTCCTTTAGAATTTATTACTAGTAAATGTGTTCTGTGTACGTGCAACTTGTGTGGTTGTTGCACGGGATCCAACACGCTCTTTGAGAAAAAAAGGTGGCACAACTTTGGATATACGTGACGTGGCTATATCATACAGTAGCATCGTTCGCTATAGTTGTAGTACACTCCTACTAGGACGACAACTCCTATAAAACCTTGCGCTTGGCTCTTTGCCTCTTCGGGAGGTTCAACAATTCGTACTCGTGTGAACCTTGCACTTGCCTCTTCGCCTCTTCGGAAGGTCCAACAATGATGATACTACAGTACAATATGCGTCTGGCAATTTGACACCGATTGAACTGCTGCACGTCCACCGCGAGGGCGAGGGCGAGGGCGAGGGAGAGGAAGAGGGAGAGGGCGCTGTAGTCAAAACCCTCTCCTCGTCCTGCGAACCACTACGCGCGTGGGCGAGGGAGAGGCGTAGTAAGCAAGCTTCTCCTCGTTCCGCGAGTTGACGGGACACATCAAAGCAGTACTAGTACTAGTAGTAGTCCATACTGCGTCCTTTCCGATTAATATGGCTTAATCTGAAACGAGAAAAATACACTGGCGGTCAACGTATGTAACAATACGCTCTTTACGGTCACTATATATAGTTTTGTGTCGATTATACGATCACTAGCTCATCGTAGAGCAATCAGATTGCACCCTCTTGACCGACCACATAGTCGACGTGGCACTTTGTTGATCGTTAAATTGTCACCTGGTTTCGGGTCCCACACAGCCGCTTGGTGGAGCAAAGAAATCAGTTACACAAAACTTACGCAGCGCCACACGAGTCCAACCTTGCGCCGAACCGCCTGGCTGTGTATGTGAGTGCATGCACGTGTCCTCCCTCGGCCTTCCAACAAAGAGTGTACATCGGCTATAAAACAAAGAGTGTAGTAGTACATGATGTACATCTACACTTCCAATGCATTTAGCCTTTAATCTAAATCGATATTGATTGACTAATGCACCAACTTGTGCTGTAGGTATAGGCTACATGTCTATCCTTAATTACATCAAGCAACGACCTTCATTTAATCTTCTTATCTCAATGGTCACATGCACACATAAGTCTGCTACTTTTGGGCGTTAATTATACCCTGGTCAATGTGTAAATCTCTAAATGTACAGTCTTTCACGGATGTAGGGAGTAGGTTGAGCACTTGAGCGTGAGCGTGTGTGTTGCGTCGTGTGCTATGAGCCGCACGGGGTGCGTGAGTGTTGCGTGCGTCCATGTGGAGTACGCGTGAGTGTTGCATGTTGCATGCATGCATGCATGGGGCTTACTCCCTCCCATTGACATGTTCATATTTCAAACTTCCTCTGTTCCCTCCATATGGTGATACTCCCTCTGTTCCCAAATACTCCAGTACGGAGTAAAAGCCTCCCTCTGTTCCCAAATACGGAGTATTTGTCTTTCTACAGATTTCAACAAGTGACTAGGTACGAAGCAAAATGAGTGAAGTGAGCGTAGAGGCATAGGGATACCAGTAGAAAGGTAATCCTCGCGATCCATCATTCCCCATCTCGGTCGTGAGAGAACTATTCAACTAGTCTTCGCAGCGAAGTGACAATACCGCAGCTGCGGCCAGATGGGACACGTAATTAATAAGATGAACCAGCGTGTTGGTGTTACTAAATCAGCCTTACCCAAGATCGCCATCATGTTTGCCAAGAGAGAATGCTTCAAGAATACGCCCACGCACTGTGTCCTCCATTAAGCGACATATGGGCCCTCTTGTGGTAGACCCACATGTCATCGGTGTAACTATTTACACTCGGGAGGACGGTGCCTATATCCCGGTAGTAGTACTAGTAGAATTGAGATTTAATGCACTTTCTTCCCGTCTTCCACTCTTCTTCCTCCTCTCTTCTTCTTCCTCCTCTCTTCCCCATCGCCGGCCGCACACCATTTACCCCGCTCACTGCTTTCGCCCGCCGCGCCATCTTCCTTGGTAGCTCATGGCGTACCATATCCCCCGCCACCGCTCGGCCACACGAGGAGAAGCTTCTTTGCTCGCCTTTGAATCCACTTCCCGCTAGCTCGCAGCACCGAAAACCCCAATGGCAAAACCGGTGACACGCAGAGCCGCGATTGGAATTACCTCCCGATGTTCTCTTGGAGCAGATCTGTAGTCGTATGGACCTACTCAAGACCGTCCGTCACGGCCGCATGCTCGGTGTCTTTGTACCGTCTACTGCACAAATGCGCAACCGGCCGGCTCTTTTCAAGACACCCTGTTTGCTGATGCCCGATCCTCGTAGGTGGCCCAGACACCGACTTGACGATCCTACGGAGGTTGCCGTGGTGCCCCTCGACATGCTACCACTACCCGTCCACATGTCCTTCATCTTGCGCGCCACTCTTTGGCGGGCATGAAGGCCAACTGGATCGTTCTCATCCACCACACCGTTAGTTCATGGCGTCTTGTGGATATCTACACCCAGCGAGAGATCACCCTTCCATCGTTGGATACCTCCGACATCGAGCCTCGCGGCCCGCCGGACACTCCTGCCTACTACGCACGAGACGCGTCAAGCTTTTGGCTCGACCTCTGTTTGCGAGAATGTTGTAATCTGCGAAGTGCCCACACCATCAGAAGACTACATGGATTACAAGCTCATTGCCTTGTTCAACATGGGATTAGTCTATCTGGAATCCGGTCGCCATACATGGTTATGGCTCATCATCAATCCTGTTGAGGCAACATTTATGTCTGATGCTATAGTGCATGATGGCATCGTTTACACGGTCGACGCAAAGATTGGCTGCATATACTGGTGGAATCTATCGTCGTGTAATTGTTCTATCTCATCTCATCTTTACCTTATGAATACGACTGCCTATTCATTTGTTACAAATTTAGAATGCATAGCATGTCTATAACCACATCATTGCTATATGTTACTCTCATTTCCTAGATTTTTATGACCACACATGTTATTGTTAGAGTTGATATGAGAACAATTGGCATCTAATGATTGTTAGAATACATATTATGAGCATAACATCATGATTGCTATATGTTACTCTCGTTTACTAGATTTTTATAACAACACATGTTATTTCTTAGAGTTGATATGAGAATAGTAGTAGTAAGTGCTATGGTAGAATATGAGTAGTATTTGTCATAGCTGTTTTCCTCTCATTGTTACACGATGTTTGAACCATGACATGTTGCTAGAATATGAAAGCCATTGGCTTATTTTTTAACTTGGGGTATGATTATGACCCACGACATTGCAATTCTCTGTCTATGATATGTGTCACTGTTATAATAATCTTAATTCCACACATACTCTGAACATGATTGCTTATTTTTGTCCTTTTGGTCTCCAATTTGAATTGTTGCAGCAGAGCAAATGCGCTGGCCTTCATGATTCGGGACCTGGAATCATACCAGCCGATGGGTGCTGGTTTATCGCTCGTTTAATGACGGCGGTAATTTGATGCTCATTCGCACGTACCAAATTGACCAAACCAGTACATCAAACCACATGCAGTACAATGCGTGGGGCGTTCGTGACATTGATGGCTCTGGCTGCTTCGTGTTCGAGAAAGATCCCAGCTCCGTTGGGCCAGGCGTATTCAACCGGAGGCGGGTTTACAGCCTCGGCAACCACTCCTTGTTCCTCGGGCTCAATTATCCGATCATCCAACCAATCATCGATCATATCACCGGCGATGATTACTGTGCTATGCAACTTCCATTCGCGAGGGAGGGATGTGTTTACACATCATACCATGGGCTTCATGAATCACCATATCTAGAGATTCGTCGACACAACTTGTTGCCAGGTAATCTTCAGTGTCTGAAAGGCATCAAGCTTCCATGCGAAGGGTGGCTTTTGCAAACCCGACATGCGGTGATGTGGTTCATGCCAGCAACAAATATTCACAACTTGATTCGTGCTGATATCTAGATCGAGCCATGTATTCTGCTGTGTAGTACGACCCTCTTTTGTTGGATATTATGTCTTGTTGTTAGTTTGAAGCACTCCTCTGGTTTGAAGGAAAGATACCTTCACAGGATCAAGTGCATCCTAACTCACTGCGTAGGATGTCTTGATAATGATGATGGAGATCTTTGTCTGAAGCCATATATATACATATATATCGCTTAGGCTTCAAGTGCGTACTTGTTAGTTAAACCTATGTATAAATTGTGACACTAAATACGACTAGTAAGTAGTACAAGAGCGATACTAGTATACGTCGGTCAAATTATTCATCATGTCCACACATTGAATTGACGTGACAACACGCTGCGCGTGAGGTGACACAAGAATCCCAGCGGCGTGTTCGGGTATTCCGGACTTCAGATTTGGAGTACCACTTATCTGTCAAAATCTTTTTTTTAGTAACGGAGGCAAAAGATTTGCCTCATCCATTAAATAAGAGGATAATAGAGTTTAGAGTTTTTACAAGCGCCCTTGCAAAACGGCATGGCAATTATTCTCATACAATTGTCGAAGAAGCGCGAGTTTTTACTCTGTCGAAATCTTTCATCATTCACTTAAAACAGTCGATTGGTCATACATTGAGTACCATATAACTGGAATTACCGATGCAAGTCGAAGAAGGATTGGCCGGTGCTACCTGGAAATTGGCGTCAAGATTCGATCCACGGATCGGGGAGCTGATCGAGCACCTTGAGGCCAAAGTGAGTGTTGACAGCGCGAGATTTCAGTCTCTCATCGATTTGTTCATACCAACCATCGACAGCGAGCACGGCATTTGCTACACCCAACCTAAGAAACTTCCAGGTAAGACACCGATCGGCCGTCTACTTGCACAAACATATTCCTTTGTTTATAACTCTATTTTTCTTTTTAGGCGCAGACCCGGTGAAACAATTACAATTTGACAGTTAATAAAAAGTGAAACAAGTGACTGCAACATGCCAAATATGTTATGAAAATGCCAACTAGGTACACTAAAACCTGTATTCCACAATACTGCACGTATCACACTGAGTGGCCTAAGGAAGCATTTCTTCCAGTGCAATTCCAGGGCGTTCAAAAGGGGCACGTGGACACGTCGCAAGATACAGTCGGAGTGCGGCACGCACGCGATGTGGCACAAGACCAGCAATACCTTGCCTGTGATGGTCAACGGCCGGCAGACGGGCAGCAAAAAAGGTTCTGGTGCTGCACACAAGCAAGAACTTCGACCACCAGAGGACCAACTGGGTGATGCACCAGTACCACATCGGGGACCTGGAGCAAGACAAGGAGCGGGAGCTGGTCCTCTGCGAGATTTTCTACCAGACGAACACTAGGGCCAGGAGTAGTTTGGTATTGGTAGTTGTACTACCTTGTCGTTCGCAAGTTGGTATTGTTGTTAACGATCTTTTGGTATGAACTTGCATTTGCTTCCAACCATCATGCCGAGGGTCGACGTGGATATAAAGCTGAATCGTTTATTTCAAAACGAATTCTCGTGCACCTGATTTTTATTTGATGGGTAGCATAAGCACCCGCCGTCAATTCCCGATTCTGCAGTTTTTTTGAAACAAGTGCATGCACTTATTATCACGATAAAAAACAATATCCGTGCTTTGCGTCCGATTATCGATCGGTGCATGCAGAATTCTCTCGTTTATTGAGCACGATATTGTTTTTTCAGTCGAGCAAGTTTCAACTGGGCTGTAGACTGACCAGGGTTGGTTTTGTTTTTAACAGGCCCAGCCCATGGCGACAACGGGGCAGAAAGATCCGGCGGTATCTATCGGCCTCTCGCCCGCCAAATAAGTTAGTTATATTTTGTCTTACAACATCCGCAGCAGTTTTATTCTTGAATAAAACACACAGCCCAGTTCTATTTTCCTCTTGAAACGCATGTCCTACATCCGCTTTTCTAATCTCTACCTATAGTTTTACTAGTTCATATACACGTATCATTATATTGAAAACACATAAAATTCCCTTTTCATATTTACATCCTTATTTTTGTTGCTTTTTCCCACCAGTAGCTGATTTTTTTTACCTTTGGTTTTCCTTAAACCAACTCAATTGTCCCACGTCTTATTTGCTTACAAAAACAAAACAATTTTTTGGTAAATCAATAAGTTCTTAAAAAATGTTTATCATTTCGGGATTACAACAGTTTGGACTCCACGAAATATGCAAAATAAGGTTAAACTTTTTGACCGTGGTCCTGGCAGAAAATGGGCTGTAATAAATTACTTAAGAATTAGCAAATGGGCTGCAAATTATAAAAAATAGCAACTGGGCTGCGAATTGTAAAAAATAGCAACTGGGCTTTATGTTGTCTGCCACAGATTTGGAGGCTGACTTGTGGGCCTACTAAGTTCATGCGTACACAAGGTTTCTTAAAAAAGAAACTTAGTCAACAATCGACTCTACCAAATACGATCGTTAGATGTCAATCTAGCGGCAATCGTGCTTCTTCAGTCTTTGATCTTCCTTGACCGCCCAAACCAACCTTTGTCGGAACCGCTTGCTCCCGCCTCCGTGGCGGCGGTCTTTGCCGGCAGGCCTTACGGCCCCATCATACTTGCATCCCTGGCCTGTCTATCCCTCTACTCACCCACACCTCCTGTTATTTTCCGGCGACGGCAGCCGAACCAGTCAACACTCATACTCTCCACCGCGTGGGCAGCCACTACCATGTCTTCGCCGGCTCCCCGTTGTTCCCTTCGTAGGCCATGCCGTCGTCCACCACCCTGGTGCTCTCGGCGCGGCGTGGTCAACGATGTCCATCCAACAGCCGTAGTGCTTCTTCAACCTCTGGTCTTCTTGCCCTAGCCGCCCAAAGCAGCGCCGGTCGTCATCAGCATGCTCCTGCCTCCCGTGGCCGGGTTTGTCTTTGCCCATGAGGCCTCACCGTCCCCATACTACTCCCACCGCTGGCCGTGCCATCCCTCCACTCACCCACTCCCCTGTTATTCTTGGCGGCGGCAGCCTCACACCAGCCGAACCAGTGAACCCTCGTACTCCTCTCCGTGGGCATCCATCGCGTCTTCCCGGCTCGTGTCGTCCCCTTCCTAGGCCTCGCCGTCGTCCACCTCCTGGTGCTCTCGGCAAGCGTGGTCAATGCGGTCAATGACCGACTTCCATCGGAAGAGTATCAGACATGGAGAGGCTTACAACTGGGTCCACAACAGCCACAAGGAAGTGCCTCCTTATTACGCCAAGAAAATAATTATTCCTCCACTGACAAAGGGACCCACCGGACGGGCCACCAGTATTTCATGGAAAAATGTTTCCCAGCTGCTGTGACCCACCGTCTGACGAAGCCACCGTATTTTGAAAAAACGTTTGCCCTCGATCACTGGACCCACCAGACGGACCACCGTATTTCGTGAAAAAACGTTCCCCACTGTCACTCGGACCCACCGGAAGTGCCTCCTTATTACGCATTTAAAATGAATACTCCCCACCTTTAGCTGGGACCCACCATGGTGGGAGGCTGACTTATGGGCCTACTAAGTTGACGGGGAGAGGGCTTTGTCAACTTAGTCAATATGAACGATTCTAGCTCCATTGACCGTGCGATGTCCATCCAATGGCGGTGTGCTTCTTCAATCTGCTCTTCCTGCTCCGGCCGCTCAAACAAGCGCCCGGCGGGGCCTGCTCCCTCCTCCCATGACCATTGTGCTTTGCCATGCAGGCCTCACCGCCCACCGTACTCCCATCGCTGGCCTAGCCATCCCTCTACTCACCCACACGGCCACACTGTTGTTATTCTCCGGTGAGGGCGGGCGAACCGATAAACCCTCAGACAATCGCATTCCCCTCCCGTGGGAAACAAGCTGCCGAGTCTTCCACGCCTCCGTGTCGTTCCTTCCTAGGCCTGCGCCGTCGTCCACCGCCCTAGTGCTCTCGGCGCGGCGTGGTCAACGTGGTCAAGGAGCGGCTTCCATCGGACGTGGGATCAGTACGTGGAGAGGCTGACAGCTGGGTCCACGGCCGCAGCAAGGAAGTGCCTCGTTATTACGCGCAAAATAATTATTCCTCCACCTGACATCTGGGACCCACCGGAAGGGCCTCATATTTCACTTAAAAACGTGCCCCCAGCTGACATGTCGGACCCACCAACTATCTTCGCACGCAAGGAAGTGCCTCCTTATTACGCATAAAAAAAATGAATACTCCCCCTGCCAGCTGGAACCCAGCATAGTGAGAGGCTGACTTGTGGGCCTACCAAGTTGACGGGGACGGAGGGCTTTGTCAATTTAGTCAATATGAACGATTCTAGCTCATGTTACCATACGATGTTCATCCAACGGCCGTAGTGCTTCTTCAACCTCTGGTCTTCTTGCTCCAGCCGCCCAAACCAGCGCCGGTCGTTCCGCGTGCTCCTGACTCCCGTGGCCGGCTGTGATGCCGTGGAGGCCTCACCGCCCCCTACTACTCCCACCGCTGTCCAGGCCATCCCTCTACTCACCCACACCCCCTGTTATTCTGCGGCGACAGCAGCCTCACACCGCAGCAGAACCAGTGAATCCTCGTACTCTTCTTCGCGTGGGCATCCACTGCTGCGTCTTCCCCGGCTCCGAGTCGTCCCCTTCCTAGGCCTCGCCGTCGTCCACCGCCGTGGTGCTCTCGACGCGGCGTGGTCAACATGGTCAAAGAACGACTTCCATCGGACGTGGGATCAGATGCGGTGAGAGGGTGACAAATTTGGGTCCACGGCCGCCGCAAGGAAGTGCCTCCTTATTACGCCAAGAAATAATGATTCCTCCACGGCGGTGAGGGACCCACCGGACGGGCCACCGTATTTCGCGAAAAAACGATTCGCCCCGACTCATCGGGACCCACCAGCTACATCTTCGCATACGCAAGGAAGTGCGTCCGGCAAAAAACGATTCGCCCCCACCGGCTGGGACCCACCAGCTACATCTTCGCACGCAAGGAAGTGCTCGACAATCGGGACCCACCTGGTCGAACCGTGCGTGGCGTTGTCGTGCAGTCGCATAAGCGATATGCGTACATACCGTCGATGTAGAGGCGCATGCGTGTAAGTAGTAGAGGCACGTAGCATGTACACGTACGTATAGCGGCGAGGGTGCCAGAAAGAAAATACGACCAGGTACGTACATACGGGCAGGGTCTCTAACGCCTGTCGTGCATACGTACATGGCTGGGTCGGAACGGAGAAACAGCGTCGTCGTCGTGTTCATGGGGAGCCAACCGGCTGGGTCGGAACGGAATGCGTGGTCGTGTTCATCGGGAGGGCTTGGACGGAACAGACGATGGAAACAAGGCCTGGCGTACCGCACAACGGAGGAAACGACATTGTGTTCGACCGCCACGTTCGAAACGGGGTCCTGTTGATCGGGAGGGGCCTGGCGTACCGCAAAACGGAGGAAACAGACCTCCTACGGTCGAAACGGGGGTCCTGTTGATCGGGAGGGGTGTGGCGTACCGCAAAACGGACGAAACGGACTTGTGTTGGAGCGCTACGGTCGAAACGGGGGTCCTGTTGATCGGGAGGGGTGTGGCGTACCGCAAAACGGACGAAACGGAGTTGTGTTGGAGCGCTACGGTCGAAACAGGGGGGGGGGAGAGGTGTGGCATACCGCAAAACGGGACTCCACGGGATACTGTTCATCTCCACCGTCGACCTCCTCCAGCCTCCACGGGCTACCGTCGACCTCCTCCAGCCTCCACGGGCTCCTATTCATCCGGCCTCCACCGCGCGCTACTCCACCGGCTACTGTTCAACCACCCCTCCACGGGCACCCTCCACCGTCTACTGTTCATCCAGCCCTCCACACCACGGGGTCCTGTTCAACCACCCCTCCATGGCCACCCCTCCACCGTCTACTGTTCATCCAGCCCTCCACACCACGGGTTCCTGTTCATCCAGAGGCAACGCCACCGCTCACTATTCATCCAAACCCCCCGCAATACTCACTGTTCATCCCAGAGGCAGCATCGACCGGCTTCAGTTAGCAGCAGTAGCGAAGGAATCGCTCCATCGGGTTCAGTTAACAGCCATTGATCGATCACTTGGGTTCGATGTGGCGTAACTGCGGTCTGTCGCCGGGTTCGATTAGAGCCCAACGCCTCGCTCGGCTTGATTAGAGCCAACGCCTCGCACACTGCAGCGTCGTCTGAGAAAGCAGCGCATTGCTCCGCCCCCGACCTCCCACCGTAACCGGCAACTCCCCGAAATTTTCCTCCCCCTTGCTTTTACCATGGTTTTTTCCGTCAAGGACGGCCCAAAGAATGTCATGCAGCTGCGTCTCCGGCCCGCCCAGGACGAAAAGCCCATTTTCTGTCATGATTTTTTTGTCATAGAAGTAGGAGCCCACCACATCTATGATGATACCGGGTTTTTTCACAATTATCGTCATAGAAGTGTCATATGTATGACAGAAAAAAATTCTGTTCGGCCCAAAATGTCACGGATGTGTCTTTTTTTTGTAGTGTGAGCTGGACCACCTGGAAGGCGACGAGCGTTGCTGCATGACGGAGCGTGTTCAACAGCTCATCGACGCGGCTGCCGCGCCGCAAGAAGCCGGCTGCCACGTGGATGAGCTCGGCCAGCACCGCAAGAACCTCCCCCCTCGCTGAGAGCATGGCGCGACCTCCCGGACGCCAACTGGCGGCGCCCGCGGCCCAAGAGATCCAGAGCCGGCTGCCAGCCGCAGCCAGACGTGTATCACCATCGAGCGTGACCAAGACGGCCGCCCACGAGCAGTGGAACGATGGGACGACCGTCAGCCTCCCACACGCAGGGAGAGGCGCGCCTCCCCGCCGCCTGTTGAACATCCGACTCTCGGCGGCCGGCTTAGCCCCCGTGAAGAAGTCGGAGAAAACGATGCCCGCCGTCGGATCGACCGCCTGAATTGTTCCCTGGCACTAGAAGAAGAAGATGCGATCGGCCCGCCTTGTTTTGGCCCCCGCATTCGCGATGAGCCCTTCCCCAAAGGGTTCTCGCTCCCTAGAGACACGCCCAAGTACAACGGCTCCGTGAAGCCGGAAGATTGACTGGTTGACTGCTCCACCGCAGTCAACATAGCAAACGGCAACAAGCGCGTTGCCGTGAAGTATGTCCCGCTCATGCTCCAGGGCACAGCCCGGACTTGGCTAAATAGCCTCAAGCCGAACAGCGTCAACAGCTGGATCGACTTCACTGAAGTCTTCGTCCGCAACTTCACCAGCACCTACAAGTGGCCGCCCAAGCCTCGCCAGCTCTCTCTGTGCGTCCAAGGCCCCACTGAGTCCACCCGCGACTACCTGACGCGGTGGGCCGAACTGCTGAATTCCTGCGAAGGGGTGCACGAGGTGCAAGCCATAGAGTACTTCACTGCCGGATGCCGGGAGGGCACCTTGCTCACGCACAAGCTCTTGTGCGACGAGCCAGCCACACTCGACGAACTGCTGATCATAGCATATAAGTACGCCACTGTCGACTCCTCCATGAAGTCGGAGCTTCAGGTGGACGCTGCCGGGAAGGTGCTCCCTCAGGCTCCTCAAACGCCGGCTGGTGACAACAGTCGACGCCAGCAGCAGAACGACAAGTGCAAATCCCCGTAGCCGCCTTTTACCAGTCGGCAGGTGGCGACAGTTGAGGACCATCAGCCGGAGAGACAACCCATCCCCAAGCGTCAGAAGGGCGGCAAGTCTGCTTGGTTTCCTGCCTTATCTTATGAGCAAACCCTCGATGCACCCTGCAAGTTCCACAGCGGCGTGAAGCCGTCCAGACACACCACCCGGAAGTGTCATTGGCTCACCCGAATCTCCAAGGGTGAAGGATTGTTGCCTCCTCCGCCTGCTGGCCAGCCGCCGCCGCCTCCTGCCCAGCAGCAGCCGACCCGGCCAGTCGCTGCCATCCAAGACCAATTCCCTGAAGAACACGGAGGCTACATCGTCTTCACCATCCAGGCCGACGACAAACATAGCCGACGTCAGCAACACCGAGAGGTGAATGCTATCGCCTCTGAAGTTCCAAAGTTCATGCACTGGTCCGAGAAGCCAATCAGTTGGAGCCGAGATGACCACCCGGAGGTGATGCCTTCTCTGGGTTCTTATGCCCTGGTGTTGGATGCCACCTTTGCAACAGAGAGGCGAGCTGCTCGTTTCTCCCGGGTCCTGATAGACGGCGGTAGCAGCATCAACATACTCTACCGCGACACTATGGAGAAGCTGTGCATTAAGGAGAAGCAGCTCCAGCCTAGTGACTGTCTTCCACGGCATTGTGCCTGGCCTTTCCTGCTCACCAATTGGCAAGATCAAGATAGACATCCTCTTCGAGGACAAAGATCACTTCCGCCACGAAGCAATTTGGTTTGAGGTGGTTGACCTGGAGAGCCCTTATCATGCACTGCTTGGCCGACCTGCTCTGGTCAAGTTCACGGCTGTACCACACTATGCCTACCTCAAGATGAAGATGCCAGGAACCAAGGGTATTATCACCGTGTCTGGAGATTACAATAAGTCGGCCGCCTGTGCTGTTGCCAGCAACTGGTTGGCCGAGTCCCTTGTGATTGCTGCCGAGAGGAAGCTTCTTGACCGGGTTGTGGCCATGGCCGGCAAGCAGCCGGACCTATCACCAGACCCCAAGGAGTCGGAACCTCAGGGCTCCTTCCAGCCGGCCAAAGAAACCAAGAAGATTCCCTTGGACCCAAACCACCCGGAGAGGTTTGTTGTCGTAGGTGCTCACCTTGACATCAAAAAGGAAAGCGAGCTCGTCGATTTCCTCCGTGAGAATCGGGACATCTTTGCGTGGTCTCCCAAAGACATGCCGGGTGTTCCGACGGATTTTGCCGAGCACAAGCTACATGTCAGAGCAGATGCCAAACCAGTCAAGCAACCCCTCGGCCGCCTGTTAGAGGAGAAGAGAAGAATTGTTGGTGAAGAGATAGCCCGGCTTCTAGTAGACGGCTTCATTATGGAAGTCTTCTTTCCAGAGTGGCTCGCCAACCCGGTCCTTGTACTGAAGAAGAACAACAAGTGGCGTATGTGTATTGATTATACCAGCCTCAACAAGGCCTGCCCCAAAGATCCGTTTGCTTTGCCTCGGATTGACCAAGTGATAGACTCCACAGCCGGATGCGAGCTATTGAGTTTTTTGGATGCCTACTCAGGATACCACCAGATCAAGTTGAACCCGGCCGACCGCCTGAAGACCACCTTCATCACACCATTCGGAGCCTTCTGCTACCTAACCATGACTTTCGGCTTGACAAATGCCGGTGCCACCTTTCAATGTTGCATGCAGAAGTGCGTCCTCAAGCAACTCGGCAGAAATGCCCACGTCTATGTAGATAATATTGTGGTGAAGACGGAGAAGCGCGGTACCTCTTGGAAGATCTCAAGGAAACTTTTGAAAATCTGCGCCGGTTTCAAATCAAGCTCAACCCAGAGAAATGTGTCTTTGGAGTACCAACCGGCCAGCTCCTTGGCTTCTTGGTCTCAGAGTGCAGCATTGAATGCAACCCTGTCAAGATCAAGGCCATCGAAAGGATGGAAAGACCCACCCGACTGCGAGATGTCCAGAAGTTTACCGGCTGATTGGCATCCATCAGTCGGTTCATCAGTCGGCTGGGCGAGAAGGCTCTTCCCCTGTACCAGCTCATGAAGAAAACCACTCACTTCGAGTGGAACGACAAGGTGGACGAAGCTTTTCTCCAACTCAAGAAGATGTTGACCACGCCGCCTATTCTGGCTGCTCCGGCTGCTAAGGAGCCCATGCTCCTCTACATCGCCGCCACCAGCCGGGTGGTCAACACGGTCGTGGTAGTAGAACACAAAGAAGACGACAAAGCACTGCCGGTCCAGAGGCCCGTGTATTACTTAAGCGAGGTGCTGTCAGCCTCGAAGCAGAATTACCCCCATTACTAGAAGATGTGCTACGGCGTGCACTTTGCCGCCAAGAAGCTCAAGCCATACTTTCAAGAGCACCCCATCACGGTCGTCTGCACCACCCCACTTGCCGAGATCATTGGAAGCCGAGATGCATCAGGCCGAGCGGCCAAGTGGGCCATCGAGCTGGCTCCCTACACCATCATCTACCAGCCTCGCACCGCCATCAAGTCCCAAGCACTAGCCGACTTCCTAGTCGACTGGGCCAAGACCCAGTAGCTGCCGCCAGTGCCGGACTCCACCCATTGGCGGATGCACTTCGATGGCTCGAAGATGCGCACCGGTTTGGGATACGGCATCGTCCTTACCTCTCCCAAAGGCGACAAGCTCAGATACGCATTGCAAACCACTTCGCCGCCTCCAACAACGTGGCCGAGTATGAAGCGCTTGTTTACAGGCTCCAGCTGACGAAATAGCTCGGCATACGCCGGATCCTGTGCTACGGTGACTCAGACTTGGTGGTCCAATAGTCGTCTGGTGACTGGGACGCCAAGGATGCAAATATGGCGAGCTACCGCTTCCTCGTCCAGCAACTCGGCGGATATTTTAAAGGGTGCGAGTTCCTTCACGTGCCACGGAATGACAACAAGCAAGCATATGCCCTGGCGCGGATCGGCTCCACCCGGAAAGCCATACCAGCCGGCGTTTCCCTTCAGCGCCTCTTGAAGTCGCCTATCAAGTCTTTGCCGAAATCAGAGTTCATCTTCATGCCGGCTCCTCCCGGAACAGTCGGATCCGACTCGGGGGCTGCAGCAGCCAGCCCAGGGACTTCGGCAGACGGCTCAGGGACTGCAGCAGTCGCACTCGGCCCGGGGACTTCAGAACTCGGCCCGGGGGCTGCAGCAGCCGGCCCGGGGACTTTGGCAGGCGGCTCGGGGACTACAGCTGTCGCACCCGGCCCAGGGACTCCAGAGCCCGGCCCGTGGGCTGCGGCAGTCGGCCTGGGGACTTCAACGGCACAACAAGTGGCGACTGACTCCACCCCGCCGCCTCCCAACCCAACCGCCCTAGTACAAGTGGCAGTGATAACAGTAGATGAAGTCCAAGCACCATCATGGGCGCAGCCCATTCTCAACTTCTTAGTGAACAGAGAGCTGCCGGCTGATGAGATCTTGGCCCGGCAAGTCCAGTGCCGGGCAGGAGCCTACACGATAGTAAACAAGAGCTTGTCAGGCGCAGCGTGACTGGGGTCTTCCAGCGCTGCGTAGAACCAGAGAAAGGCAAAGCAATCCTCAAAGATATCCACCAAGGCGAGTGTGGCCACCACGCGGCCTCCAGATCCCTTGTCGCCAAAGCTTTCCGCCATGGTTTCTTCTGGCCGACTACTTTGGAGTACGCCAAGGATTTGGTCAAACATTGCAAGGGGTGCCACAAATTCAACTCCAAGCAACATCTGCCGGCTTCTGCACTCAAGACTATCCCTCTCACTTGGCCCTTTGCCGTGTGGGGGCTGGACATGGTGGGCCCATTCAAGACAGCGCGCGGCGGCATAACTCATCTGCTTGTCACTGTGGACAAATTCACCAAGTGGATTGAAGCAAAGCCAATCAAGAAGCTAAATGGTCTGACTGTTGTGACCTTCATCGCAGATATCACCGTCCGGTACGGTGTACCACACAACATCATCACCGACAATGGCACAAATTTTGCCAACGGCGCCTTTGCCCGTTTTTGCGCGACGCAGGGCATCCGACAGGACTTAGGGTCCGTTGCCCATCTGCAATCAAATGGCCAAGTCGAGCGAGCGAACGGCCTCATCCTCTCCGGCATCAAGCCCCGACTGGTTGAGCCTCTAGAGCATTCGGCCGGCTGCTGGATCGACGAGCTGTCGGCCGTCCTCTGGAGCCTGCGCACCACCCCGAACAAGTCAACCGGCTTCACTCATTTCTTCCTCGTGTACGGGGTCGAGTCCGTCATCCCAACTGACATCGAGTTCGACTCACCTCGTGTCACCATGTACATGGAGGCGGAGGCGAAGGAAGCACGAGAAAACAACATCGATCTGCTGGAAGAGGGTCGGTTGTTGGCACTCAGCCGGTCCGCCATCAACCAGCAGAGTTTGCGCCGCTACCACAGTCGGAAGGTCAAGCCAAGATCTTTCCAAGAGGGCGACCTTGTGCTCCGACTGATCCAGCGAACAGCCGGCCAGCACAAGCTCTCGGCCCCTTGGGAAGGCCCCTTCATCATCAGCAAAGCCTTGGGCGACGGCTCCTACTATCTGATCGATGCACAGAAGCCTAGGGCACACAAGAGGGATGACTCCGGCAAGGAGGCAGAGCGCCCATGGAATGCAAATCTCCTTCGAAGATTTTACAGTTGATGCAGTATGTACCATGCTACCTTTTGTATTAAGCGCAAAGACATCGGGTCCCTCGAGGAGAACTTGGGGGCTACCCTTTTTATCTATATGATAAGTTTTTATGCCTATGAATGTGTTATCTCATTCTTCTTCCTGGCACCGGGTTCGACCAGTCGGCCCAGGGGGCATGCCACCTTGTACTATGTCGGTGCTGCCTGTAGTCGAACAAGTAATGTGCCAGCATCTAAGCCCTCTCTTGCCATGATCGGAGCTCGCAGAGCGACTGTCCGGCTGGCAAGAGTTAAAGGCAAGAAACGATGCCCACATGAAAAATGGCTAAGGATGAAAGCACTCACATAGGCCAAGCTGGCTCCTCGCCTAACCGACCGGCTGCTGAGTAGCCGGCCGGCCGGCTTCTTACTTAAATTGCTATATTCTAAAACGGCCAAATTACTTGCCTTCCCAAACGGCTAAGTACTTGACCCAGCCACAGACCACAGAACAGCTGTCTGGCTGGCAAGGCGGCAGCCAGGGAAGGCGGCAAAGGAAAAAGCCAAAAGAATAGAAAGCAAGACAAGTTGGAACTCAGCAAGGCACAACTCGTTTGGAATTTAATTTACATATCAAACGGCCCATGGCCAGCATTCAATGAAGTTTGAATACATCCCCAGCGGGTGGAACTGGGCAAATTTAACAAGTTTGTTCGCGAGACTATAAAACAGGAAAAAATAAGATAAGTTGCCAGCCTAGGCCAAGGGAGCAGCAGACGGGTCCGGCAGGCTGGTGGAGTCGGCAGCGCCGGCTGGTGGAGTGGCCGGCTAGCGAGTCTCAGCTTGGTCGCCTTCAGCAGCAGTTGACGCACTCGCGCGCAGCTCGTTGCTCGAGGAACGACCGAGTTGAGGCTGGCCGTCTGCTCCGTCTTCTGGCGCGTCGTCTTCACCATCCTCACCCTCCTCGTCCTCGCCTTCGTCGCTGGAGGCGATCTCCTCCATCGAGTCTTCGCCGTCGTCCGGGTTCAGCCCGAGCCCGGCGGCACCTCAGCACCCTCCTCGTCCAGCTCGGGGAGGAAGATGGCAGTCTCGGTGTACTCGGCGATCGCCGCCACACATTGAGTGAGCTCACGCCTCACCACCACCAACTCCGCAGTGGCCTCCTGCCAGAACATGGCCAACTGGGCTAGGCTTATCCCAGGATACCATGCCTTGACGAACTTCAAAGCACGTCGTGCGCCTGACCGGGTTGAGGAGCCATTCCACGCTTCAAAGCGTCCGACGGCCACATCCAACCAGTCGGCGGTCTGCCTGGGGGTGCACGGAGCCTGGACGCCCGGCCAGAGGGCAGAGATCACCTGGGCTCCGACACGCTGCAGGTGGCGGAGCATTCGATGGGCCGGCTGGAGACGAGCTTCGATGGCGAGAAGGTGCTCGCCGAGGGACGAAGGAGAGTTGGGCGCGATCTTTGCACCAGCCTACCTTTGTTTGTCACGGGGAGCTTCGATGGCCTGGCTGGCAGCGACGGCATAGCCAGGGAAGAAGTCTGCGCAGGCAGAAGAAAGAAGTCCAAAATCAGAAGCCGGCTCATGCAACAGTCGGCGACAGAAAGCAAGGAAAGATAACTTACCGTCGACCATATCTTCGATCTCTCCATAGCCGACGTTCAGCACCTTCTCCGTCTCAGCCTAGGCCGAGCGCTCGGTCTCGAACTCGGCCAGGGGACTGGCCTCGTTGTTCGTCGCTTTCCGGAGGGCCACCTTGTGACAGTCCGCCTTGTCCGCCAACTCCTTGACCAGGCGGTCGCGCTCCTGGGCCACCCTACTGCACTCCTCCTCCTTGGCGTGCAGCGCAGTTTGGCTTCGCCCATTTGCTGCTTCAAGGCGGCATTGGCTTCTGCAAAGATAAGAAATAAAAGGAAATCAACAAATCAACGAAGAAGAAAAGTGGTTGCCGGGAGATTCAGGCGGACTACTGAGCAGTCGGGCTACACCCGACGGGTGTGCTGGTGCGCCCCCGCGAGAAAAGATGAAGACTTACTCCGGCTGTTGAACAAGTCGGCGGTTCGCTTGGCCAGCTCCTGGACCTGGGAGTTGAAGGTGGCGCGTGTATGTTGTGGTAATCCTGCAACAAAGACAACAGAAGAAAAGGAAGGGTCAGCACTCGAAACATACCTTTAAGTTCCGAGTCACCTTTGCTTTCGGCTGGCCCGAACTCGGGGTTACACCCGATTGGGGTATTGGCCTTCACGGAGGTGTACAAAAATGAAAAACCAAGCACAAGGAACATACCCGGACAGCAGCCCGCGACGCTAAGAGAGTCTTCGTATATTGCTGGAGGGCGGTGCTTTGGGCCTGAAGCAGGGACTGGACTTCATGCGCAGCCTTGTTCAGGACACTCGTCCCACCCCCAGACGTCCACTCTCGCGGGGCGGTACTAGTGGCCTTTGCCTCTGGGGCCGATGAGCTTGTGGCCCCGATCTCTTGTGACCGTGGCGCTGAAGTCGCCTTCGCCGCGCGCCGGCGCACCGGAGTGCGGACCATGGGGGTCGCCCCTACCACCTGCTCGCCACCAACTTGAGGCATTGATGGCACGTCAGGCCGACTTCCCTGGGCCTCGGCAGCCGGCGCTTGTTAGGGCACCTCCGTCCTCAAGATGATGGCGTCGCCCCCTTCCCTCTCCATGACCGGCTGGTCATCGCCGGCTCCCCCAATCGGCGCCGGGGTCTCTGGCGCCGGCGGCACGGAGCGCAGGGGGATGACAAGTTGCTGAGCCCAGCCGCGTGCGGCATCCTCCGCTTGTGCCTTGGCAGCCGCGTCCGCCTGGGCCTTGGTCGCGGCGTCCGCCTGGGCCTTGGCTGCAGCGTCAGCCTAGGCCTTGGCGGCCGCATACGCCTCCTCCTGCACCACCTTGGCCGCCTCCGCCCTCTGCCGTTCCGCCTCCTCCCGCTCCTCGCGCGCCTCCTGCGCGTTCCTGTCCGTCGCCTCCTGCAGGTCGGCGAGCAGGTCCATGCGGTGGGTGTTGGCGGAGCCTTCCACCACCCCGATCACGGAAGCAGAGGCTGACCGCTCAAGAGAGAGCGGGGCCCTGTTCGAGCAAAAAAAGAAGAAACTCAGAAAGAGTTTGCAAAAAGAAGAAAAATGAAATGCAAGAGAATCAAGCACTTATGCCGACACCATCGGGGGCTACTTTGGGGCCTTTTGAAATTGGGCCGCCCTCGCGGCGGCCTCCTGCTGTTTGGTCGTGGCGGCCGAGCTCTTTGACTTCTTCGGCCGGCTGCCAAACAGCAACGAGCCGGCTCGGCCCTTCGGCACGGCGGAGGAGCTCACGCCCTCCTTGTCGGCAACCGGCGGGCGGCGCGACTCATTCTCCTCCTCGTCATCATCGGGCCAGTCCTCGAGGCCAGCTCCTCCTCTGGAGCCGCTTGCTCCGCCACCGCCACCTATGACATCGTCTTCTTCCAGGGCGGCCGCCCCCAAGTCGGGGTCGTCCGCGTCACTCACTGACCGGTCCAGCAGGTACTCCTGACCCTATCCAGGGCGTCGGCTGCCGACTGGGTTATGAAGATCTGCATCGTGACCGACTGATCAGGCGGCAAAGTAGAACCCGACAAATAAAGAGAAAAAAGAGTTGAGGACTCACCGCGGGCGGCGGATGTGCGCGGGAGTACGGCCGCTTGCCGAACTGCCACTCCGCCTCCGAGAGTTTGCAGTTCGAGATGTGGTTCACCAGCCGGGCCACCTCCGTGTCCAGCATTTCCTTGGTGCACATCCAGCACGGGTCTTGATGCCTGCTCATCCGGCTAATCTGGTGAGGCCGGCCTTGAAGAGGGTGCACTCGGCGCACCACAAAGGCGGTCAGCAGATCCGACCCCTTGAGGCCCTCCAACTCCGTCATCACCTTAAGCCAGGCAATGGCGGCGGAGGAGGCGGCCGACAGCGTCTTCGGTCAGAATGCCCAGTTGGTGCACGGCTTAGCTGGCGGGCCGGCTGTATAAGTTGGCAGGTTGACGAAGTCTAGCATCGGGTGGACATTCTTGACGTAGAAATAAGATTTTTTCCACAGCTTGACCGTTTGTGTCAAGCTGATAGCCGGGAAGTAGTTCCCGACGCCCGGACATCGCACCTTGATGAAGGCTTCGCACTGGGCCGCCTCCCCCTTGGCGGTAGTGCCGAGCTTGGTGTATAAGAACTCCCCCCAGAGCTCGAGGGTGGGGAGAATGCCGAGGTAACCCTCACAGAGAGTAACGAAGGCAGACACTAGCACCACCGTGTTCGGTGTGAGGTGGTGTGGCTGGAGTCGATAGAACTGCAGGAAGGAGCGGAGGAAGCCGCTTGCCGGCAGGCCGAAGCCGCGAAGGAAATGCGACCGGAAGACGACGCGTTCGCCTTCCTCCAGCGCCGGCGAGATCTCCTTCTCGTGCGGAACGCGTACCGGTACGTAGCCCTCACCGGGCAGCCACTGCGTTTGGCAGAGGAAAGAGAGGTGATCCTCGTGGACATTCGAGCCGTCCCAGTCGTCGGCCCGTTCGCGCGCCATGAGAGCTGGAGCCCGACGGAGGCATGTCGCGGAGCAGCGATGCTGCGGGAAGGATAGGCTCGGCGACGGTGGGCTGTGGCAGCACTTCGGCAAGATGCGGGAGTGCGGCGGCAGCAGTGAGAAGGAGAAAGGAGAAGGGAGAGGAGGGCGCGCGTGCGTCTGCCGCTCCCCTCCTCCCCCTACTTATAACCCCAGGCGGTGGAGCCGAGGGGGCGAGAACGTGGGGGTCATGGGATTAACTGCGCCCATGACCCCATGACCCCGTGATTACTGCACAGTAACGGCGCATAATAACCGCGCCACGGAATCCTAACCGTCCGCCTCGGCCGCAGCGGATCCGCGCGCGTGCCGAGGCCTGGTAGTGGTGGGCCCCGGCCTGCGGCAACGTCTCGTCGCGCGCATGGGCTAGCAGGCCAGTTCGGCTGGCTGACGCCGCATGGCGTGCGGGTAGCGGGCGGCAAGCCCGGCACCTGGCTGGCGCGCCACCTGGCTCCCGCCACGACATTTCGAAATAACCAGGCGGCCTGCCTAGTCCCGTCCGACTCTTGCCAGCAGGCATTTCAGAAGACGGATGAAGCAAAGCAATTAGACCACTCGGAGTAGGAAGCTGCCGAGGCTCCTCGCCTTTTCAGCCACGGCGCCTCGCCAGCTTCGGGGACTACTGTTGGAGTAAATAACCACGGGTAGCCTGATGTCTACTACACAGCCTTTTTCTTGTAGACGTTGTTGGGCCTCCAAGTGCAGAGGTTTGTAGGACAGTAGCAAATTTCCCTCAAGTGGATGACCTAAGGTTTATCAATCCGTGGGAGGCGAGGGATGAAGATGGTCTCTCTCAAGCAACCCTGCAACCAAATAACAAAAGTCTCTTGTGTCCCCAACACACCCAATACAATGGTAAATTGTATAGGTGCACTAGTTCGGCGAAGAGATGGTGATACAAGTGCAATATGGATGGTAGATATAGGTTTTTGTAATCTGAAAATATAAAAACAGCAAGGTAACTAGTGGTAAAAGTGAACGTAAACAGTATTGCAATGCTAGGAAACAAGGCCTAGGGTTCATACTTTTACTAGTGCAAGTTCTCTCAACAATAATAACACAATTGGATCATATAACTATCCCTCAACATGCAACAAAGAGTCACTCCAAAGTCACTAATAGTGGAGAACAAACGAAGAGATTATGGTAGGGTACGAAACCACCTCAAAGTTATTCTTTCCAATCAATCCATTGGGCTATTCCTATAAGTGTCACAAACAGCCCTAGAGTTCGTACTAGAATAACACCTTAAGACACAAATCAACCAAAACCTTAATATCACCTAGATACTCCAATGTCACCTCAAGTATCTGTGGGTATGATTATACACTATGCATCACACAATCTTAGATTTATCTATCCAACCAATACATAGAACCTCAAAGAGTGCCCCAAAGTTTCTACCAGAGAATCAAGACGAAAACGTGTGCCAACCCCTATGCATAGGTTCATGGGCGGTACCCGCAAGTTGATCACCAAAACATACATAAAGTGAATCACGTGATATCCCATTGTCACCACAGATACACACGGCAAGACATACATCAAGTGTTCTCAAGTCATTAAAGACTCAATCCGATAAGATTACTTCAAAGGGAAAACTCTATCCATTACAAGAGAGTAGAGGGGGAGAAACATCATAAGATCCAACTATAATAGCAAAGCTCGCGATACATCAAGATCGTGCCAAATCAAGAACACGGGAGAGAGAGAGATCAAACACATAGCTACTGGTACATACCCTCAGCCCCGAGGGTGAACTACTCCCTCCTCGTCATGGAGAGCATCGGGATGATGAAGATGGCCACCGGTGAGGGTTCCCCCCATCCGGCAGGGTGCCGGAACAGGGCCCCGGTTGACTTTTGGTGGCTACAGAGGCTTGCGGCGGCGGAACTCCAGATCTATTCTGTTCCTCTAAGTTTTTAGGGTACATTGGTATATATATAGGTGAAAGAAGTACGTTAGGGGAGCCACGAGGGGCCCACGAGGGTGGAGGTTGTGCCCCCTGCCTCGTTCCTCCCTCGTTTCTTTCTTGACGTGGACTCCAAGTCTCCCGGGTTGCTTTCCTTACAAAAATAACTTCTCCAGTTGGTTTCATTCCGTTTCGACTCCGTTTGATATTCCTTTTCTTCGAAACACTGAAACAAGGGAAAAAACAGGAACTAGCACTGGGCTCTGGGTCAATAGGTTAGTCCCAAAAGTAATATAAAAGTGGATAATAAAGCCCAATATTGTCCAAAACAATATATAATATAGCATGGAGCAACCAAAAATTATAGATACGTTGGAGACGTATCAGCATCCCCAAGCTTAATTCCTGCTCGTCCTCGAGTAGGTAAATTATAAAAAAGATAATTTTTGATGTGGAATGCTACTTGGCATAATTTCAATGTAATTCTTCTTAATTTTGGTATGAATATTCAGATCCGAAAGATTCAAGACAAAAGTTTAATATTGACATAAAAATAATAATACTTCAAGCATACTAACAAAGCAATTATGTCTTCTCAAAATAACATGGCCAAAGAAAGTTATCCCTACAAAATCATATAGTCTGGCTATGCTCTATCTTCACCACACAAAGTATTTAAATCATGCACAACCCCGATGACAAGCCAAGCAATTGTTTCATACTTTTGATATTCTCAAACTTATCTTCACGCAATACTTGAGCGTGAGCCATGGACATAGCACTATAGGTGGAATAAAATGGTGGTTGTGGAGAAGACAAAAAGGAGAAGATAGTCTCACATCAACTAGGCGTATCAATGGGCTATGGAGATGCCCGTCAATAGATATCAATGTGAGTGAGTAGGGATTGCCATGCAACGGATGCACTAGAGCTATAAGCATATGAAAGCTCAACAAAAGAAACTAAGTGAGTGTGCATCCAACTCGCTTGCTCACGAAGACCTAGGGCATTTTGAGGAAGCCCATAATTGGAATATACAAGCCAAGTTCTATAATGAAAAATTCCCACCAGTATATGAAACTGATATCATAGGAGACTCTCTATCATGAAGATCATGGTGCTACTTTGAAGCACAAGTGTGGTAAAAGGATAGTAGCATTGCCCCTTCTCTCTTTTTCTCTCATTTTTTTTATTTTTTTATTTTTTATTTGGGCCTTTTCTCTTTTTTATGGCCTCTTTTTTTTCGTCCAGAGTCTCATCCCGACTTGTGGGGGAATCATAGTCTCCATCATCCTTTCCTCACTAGGACAATGCTCTAATAATGATGATCGTCACACTTCTATTTTCTTACAACTCAAGAATTACAACTCAATACTTAGAACAACAATATGACTCTATGTGATTGCATCCGGCGGTGTACCGGGATATGCAATGAATCAAGAGTGACATGTATGAAAGAATTATGGACGGTGGCTTTGCCACAAATACAATATCAACTACATGATCATGCAAAGCAATATGACAATGATGGAGCGTGTCATAATAAACGGAACGGTGGAAAGTTGCATGGCAATATATCTCGGAATGGCTATGTAAATGCCATGATAGGTAGGTATGGTGGCTGTTTTGAGGAAGGTTTATGGTGGGTGTATGATACCGGCGAAAAGTACACGGTATTAGAGAGGCTAGCAATGGTGGAAGGAACAAGAGTGCGTATAATCCATGGACTCAACATTAGTCATAAAGAACTCATATACTTATTGCAAAAATCTACAAGTTATCCAAGCAAAGTATTACGCGCATGCTCCTAGGGGGATAGATTGGTAGGAAAAGACCATCGCTCGTCCCCGACCGCCACTCATAAGGAAGACAATCAATAAATAAATTATGCTCCGACTTCATCACATAACGGTTCACCATATGTGCATGCTATGGGAATCACAAACTTTAACACAAGTATCTCTCAAATTCACAACTACTCAACTATCATGACTCTAATATCACCATCTTTATATCTCAAAATAATTATCAAGCATCAAACTCTCATAGTATTCAACACACTCATAAGAAAGTTTTACTATTCTTGAATACCAAGCATATTAGGATTATTTAAGAAAATTACCATGCTATTTAAGAATCTCAAAATAATCTAAGTGAAGCATGAGAGATCAATAGTTTCTATAAAACGAATCCACCACCGTGCTCTAAAAGATATAAGTGAAGCACTAGAGCAAACGACAAGCTACTCCGAAAGATATAAGTGAAGATCAATGAGTAGTCGAATAATTATGCAACTATGTGAAGACTCTCCCATTTAATAATTTCAGATCTTAGTATTTTATTCAACAGCAAGCAAAGCAAAATAAAATAAAATGACGCTCCAAGCAAAACACATATCATGTGGTGAATAAAAATATAGCCCCAAGTAAAGTTACCGATAGATTTAAGATTTAAAGAGGGATGCCATCCGGCATCCCCAAGCTTAGGCTCTTGGTTGTCCTTGAATATTACCTTGGGGTGCCTTGGGCATCCCCAAGCTTAGGCTCTTTCCACTCCTTATTCCATAGTCCATCAAATCTTTACCCAAAACTTGAAAACTTCACAACACAAAACTCAATGTAAAACTCGTAAGCTCCGTTAGCGAAAGAAAACAAAACACCACTTCAAGGTACTGTAATGAACTCATTATTTATTTATATTGGTGTTAAACCTACTGTATTCCAACTTACCTATGGTTTATAAACTATTTTACTAGCCATAGAGTCATCAAAATAAGCAAACAACACACAAAAACAGAATCTGTCAAAAACAGAACAGTCTGTAGTAATCTGTAACTAACGCAAACTTATGGATCTCAAAAAATTCTAAAATAAATTTTTGGACCTGAGGAATTTGTCTAGTAATCATCTTCAAAAATAATCAACTAAATATAACTCTCCAGTAAAAAGTTGAAGCTAATCTCATGAGCGCTAAAGTTTCTGTTTTTTACAGCATGATCATAAAGACTTCACCCAAGTCTTCCCAAAGGTTCTACTTGGCACAAACACTAATTAAAACACAAAACCACATCTAAACAGAAGCTAGATGGATTATTTATTACTAAACAGAACCAAAAAGAAAGAAACTAAAATAAAATTGGGTTGCCTCCCAACAAGCGCTAATGTTTAACGCCCTTAGCTAGGCATGATGATTTCAATGATGCTCACATAAAAGATAAGAATTTAAACATAAAGAGAGCATCATGAAGAATATGACTAGCACATTTAAGTCTAACCCACTTCCTATGCATAGGGATTTTGTGAGCAAACAACTTATGGGAACAATAATCAACTAGCATAGGAAGACAAAACAAGCATAACTTCAAAACTTTAAGCACATAGAGAGGAAACTTGTTATTATGGCAATTCCTACAAGCATATATTCCTCCCTCGTAATAATTTTCAGTAGCATCATGAATGAATTCAACAATATAACCAGCACCTACAGAATTATTTTCATGATCTACAAGCATAGAATTTTTATTACTCTCCACAAAAGCAAATTTCTTCTCATTCGGAATAGTGGGAGTATCATAAGAGACTTGAATACTATAAATTGTTTCCACATTAAAAGAGTAATGTTCAGAAAAAGGGTAATCATAATCATGACAAGTTTTATAAATATAATCATCACTACTCTTTATATCATAAGTTTCATCACAATAATCATCATAAGTAGCAACTTTGTTTTCATCATAATCGATTGAAACCTCTTCCAAGATAGTGGACTCATCACTAAATAAAGTCATGACCTCTCCAAATCCACTTTCATAAATATTATAAGATTCAACATCCTCCAATATTGTGGGATCATTACTTCCTAAAGTTGACACTCTTCCAAACCCACTTTCATAAATATAATCATCATAGGTAAAAGGCATGCTATCATCATAACAACTTTGCATATCAAAACTTGGGAGGCTAAAAATATCATCCTCATTAAACGTAGCATCCCCAAGCTTGGGACAAACATTAATTGCAGCAAATATATTCACAAAAACATCATCTTCATCAAACATAGCATCCCCAAGCTTGGGCCTTTCATATCATAAGCATAATCACTCTCATCATTAATAGTATGGACAGCACCAATAGTATAGCAAATATCATATTCTTCCAAACAAGTGCCAAAAATATTTTCAAGATCATAAGGAGTATCATTATCTTCCCAATCATAATCATCACAACAAGAAATAGGCATAACGAGATCATCAAGTGCATCATCTTCCACAATTATTTTTGATTCATTTTCATGAGGCACAACAATAATAGGAGCAACATTATTTGGGAGAGATACCTTTTTACCTCTCTTCCTTTTCCTTTTCTTCTTCTTCACCACATCATGTGTGGGTTCAATCATCTTTTTGGAGCTCCTTATTAATGAGATTGGTTGAATAGAAGGCTCCTCCTCGTTACCTGATTCATCATAAGAAATAATAGGAGGATATTGGGAAGTCTCTTCCCTTTCGTTAGTATTATCTTCATCCTCTATTAGTTTTCTTTTCTTTATGTATTTGGCAATATAAGGATTTTCAATGCAATTCACCGCACAATACATATAAATTTATTCTAGATCAAAGCCAAGAAGTTTGTAACGGGCAAATTCTGGAAGATCATTAGTTAAATGTTTCATTTCTTCATAACCCATAAGCAAGCTAAGTTCATTATAATTTGCAAGGGAAATCAACTCATCACAATTTTTGGACATGATTAGATCGTGAAGCAATTTGCATCAGATAGCTAAATGACCACTTTCATTGCAAAGTCCACAAGTACGGCCAAGAAAATTTAAATTTTCAGCACAATCATCTAGCCTTTCTTGCAACAATTTAGTTTATAAATGCTTATGCCTCTTGCAATATCTATATTCCCTATTTGGAGTGTATTTGCAAACCCAATGCACTCCACAGAAATTGACATGCTTATAAGAGATATTTTCATCATGACTAGTGCAATCATCATTAGTACTATGGATATTCAAGGAGTTCATACTAACAACATTGCAATCATGCTCATCATTCAAAGATTTAGTGCCAAACATTTTAATGCATTCTTATTCTAGCACTTTGGCACAATTTTCCTTCCCATCATACTCACGAAAGATATTAAAAAGATGAAGCATATGAGACAAACTCAATTCCATTTTTTTGTAGTTTTCTTTTATAGACTAAACTAGTGATAAAACAAGAAACAAAAAGATTCGATTGCAAGATCTAAAGATATACCTTCAAGCACTCACCTCCCCGGCAACGGCGCCAGAAACTGCTTGATGTCTACTACACAACCTTCTTCTTGTAGACATTGTTGGGCCTCCAAGTGCAGAGGTTTGTGGGACAGTAGCAAATTTTCCTCAAGTGGATGACCTAAGGTTTATCAATCCGTGGGAGGCGTAGGATGAAGATGGTCTCTCTCAAGCAACCCTGCAACCAAATAACAAAAAGTCTCTTGTGTCCCCACCACACCAATACAACGTTAAATTGTATAGGTGCACTAGTTCGGCGAAGAGATGGTGATACAAGTGCAATATGGATGGTAGATATAGGTTTTTGTAACCTGAAAATATAAAAACAGCAAGGTAACTAGTGGTAAAAGTGAACGTAAACGGTATTGCAATGCTAGGAAACAAGGCCTAGGGTTCATACTTTCACTAGTGCAAATTCTCTCAACAATAATAACATAATTGGATCATATAACTATCCCTCAACATGCAACAAAGAGTCACTCCAAAGTCACTAATAGTGGAGAACAAACGAAGATATTATGGTAGGGTACGAAACCACCTCAAAGTTATTCTTTCCAATCAATCATTGGGCTATTCCTATAAGTGTCACAAAAAGCCCTAGAGTTCGTACTAGAATAACACCTTAAGACACAAATAAACCAAAACCCTAATGTCACCTAGATACTCCAATGTCACCTCAAGTATCCGTGGGTATGATTATACGATATGCATCACACAATCTCAGATTCATCTATCCAACCAACACATAGAACCTCAAAGAGTGCCCCAAAGTTTCTACCGGAGAATCAAGACGAAAACGTGTGCCAACCCCTATGCATAGGTTCTTGGGCGGAACCCGCAAGTTGATCACCAAAACATACATCAAGTGAATCACGTGATATCCCATTGTCACCACAGATACGCACGGCAAGACATACATCAAGTGTTCTCAAGTCATTAAAGACTCAATCCGATAAGATTACTTCAAAGGGAAAACTCTATCCATCACAAGAGAGTAGAGGGGGAGAAACATCATAAGGTCCAACTATAATAGCAAAGCTCGCGATACATCAAGATCTTGCCAAATCAAGAACACGGGAGAGAGAGAGAGAGATCAAACACATAGCTACTGGTACATACCCTCAGCCCCGAGGGTGAACTATTCCCTCCTCGTCATGGAAAGTGTCGGGATGATGAAGATGGCCACCAGTGAGGGTTCCCCCGTCCGGCAGGGTGCCGGAACAGGGCCCCGATTGACTTTTGGTGGCTACAGAGGCTTGCAGCGGCGGAACTCCAGATCTATTCTGTTCCTCGAAGTTTTTTAGGGTATATGGGTATATATATGTGAAAGAAGTATGTCAGGGGAGCCATGAGGGGCCCACGAGGGTGGAGGGCGCGCCCCCCTGCCTCGTGCCTCCCTCGTTTCTTTCTTGACGTGGACTCTAAGTCTCCTGGGTTGCTTTCCTTCCAAAAATAACTTCTCCAGTTGGTTTCATTCCGTTTCGACTCCGTTTGATATTCCTTTTCTTCGAAACACTGAAACAAGGGAAAAAGCGAGGCGCACTTTGGGCTCTGGGTCAATAGGTTAGTCCCAAAAGTAATATACAAGTGGATAATAAAGCCCAATATTGTCCAAAACAGTAGATAATATAGCATGGAGCAATAAAAAGTTATAGATACGTTGGAGATGTATCATAGCCTCATCCGACTCCCTTGGTATTTAGAGACATCGGGGCTGGTGTGGGGACCCCGACCCATAAGTCGTGATCACCGAATGCACGTGTACATTGATCCCAGAGATCAATGCTCACTGAACACACATAAGTTGAATAACAAGAGTCTTACATCCATTCATACCGTCTTACACAAATTATGACCATTATGGTCAAGTCTTACATAGATAAAGCCACAAGGGCTGAATACCAAATAAACTTAAGCAAATGGAAATCTTCATCGATAAGTAGAACCCATGCCATCTGCCTTAACCCTACAGTATTCTCGACCGAAACGTCCTAGTTCGCATGTTCGTATCCAAAGAACTCTTCTTCGAACTCCTGTTCTTCCATGCCTGGCCAATTAAATAACCAGTGGCAAGCCAATGAGTACTTTGAATGTACTCGCAAGCAACCCATGTTTTGGTCCAAGATGCAACAACTCATGATATAGGTAAATTTTTGCAGAAAGCTAGTTTTGAGTGCAATGACATGTTCAACAACTTGTAAGACATGCATCAGGAGAATTCAAGTAACCATGAGGACAGGTTACAGATATCAACATAAATAGAGTGGGCATCAACCCAACTCAATCATGTCAAGTCCCTTGACTTGACCCAAGTAGATCTTCCCACTTATCCAAACACACACACTTTGGTTTGTAAACATGTGGACGTAGCCCAAGAGCGGTTACCCAACTGTCCTTGACCGTGGACACGGCTATTCGAATAGTTTTACACTCTGTAGAGGTTGCACACTTTACCCACAAGATCCGGGGAACTTCCGTGTCATCCACGACCTGCGATACCTCAAGTACCCGGGGTAAGCACCCGATCATTATCTTTCCCTAGACGACACTAACAAGGAGTCCACTCGTTGTTCCGTATCCTCACGATGTACATCATATGAGACTCACTCAAGATGGTAACATCCGAGAGGACACAACAAAGGTATCCGGTGCCTTATGAAAAACAGTCATGGCCGCCCTACACAGCACGACCCGTCCAGAGAGAGCACCAACTCTCCCCGTCACTAGTAATGCAGGCTCCAAGCTAGTATCGGCCTAGGTAATCAATAATGCCCTTTCCCATACAAGGGTAGAGTGGTTGCGCATGTAAGGTTGGAATAACAGTCGCAACTTAAACCAATCCGTTTTGAAAACAACACACACTTGCCTCGGTACACCACTTCGTCATCAAGTGGCTACCCAACTCATCATCTCCCTCGGGCATAAGTGGCACCCGATGGGGTTTTTTAAAAGTCTTTTGAAAATACTTTGTCTCCATCACCATGCATATTCCCGTCCCTTTTTGCGTAGCACTACTTTAGCATCCTATCTACCCCCACCGGCATAACCCTCATAGAAAGGTAGGGTCATGCATCATGCAAGTGTCAACGAGAAAAGCAACGGAGGCAAACCACCTCAAGTGGTCACCATTTTATCATGACTTGATGCAAGCAATAAAAGTGCCATATGACATGCATAAAAAGGGTTTCTTAGACATGGTCAAAGGGCTGCTTGCCTGTTTGAACAAAGTCTTCGAGGTCTTCAAATATCTCTGGTCCAACTCCGAGCATTTCGTCTACTTCGTCAACTATCGTCGAAAACAACCATAATAAGCAACATGACCAGGCAAAAATAGAAGTGCTCTAAAAAATGTGAGTTGGACTTTTCTAGGATGCCTCTGGTCATATGAGGAATGACCAAGGTGATTTCATTGGAAGTGGATCAATGGATATTTCTAAACATTTCGATATGATGGAATAAGGGATTTAATGGATCTGCAAGTTGTCTACAGAATGCCTTTTATAAAAATGAGTAAAATTACCCATTAAATCAGGTATGTTTTTAGAAACTTTTAGAAATTGGTTTCACTGGATTTGGAGTTGAAATGAATATAATATGGATTTTTGAAGTGGACTTATGTGGATAAATGACCTTTCTTAAGTGTCCAGTGAAAACCAAGAACAACAAAAATGTCCACTGTGGCCCATTAATCAGGACTTGATTTATGGAGTCAGTAGAAATTTGATTCATCAAATTTGGACACTATTTGAATTCTCTAGAGAGTTTTGAAGCTATCTGGAAAAGAAAAAGGAAAGGAAAAAGGGCTTTACCCTTATCCAGCCCACTGGGCGTAGTTTAGCAGTGGGCCGACCCAGTGGCTCAGCCGCGCGGGTGAGGAGGGGGGGTGACGTCGGAGGCGCATTTCTCCCGGCCCGTCTCCACTTAAATGGCGGGCCCCAGCCGCTGGGTCGCTGACACGCGGGGCCCAGCGCTCAGGCCATCGCCTACCTCCCGCTCGAAGAGAGTAGAGGCAGGGGAGGGGAGGCCGAGTGGGCGCCGGCGCTCTCTCGGGCAGCACGGGCCACCTCCGGCGGCGCCCGACACACCGGCGGACTCAGTGCGACGAGGCGCACCTGTCCATGTGATGCACGCACGCGACGATGCTCGGAGTTGAGCGAGGCTTGGTCCAGCCGGATGGCGGCGGGCTTGGTGGTGGCGCCCGCTTTGGCTGAGGAGGAGGGGTCCTAGGGTGTTGGGGAGGTTCGTGGAGGCTTGGGGGGTGCCATGGACCGGTTCCGAGGAGGAAGGGAGGCCGGGGCGGCTCGAATTTGAGCGGGGGTCCGAGGCGGGAACGGTGGCAGAGGAGGAGGGAGAAGGCACGGGAGGAGGAGTGGGTTGGTCCGGGGGTGCACGGGAGGGAGAGAGAGAGCAGTTGGAGACAAGAGAAGGCTCGGGGGTGGCCTTATACTGGTAGCGCCGGAGGTGCCGTAAGCGGGCGCCTGACCATGGCCCGTGGCGTTGCCAGAGGCCAAAAGGGCGTTCTGGTGAGCGCCT
Organism: Aegilops bicornis; assembly: GCA_021605145.1. NCBI lineage: Eukaryota > Viridiplantae > Streptophyta > Magnoliopsida > Poales > Poaceae > Aegilops > Aegilops bicornis. The sequence continues at coordinate 506,809,903 of CM038672.1, forward strand.
GGGGTGCTCGTGGTCGTGATCCAGGCCGAGAGGAGAGGAGAGAGGGAGCAGGGCGAGCTCCAGGAGGGCCCCGAGCTCGTGCGCCCACTGGCCGAGCTGGGCGGCGTCGGGCGAGCTCAGCAGGGTGAGAAGGAGAGAGGGGAAGGAGGGGGCCGACTAGCTAGCGTGCCGTGGACGTTGAGGCGACCTCGGGAGACACAGACCTGGCACCCAAGGTCATCGAGTGCCTCGGAATGGGCAAGCTACAGTGCGGGAGTGCACTGTAGCGTGCTCCAGAGCACGTCCATGGCATGCCATGGCATTTTAATAGTGCCATGGGCATGTCTTATAGTGTCTGGGGGTTTTGGGGGAGAGTAAACAAGGTAGGAGTGGCATTGGATGCCCTAGAGAGCCACTAGATGAGAGGGAGGTGGAGAGAGAGGTGAGCAGTGGCTGTCCGGAGGGGAAATGGGGTTTTACCCCATCAATCATGGAGCTTTGGAAGAGGGGAGCTCTTGGAGGTTCTTTGGTGATCGTGTTCACCGTGGTAAATACTTGGGCTCATGGAGATTAGTGGAAGAGGTCAAAATGATGATTTTGGAAAAATGGCAGAAGGTGTTTGCTGTTGGTTTGGGCAAGAAAATTAATTCCACTTGCCATGAGAATTAACAGGATGTAATGGCACTTAGACATAGTGTGTTCTACCAAATTTAAGCTCATTTGGGCAAAGTTGACAGTGCAACTATTGTAAACCCTAGAAATTAACAGAAATGGGTTTTGCAAGATCTAGTCATGCAAAACCATTCTCCTTGATGCACCACTTGGTGTAGTGTCATCATTTGGGGATTTGAACATGTCCACAAAAATTTAGATCAAAAGGACACACTTGGCAATGTAGAGTTGTTCAAATTTGGTTCTGGACAGGAAGGGTTTTGGGGCACTTTGATCAATATAACATTTTCTCCAACTTGTGCCATTTGGTCTAGATGAATGATTAGACCATTTGAGCATTTTCACAAGGTTTGAGAACATTTGACATGTTTGGGAATGTAAAGTTGCTCAAACTTCAAAATGGACAGAAATGGTTTTGAGGGGATTTCATGGGGTTATACTATTCTCCATGACATGATACTTGTCAAGATCATCAAACATGTCGTATGTGACATGCTAGAATTTTCTTGGAATTTTTGGAGAATATTTCCTTTGTAAATATTTCAAAAGCTTGAAATATCCAGAAAGGGTTTTTGAGGGATTTAACCAATATTTTGAACATGACCATGTGTTGAAACTCTTATATATGGACAATATATGTCCACCAGTTTCCCTAGGTTTTACCAAATATTTTTAAAGCATAAAAATAATTTTAACCTATTAAAGACCATTTCTAGCCTAAAGAAAAAGCCTTTAAATAAAATAGGAAAATAACTTTTAAAATTATATTTTTGTGGTTTATGGGAATCCTATATCTAATAGGTTTCAAATATACCCTTTGAAATATTTTTCATACCCCAAATCAAGTACTTGCAGTGCAAACCTCAATTCAGGGGTTTTTGGAAAACTAATTTTTGAAAATACTATTTGGCCAAATTATTGTTGTAAGAAATTATTTTTATGTCCTACACACATGGCATGATCATTGGTTCAAGAGTTTGGAGCAAGGAGATTAAGTGTAGGAGTTGGAGGATTTATTTGATTTTTAGAGCACTTGCAAACAGCAGACAAAAACCAATCAAGGCAAGGTCCAAAACACACAAAAGGTTTTGTCAAACCACATTTTATCATGATTGTTAGCTTAAGTGTAGTGGCATGAAAATCAGGGTGTGACAGCTGGCTGCGCCCCTCAAGCATCAAAGACAAAGGACCGCCCTCTTGGGGCCGGCTGGTCCAAGTGGCCGGCTGCTAGAGGGCGATGGCATCCAGAAGACGGCCACGGAGTGGGCCGACTCCTAGCAGGCGGCCTCGAGAGAGGCCGACTCCTAGCACGCGGCTCCTTGATACGTCTCCAACGTATCTACTTTTCCAAACACTTTTGCCCTTGTTTTGGACTCTAACTTGCATGATTTGAATGAAACTAACCTGAACTGACGCTGTTTTCAGCAGAACTACCATGATGTTGTTTTATGTGTAGAAAAGAAAAGTTCTCGGAATATCCTGGAAATCAACGGAGGCACTTTTTGGAATTTATAAAAATTATTGGGCGAAAGAAATATACCAGGGGGCCCAGGGCCTGTCCATGAGACAGGCGCCCCCTAAAGCGCGCCCTATATCATGGCCCCCCTGGACCTCCTCCGACCTCAACTCCAACTCCATATATTCCGTCTCGGGGAGAAAAAATCAGAGAGAAAGTATCATCGCGTTTCACGACATGGAGCCGCCGCCAAGCCCTAATCTCTCTCGGGAGGGCTGATCTGGAGTCCGTTCGGGGCTCCGGAGAGGGGGATTCGTTGCCGTCGTCATCATCAACCATCCTCCATCACCAATTTCATGATGCTCACCACCGTGCATGAGTAATTCCATCATAGGCTTGCTGGACGGTGATGGGTTGGATGATATTTACCATGTAATCAAGTTAGTTTTGTTAGGGTTTGATCCCTAGTATCCACTATGTTCTGAGATTGATGTTGCTATGACTTTGCTATGCTTAATGCTTGTCACTAGGGCCCGAGTGCCATGATTTCAGATCTGAACCTATTATGTTTTCATGAATATATGTGTGTTCTTGATCCTATCTTGCAAGCCTATAGTCACCTATTATGTGTTATGATCCGACAACCCCGAAGTGACAATAATCGGGATACTTCTCGGTGATGACCGTAGTTTGAGGAGTTCATGTATTCACTATATGCTAATGCTTTGTTCGGTTCTCTATTAAAAGGAGGCCTTAATATCCCTTAGTTTCCATAAGGACCCGCTGCAGCGGGAGGGTAGGACTAAAGATGTCATACAAGTTCTTTTCCATAAGCACGTATGACTATTTACGAATACATGCCTACATTACATTGATGAATTGGAGCTAGTTCTATATCACCCTATGTTATAGCTATTGCATGAGGAATCGCATCCGGCATAATTATCTATCACTGATCCATTGCCTTCGAGCTTTTCACATATTGTTCTTCGCTTATTTACTTTACCGTTGGTACTGTTACAACTACTACAAAAACCCAAAAACATTTATCTTTACTTTTGCTACCGTTACTTTTATTATCATACCACTTTTGCTACTAAACACTTTGCTGCAGATACTAAGTTATCCAGGTGTGGTTGAATTGACAACTCAACTGCTAATACTCAAGAATATTCGTTGGCTCCCCTTGTGTCGAATCAATAAATTTGGGTTGAATACTCTACCCTCAAAAGCTATTGCGATCCCCTATACTTGTGGGTTATCAAGACTAATTTCTGGCGCCGTTGCCGGGGAGCATAGCTCTATTCTCTGAGTCACTTGGGATTTATATCTGTTGATCACTATGAAGAACTTGAAAGACGCTAAGACCAAGATTTTGCCCTCAACTACGAGGGGAGGTAAGGAATTGCCATCTAGCTCTGCACTAGATTCCCCTTCCGTTATTAGTAAGCTTGCGACACCTAAACCTGCTACTGCTATGAATTCTGATATGTCGCATGTTGTTGATGATGCCACTTCTGCTATGCATGATGAAACTACTTCGGTGCGTGATACTACTTTGCCATTAGGTGAATTTCTAGATGAACAACTTGCTAGAGTTAGAGGGGATGAAAATATTGAAGAACCCATTATAGATGATAGTGATGATGAAGGTTCCCCCAATGATTATGTATTACCTGTTGTTCCTAAGGGTTATGTTATGAATGAAAAAGCTACTATGGAAATCCTTGCTTGCAATGATAGAAATGATCTTAAGAAATTATTAGCTAAATGGAAGCAGCAGTCTCTTAATGCTAGAATGAAACCCGATCCTGCTTTTGCTACTTCACCTATCTGTGTTACTGATAAGGATTATGAATTCTCTGTTGATCCTGATATTATTACTTTAGTTGAATCTGATCCTTTTATGGCCTTGAATCAAAACTGTTGTGGCACATCTTACCAAGTTGAATGATATAGCCACCTTGTTTACTAATGATGAGAAGTCTCACTATTTATATATCCTTATGATATTCCGTTCTCATTAAAGGGCGATGCTAAGACTTGGTTTAATTCTCTTGATCCTGGTTGTGTGCGTAGTCCCCAGGATATGATTTATTACTTCTCTGCTAAATATTTCCCTGCTCATAAGAAACAAGCTGCCTTACGGGAAATATATAATTTTGTGCAAATCAAAGAAGAGAGTCTCTCACAAGCTTGGGGGAGGCTTCTCCGATTATAATGCTTTGCTGATCATCCTCTTAAGAAAAATGAAATACTTGATATCTTTTATAATGGACTAACCGATGCTTCCAAGGACTACTTGGATAGTTGTGCTGGTTGTGTTTTCAGGGAAAGAACAGTCGACGAAGCTGAAATACTATTGAATAATATGTTGTCTAATGAAAATAATTGCACTCTTCCCTAGCCAGTTCCTGAAGTAGTTCCTGAACCAATTGAGCCAACTCCTGAGCCTATTCCTAAACCCACTCCGAAGAAGAGAGGTGTTTTATTTCTCCGTCCTGAAGATATGCAAGAGGCAAAGAAATCAATGAAAGAAAAAGGTATTAAAGCTGAATATGTTAAGAATTTACCCCCTATTGAAGAAATACATGGTCTTAATTTACCGCCTGAAGAACCACATTGTCATGATAACCCGACACAAGTAGTAAAGGTAAATTCTCTCTATAGATATGATAAAGTTGAAATACCCTCTACTAAATTTCATAGCCCATGCTTGGATGAATTTGATGACTTTATGGCTAGGCAAGAAAGTTTAATGCTTATGTTGGTAGAGATTTAAAGAATAATGCTTTCGAGATAGGACGCGTAGGTGATAATCTGGCTAGAGTTAAAGATGAACTTCACCGCGTTAGCAAATATGCTTCTATGGTTGCTACTCAAGCTGAGCAAGTACTTAAAGCTCAAAATGATTTGCTTGATGAATTGAATAATAAAAATGACTTTGCTGTTAGAGTGGCTACTAGAACTGGTAGAATGACTCAGGAATCTTTTTATCCTGAAGGCCACCCTAAGAGAATCGAGCAAGATTCTCAGAGAAATAATTTAGAGGCACCTAGTTCTTCTAAAAAGAAGAAAAGAAAAATGATAGAACTTTGCATGCTTCTAGTGAACCTACTGTAGACACACCTGAGAACCCCAATGATATTTCTATTTCTGAACATGAACCTAGTGATAATGTTAATGATAATGTTCATGTTGATGCTCAACCTAGCAAAGACAATGATGTAGAGATTGAACCTGCTGTTGATCTTGATAACCCACAATCAAAGAATCAACATTATGATAAGAGAGATTTTGTTGCTAGGAAGCACGGTAAAGAAAGAGAACCATGGGTTCAGAAACCCATGCCCTTTCCTCCTAAACCATCCAAGTCAAAGGATGATGAGGATTTTGAGCGCTTTGCTGAAATGATTAGACCTATTTTCTTACGTATGCGCTTAACTGATATGCTTAAAGTAAATCCTTATGCTAAGTACATGAAGGATAGAAAGATACCGGAAGCTGAGATTTCCACCATGCTTGCTAATTACACTTTTAAGGGTGGAATACCAAAGAAACTTGGAGATCCGGGCGTACCAACTATACCATGCTCTATTAAAAGAAATTATGTTAGAACTGCTTTATGTGATCTTGGAGCGGTGTTAGTGTTATGCCTCTCTCTTTATATCGTAGACTTGAATTGAATAAGTTGACACCTACTGAAATATCTTTGCAAATGGCTGATAAATCAACTGCTATACCTATCGGTATTTGTGAGGATGTGCCTGTTGTAGTTGCAAATGTCACTATTCTAACGGACTTTGTTATTCTTGATATTCCTGAGGACGATAGCATGTCTATTATCCTTGATAGACCTTTTCTTAATACCGCAGGGGCTGTTATTGATTGCAACAAAGGCAATGTCACTTTTCATGTTAATGGTAATGAGCATACAAAGACACTTTCCGAGGAAACAATCTCAAGTTCATAGCATCAATTCTATTGAAAAAGTTCCAGCTATCATTTTTGGAGGTTTTGAATTTCCTCTCCCTACTGTCAAGAAAAAGTATGATATTCTTATTGTTGGGGATTTTCATATCCCCATTGAGGTAACTTAGTGTTATTCGAAATTTCTCCGGTTCCGTGTTATTCGGAATGAGTTCGTTAACAAGACTTGATCAACCTTGTTAGTGGGTTCATTTTGATGATCACGAGAAGGATGAAACTAGAAGGCACAACCTTCTGTACCCTCTTTTTACTTTCTGTTATTTAGAATAAATAAAGCAAAAATAGTATTATCCGTCTGTTTTCTGAATTATTCGTGCATTAAAAAATAGTCCGAAAATAAAAGTGCTCCAAATGCCCTGCAAACTTAGTATGATTTTTTCTGGAATATTTGAGGATTTTAGGCACTGAAAACACTGCAGGAGGGGCAAGTACCAGGCCACGAGAGAGGAGGGCACGCCCCCCTGTCTCGTGGGCCTAATGCCCCCACTTATGCCAGCACCCACACACTTCATCTTCTACCCAAAAAAATCCCCATCCAGCTCAAGCACGAGTTCTAGCTCGTTTTGCTGCGATTTTTCGATCTCTTAGCTCAAAGCTCAATTCACAAAACTACTTTGGGAGATTGTTGCTTGGTATGTGACTCCTCCATTGGTCCAATTTGTTGGGGAACGTAGCAGAAATTCAAAATTTTCTACGCATCATCAAGATCAATCTATGGAGATTCTAGCAACAAGAGAGGGAGAGGATGAGTGTATCTTCATACCCTTGAAGATCGCGATGCGGAAGCGTTACAAGAATGCGGTTGGTGGAGTCGTACACGCAGCGACTTAGATCACGGTCGATTCCGATCTAAGCGCCGAACGGACGGCGCCTCCGCGTTCAACACACGTACAGCCCGGGGACGTATCCTCCTTCTTGATCCAGCAAGGGGAGAGGAGAACTTGCGGGAGAACTCCAGCAGCACGACGGCGTGGTGGCGATGGAGCTCGTGATTCTCCGGCAGGGCTTCGCCAAGCACTACGGAGGAGGAGGAGGAGGTGTAGGAGGAGGGAGGGCTGCGCCAGGAAGAGGTGCGGCTGCCTCCCACCCCTCCACTATATATAGGGGCAAGGGAGAGGGGAGGCGCCTAGGGTTTCCCCTAGGGGCGGCGGCTGCAGATTGGATCTCCCTAGGGAAAATCCTAGGGAGACTTGCCCCCAAGCCAAGCAGGTGGAGGCTTGCCTCCCAAGCCAGGTGGAGGCGCCCCACCTCCCCAAGTAACGTGGGAAAGGGTGTGGGGGGCGCACCACCCCTTAGTGGGCTGGTTTGCCCCTTCACCTTTGGCCCATGAGGCCCTCTAACACTTGCTGGGGCTCCCGAAACACCTTTCGGTCATGCTGGCCATAGCCTGGTATCCCCGGAACACTTTCGGACTCCAATACCCTTCGTCCAATATATCGATCTTCACCGCCGGACCATTCCGGAACTCCTCATGACGTCCAGGATCACATCTGGGACACCGAACTACCTTCGGTAACCACATACTATTTCCCATAACAACTCTAGCGTCACCGAACCTTAAGTGTGTAGACCCTACGGGTTCGGGAACCATGCAGACATGGCCGAGACACCTCTCCGGCCAATAACCAATAGCGGGATCTGGATACCCATATTAGCTCCCACATGTTCCACGATGATCTCATCGGATGAACCACGATGTCGGGGATTCGATCAATCCCGCATTCAATTCCCTTTGTCAATCGGTATGTTACTTGCCCGAGATTCGATCGTCGGTATCCCAATACCTCGTTCAATCTCATTACCGGCAAGTCACTTTACTCGTTCCGTAATGCATGATCCCATGACTAACTACTTAGTCACATTGAGCTCATTATGATGATGAAATACCGAGTGGGCCCAGAGATACCTCTCCGTCATACGGAGTGACAAAACCCAGTATCGATTCGTGCCAACCCAACAGACACTTTCGGAGATACCTGTAGTGCACCTTTATAGCCACCCGATTCGTTGTGATGTTTGGTACACCCAAAGCATTCCTACGGTATCCGGGAGTTGCATAATCTCATGGTCTAAGGAAATGATACTTGACATTAGAAAAGCTTTAGCAAACGAATTACACGATCTTGTGCTATGCTTAGGATTGGGTCTTGTCCATCACATCATTCTCCTAATGATGTGATCCCATTATCAATGACATCCAATGTCCATGGTCAGGAAACCATAACCATCTATTGATCAACGAGCTAGTCAACTAGAGGCTCACTAGGGACATGTTGTGGTCTATGTATTCACACATGTATTACGGTTTCCAGTTAATACAATTATAGCATGAACAATAGACAATTATCATGAACAAGGAAATATAATATTAACCATTTTATTATTGCCTCTAGGGCATATTTCCAACACAATTAGTTTTTGTTCTAGTGCTTTATTCATTGCAAATTTTTGCTGCATAGGTGACCATGTTCTTGAGCTTGCATGTTAAATTTTTGAGGTCCCAAGCAATTCCAATGCATGATATAGGCTCTAAGCACTTGTAGGAGTAGTTGCTATCAGTCTTGTTTAGTTTTATTCACTTTTATTTTGAAGTTACTAAAATTTCAGAAATTTTCAGAAAAAGAAATATGCTTAGAAGAATGTACCAAGGAGGTTCCTCGGCAAAGAAAGGGCCAAGGATTGCTATACGTGAGCAAGATGTTGAATTGCCGAGGGACGCGAATGTACGGGCTTGTGAGTGGCCATCCGATGATTTTATGATTGAAGCAGGCTTCAAGGAGGAACTTGACGCATATGTGCGTAAGGCCGAGCTGGAGGACTTCTTCTGAGGATAAGTGTCCATGATACTATCAGTTGACCGATTCTTTTGTGCGGAGGTTTAGATATAACTGTATGCGCGTAATTCTCCTAGTGTCATGTTTGATATTTATGATACATCTTATACCATGGATTTAGAGGACTTCACAACTGCTTTCAAACTCCCGCAGTGGGGTAATATTAATGATCCTCCCAAATCTGAATTTAGAGATTTTCTTGCTAGTATTACTGTGGGAGAATCTAGGGACGTAGCACAAGCTACCATAGGGAGCATTCATTTTCCTGCTATACATTACTTTGCTCTCTTTATTGGTAGATGCATTAACGGTAAGGACGAAGTATGTCACATGTGTGCTCCTGATCTTTGTGTCCTCAAGAGTGATGTGTCAGGTTATAAAGGTTATAACTTGGGGGCAATAGTTGCACGTGGGTTGCGAATAATAGTAGAAAGGGAGATTTATTTGGAGGAATTTATGCAACCCGTGTGGCTAACTTTCTTAATATAGCCCCACGAGAGGGGATATGATTTTACCTCCTGTTTATTTGGATAAAGAAGCTATGTTCCATCATCATTTTCTTGAGAGGAATGAACAATTCCTCCATTATCGACTAATCTATGATGACATAACGTCGCCCCTCACATTACTCTTCCTACTCCCTACCTTTTTGTTTATCAGGAAAAAGGAAGATATGTTGTCACCAGGGAAGAAGCAACTGAATATGAGAGGGGAATGGAGGCAGCTCGCCAACACGCTGCTGCTCAGGAGGCTGTTCCCTCTACATCTCTGTACAACCCCAGTTTCACTTATGGATATCAGCCAGGCGGTCCTTGCTATTAGAATGATTATGATGTGGTATGATGGGATGGTATCCTCCTTTGAATAAATTGAGTGACTCGACTTGGCACATGTTCACGCATGTAGTTGAATCAAATCAACATAGCCTTCATGATATTTATGTTCATGTAGATTATATCCTACTCATGCTTGTACTCGGTGTGAATTAATTTTAATGCATGTTTACGACTGTTGTCGCTCTCTCAGTTGGTCGCTTCCCACTCTTTTGCTAGACTTCACCTGTACTAAGAGGGAATACTGCTTGTGCATCCAAACTCTTTAAACCTCAAAGTTGTTCCATATGAGTCCACTATACATTCCTATATGCGGTATCTACCTGCCGTTCCAAGTAATTTTGTATGTGCCAAACTCCAAACCTTCAAATGAAATTCTGTTTTGTATGCTCGAGCAGCTCATGTTTCCACTAGGGCTGCCTATATCTTCCATGCTAGGTGGGTTATTCTCAAGAGGAGTGGACTCCGCTCCTCATTCACGATAAAGGGCCGGTAACCGGGATGCCCAGTCCCATGATCCAAAAAGATCAAAGCAAATAAAAATAATTAAACAAAACTCCCCCAGGGCTGTTGTATGTTGGAGGCACTCGTTGTTTCGAGCAAGCCATGGATTGATGCTTGTTGGTGGTTGGGGGAGTATAAACCTTTACCATTATGTTTGGGAACTGCCTATAATGCATGTAGTATGGAAGATACAACCATCTCATAGTTGTTGCGTTGACATCGAAAGTATGCCGCTCAAAATGTTATTTAATCTCTATTTTAAAATCGAGCTCTGGCACCTCTACAAATCCCTGCTTCCCTCTGCGAAGGGCTTATCTATTTACTTTTATGTTGAGTCATCACCCTTCTTATTAAAAAGCACCCATTTGAGAACACACCGTCATTTGCATTCATTATTATTGGTTTATATTGGGTATGACTTGGTGGATCTCTTTTACAATGAATTACAATGTTTAGTCAGTCCTTGGTCTTTAAAGGTGCTCTGCATTTATGTTTTGCGGTCTCAGAAAGGGCTAGCGAGATACCATTTTGTTATATCATGTTATGATTATTTTGAGAAAGTGTTGTCATCCGAGTTTTATTATTATGGCTCGCTAGCTGATTATGTTATTGATATGAGTAATTGTGAGACCTATGTGTTATTGTGAGTATGGTTAGTTCATAATATTTGCTGGAAACTTGAATCTGGCTTTTCATGTTTACAACAACAAGAGCAAACAGAGTTTGTAAAACTTTTCTTTATCACTTTCAGTTTATCAACTGAATTTCTTGAGGACAAGCAAAGGTTTAAGCTTGGGGAGTTGATACGTCTCCAACGTATCTACTTTTCCAAACACTTTTGCCCTTGTTTTGGACTCTAACTTGCATGATTTGAATGAAACTAACCCGGACTGACGCTGTTTTCAGCAGAACTACCATGATGTTGTTTTTATGTGTAGAAAAGAAAAGTTCTCGGAATGTCCTGGAAATCAACGGAGGCACTTTTTGGAATTTATAAAAATTATTGGGCGAAAGAAATACACCGGGGGCCAGGCCTGTCCACGAGACAGGCGCCCCCTAGGCGCCCCTATCTCGTGGGCCCCCTGGACCTCCTCCGACCTCAACTCCAACTCCATATACTCCGTCTCGGGGACAAAAAAATTAGAGAGAAAGTTTCATCGCGTTTCACGACACGGAGCCGCCGCCAAGCCCTAATCTCTCTCGGGAGGTCTGATCTGGAGTCCGTTCGGGGCTCCGGAGAGGCGGATTCGTCGCCGTCGTCATCATCAACCATCCTCCATCACCAATTTCATGATGCTCACCGCCATGCGTGAGTAATTCCATCATAGGCTTGCTGGACGGTGATGGGTTGGATGAGATTTACCATGTAATCAAGTTAGTTTTGTTAGGGTTTGATCCCTAGTATCCACTATGTTCTGAGATGGATGTTGCTACGACTTTGCTATGCTTAATGCTTGTCACTAGGGCCCTAGTGCCATGATTTCAGATCTGAACCTATTATGTTTTCATGAATATATGTGTGTTCTTGATCCTATCTTGCAAGTCTATAGTCACCTATTATGTGTTATGATCCGACAACCCCGAAGTGACAATAATCAGGATACTTCTCGGTGATGACCGTAGTTTGAGGAGTTCATGTATTCACTATGTGCTAATGATTTGTTCCGGTTCTCTATTAAAAGGAGGCCTTAATATCCCTTAGTTTTCGTAAGGACCCCGCTGCAACGGGAGGATAGGACAAAAGATGTCATACAAGTTCGTTTCCATAAGCACGTATGACTATTTACGGAATACATGCCTACATTACATTGATGAATTGGAGCTAGTTCTATATCACCCTATGCTATAGCTATTGCATGAGGAATCGCATCTGGCATAATTATCCATCACTGATCTATTGCCTATGAGCTTTTCACATATTGTTCTTCTCTTATTTACTTTTCCATTGCTACTGTTACAACTACTACAAAAACCAAAAAACATTTATCTTTACTTTTGTTACCGTTACTTTTATTATCATACCACTTTTGCTACTAAACACTTTGCTGCAGATACTAAGTTATCCAGGTGTGGTTGAATTGACAACTCAACTGCTAATACTCAAGAATATTCTTTGGCTCCCCTTGTGTCGAATTAATAAATTTGGGTTGAATACTCTACCCTCGAAAGCTGTTGTGATCCCCTATACTTGTGGGTTATCACTCCTCGTGCCCTCGAAGTTAGAACCCACATAATTACGATGAGACAGGGCGTGGCTACAGTGCGGCCGGCCACCCCCGAATCCAGGGCGGAGTGTGGCCACAGTGCAGCGTACCGGGCGGACATCCCTCGCCCGACGCGGCACTGTTGCCATGTAGCCCATGACATCATCCATGGCAGAGAAGGCCATGCTCCCACGACGGGCTGTCGATACGACCCACAGGCGGCGGGCCCTACCTATCCGTGAGAAGCCAGAAGGCGGCGAGCCCTGACCAGTCAGCTCATGGGGAGGCCGGCTCCTGACCAGGCGTCCCTCCCCCTTCCTTGGAGTTTGTGCGCAATTAACTAGAAGAGATGGGGAGTGGCTATAGTGAACGCCCACCAGGCGGCGGGACTGTAGCCACGCTCTCCCTGAAAAAGCACACATCATCAGAGGCACTGCCATAGTACTAAGCAGCCAGCAAGACCCGCAAGCGGCGAGCGCGGCCTGTCGGCCAAGTACGAGACAGCCGGCGGGCCCCAGATGCCGGCGGAGAAGTCGGCTACCAGGGACACTGACAGCCAGGTCCTACCACCTGGCAAGATTACCATTGTACCCCCGGGGGTAGGCCTATATAAACCCCCCACGACACCCATGCAAAGGGTTCAGCCTCTGAGACCACACACACACACACACATAGAGGGAGAGAGAGAGAGAGCTAGCCTTGCCCATCTTCCTCCTCTAGCCAAACAACTCAAGGAGCAACTTGTAGCTACTTGTTGAGATAGTGATCATGCGGAGACCCCGCAGAGCAGGACTAGGGGTGTTATCTCCTAGGAGAGCCCCGAACCTGGGTAAAGTGCACCGGCGTTCGTATCTACGCCTCAGCCCGTTTCCAGGCACCGGCGACGTCTTACTCTCCCCCACCATGATAAGCCACCCTTTTGCATATGTCGCACCAAAACCCCGACATTCTTCTCTTGGTTCAAGAGTGAATTCCATTGTTTCCTGAGTTGAAGCTCTAACTTTGAACATAGGCTTCCTCTGAGCAGGAGCCTTCTTCTTCATGCATGGCTTAATGCCAGCAGCAGCAACAACAACTTGCTCTTTCTTGATCAACTTCTTGGAAGTGACCTCCTCATCAGCAATATAATCCTCATCTTCAGATTCTGAGGTTCTTTTCTTCCTATGCCTAGTAGCAACCTTAGGCAGATTGCTGGGAGTGCTTCTGCTTCCATCATCCGAGGTGCTTGAGGGACTAGTGCCTTCACTGAGATTTTGGTGCTCCTCTGGCCTATTCTGGCTGTCACTCTGGTCTGACATTGCTGAAGCTGACCCTGTGAACAGACGGGTATAGGTAGGGTAGATGAGCATCACAAAGAACAGCTGTTTTGGCAAAAAGAATGACTCAAAAACTTAATTTTAGTTTTCTGTAGAAAGCATTTCGGAGCTACTGATATGTCAAACTCGGTGACACCGAAGCAACTTTAGAGTCTAAACATGTGAGGGAGTCCTGGATTAGGGGGTATCCGGACAGCCGGACTATATACAGCATCCGGACTATTGAAGCGTGAAGATACAAGACTCGAGACTTCGACCCGTGTCCGGATGGGACTTTCCTTGGCGTGAAAGGCAAGCTTGGCGATCCGGATATTATATTTCCTTCCTTGTAACCGACTCCATGTAAACTCTAGCCCTCTCCGGTGTCTATATAAACCGGAGAGGTTGGTCCTTAGAAGGCCGATCACAATTACAATCATACCATCATAGGCTAGCTTCTAGGGTTTAGCCTCTAGATCTCGTGGTAGATCTACTCTTGTACTACCCATATCTTCAACATTAATCAAGCAGGAAGTAGGGTTTTACCTCCATAGAGAGGGCCCGAACCTGGGTAAACATTGTGTCCCTTGCTTCCTGTCACCATCAGCCTAAGACGCACAGATCGGGACCCCCTACCCGAGATCCGCCGGTTTTGACACCGACATTGGTGCTTTCATTGAGAGTTCCTCTGTGTCGTCGCTACAGGGCTCGATGGCTGCTTCAACCATCGTCAACAACATGGTCCCAGGTGAGACATTTCTCCCCGGACAGATCTTCGTGTTTGGCGGCTTCGCCCTGCAGGCCAATTCGCTTGGCCATCTGGAGCAGATCGATAGCTACGCTCCTGGCCACCAGATCAGGATCGGAAACCTGAATTGCACGGCGGATATCCGCGGTGACCGGATCACCGACGGATTCATGCCTATGCCAGGAGCACCGGATAGTCACGACGAGCATGGATTCGACCTACTGTCAGACAAAGCTCGGGGTATCACCCCTGCAGAGCCTCGGACCTAAATCTGGAGCAGGATGCGTTGCCTAAGGACGGAGGGCTGGACCCCGCCCCGCAGGTCGCACACTCATCGGCGGTGGAGCCGAACACGGGCCTTACCTCTGTGGTGGCCTATGACTCTGGACCCTCGGATTCGTATCCGGATGTTGGTTCCGGTCCGTGCTCTCCCGATCTAGTCGAGCCAGGTTGGGCTCCGTTAATGGAGTTCACCACGGCGGATATCTTCCAGCACTCGCCCTTTGGTGACATGCTGAACTCGTTAAAAACTCTCGCTTTGACAGAAAATTCTGGGCCAAACTATGTCCTGCTCGAATGGGAAGCAGACGACGAAGAAATTTGTTGCCCACCCACCACCCACTTCATAGCCATGGTCGATGATTTAACCGACGTGCCCGACTTTGACTCCGAAGGCATCGACGGTATGGACGACGATGCAGGAGAAGATTCAGAATCTATGGGACGCTGAACTTATGCCTCATCACACGACATATACATGGTGGATACGGACAAAGAGGACAAAGGCAACATTCCGGAAGATAAAACCCCCGGGAAAAAGCCAAAGCGACGGCGCAGACGCCGTTCTAAGTCCAGCAACAGTAAAAACAGCGACAAGAGCGCCAGAGGGATAGATACTACAGTCAACTCCGAAGGCAACAACGACCATACGGACCAGCAACAGTAGTAGTAGTAGTAGTAGTAGTAGTAGTAGTAGTAGTAGTAGTAGTAGTAGTAGTAGTAGTAGTAGTAGTAGTAGTAGTAGTAGTAGTGGTAGTAGTAGTAGTGGTGGTGGTGGTGGTAGTGGTGGTGGTAGTGGTGGTGGTAGTGGTGGTGGTAGTGGTGGTGGTAGTGGTGGTGGTAGTGGTGGTGGTCGTGGCGGTGGCGTGGCGGTGGCGGTGGTGGTGGCGGTGGCGGTGGTGGTGGTGGTGGTGGTGATGGTGGTGGCGGTGGCGGCGTGGCGGTGGCGGTGGAGGCAGCGGCGGTGGTGGCGGGGTGGCGGTGGTGGTGGCGGCGGCGGTGGTGGTGGTGGTGGTGGTGGTGATAGTATTTAGGGGCTATTTTGTTCAGTTCATCTGACTATAGATGTGGTGGAACTGTACAACGTACTTAAAATTAGCTAGTATATATAGTTGAACTAGCTATTTCAGTACGTGGTTGGCAACAATTGGGGAAAAGTTTGGTCGGTTCAGCTGTCGAGTTGAACTGTTTGTATAAATTAAGAACAACTGCTTAATCTATGAATGAAATCTATGCTTAATTACTGAATTTTAGTTGCAAAAATTAGATACTGCTAGTGATTTTTAGCTTGATATTTTGACAAATCACAGTGTTACAAGGATTGACAAATCTTACCAAATTGTTTGTACGTGGTTGCACACGGGTCATCCAAAACAACCGTTTGCGTTGAAGGGATGCACAAATCCTGCGCTGCTCTCACTTTGCATATGAGTGTTCTATCTAAAACGTTTGCGATCAAGAGCTGCAGAAATCTTGCTCGGCACATTTTCTCTTGGCTTCCTGGGGAAGCTGTCAGTTTGCATACGGGTGTTCTAACTAAAACGTTTGTGATGAGTATTTTATATTTAAAAACCAAATTAAACTGCAACTTGGCGCCATTAATGGAGAGGATGCAAGCAAGGTGGGCGGCCATGGAAGTCAAAGGGCTCGCTTCTCGGGGAGCCTACGCATTCGAGGACAGCTTGCACGCCTATCACCAACTCACAGACCGGACGGCGCGCCACACGCCCTGCTCAACAAGGTCAAGCAGCTGTCCGCACGGCACATCCTACAGCCATTAAAACCAAGACACGTGGCGTCACGTGAATGGTTAACAGAACGCACACGGTTTGAATTATACAAACGTTTGAGATATTAATGTGGCAGCTGTTTTTTTCAAAATGCCTTTGTTGGTTGTCATTATCCGAGAGCGCCTTCTCTCAAAATGGACACGAAAAATACCACAGCATGTCGGGTGCCATTCCATGATAGAATGTCAAGTTTCATGAATTTCAGACGACTTTTGGATTTACTAGAATTTAAAAATAAAGTACTCAACATTTTGCCGGCAATCAACGGTGCCCTGGTGTTTGAAATTCATTCCCATTTCTTGCATGTGACCTAAGCATGCACCCAAGGACACAGATTTGATTTTTCAACCAATTTATATGCACTGGAGCATGTGCATGTAGTTCAAATTTGAATTATGCACATAAATGCATTGAAAACTCAGTTAATGCATAAAAATGTCCAAACGAACACCGAAAAATCACAAAAAATGACACAACACTCCTATTGTTCTATGTTGACATGAGAAAAAATTTGAAAGCAATAAGAGGCAATGGATATCATTTCGTCCCCAAAGGTGGGACGTTCCCTACCGACCATCATGCTTGTTGTGAGAAGCTCTGGTTTGTGAGAAGCATATACCCAAACCTGCCCAAAATGGGACAAAAAATTTACCACGACATGTTGATGCCGCTCCATGATATCATGTCAAGTTTCATGAATTTCAGACAAGTTTTGGATTGACTAGAATTTAAAAACCAGGCATCTCAATGTTTTGCCGCAATCAATGGTGCCCTCGTGTTTGAAATTCATTCCCATTTCCTGAATAGGACCTAAGCATGCGCCCAAGGACACAAATTTGATTTTTCAACCACTTTATATGCACTGGAGCATGTGCATGTAATTCAAATTTGAATTATGCACATAAATGCATTGAAAACTCAGTTAATGCATAAAAATGTCCAAACGAACCCCGAAAAATCACAAAAATTGACCAAACACTCCTGTTGTTCTATGTTCACACGAGAATTTTTTTTGGAAGCAATAAGAGGCAACGGATATCGTTTCATCCCCAAAGGTGGGACGTTCCCTACCGAAACCATCATGATTGTTGTGAGAAGCTCTGGTTTGTGAGAAGCATATACCCAAACCTGCCCCAAATGGAACAAAAAATTTACCACGGCATGCTGATGCCGCTCCATGATAGAATGCCAAGTTTCATGAATTTCAGACGAGTTTTGGATTTAATAGAATTTAAAAACCAGGCATCTCAATGTTTTGCCGCAATCAACGGTGCCCTCGTGTTTGAAATTCATTCCCATTTGTTGAATGGGACCTAAGCATGCACCCAAGGACACATATTTGATTTTTCAACCAATTTATATGCACTGGAGCATGTGCATGTAGTTCAAATTTGAATCATGCACATAAATGCATTGAAAACTCAGTTAATGCATAAAAATGTCCAAACGAACCCCAAAAAATCACAAATATTGACACAACACTCCTGTTGTTCTATGTTGACACGAGAAAAAATTTGAAAGCAATAAGAGGCAATGGATATCGTTTTGTCCCCAAAGGTGGTACGTTCCCTACCGAAACCATCATACTTGTTGTGAGAAGCTCTGGTTTTTGAGAAGCATATACCCAAACCTGCCCCAAATGTGACAAACATTTTACCATGGCATGTTGATGCCGCTCCATGATAGCATGCCAATTTTCATGAATTTCAGACGAGTTTTGGATTTACTAGAATTTAAAAACCAGGCATCTCATTGTTTTGCCGGCAATCTACAAAGGTTCTCGTGTTTGAAATTCATTCCCATTTCTTGCATGGGACCTAAGCATGCACCCAAGGACACAGTTTTGATTTTTCAACCAATTTATATGCACTGGAGCATGTGGATGTAGTTCAAATTTGAATTATGCACATAAATGCATTGAAAACTCAACTAATGCATAAAACTGTCCAAACGAACCCTGAAAAATCACAAAAATTGACACAACACTCCTGTTGTTCTTTGTTGAAACGAGAAATTTTTTGGAAGCAATAAGAGGCAATGGATATCGTTTTGTCCCCAAAGGTGGGACGTTCCCTACCGAAACCACCATGCTTTTTGTGAGAAGCTCTGGTTTGTGAGAAGCATATACCCAAACCTGCCCCAAATGGAACAAAAAATTTACCACGGCATGTTGATGCCGCTCCATGATAGCATGCCAAGTTTCATGAATTTCAGACGAGTTTTGGATTTACTAGAATTTAAAAACTAGGCATCTCAATGTTTGCGGCCGAGTGACGGTGGCAGGGTGTTTGACATTCATTCCCATTTCTTGCATGGGACCTAAGCAGGTAACCAAGGACACGGATTTGAATTTTGAACTAATTTATATGCATTAGAGCATGTGCATGTAGTTCAAATTTGAATTATGCACATGAATGCATAGAAAACTCAGTTAATGTATAAAAATGTCCAAGCGAACCCCGAAAAATCCCAAAAAGTGACACAACACTCCTGTTGTTCTATGTTGACACTAGGAAAAATTTGAAATCGAGAAGAGGCAACGGATATTGTTTCGTCCAGAAAGGTGAAACGTTGCCTACCAAAACCATCACACTTGTTGTGAGAAGCTCTCGTTTATGAGAAGCTTATAGCCAAACATGCCCCAAATGGGACATAATTTTTACCACGGCATGTTGATGCCGCTCCATGATAGCATGCCAAGTTTCATGAATTTCGGACAAATTTTGGATTTACTAGAATTACAAAAGCAAGTACGTCGACGTTTACCGGAGAGCCACGGTGCCGCGGTGTTCGTATTTCATCCCCATTTCTTGCATGGGAGATAAGCATAAACCCATGGACACATATATGATTTTACAACCCATGTTGGTGCACCGAACCATGTGCATGTAGTTTAATTTTGAATTGTGTACCTGAAATGGCTAGAAAACCAATTTAATGTATAAAATGTTCAAACGAACCCTGAATAATTCCAATTCATTTACGACACACATATAGTTGCATGTTCACTCTAGATAAAAGGTCTAGCAATTCAAACACCGTCCATTGCCGCTGTGACCCCATTATGTAATTCAAACCAAGATGAAAAATCAAGTTGATCGCACACAGTTTATTATCACCAACCGTGTGAGATGCAGCACAAAATATCCTGGAGCATCGTTGGTGTATAGTATGCCTATGGCTTACGCGAGAAGGTGCATCGGCTACAGTCCACAACCGTCGTCTCAAGCACACTAGCTCGCTCCTCAAATATCATTTCACTGTTCAATCATCGCCGGTGAAAGATGGGCACGTGGACCCGCATCACAAGGGAAACTTCGGTGGCCCACTCCGGCGAGAGCGTGGCTGCAACCGCCATGCACGTGCTAACAAGGTGCATGAGCACGGCCGCAATCTACGACCGGGCGGCAAAGGAAGCCCAAACGGCCGCTGTTACTTCTCAGGTGGCGACAGCAACATCTACCTCGGGGATAGCAACTGGCGAGAGCGGCACAGCAACTATCCGTTCCACAGCGGCGACCTTAGCCCTGATGGAGGCCGCCCACGACCATGTCGAGGCCGCCCACAGCTAGCTCCTGGCGGCCACCGCACAAATCGAATGAAGCTTCTCCGACAACGGTTGGCAACCCACGGCCGAAGAGCTGGCAATCATCGAGAGCGTTTGAGCAGCCGTCCATTCCTCCGCCGCATACCTTGTGATGACGGACCCCGTCCAAGCCCAGATCACATCACCCACGCCGAGCTCGTGGCGGCCTTTTCCAAAGAGATGGCGGACGCGGATGGCGAGATGCATGTCGAGTATCGTGCGACGGATGCCATGGAGCCCCTTCCCCAGGAGACCATCGGGCGTGAGCTGCACATGGAGGCGGCGGCGGAGATCAACGAGCACCAGTCGTAGTAGTACTCTTTGTTTTGTTTAATTAAGAGTGTCGGTCTTTAATTTGTTATAGTAATGTTTAGGTCAGCTAGCTCTGTTTAATTGCTGAACTTGCTCGATTAAGAAGCGTGGGTGTATTGTAGTCTCCTTTGTGTACCCAAATTATGCAATGACGTGGATGACCACTGTAAACATGGAAATTCGAACCAAAACTTTTGACATTCAAACTCATCACACACGGGTGAATCTATCTGAATCGTTTGTGATGTCCACATATCATACACAGTTCTGAATAAGGGACCATGTCTGATGACACTTTGCGCGCCAGTTTTTTGGCTGAAGCGATTCCAAATTTTTGGCTTTCACGGAAATATCTATCTCCCCGCCCCTCCCCCTTACCAAAAGCCACATTCCCCTCTTTCTGCCTTCCTTTCGAAGTTGAAACCTTCACTCCTTGCTTGCAGCGCCGCCTCCTCGTCGACGACCCTCCTTCACGCTGCTCGGCCTCGTCTATCCAGGCAGGTAATCCACACCCGACCCCCGTCCTCCTCCTCCTTCCACATCCCACGTGCCCCGACCACCGACATGAGCGCGACACCTTCCACCCAAATCACCGACCCCTCCACCAAATAAGCGCCGGCCTAAGCCATGGTGCACGCAGTATAGCCAGGATCTCAAGGAGCATTTGGCAGCGGAGAAGCAAATCGCGGCCGCACGGGCGGATGAGGTCGCGATGGCTGCCATTCGTGCCGACCCCCAGATCTTGGAGGAGCATCTTGCCATTTGCTAGATATGCCGGTTAAGCATACTCGGTTTACCCGTTGCGTGTTCTGCTCCTGCCTTTCCTTCACAAATTCTAGTGAATTGTGCTATCTAATTTTACCATGCAATCTGTTGCTCTAGTGTATATGTTCTATATGTCGTGCAGTGTGGTGCTCACTTATTAACTGTTTTGTTAATTAGTTGTCGTCTTCAGTTAACTGTTTGGTTCAATTCTGCAAATGTGATGTTCAATTCTTCAGGCTGCAATTTTATATTGTCTTCCATGTGAGAAATAAATCGAATTTATCTTTAGAGAATACATGAGAAACGAATACAATTGCTATATTTCAAAGTTGTCAAGCATGCTTGGTTTGGTTATACATTGTGCAATGTGGTGCTCGGTTAACGTTTGGTTCATTTGTGTTGTGCTGTTTAGTTAACTGTTTGGTTCAATTCTGTAATGCGATGTTCAATAGTTGTGGGTGCATTCTGTTATTGTATACCATGTGAGGAATAAATTGAATTTGGCTGTAGTAAATACATGAGAAACAAATACAATTGCTACAACTGTCTGTCGTTAACTGTTTGGTTAACTGTCTGATCTTCTATTAGGAGTATGTTATATTGTGCAATGTGGTGCTCAGTTAATGTTTGGTTCATTTGTTATGGTGTTTAGTTAACTGCTTGGTTCAATTCTGCAATGTGATGTCCAATTGTCGTGGGTAGAATTTTGTATTGTTGTGCATGTGAGGAATAAATCGAATTTGGCTGCACTGAATACATGAGAAACATATATAAGTGCTATATTTCCTAGTTCTTAATTATGCTTGGTTTGGATAAATGGGTTTTCCGTGTGACTTGAATTAAGCTAATGAATCTGCAATGTGCTTATTTTTCATCAACATATTTTACTGATAGCATGCGAACCCTTACTTAACCTCATGACTAACTACCTTATATGTGTTGCAAGGAAACAATGGGAAGCACTGAGGTTTACAATCGAGGTTAGCACGTGCAGGAACCATTCTAATATTTTGTTTTTTAACAATTTGGTCTTGCACATGTAGGTCCTGCTCTCAGAGGTTTTGACCCACTGTTCGACCCTTTTTGCATATGGGGAAATGAGTTGTCCATGAATATCAATCAAATCAAAATCCCAGAAAGATTGTTAGGATAAAGAAATTAGCGACAGAAAACAACAAGATCTTTGTGTCCACAATGAAGAAGACATCAGTTCACTACAAGATGGTACTAACTATTATACCTTGCCTTTTTTTATTCCTTTGCCCATTTCCAGTATAGAGAAGATATTTATGCACATGCTTGTTTTCAGGCCTTTCCAAAGCAGTTGACTGATGATTACCTCTCAAACCGCCTCTATGGTCAGGAGGCGAGGAAGGTTTTCATACAACACCCACGGTTCGATATTGAAGTGTTCCTGAAGAGGACGGCGATGACGGTCAATCATCCACGAGCACTGGTCTAAAGTTGCAAAGACCTTCAACATGAATGAAGGCTCAATATTCGCCTTCCACTTCAGCAGTTTTCCAGATGAGATGCATCTGTCTATATACCGTCTATGATGCTAATTTTGAAAGGTTCTACATGTTGCATGTGGAACTTGGTGTTGGTGCAGTTAGGTAATGGGGTAGCTGAGTGCTGAAGCTATATCATGTTGTACTCTGATGTATTTCAATTATGAAATTCTGCTTCCCTAATATGGAAATGAAATATATTGTGTGCTTAATATGAATGTCAATTAGATTAATAAATGGATTATTAATAATAGGGCAATTAGCCTGCTAATGGCGAATCAGCCTGCTAATTGGGTTTTGATATTGCAAACGGGTTATTGAAAAAATACCGTGGGTGATTACCTCAGGCAACACACACAGTTTCTAGGAATAAACCGTGTTGGATCAATGAACAATCACACATGACTTTCTCTTGAAAACTTTGTGCGTTAGGCCACCTTGCACAAACGTTTACCACATAAAAACTGTGTGTGATGGACAGCCTTTGCCACACAGTTTCTTCTACGGACCGTGTGTGATACATTCAATAACGCAAACGATTTAACATGAAAAATTGTGTGTCATGTACCTGTGAACGGAAACTTTTCCTTGGAGCGACTGTGTGGGATGTACATACGAACGGAAACGTTTAGCTGGGCCTGATTGTGTGGGATGTACTTGCGACCGAAAACAATTCGCCGTATAATTGTATTTTTTAGCTCTACTGTATGTATTTCCGTATTTGAGCGCTCGCCGGTCGTACACGACCTCATTTTGCCGAGCGTGTGTGCCAGGAGGGCATATCCCCGACGGTTTCTGAGCCGGGTGGGAAGGACCCCCCTATCGCCCATACTCACTTGGCGACAGTTCCAAATGTCGTCGCGGAAAGGGGTTAAAAACCGTTTGTTTAGGACCGACACGTACCAGTGTCACTAAGCATTTTGAGCAAGTAGACCATTAAGCAACACCCCATCCCCTTTTAATAGTATTGGCCTTCCTATGGACTCAATGTGATCTTGGATCACTAAAATAGAAATGAAGAGTCTTGAGCTTTTGTCAATATTTGTCCTTAGTATTTTGAGGGGTCCATATCTCTAGTCCATGCCATGCCAATCATTGAACTTTCTGAAATAATCATCTTGAAAGGATATTAGTTCAATGAGTTATATGTTTTTATCAATTACCAAAACCACCCAGGGATTAGTTGCACTTTCACAAATACATATTCCTTCCACCATGAGATCATGCAACTCACGGATACCGGAGGAATACCTTGTGTGCTATCAAACGTCACAACGTAACTGGGCGATCATAAAGGTGCTCTACAGGTATCTCCGACGGTGTCTGTTGAGTTGGCATGGATCGAGATTGGATCCAGGTCCCGCTATTGGTTATTGACCGCAGAGGCATCTCGGCCATGTCTACGTCATTCTTGAACCCGTAGGGTCCGCACGCTTAATGTTCATTGACGATATAGTATTATATGAGTATGTGAGGTGGTGACCGAATGTTGTTCGGAGTCCCGGATGAGATCACGGACATGATGAGGAGCCCCGGAATGGTCAGGAGGTTAAGATTGATATATAGTACGATGCTATTGGGTTATGAGAAAGGTTTTGGGATGTACCGATTATTCAGCGGAGTGCCGGAAGGGGTTCTGGGAGGCCACCGGTAAGAGGTGGGCCTTATGGGCTAAAGGGGGGAAGCACACCAGCCCACAAGGGGGCTGGCGTGCCCCTCCACCCCTGCCCTCACGCCAAGGAAGGTAGGGAAGGAAGGGGGAGGCGTCCTAAGGCAGCCAACCCCCCTTTCCTTCCCACCATGTCCATATATGGAAGGGGCGCGGCTAGGCAGGCCCTAGGGCTGGCCGCCAGCCCTTTGGGGCGGCCTAGGGCTGCCTCCTCTCCCCCTCCACCTATATATATGAGAGGAGGGAGAGGGGCAACACAGAACATGATTCCCAAGACGCGTGCGGCGTCCCTCTCCCTCTAGTTCGTCCTAGGTCATAATTTTCGTAGTGCTCGACGAAGCCCTACGGAGATAGTATTACCACCACCGTCACCACGTCATCGTGTTGTTAGAACTCATCCACTACTTTGCCTCTCTTGCTGGATCGAGAAGGCGAGGACGTCATCAAGCTGAACATGTGTTGAACACGGAGGTGTTGTACGTACGGTACTTGATCGGTTGGATCGTGAAGGTGTATGACTACATCAACCGCGTTGATAAACGCTTCCGCTTAACGGTCTATGAGGGTACGTAGACATACTCGCCCCTCTTGTAGCTATGCATCTCCATGGATAGATCTTGCGTGTGCGTAGAATTTTTTTTGTTTTCCATGCAACGTTCCCCAACTGGTACGCATATACTCCTTCTGTCGAAGGTTTGAATGATATCTATCCGAGGTAGTTTCAGTGCTAATCTATGAATGGTAACCATTTCCTTGAAGAGAATTACTCTGCATATTCATGTTAGCAGTGACAGATAAACTTTCAATAATGCAATTCTTCACCCATATTTGCTTCTTGGGTGAGCCAGACCTGCAGTTAGTCCCAACATACCGAGCGAAAACCTTATCATTCTATTGTTTGAAGAATTTGTAGTTTGAGTCATCAGACTCGTCAGAGACAACAAAAATAGAAGTGTCATATCCAGATAGAGTTGCTGGTTCGAGAGTTTTAATTTTAGCAAGAACCCAACTTGTTCGAGGATATTGCTCGGGAGTCCAGTAGGTTCCATCCACGTTGAGTTTTCTTTAGAAACCCAATCATTCCTTTCGGGGATTTTCGTGCAGTATAGTCTTCTTGAGCACATCACACAGAGTTTGATGCCCTTTGAGGCTCTTTAGCATTCCTGTCTCAAGCAAGTTCTTTAATCTGCAATTATCATCAGAGAGAGCAACAGTTTCCTCGGAAGAGGGGTTAGAAATATCATTCGTAGTTGTTGCAATATTCTCGATGACAGCATTAGAATCAACATTACATCGATTTAGGCATTTTAAGCAAGGAGACACAAAATCATCAGGAAGTTGTTTAGATTGCTCGACGAAGAGAGAAGCTTTTTCTTTCACAAGCTCGTTATGAGACTCTTTCAGTGACTCGAGTTCTTGGTTCCGGTTAAGGAGTTCATCTGATAAACTCTCATAGTCAACTGTAAGGGAATCATATTGATTTGATCATCAATAGTTGAAGAAAAAGCATCATGCTCTTCGATCAACTCTTGATTCTTCTTCATCTCTTCGACGAGTAATCCTTCAGTATTCCTAAGATTGTTCTCAAGTTTCTCAAGCTCATCTTGTTGAGATTTTGCAATCTTAACCAGTTTGGCATAGGCAAGGTATTCAGGAGAATATTCATTCATAGATTTTTGGTGTTTAGCTGATACCTGATCCTTTGAGGTTTTTGCCATGGGACAGAATGCAATAGGTTCATCACAACTTGAAGCATCATCATCAGTGTCTGATTCGAGTGATTTCTCAGATGATTCATAAGCAACAAAAGCATTGCTTCTTCCTAATTTTCTGTGAAGCTCTTCATCTTGTGATTTTGATTCGGTGGTCTCATCTTCAGATTCCAAGTTCACATCAACACATGCTTTTTTCAGTAATGATATTCTCTTCATATTGGATTCAATTGTTGCTCTGGCTTTCACGTTGGTGATTGGTCTCATTGAAGAGGATGAGGAAGGTTCATTTTTCTCCGAGAGCTTAGTGTGACGATCCATTCGAGTGAGTCCGTTCCCGTGAAGATACATCCACCCATCGCTTGGTTTTGTATCCTAGCTAGGACAGTCTGCTATAAGGTGACTGAATTATTTGCACTTGAAACACTTCATTTCTTTTGGAGGTAACTTTCTTGAAGATTCAGGCAAGTCAAATTCGTCATCATTTGTGAGATACAAATTCTGTCTTCCGAGATCACTTAGCCTTTCTATCAGCGTCTCTAGTTCCCTTGTGATAGTGTGTTGATTTTCGACATCTTCTCTTCTTCTTGTGAGCTGCCATAGTGTGAAATAATTTCCCCATCACTTTCCGAAGAAGATTTTTGAACTGCATATTCAAGTTCCATCTTTTCTTCGTGAATAGACAACAGTGTCATGACCTTGACGCAGTGAAGTTCTTCATAATCTGTTCTTTGCTTGATTTCATCTATGGTTGGATCAAAGGTTGCATCAAGAGCACTCAGTAGCTTGTAGGCCACATCTCTATCGGTGATATATGTTACACCTCATTGATGAAGTCCTTCAACAATATTTGTAAACTGGTCAGTGAGTTCCATGGCACTTTCCTTACGAAGACTTCTGAAACCAGCAAACATGGCACGAAGCATTTCAGTGTGAGAGTATGTTCCAGTAATGAATTCTTCATGAACATTTTTTATGGCATCCCAGAGTTGTTTTGCAGTGTCAAGGTTTCGGAACCTAATGAAAATGTCTTTCGAGATACTTTCACAAATAATATCGTTGGCTTGAGCATTCAACCGTAGTATAGCTTTGTCATTCGAAGTTGGAGCATCAGGGTGCTTAATGGTGTATCCACTTTCCACAATCTGCCAAAGATCTATGTTGATGGCTTGAAGTCTAATTCTCATTCTCTCTTTCCAGTAGACATACTCATTTCCATCGAAGATAGGAAATCTTTAAGAGTGCGAGGATCTACCTGCATACGACATACTCAAAACTCCAAGGGCGTTAGACCTTTAATAAGCAGAGACAAGGAGTACCTGCTCTGATGCCAATTTTTAGGACCAAGAGTATATCAACTAGAGGGGGGTGAATGGGAAATTCAAAAATTCTTGCGAATGTTTTGAACTGAATCCAAACACAACAACGGAAATAAGGTTCGGTAGACAAGATCTTAATCAAACTCGATATCGAGGATCATTTCCATCAAGATAGCGAGCAACAATAGATCGAGCATAGGCTACCACAGGTTTGACAATAAGAATAGCAATGCAACATGCAAGCAGATAAAGTAACATGAGAGAAGTTATAAACTACGAAAGGAAAGCACGAGACAGTATAATGACAAGGCGAAAGGAAGTAGCATAGGGAGAAGCATGCCAGTCTAAATATGATCAGAAAGAAGAGTGATATATATGACTGGGACGACTAAACTAAATGAAGATAATGCGACAAGGTAAGCACCGAACAAAAACAGATGGAGCGATAGAGATGATCTAACCGAATGATATGCAACAAGCAATGATTGATTAGGTAAACTATCATCACAGAGCACGAATATAAACTGCAGAAGGTAATGCAATAAAGTAAATTGAACCAGTGGTGCTCGATGGCGACATATGGATTTGGTAGACCAGTTCGCCCTTCTGCCAAAGGACTACGTCTGGTTGGAGGGGTTGTGATTTAACACAGAAGATAAACTCTCTTCGCCCTATTCTCCTTCAACTCGGAGTTGATCAGACTCTAGTTGATTTCACTCGTGGTAGATATTTGTCGGCAATCTCCAAACCTTCGATCGACCTTCGGGAACCACAATGACTCTTGGTTGCTGAAGATCTTGCTCGGTGAAGACAACAACTCTTCAACACTCAAGCCAACACCTATCCGTCTAGAGAGTGCGCAACTCTCAAGAGTAATAGGTACAAGAACTCTCAACTCAGAACTACTGTGATGCTCAACCACTGTCTAAGTTTGGGCTCTTGATTTTTATCTCGATGGATCTTAAACTCAAATCACTCGGAGAGGGGATGCTCAATCAGTATTCTCAGAAATCTTAATCGGAGCAGCCAACTGGCAACGTTGGAGCGGGGTGGCTATTATAGCCGCAGCCTTCCCTGAAGGGAAATGGCCAAATTGGACATGTGGAGTAGCCAATGGCCGAACAACACGAGTCCAACAGTCGGAAATTGAGCACAGCGGTAACATTCCTTGCGGAGCAAGTAATGCTAACTCCTCAGTTAGAAAGATATCTCTTACAACACGAAGAACAATGACTACTGCTGCCAGGTATTCATTCGAAGCATAAAAGAGATTTCTATCAGTCTCGCATAGGTTTTGGGCTAAGCATCACACCAGATCTAAGCTTCGAGAACCTATACCCCTCTTAATAGTACAGAGGTCCTATGACTCAAATGAGCGAAAGAAGAACAACGAAATGAATACTACATCTTCACTTTTATTCGACTTTCATTCGCTGCAGTCACTGTTCTTCGGACAGTATCTCCAACAAATTGCTTCACGTCAGCAATAAATTTTTGAGTGGTTAACTCCTTCACATCAATCTTCTCGCCTACATGTCTTCAGCAGATGTAGCTCATTCTTTTCTGCAACGCAGATATTCTTCACTGAAGTTCCTCGAACTTGACACCAGAGACAACATTCTCTTTGGTTCTGCATGGACTATTTTCTCTCTGTGTGCACTACCAAACAAATCAGTCCATGCCTGTTTCTGTCAACAATCTCCAAAACAGAAGAGGGCAAATATTGCACCAACAATCTCCCCCTTTTGGACGATTGTTGACAAAATAGAACACGTCGAAAGATAGATAACAGAATGAAATGGAATGTGAAGGATAATGAAAGACGAGAGATAATTTCGAAGATAAAGCACGCTCCCCTTGAAGATATGCATCAAAAGCATAGAAGATGAAACGGAAGGTAACGAGATGACTCTTCGTATGAGTGATATTGACATATGTTCTTATTTGTGGTCTCTTTCAATACACTCGATAGTGTCTGAGGTATATCTTGTCACATACAATCTTGAAACAGATTTGTTAGATAGAGTGAATACTTTGAAATGATTTGTGATGAAGAATAAGCCATGAAGATTTGCTCAGAACACAATTTGAATCCACATGAGATATAAGTTCCCTACAGGTTAGATACTCGAGGGAATCACATCAAGGGAATCATGAATATATTGCTCGGAGTAGATATGCCTTTGTCAAGGTTTTCCTGCAACAAAGATGATACAATGGATATATGCGAGGAAAAACAGCTTATGAAACAGACAACGAGATTTAGATTTTGAATCTTAAGAAATTCAATCTGAAGCTAACTTTCTTCTTCTGCAAGGTTAGATAGCAAAAGATAATCAAAATAGAACATCTAACCATAAGAGACACATAGATTCAAGGAGTGAAGTATATCTTTTAGAGAAGCATGATTTCTAATCCTCCTTGAAATAATTTTACTTTCCCTGCACGATAGATAAGTATCGGGGATAGTCATTGCAAGGAAGTAAACTTTCGATTTCTCCTGCAAACAGATATGTGGAAGTGATGTCGCTTGAAGCTACGTCGGTATTTCCCCAAAGAGGAAGGGATGATGCAGCACAACAGCGCTAGGTATTTCCCTCAGATATGAAACCAAGGTTATCGAACTAGTAGGAGAACCAAGCAACACAACGTAAACATCCTCTGCACACAAATAACAACACCTCGCAACCCGACGTATTAAAGGGGTTGTCAATCCCTTTCGGGGTACGGCACCAGAAATGGCGTGTGGACGGGAGAAAGTTGTAATAGATTGAATAAATAGATCACAAATAAAATATATGATAAAGAAGACCCGGGGGCCGTAGGTTTCACTAGTGGCTTCTCTCGAGAAAAATAGCAAACGGTGGGTAAACAAATTAGTGTTGGGCAATTGATAGAACTTCAAATAATTATGAAAATATCCAGGCAATGATCATTACATAGGCATCACGTCCAAGATTAGTAGACCGACTCCTGACTGCGTCTACTACTATTACTCCACACATTGACCGCTATCCAGCATGCATCTAGTGTATTAAGTTCATGGAAAAACAGAGTAATGCAATAAGGACAATAACATGATGTAGATAAGATCCGTTTATCTATTGTGGCAGATATAGATCCCATCTTTTTATCCTTAGTAGCAACCATACATACGTGTCGGTTCCCTTTCTGTCACTGGGATCAAGCACCGTAAGATCGAACCCACTACCGGGCACCTCTTCCCATTGCAAGATAAATAGATCAAGTTGGCCAAACAAAACCCAAATATCGGAGAAGAAATACGAGGTTATAAGAGATCATGCATATAAGAGATCACAGAAACTCAAATAACTTCCATGGACATAAAAAGATATAACTGATCATAAACTCAAAGTTCATCAGATCCCAACAAACACACCGCAAAAAGAGTTACATCATATGGATCTCCAAGAGACCATTGTATTGAGAATTCAGCGAGAGAGAGGAAGCCATCTAGCAGAATTTTTGATGTGGAGTGCTGTTTATCAAGTCATATCATATTATTTTCTTTATAGCATGGACATTTGGACTTTTATGTGATTCAAGGCAATAGTCTCGTTTTGACATAATAATTTAGATACTCAAGCATATCAACAAGCAACCATGTCTTTCAAAATATCAATGCTAAAACAAGTTATCCCTAGCCCATCATGCTCAAACATTGATCCATTCATGAAACACACTCGAATATTAGCTATACCCAATACTTAAGTACGATCATATTGCCTCCTAGTTGGTGCTTTTGTAAGATAGGATGGAGACTCAAATTGAAAATAAAAATTGCATAAAGTAAAAGAAAGGCCCTTCGCAGAGGGAAGTAGGGATTTGTAGAGGTGCTAGAGGTCAAAGCGAAAATTTAGAGATAAAAATATTTTGGGAGGTGTATCCATCCCACCAACGAAAACGACGTAGAGCTACGAACACTTTCCATGCTAGATATGCCACATGCGGTTCACAAACAAAAAATAAAGTTTATTCCTTTTCCACAATTCTTCCACTTTCCATGGCTAGTCAGATCCACGGTTGCCCTCCATACCAACACTTTCCAAGGAATTTATTATTTGACAACATAAAGTAAATTCATTTTTGCATTTCGGGACTGGGCATCCCTATAACCTTTGCCTTACTCTCGTGCAATGACAAGTGAATAAACACTCATCGTGAGAATAACACATCCAGCATGGAAAATATTAGCCGCCCGTTACCGTTCCGCGAGCAAAACAAACACACAAAAGAGATGTTTATTTTGAAAATTAGAGATGGCACATGCAAATTTGCTTAGAACGGCAAAAGAATACCGCATATATGTAGATATAGTGGACTCATGTGGCAAAACTGGTTTAAAGGATTTTGGATGCACAAGTAGAGGTCATATTTAGTGCAAAATGAAGGCTAGCAAAAAGATTGAGAAGTGACCAACCAAGAAACGAATAATCTCATAAGCAAGCATTAAGTATAGTTAACACCGAATTATGCACCACAAGTAGGATATAATTTTCGTTGCATGATTATTGACTTTCGTGCATCTATAGGGAATCACAAACCTTAACACCAATATTCTTACTAGAGCACAATTACTCATCAATATAACTCACATATCACATCATCATATCTCAAAACTATTACTAAGAATCAAGTTTATTTTGTCCAATGATCTTCATGGCATTTTTTTACTTTATCCTTCTTGGATATCTATCACTTTGGGACTAACTTTCATGTGTTGCTTTTCATAAGCTCAAACAAATATAAGTGAAGATCATGAGCATAACAAATTTTCTTTCTCTCAAAATAATTTAAGTGAAGCAAGAGAGAATTTCTTCAAAATTTTACTAACACTCAAATAATCTAAGTGAAGCAAGAGAGCATTTCTTCAAAAATAACAAAGCACACCGTGCTAAAAAATATATAAGTGAAGCACTAGAGCAAGTCCTAGCTCATAAAAGTTTTAAATGAAGCACAAAGAGCAATTCTAACAAGTCATGATATAATTTTGGCTCTCTCAAATATGTGTGTCTAGCAAGGATTGATGACTTAAAACACAAAATAAAACAAGAAAAGACACATATCATACAAGACACTCCAAGCAAAACACATATCATGTGACGAATAAAAATATAGCCTCGAGTAAAATACCGATAGTTGTTGGAAGAAAGCGGGGATGCCACTCGGGGGAATCCCCAAGCTTAGTTGGTTGCTCATTTTTGGATAATAGCTTGGGATGCCGGGGCATACCCAAGCTTAGGCTCTTACATCCTTCCTTCATCTATCGGAAGATAACCCAAAACTTGAAAACTTCAATCACACAAAACTCAACAAAACCTTCGTGAGATCCGTTAGTATAAAAAAGGAAACTACTACTATAAGTGCTGTATCAAACCAATTCATATTTTTTTGTATTATATCTACTGTATTCCAACTTTTCTATGGCAAAAACTCGTCAAAGAAAACCATAGAGCCATCAAAATAAGCACACAACACAAAGAAAACAGAATCTGTCAAAACAGAACAGTCTGTAGTAATCTGGCTTTGGCGAATACTTGTATAACTCCAAAAATTATGAAAAAATAGGAAGGCCTGGGTAATTTGTATATTAATATTATGTAAAAATAATTGGCATTTTATCATGTTCTGGTGATTTTTAACAATTATTTTCGTGAGCACAAAGTTTCTGTGTTTTTCAGCAAGATCAAACAACTATCACCCAAGAAGATACTATAGGCTTTACTTG
The DNA here is from genome assembly GCA_021605145.1 of Aegilops bicornis. NCBI lineage: Eukaryota > Viridiplantae > Streptophyta > Magnoliopsida > Poales > Poaceae > Aegilops > Aegilops bicornis. The sequence continues at coordinate 506,843,110 of CM038672.1, forward strand.
GCACAAACACTAATTAAAACATAAAAAGCACAATCATACCAGTAGCATAATTGTGTAAACACACGAGAACATAAAAGCAAAAAGCAAAATAAATTTTATTCATTGGGTTGCCTCCAACAAGCGCTATAGTTTTACGCCCTTAGCTAGGCGTAAGGCAAGGATCTAATTTTTGTCATCCTTGGTTTGAGATCCATAAGATGCCCTCATGATTGATTCAAAAGGTGTCCTGATTTTTGTTCTAGGAAAGTGTTCCATACCCTTCCTCAAAGGAAATTGGAACTTGATATTGCCTTCTTTCATATCAATCACGACACCAATAGTGCGTAAAAACTGTCTACCAAGAATAATAGGACAAGACGGATTGCAATCAATATCAAGAACAATAAAACCTATGGGCACATCATTCCTATTTGCAAGAATAAGAACATCATTAATTCTTCCCATAGGCTTTTTAATAGTAGAATCCGCCAAGTGCAAATTCAAGGAACATTCTTCAAGATTGGTAAGACCAAGCACATCACATAAAGATTTTCGAATTGTAGAAACACTAGCACCCAAGTCACACAAAGCAAAACACTCATAATATTTAATCTTGACTTTCATAGTAGGTTCCCACTCATCATGCAATTTTCTAGGAATTGAAACTTCTAATTCCAATTTTTCTCCCAAAGCTTTCATCATAGCATCAACAATATGTTTAGTAAGAGCTTTGTTTTGTTCATAAGCATGGGGTGAATTTAGCATGGATTGCAACAAAGAAATACAATCAATCAAAGAGCAACTATCATAATTAAAGTCTTTGTAATCCAAAATAGTGGGTGCATCACTAAATAAAGTTTTGACCTCTCCAAACCCACTTTTATCAATTTTCTCAACAAGATTTTCACCCTCCGAAATATTGGGACGCCTTCTACCTAAAGTTGACTCTTCTCCAGTCCCTTTTTCGTCATTCTTAACTTTACTAAACAAGGAATAAATAGAAGAAACACCAATCATTTTAAGATCTTCATCATTTTTGCAAGAATGATCACGAGAAAAAGCTTTCTCTAAAAATTCTCTTTTAGCTCTAAGCATAGCAGTTCTTTTCTTACTTTCATCCATAGAAACATAAAGAGCTTTAATTGGTTCATCCACTTTAGGCACAAAATTTTTTAACTTGAGATTTTCCACATCATGAGCAATTCTATCAACACTTCTAGACAGATCATCAATCTTATTCAACTTTTCTTCTATGGAAGTGTTGAAAACCTTTTGCGTGTTGATAAATTCTTTAATATTATTCTGAAGATCATAGGTATTCCTATTATTATTATAAGATTGATTTTCATGGAATTATCATAATTATTAGAGAAATTACTAGGAAAAGGCCTAGGATTTAAATTTCCTCTATAAGCATTGTTGTTGAAATTATTGCGAGAAATAAAATTCACATCAATGGCATCACTATTTTGCTCAAACAAAGTAGACAAAGGCATATCATTAAAATCAATAGGAGCACTTTTACTAGCAACCAATTTCATAAGAGCATCAACTTTATCACTTAAAGAAGAAATTTCTTCAACCGAATTAACTTTTTTACTAGTAGGAGCTCTTTCGGTATGCCAGTGTGAATAATTTGCCATGATATTAGCAAGCAATTTGGTGGCTTCACCCAAAGTAATTTCCATAAAAGTACCACCCGCGGCGGAATCTAAAATATTACGAGAAACAAAATTCAACCCCACATAAACTTTTTGTATGATCATCCAAAGATTTAACCCATGAGTTGGGCAATTCCTTAGCATCGTTTTCATCATTTCCCAAGATTGTGCAACATGCTCATGTTCAAGTTGCTTGAAATTCATGATCTGGGTTCTAAGGGTAATAATTTTTGTGGGAGGAAAATACTTAGTGATAAAAGCATCTTTGCACTTATTCCAATAATCGATACTATTGCAAGGCAAAGAAGAGAACCAAATTTTTGCAGAATCACGCAAGAAAACATAAATAATTTCATCTTGACCGCATCATTGTCCACATCTTTTTTTTTTTTGCATATTGCATAATTCCACGAAGGTATTAAGATGGGATGTAACACCCCAAAATTTTAACCTTGTTTTGTTTATTAAAAAATTCCAAGAAATTAAATTTTTATTTTTCTGGATTTTCTTTTTGATCTCAGAACCTCCCTTTTCTTCTAAGTTGTGGAGTTTTCACCCCAAGTGAAAACTTTCCAATTATTATTGAACTTGTTTACCCTCTCAAATAAAACAATTCTTTTATCAGGGGGATTATTTATATAATTATTTTTCCTGAGCTCTATTTCTCTAAAAATGACTTTTCATAAGATTTAGGGTCCCATTTGCACTGAACCCTTTGATAAATTCATTTAAAAATCCCACCAAAATTTGGAGATGACATATGATGTCCCTAAACCACTTTTTTGCAAAAATATTCCTTCGTCATTTGGGGATTTTGAGTTTTACCACTAGTTTTTAAATCTGGTCCAGTTGCACTTTTGCACTACAACCTATTTAAATATTTCTTTAAAACTTCCACCAAAATTAGGGGATGTTAGTAGGAGTATATTATTCATCTTTGTGCAAAACCCCACTAATGTTCTTTGAAAATGTTGAGCATATCATCCTATTTTGCTCTCTAGTCCAGTTTGGCTTTTTCTACAGCAACTGTAATTTTTGTTGCTCTAATGCCCATGATCTTTCTCCTACTTATCAACCACCCTGCAAAACCCTTAAGTCCAGGAGAGTGGACCCATTGGGGTATATTTGGTGCATGCAATGATAGCCTTTTCTTTCTGGCCAGAAATGGTTTTCTCAAAAATTTGCACTAGCAAGTTTTTGTGTTTGACAAACTAACCTTGACACCCTCTTATTCATCCAAAGAGACACTAGTCTGGAGTTTTTGGCCACCCCAAGAATTGCCTAGATGCCCTTGGCATTCTGTCAAACACATTGAGTGCATGAACAGATTTGGCATGATGTTTAGCTTGCATTGTGAACTTGATCCCATGGCCTAACCAGCATGTCCCATGGCTTTACCCTAGCCTATAGCCCCACCCTGCTAACCCTCATGTGATTTGGAGCCTCCTGGCAAGCATTGGCATTTTGCCGAACACCTCGCATGCGTGCTCTGGGCGCGCCTAGAGCGCGCTTTGTGCATGTGCGTGCACCCGAGCCGCCTCGTTCGCTCGCCCCGCGCCCCTGGCCTTTGCTCGCCCGCAGAGCCACGCCCATCCTCCGCCGCTCGCAAGAACCATCCAAGCCCCCCTGGCGCCCTACAGCGCCGCCGCCAGGTCGGCCACGGCGGCTAGCGGCCGGCCGCAGTGGTCTCTTCCATGGACGGCGCCGTCCAAGCCACACGCGTGCGCCAGCTGCCCCCTGGAGCAGTCCGAACTCATCCACAAGCTCGTGTGCAAGCTCTCATCGCTGCCACGTCCCCCTTGCTGCAACAGGACAGCGGTTCACCGGCGTCCTTATCCACGGCCGCGGAACCGACGTATTTGCGCTATAAATAGGACCCCCGAGCTCGTTCAATCCCTCAGGCAAGCTCAAGCCGTTCCCCTAGGGCTCCCTTAGCCTGCAATCGACCAGGGAAGGCTGTCTTCCCCGTCTCCGGCAGGTTCGGCCGCCGTCACACTACGGCTCCATTCGCGCGAGCAGGCCCTCCCCTACCCTTCCAGCACCACCATTTGATTCGTCTCGATCTTGCGGAGCCGCCGAACCACTCAACTTCGACAGAGAGCCACCGTAGCCCAAACCCCCAACTCACCTGAAGCTGCTGTCCACCGCGGAGCTCGCCGCCGGCGACTCCCTCCACCGCTGCCACCCCCTCGACCACCGGGAGGACCGCCCTGGCCTGGCGGATCCATCCCTGCCCTCCGGAGCCCGTGAGAAGCCACCATTCGCCGGCATTGACCGCCGGAGCCCCGCCCCTGTTCTGCCAGAGGAGGAAGGAGGCGGGGGCGACTGGTCAAACCTGACCAGTGGGCCCCCTGGACCCACTGTCAGTGACCCGCGCCGGTCCACGTGGTTTAAGTGAAGGCGTAAACTCAAAGTACGTCTTCGACGTGTATCTATTCGAAACGTTTTTTCTTTTTTCTGTTTTATTTAAAAAACAGAGTTTGACTGAAACTTTGACTGACTCTAACTTTTTAAATATAACTCCAAATGAGTTGAATCTTTTTCCTACCTCTCTCAAATTTTGTCTAGTTTATTTCATATTTATTTGAAAAAAATTAGACACTTTTTTTGTACTGTTTTGAAACTATGGATTAATTTGAATATTTTCAAAAATAGGATTTTGAAGAAGAAGGCAACTTTCAAAGTTTTGGAACGCACCCTGCCTCTCCACAACTTGAAGGCAAGCATTCTGAACCCAGGCATAATATTGTCGTGTGTTGTTTGATACGGTTACAACACCCCTCGTTTTGGAGTTTTCGTTATTTACGTGATATGAACATACTCATAAGTGCATATTGAAGATTTCGTGCTTGTTGGAATTTGATACGTTGTGATAGTAATCACCATCGTATGCCTCCTTGCATATCGGAAGGAATCCGGGAAAGCCTCTGACTTGGGTAGACACGGGCTTGTCTCTAGTCCTCCGTCGAGACGGTTGAGTCTGGTACGGCATGATGAGGTATGACGGGTGGTGATTCTGTTTGTGGGTTGAAGTATAAATTGTTATGCTAATCATGCAGGGAATACTTAAACCTCCTGAGTCGACCGTAGATCGAGTCTTGTTCCGGTAACCCCCATACTTGTTTCAGACTACCACGTGTCCCTCGCCATAGGTAGGGTACGGTTCAAGAAGTTGTCAACCCCTTCCTAGCACACACCGTATAGAGAGGCCATGGTGGAAGATACCGGCTGCATCCGATAGGCATGCCACCTGGTCCGGGGGCATGGGTGTTTCCGGTTGGGACCGAGAGGGGGGCACCCCTTCGAGCGCGTGATATAAATTTGATCCCATGCTACGCGAGGTTGTAGCCTCCCCACTTAGATTTTTTCTTAACAGGTGTCGTGGGTGATTCCAGACACCGGTAAGTTAATGGTGTGTGCGGTCGGTGTGTTTTCAATTAAAAGACCAGTAAATGGAATTAGTCCCGATGGACTAAAGGAATCCGTTACTTGTGGGTAAAGGGTACACCCTCTGCAGAGGTTAAATCTATTCGAATAGCCGTGTCCATGGTTAAGGACTACAGTCTGGGATGGGTCAAGTGTCGGTCTTAGTGTCGGTCTTCGGAGGAGAAACTGTTAAACGAGAACCTGGATAATGACTTGTGACTTGTGATGATTATGATTATTATTATTATTATGGACTAACCCATTATATTATTTGAAACTATTGAGTATCCCTGGGATGGTTCTACCTCCTGGATATTCACTGTGATTATTCTCTTATAAGCCCTTTATGTGGTGTCGCTCAGACGCCCGACTGTGGCGTGCTTGTCATTTAAACTACTTATAAGCCCTTTACGTGGTGTCGATGAGACGCCCGACTGTGGCATGCTTGTTATTTCTAATATTTATAAGCCCTTTATGTGGTGTCGCTCAGACGCCCGACTGAGGCATGCTTATTATTTACTATCCTTTCGAGGCGTCGCTTCAGACACCCGATCGGTGCATTTTATTTCTACTATGTTATTACATATTCATGTTGCATATAAATAACCTGCTTGCATGCATCAGGGATTTTATTTTATGACTGACGTTGTGATCATAGAATATTTCAGAGCATGATTACCGTTTGTTATATAATACCCGTGTCGGGTGGTAGGTGCGACATATGCCAACGGGTGGCTTATCATTGTGGGAGCCAATAATACGTCGCCGGTGCCTGGAAACGGGATGAGGCAAAGACATGCACGCTGGCGAATCTTACCCAGCTTCGGGGCTCTCCGTGGAGATAACACCCTCATCGCTGCTCTGCAGGGTCTCCGCATGATCACTAGATGAACAAGTGGCTACAAGAGGCTCCTTGAGTTGTTCGGTAAGAGGAAGAAGAAGGGCACGGCTAGCTCTCCTCTTCCCTCTATGTGGTGTCTAAAACTCTAAGAGATCAACCCTTTGCATGGGTGCCCTGGGGGGTTTATATAGGCCTACCCCCCAGGGGTACAATGGTAATCCGGCTGGGCGCGGGCCCTAGCCGTCAGTGTCTACGCTCGCCGGCTTCTCCGCCGGCCGATGGGGCCCGCCGGATGGTGGGTCCCGCCGGCTGTCGGCTTCTTGGTCGACAAGCTGGCCCCACCACTGAGGGCCTTGTTGGGGGCTGGTTACTGTTGCCTCAATCCTGATGACGAGGGCTTTGTTGGGGTAAGCATGGCTACAGTGCCGCCGCCTTGGCGGCAATCACTGTAGTCTCACCTCGTTTTGTCTCCTTAATGAGGCGCTTCCTTCGAGGGAGGGAACAAACCGGCTATGGGAAGCCGGCTGTATCTCATGCCGACTGGGGGAGGCCAAGCCGCCTCCTGGCATCTCTCTGACCGGAGGAGCCCGCCGCCTGCGGGTCGTACTGACAGCCTGTCATGGGTGATGTCATGGTCAACATGGTAACAGTGCCGCGCCAGACGGGTGATGGCCGCCCCGTACGGTGCACTGTGGCCAGGCGTGCTCCAGGATATGGGGGTGGCAGGCTTCACTATAGCCACGCCCCGTCTCATCACCGTTATGTGGGTGCAGATCCTGAGGGTGCGGCCTTGGCCGCTTGCTGGGGGGCCGGCTCCATGGAGTCGGCCTTCTCGTGGCCGGCTCCACAGAGTCGGCCCTCTGGCAGCCGGCTCCTTGGAACCCGGCCCTCTTGTGGCCTTCTTCCTGTAGGCTTCTGGGGCCGGGCCGCCCCCTGACAGCCGGCCTGAGGGTCAGCCGGCCGGGGGAAGGCGGCCCTGCGTCTTGGATGCTGGATGGCTTGATTGGCTTGTAATTTTTTCTGAAGTCCCAGGGGGAGCCGGCTAGGCTACCCGTGGTCATTTACTCCGACAGTAGTCCCTGAAGCTGACTGAGCTTTGAGGCTGAAAGGAGGACGAGAAGCTCGGTCAGCTTCCTATCCAGAGGAGCCGGCAGCTAGGAGCCGGCCTTGAGCGGGTGTGCAGTCTTCGGGAAGTTCCGCAGCCAGAAGGTGAGAACGCGAGCCAAATCGCGCGTTGACCATGCGCCATGTGGCCAGAAATGCCTGCCAGCCCACGCGCGCGACGGGACGTCGCCGCAGGCTGTGGCCCATCATACCTAGGCCTCGGCCCATGTGCGGATCCTTCTGCGTTCGAACGGACCGCCGCCTTCCCGCTGGGCGGTTTCAAAGACGCCTTTAGGGCGCAATAATCGCGGGACGTGGGGGGAGTGGGCGCAGTTAATCCCACGTTCCCCCACGCCTCGCCTCCTCAGCTCCACTGCACGAGCCTATAAGTAGGGGGAGGAGGGGGAGCGGCAGACGCTCGCACGCTCGCCCTCGCTCCACCCTTCTTTCTACCTCCTTCTCCTTTCTTCCGCCGCTCGCAGCATGCTCACCACCGTGTCGTTCCGCCACCAACCCTCTTGGTTTGCCGCGGCTCCTCCGCAGCGTGGCTGTGCTCCCCGCCGCGGTGCCTCTCTCGCTTCCTCTTGTTCCCATGGCGCTGTCTAGCTCGTGGGATGGCTCCAACGTCCACGAGGACCATATCGATTGGCTTCGCAAGACGCGGCGGTTGCCGGGCGAGGACCTCGTGAAGACCCGCCTCGCGCCGGAGGCGGAGGTGTCGCCGGCACCGGAGGAGGGCGAGCGGGTCATCTTCCGCTCGCATTGCCTGCGCGGCCTCGCCCTGCCGGCGAGCGGGTTCTTCCGCTCCTTCCTCGAGTTCTACCACCTCCAGCCGCATCATCTGACCCCCAACATGGTGATGCTGCTGTCGGCCTCACCACAGGTGAGGGTTTTCTTGGCGTCCTCCCCACCCTTGAGCTCTTTGGGGAGTTCTTCCAGTGCAAGCTTGGCACCGTCTCCGCGGGTGTGCCCGCCCCCTGTGGCGCCTTTATCGCCATGCGGAGGCCAGCCGACAACAACCCCTTTCCGCATATCCCGCTGATCCAGTCGGTGAAGCTCTAGCAGCAATATACTTCTACGTGAAGAACGTCGCCTCGCAAGGCGACTTCGTCAACCTGCCGGCTTACATAGCCGGCCCGCCGGCTGGGAGGCATCCGTTTTGGTCCTTCCGAGCCCGGTCGCTCTCCCTGGCCGGGAACACCGCCGTCACCCGGCTCCGGGTGATGATCCAATCGGAGGGCTTGGTCGGGGCCGACCTGGTCGCCGCCTTCGTGGAGCGCCGGGTGCTCCCGCTCCAAGGCCGGCTGCACATGATCTGCCAGATGAGCGGCCGCTTCAACCCATGCCGGCTGAGCACCAGGGAGATGCCTCGTGGCGAGGCGTCTTATATGGTAAATTACATCACCAACTGCAAGCTCACCGAGGAGTGGCAGTATGGCAAGGCGCCGTATTCTCGGGCTGATCCCCCGCCTGTGGTGAGTTTTCCTTCTTTTCTTCTTCTTTTGTTGCCGAGTTCGTGACGGCCTACTTTTGACTAGTTGGCTTGTCTTTGAGCAGAACCCCCTTCTTCGACCGGCGGCCGGGGCCGCAGGGCCGGAGCGCCAGTTTATGGCCGACCGTACGATGGACGATCCCGACTACCCAGATCTGGGGGCGGCCGCTATGGACGACGCCATAGGCGGAGCCGGCGGAGAGGCAGGTGGCCCCGAGCTCACGGCGAGCTTCAGGATCGGCGGATGATGACGGGCCGAGGCCATCCCACGCCGCCACCGGGCGGCCGATCGTCAAGCGCGGGACCTTCCGACGCGCCACCGCCGGGTGGCGCGCAAAAGCGTCGGGCCGGGCCGGGTCTCTTCGGCAGCCGGCCGAAAAAACCCAAGGGCTCCACGGCGGTGACCAAGCGGGACGAGGCGGCCGCGAAAGCGGCCCGCTTCCGCAAGGTGGTGAAGCAGCCACAGGCGATCTCGGCGTAAGTGCTGGACGTCTCGTGCTTTTTTTGTTGTCTTCTTTTGTTGAGGCTCATCTAAGCCATCTTCTTGATTTGTTGAACAGGGCGCCGCTTTCCCTCGAACGGGTTGATGCCGCCTCCATAGTCGGACCGACGGGAGGGTCTTCGAGCTCCCACCGCGTGGATCCCCGCGCTGACCTTATGGAGGCAGCAGAGCGGAACACGCGGGAGGCGCGGGAGGAGCGGGAAGCGGAGGAGCGGAGGGCCGTCAAGGAGGCGACGGAGAAGTCGGCCGAGGCGCAAGCCGACGCAACGGCCAAGGCCGGGCGGAGGCCGCACCCGCAGAGAGGGAGGCGGAGGCTCTGCGCAATCAACCTCCGCGGCTCGTTATTCCTCTTCGCGCCATGGCTCCCAACATCCCCGTGCCCCCGTCGGAGGAAGCCAACCACGACCAGACGGTGATGGAGAGGAGGGAGGATGACGTGACCATCCCGGGAGGCGCCACGATCGGCGCCATTCGAGCGGTTAAGGCGGCCGACCTGCTGCGGCGCCTGAGCGGCCGGCTGGGGACGAGTCGGCGGGGGGGGGGGGGGGTGATCTTGTGGTGCAGCCGCCGCCGCGCCGGCGCGTGGGAGAGGCGTCTTCGGTGCCGGAGCCGCATAGAGCTGCGGGCGCCAGCTCGACGGCTCAGGACCTGGAGGGGGCCAGCGCCAGCTCGACCGAGTTGACGCCTAGCGGTGGAACGACCGAGCTGAACGTAGCGGCACAGGAGGTCCGACGCCGCTTGCACTCCAGTCGCCTTGTTGCAACAAGTACACCCAGGAGTTTCTTGCTACGCGAGCGGTCATCCGGGTGAGTCTTCCGCCTTGGTCGATTTCTTTCTTGATTTCTTCCGTATGGCCACGACCCACTGTGCAGTCCCCGAGTTTCGAGTCGGCCGAAAGCAAAGCGGCTTGGAACTTTTAGCGTGCCTTGGCGGCAATCTTATTCTTACTCGTGACTCCGTCGATTTTCGAATATCACAATCTCAGCGGCTGCCTTCAACTCCTGTGCCCAGAGCTGAGCCAAAAGGCCGCCGACCACTAATAGCTGGAGTGAGTGCTTTGTTTCTTTTATCTCATGTGGGGCGTCAACAGCACTCCACCGGGTGTAGTCCCGAGATTCGGGCCGAGTCTTTGGCGGTGGTCGGATCTTCCCTGATGACTTCTTCCTTATTGCTTTTTCCTTTTCCTCCACGCTTGCAGAGGCTAATGCTGACTTGAGGGAGCAGCTAGGCGGGGCCCAAACCGCCCTTCGCGCCAAGGAGGCTGAGTGCAGCGCCTTGGCCCAGGAACGCGACCGCCTGGCCAAGAGACTGGCCGACCAGGAGGAGAGCCATAAGGCGGCCCTGAAGAAGGCGCAGGACAGCGAGGCCGCCCTTAAGGTCGAGTTCGAGACCGAGGCGGTGGGCTGGGCTGAAGCGAGGCAGGCGCTGAGCGAGGGCTATGGACGGGTTGAGGATCTGATCGACGGTAAGCCGCCTTCCTTTTCATCCCTTTGCTTGCCCCTTGCCCTCTTGTTTATCTTCTGATTTTTGTGCTGTTTCTTTGTTCTTCACGCAGATTACTTCCCCGGTTACTCCGTCGCCGCCAGCCAAGCCATCGAGGCCCACCGCGAGGCACGCCGGCAAGCAGGGGTTGAGATCGCGCCAGATGCCAGCCGGACGCTTGAGGAGCAACTTTTGGCGATCCAGGCCCGGCTGCAGCCGGCTCACCGCATGCTCCGCCGTCTTCAGCGTGCCGGGGCGCAAGTGCTGGCCGCCCTCTGGCCTGGCGAGGCGATTCCCGCACCCCGGATCGGTTGTCGGCCGGAGGTTGCGGTTGGCCGCTTCGAGGCCTCGAAGGCTTCCGCTGCTCGGTCCGGTGCCAGGCGGGCGCTGGAGTTCGTACGAGCCTGGTATCCTAGACTGAGCTTGCGCCAGCTGAGCACCGGGAGGCAGGAGGCCGACGAGGAGCTGGTGGCAGTGCGGCCGGATATCATCCAGCGCGCCTCGGCTATCGCCGAATATACCAACACCAGCATTTTTGCTCCCAAAGTGAATGACAACGGCGTCGCCCAGCCGGAGGAGTGGTTCGGGCTGAACCCGGCGGAAGGTGAGGACTCGGCGGAGGAGATCGCCTCCAGCGAAGAAGGCGAAGACGAAGAAGGGGAGGGCGGCGAAGACGTCGTGCCCGATGGCGAAGCGACCAGCCGACTTCAGCCTGATCGTGCCTCCAGCAACGAGGCGCGCGCGAGCGCGCCGTCTGCCAGGGGTGATAATCAGGCCGAGAACCGTCAACCGGCCACTCCTCCAGCCAGCACTGCTGCCTCTGCCGACCTGCCCGACTCGCCTATCGCTCCCTTGGCCTGATCTGCCACTCTTGCTTTCCTGCTGTTACTCTTTGAACAACTTTTTATTAAACTTGCGCAGTTCCACCCACTGGGGGTGTATTCAAACTATGTTGAATGCCGGCCTTTCGAAGGATTTTGTGTAAATATAATTATGCATGTGTTTGGCTTTCATTCGAATTTGCTTTTTATCCTTAGGCTGTTTCCTTTGCCGCCTTCCCTTGATCGCTGCCTTCCCAGCCGAACGGCTACTTTGCAGTCTGTGGCTGGGGAGGAACTTGGCCATTTGTGGGAAGACAAGTACTTGAGCTTTCTTGGATTGTGGCAAGGTGGAATGGGAAGCCGGCCGGCTGGCTACTCTGGTAGCCGGTCGGCGATGGGAGGAAGCCGACTTTTGTTATACGAGTTCGTTAGTCCTTAGCCTTTTTTCGTGTGGGCATCCTATCCTGCCTTTGACTCTTGCCAGCTGGACAGTCGGTTCTTCGAGCTGCGACTTTTGACAAGAGAGGGCTTGGGTGCCGGCACACTACTTGTCTGACTGTAGGTGGAACTTGAATATAACTTAAGGCGGCCAGTCCCCGGGCCGACTAGTCGAACCCGGTGCCGGACGAGGAGGAAGATTGTAATGACAAAATCATAAGCATGATACTCGTCATTCATAGATAAAAGGTGGCAGTCCCCGAGTGCTCCTCAGGGGGCCCATTGTCTCATACTTAGTACAAAAGGTAGCGTGATACATACTGCATTTTAACTGTAAAATCTTCGGAGGAGGTTGGCGTTCCATGGTCGTTCCGACTCCTTGCGGAATCATCTCTCTTCGTGCCTTCGCTTCGTGGCGTTGATTAGGTAGTAGGAGTCATTCCCCAATGCTCATTGATGACGAAGGGGCCTTCCCAAGGGGCCGAGAGCTTGTGCTGGCCGGCTGTTCGCTGGATCAGCCGGAGCACAAGGTCACCCTCTTGGAAGGATCTTGGCTTGACCTTCCGGTTGTGGTAGCGGCGCAAACCCTGCTGGTAGATGGCAGACCGGCTGAGGGCTAACAGCCGGCTTTCTTCCAGCAGGTCGACGCCATCTTATCGTGCTTCTTTGGCCTCTGCTTCCGTGTACATGGTCACCCGAGGCGAGTCGAACTCGGTGTCAGGTGGGATGACAGCCTCGGCACCATATACAAGGAAGAAAGGGGTGAAGCCGGTTGACTTGTTCGGGGTAGTGCGCAGACTCCAGAGGACGGCCGGCAGCTCGTCGAGCCAACAGCCGGCCGAACGCTCCAGTGGCACGACCAGTCGGGGCTTGATGCCGGAAAGGATGAGGCCGTTGGCTCGCTCAACTTGGCCGTTTGACTGCGGGTGGGCAACGGACGCTAGGTCCAGTCGGATGCCCTGTGTCGTGCAGAAACGTGCCAATGCTCCCTTGGCAAAATCCGTGCCGTTGTCGGTGATGATGCTGTGTGGCATGCCGTACCGAGTTGTAATATCTGCGATGAATGTGATGGCAGTCAGCCCATTCAGCTTCTTAATCGGCTTTGCTTCGATCCACTTGGTAAATTTATCCACGGCGACGAGCAGATGTGTCATGCCGCCGCGCGCCGTCTTGAACGGGCCCACCTTGTCCAGTCCCCAGATGGCGAAAGGCCAGGTGAGGGGAATGGTCTTGAGTGCCGGAGCCGGCAGGTGTTGCTTGGAGCCGAAGACTTGGCACCTTTGCAATGTTTGACCAACTCCTTGGCGTCGTCCAAAGCAGTCGGCCAAAAGAATCCATGGCGGAAAGCTTTGGCAACAAGTGATCTTGAGGCTGCGTGGTGGCCGCATTCGCCTTGGTGAATGTCCTTGAGGATTGTTATGCCCTTCTCTGGCTCGACGCAGCACTGGAAGACTCCAGTGACACTGCGTCTGACGAGCTCTCTGTTAGCAATTGTGTATGCTCTGGTTCGGCGTTGGACTTGTCTTGCTGCGATCTCGTCAGCCGGCAATTCTCTGTTTACCAGGAAGTTCAGGATGGTCTGAGCCCATGATGGAGCTGTGACTTCTTCTATAGCCAACACGGCTACTGCAACCAGGGCGGGTGGGCTGGGTGGTGAAGAGCTGGAGTTGGCCACCGCCTGTGGTGTTGATGCAGTCCCCGGGCCGACTACCGTAGTCCCCGGGCCGGGTTCTGAAGTCCCCGGGCCGGGTGCGACTATGGCAGTCCCCGAGCCGCCTATCGAAGTCCCCGGGCCGCCTGCTTGGTTCCCCAAGCCGGATCCGGCTGCGTCGGGGTTAAGCGGCACGAAGATGGAATCGGATTCTGGAGATGGCTTGATAGACGGCTTGAGGAGGCGTTGGAGAGAGACGCCGGTTGGTATAGCTTGTCGAGTGGAGCCTATTCATGCCAGGGCATCTGCTTGCTCGTTGTCGGCCCGTGGCACGTGGAGGAACTCTTATCCTTCAAAATACCCGCTGATTTGCTGAATGAGGAAGCGGTAGCTTGCCATGTTTGTGTCCTTGGCGTCCCAGTCACCAGATGACTGCTGGACCACCAAATCCGAGTCGCCATAGCACAGGATCCGGCGGATGCCGAGCTCTTTGGCTAGCCGGAGCCCGTGTATGAGCGCCTCGTACTCGGCCACATTGTTGGAGGCGGCAAAGTGAATTTGCAATGTGTATCTGAGTTTGTCGCCTTTGGGAGAGGTGAGGATGATGCCGGCTCCCAAGACGGTGCGCATCTTGGACCCGTCGAAGTGCATCCGCCAATGAGTGGAGTCGGGAGCCGGGGCAGGTACTGGGTCTCGGCCCAGTCGACGAGGAAGTCGGCCAATGCTTGGGACTTGATGGCGGTGCGAGGCTGGTAGAAGATCGTAAGGGGCCAGCTCAATGGCCCATTTGCCACCGGCGGATGCGTCCCGGCTGCCTATGATCTCGGCAAGCGGGCGGTGCATACGACCGTGATGGGGTGCTCTTGAAAGTAGGGCTTCAGCTTCTTGGTGGCGAAGTACGCCATAGCACATCTTCCGTAGTGCGGGTAGTTACGCTTCGAGGTGGACAGTACTTCACTTAAGTAATACACCGGTCTCTGGACTGGCTGAGCTCGGCCTTCTTCTGGGCGCTGGACCACGATGACGGTGCTGACCACCCGGCTGGTGGCGGCAATATAAAGGAGCATGGGCTCTTTCTTAGTCGGCGCCGCCAAGACAGGCGGCGTGGCCAACATCTTCTTCAGCTCATGGAAAGCTTGATCGGCTTGGTCGTTCCACTCTAAGTGAGTGGTTTTCTTCATGAGTCGGTAGAGGGGGAGAGCCTTTTCTCCAAGCCGGCTGATGAAGCGGTTCAGGGATGCTGCACCGGTAAACTTCTAGACGCCTCGCAGCTTGGTGGGAATCTCCATTCTCTCAATGGCCTTGATCTTTCTTGGGTTGCATTCAATGCCGCGTTCGGAGACCGAAGCCTAGAAGTTGGCGGTGGTACTCGAACACGCATTTCGGGGTTGAGCTTGATCTCAAACCGCGCAGGTTCAAATGTTTCCTTGAGGTCTTCTAGCAAGGTGCCGCTTCTCCGTCTTCACTACGATATCGTCTACATAGACGTGGGCATTTCTGCCGAGTTGCTTGAGGAGGCATTTACGCATGCAACTGAAAAGTGGCACCGGCATTTCTCAAGCCGAATGTCATAGTCGTAATGTAAAGTCTCGAATGGCGTGATGAAGGCGGTCTTCAAGGGGTCAGCTGGGTCGAACTTTATCTGGTGGTAGCCCGAGTAGGCATCCAAGAAACTCAGGAGCTCGCATCCGGATGTGGAGTCTATCACTTGATCAATCCTTGGCAGGGCGAAGGGATCTTTGGGGCAGGCTTTGTTGAGGCTTGTGTAGTCTATACACATGCGCCACTTGTTATTCTTCTTCAGCATGAGGACCGGGTTGGCAAGCCACCCGGAAAGAAAACCTCCATTATGAAGCCGCCGCCAGGATCCGGGCTATCTCTTCTCCTACAATCCTTCTCTTCTCCTCCGGCTACCGCGGAGGGGCTGCCTGACTGGTTTTGCGTCCGCTCGGACGTGTAGCTTGCGCTCGGCGAATTCCTTCGGAACACCCGGCATTTCCTTGGGGGACCATGCGAAGATGTCCCGATTCTCATGGAGGAAATCGACGAGCTCGCCTTCCTATTTGCTGTCCAGGTTTGCCCCAATGACGGCAAACCTTTCTGGGTGCTCTGGGTCCAGAGGTATCTTCTTCGTTTCCTTGGCCGGCTGGAAAGAACCTTGGGCATCACATTCCTTGGGGTCGGGGGACAGGGCTGGCTGCTTGCCGGCCATGGCCACGACTCGGTCCAATATCTTCTTCTCTTGGCGATCACAAGGGACTCGGCCAGCCGGCCGTCAGCTGCGGCCTCGGGCGGATTTCTTGTAATCGCCGGCTATGGTGATGATGCCCTTGGCGCTTGGCATCTTCATCTTGAGGTAGGCGTAGTGGGGTACAACCATGAACTTGGCCAGAGCAGGTCGGCCAAGCAGTGCATGACAGGGGCTCTCAAGGTCCACCACTTCAAACCAGATCGCTTCTCGGCGGAAATGATCCTTGTCTCCAAAGATAACTTCTATCTTGATCTTGCCGATTGGTGAACAGGATAGGCCGGGTACAATGCCATGGAACACGGTCCGGCTTGGCATCAGGTGCTTGGTCTTGATGTTTAACTTCTCCATGGTGTCGCGATACAGGATGTTGATGCTGCTCCCGCCGTCTATCAAGACTGTGGAGAATCAGGCAGCAAGCCTGTCTGTTGCTAGGGTTGCCTCCAGAACCAATGCATAAGAGCCCGAGGACGACATCACCTCTGGGTGGTCGGCCCGGCTCAAGCTGATAGGCCTTTCTGACCAGTGCATGTATTCGGGGTTGTTGGAGGCGACCGCATTGAATTCTTGGTGCCGTCGGCGCCGGATGCGCCGGTCTTCAGGCTGGCTTGTGAAGACGACGTAGGCGGCATGCTCGTTGGGGAACTCGTCTTGGATGGTCCCGACTGCTGGTCGAGCGGCCGGCTGTTGAGGAGCCGGAGGCGGCTGTCCAGCTGGTGGAGGTGGTACCAGCCCTTCGCCTTTGGTGATTCGGGAGAGCCAGTGGCATTTCCGGGTCGTATGGTTGGACGGCTTCGCGCTGCTGTGGAACTTGCAAGGGGCGTCGAGGGCTTGCTCGTAGGAGAAAGCCGGCTGCCAAGCCGGCCTGCCGCCCTTCGGCTTCTCGGGCGCGGGCCGCCCCTCGAGTTGCTCGTCTTTGATGGTGGCCACCTGCCGACTGGTTGGAGGCGGCATTGGGCCCTTGCGCTTGTTGTCGTTCTGGTACGAGCCGACATTTTGGGAGCCGGGTTGCGTACCTTCCCGGAGGCGTCCACCCGGAGCTCGGTCTTCATCGAGGAGTCGGCGGTGGCGTACTTGTCCGCTATGACTAGTAGCTCGTCGAGGGTAGTCGGCTCATCTCAGAGAAGCTTGTGCTTGAGGAGGGTGCCTTCTCGGCACCCGGCGGTGAAGTACTCTATGGCTTGAACCTCATGCACCCCCTCGCGGGAATTGCGGAGCTCGGCCCAACGCATGAGGTAGTCGCGAGTCGACTCGGTGGGTCCTTGTACGCACAAGGAGAGCTGTCTGGGCTTGGGAGTCCACTTGTAGGTGCTGGTGAAGTTGCAGATGAAGGCTTTGGTGAAGTCTAGCCAACTGTTGATGCTGTACGGCTTGAGGCTGTTGAGCCAGGTTCGCGTCGTGCCCTAAAGCATGAGTGGCACATATTTCACGGCAACGCGCCTGTTGCCGTTCGCTATGCTGACTGTGGTGGAGTAGTCGATCAGCCAATCCTCCGGCTTCACAGAGCCGTTGTACTTGGGCGTGTCCCTTGGGAGCGAGAACCCTTTAGGGAAGGGCTCGTCGCGGATGCGGGGGCCGAAGCAAGGGGGACCGACATCGTCTTCTTCTTCCAATGCCAGGGATTGCGCTAGGCGGTCGATCCGGTGGCTGGCGTTGTTTTGGCCGACTCCTTCGCGGCGGCCTAGTCGGTCGCTGAGAGTCGGATGCATGACAGGCGGCGGGGTGGGATATCTTTCCCCGCGAGGCGGATGAGGGGGCGGGTTGCCTCGCCGCTCCACGGCTCGAGGACGGCCTTCTGCATCGCGCTCGATGGAGATCCGGGTTCGGCTGCGGCTGGCAGCTCCTTTTTCTTGCCGTGCTGGTGTTGCCAGCGGTCGGCATCTTGATAACGTCAGCGCGTTTCAGCCGCTGGGAGGGCTTTCGGCACGGGCGCCGTCTTCATGCCGCTCTGCGGCCGCGCCAATCAGTCGCTGGATGCGTCTAGCCATATAGGGGAGCTCATCGGGCCCTAGTCCGTTCAGCTATTCTACAGCCGCCTGGGCGGCGCGTAGGTTCTCGAGGGGCGTGGCGTAGACTAGGCGGTCCACTGTGGCGACCGATTTTTCTGGGTGATTATCCCAGAAAAATGGCCCTTGTGCTTACCAGCCCCAGGATAACTGTTAGCTGATAAGGCACCAACTTGATACAGAAATTCCAAGCAAAATACAATTTATGTAGTACAAGACCATTCTGGCCTGTGAGTACAACAAATGGTTTCTAAAGGTTGATGGCGGAAGCGGGTTATGAAACATCCTCGTCTATGGGACCCCATTTCCCACAGGAACAGCTGACCAGGTTAACTCCTATCTTCGCGGGACTGCTATCACCATTGTCTAGGTTCTGGGACTGTCATCGCAACGCTCCTCTCCAAGCATGAAATCTGGCCAAGACAATAGCCAGGGACAAGCCAGTGAGTACTTTGAATGTACTCGCAAACATAATGAACACAGGCATAATTTAACAATGATGTGCTGAAAAAATACTATGCTCATGACGTTAGTCACACAAGATAAATAAAACTCTGAAGCGTGCAAGCATGTTATTTGGGAATATGCAATCATCTGGTAGTATAAAAATTATGAAAATAATTAACATAAAGGACTTCAAAAGAAATGCCACAGTCGGGCGTCTGAGCGACACCGCATAAAGGGCTTTAAAAGAAATGCCACAGTCGGGCGTCTGAGCGACACCGCATAAAGGGCTTTAAAAGAAATGCCACAGTCGGGCGTCTGAGCGACACCGCATAAAGGGCTTGAAAAGAAATGCCACAGTCGGGCGTCTGAGCGACACCGCATAAAGGGCTTTAAAAGAAATGCCATACGATCGTGCGTCTGAGCGACAATCGCATAAAGGGCTTTAAAAGAAATGCCACGGTCGGGCGTCTAAGCGACACCGCATAAAGGGCTTTAAAAGAAATGCCACGGTCGAGCGTCTGGCGACCGCATAAAGGGCTTTAAAAGAAATGCTACGGTCAAGGCGTCTGAGCGACACCGCATAAAGGGCTTTAAAAGAAATGCCACAGTCGGGCATCTGAGCGACACCGCATAAAGGGCTTTAAAAGAAATGCCACAGTCGGGCGTCTGAGCGACACCGCATAAAGGGCTTTAAAAGAAATGCCACAGTCGGGCGTCTGAGAGACACCGCAAAGAAATGCCACAGTCGGGCGTCTGAGCGACACCGCATAAAGGGCTTTAAAAGAAATGCCATAGTCGGGCGTCTGAACGACACCGGATAAAGGGCTTTAAATAAATACGGTGAATATCCAGGAGGTAGAACCATCCCAGGGATATTCTATAATACCAATAAAATCATGGGTTAGTCAACAGTAATAATAATAATCTTAATCATCACAATCCACAAGTTGTGAAATTCAATTCTGGTTTAACAGTTTCACCTCAGAAGACCGACACTAAGACCGACACTTGACCCATCCCAGACTGTAATCCTTAACCATGGACACGGCTATTCGAATAGGTTTAATCTCTGCAGAGGGTGTACTCTTTACCCATGAGTAACGGATTCCTTTAGTCCATCGGGACTAATTTCGCTTCACGGTCTTTTGTTGAAAACACACCTAACTTGCACACACCGGCTTAACTCACATGTGTCCGGAATCACCCATGACACTGTTAAGCAAAACTCTAAGTGGGGAGGCTACAACCTCGACGTAACATGGGATCAAAAAATTTATACCGCGCGCAAACAGGGGAGCTACCCCTTCGGCTACAACCGAAACACCCATGCTCCCGGACCCGATGGTATGACTACCGGAGGCCTCCGGTATCTTCCACCATGGCCTCTTTGTACGGTGTGTGCTAGGAAAGGGGTTGACAACTTACTAAACCGTACCCTACTTGTTGTAGAGACGAGTGGTAGTACGAAGCAAGTATGGGGGTTACTGGCACAAGACTCGATCTACGGTCGACTCAGGAGGTTGTAATGTTCCCTGCAAGATTAGTATAACAATGCATATACTTCAAACAGCAGATAGAAACACCACACGACATACCCCCTCATGCCATACCGGACACGTCCATCTCGACGGAGGACTAGGGGCAAGACCGTGTCTACCCAAGACAGGGGCCTTCCCGGCTTTCCTCCCGGTATGCATGAAAGACGTATGATGGTGATTTCCATCGCAAATCATGTCAGCTTCAATAGCATAAACTCATTAATATGCACCCATAAATAGGATCACATCCTCACATAAAATGACGCATGTATATGTCGGGGTGGTGTTGCCACCGTGCTATGCAACACACACAAAAATTTACGCTAGGGTTCAGAATGCTTGCCTTCAGGTCATGGGAAAGAAGGGTGCATCCAAAACATCTTGAAATCTTCAAAACTCCTATTTAAAAGAATATATATGAATTAACACACAAAAATAAAACAGCACAAAAATTGTTTTGAAATTTTTTCAAATAAATCTTAAAATAAACTCGACAATATTTGAGAGAGGTAGGAAAAAGAATCAATTCATTTGGAGTTGTATTTAAAAAGTTATAGTCAACAAAGTTACGTCAAAATCTGATTTTAAAATAAAACAGAAAAATGTAAAACGCTTCGATTATACGTACACGTCGAAGGCGCCTTTCGAAATACGCTTCCACTTAACCCACGTGGATTGCGCTGGTCACCGGTGGGTCCAGGGGGCCCCACTGGTCAGGTTTGACCAGTCTCCTTCCCTCTTCTTCCTTCGGCCGAACAGAGGCGGGGACTCCGGCGATCGTCGCCGGCGTTTGGCGGCTCCTCGCGGGTTCCCGATGGTCGGGATGGACCCGCAAGACCGGGGCGGTCCTACCGGTGGTCGCTGGGTCGATGGGGACGGCGTGAGCTGCCGGCGGCGGGCTTCGCGGCGGAGGAAGCTTCGGGGACAAAGTGATTTTGGTGCCGCGGTGGTTCCCAATCGAAATGGAGTAGGGGGATGTAATCACGGGATGGAGAGAAGGCTTCTGGTGAAGAGAGTGGAGAGGGGGAGGCTCTGGAGGCGCCGTCAGGGCCTGGGCAGTGGCGGCAGCTGTAGTTGCCGGAGAGGAAGAAGACGACCTGCTCCCCTCCAATTGGCGGCTAAGGGGGCACGAGTGGGATGGTGAGAGGCTACCTGCGTGCGGGATTGAGCTCGGGGTCTCCTTATATAGTGTGGCTAGGTTGGTCCGAGGCGGCCGGTGATAAGGACGACGACGAACCGACGTTCTGTAGCAGCAGGGGGACGTGGCGACGACGGGAGCTAGCCGACGAGCGAGGGGATGAGCTTGCGCTGTTCACGAGGCAGGTGGCGATCCGGGGTGGCTTTGGCGGCGCCGACATCGGTCGGGGCTCGCTAGCTGCCGGCAGTTAGCCGCCACGGCCATCTGGCGTGGCGCCTGTGGGGTGCCAGGTTGGTCGGGGAGGTGTGGGGGTGCCCGGGGACACGACGTGCTGGCTGGGGCCGGACACGGGCCGGATTTGAGTGCGGGGTGGGACGCGGCGACTCGGGTGCACGTGTGTGCCAAACGCACGCTCTGGGCGCGCCCAGAGCATGCCCGGGACATGCTCGATGAAATGCCAGGGCAGCCTAGAGAGTTGCAAACTACAAGAGAGTTAGCAGAAAGGGGTTATGGGCTAGGGCAAAACCTTAGGACATGTTGGGTAGGTCAGGGGCTCAAGTTCACAATGTAAACTTGATATCATGCCAATTCTGGTCATGTACTCAGGGTGTTTGACAAAATGGCAAAGACACCTAGGTAGTTCTTGGAGTGGCCAAATTCTCCAGATCAGTGTCTCTATGGATATAAGAGAGGGTGGTGAAGTTTGTTTGCAAAAAGGAGAAACTTGCTAGTGCAAGTTTTGCAAAACTTCAGTTCTGGGCAGAAAGTAAATGGCACTGTGTTATGAACAAGAAATCTTCCAAAGGGTCCACTCTTCTGGACTTAAGGGTTTGGCAAGGACTACTATAAGTAGGAAAAGGAATTATAGCTAAAGAAGCAAGTTAGGAGATGGTTGTAGTACAAATCACCAAATGGCACCAGAATGAAGAAGATGATGATTCACTCAATTTTTTTCAAAGAACAACACTTTGTTTTTGCATAAAGTTGAAAGACATGCTACCACTGACATCCCATAATTTTGGTGGAGGCTCTAGGGAAATATTTAATTGGGTCGTAGTGCAAAATTGCCCATCGGACCAGATTTGAAAAACAGGTGTAAAAACACTCCAAAATAAGCAATGAAATAGTTTTATTATTACACAAAAGTGATCTAGGGGCATCACTTGACATCTCCAAATTTTGGTTGGAATATTAGTTAAAGTTATCAACTGGTTGCGGTACAAACAAGAGCTCAAAACAATTTAAAACAAGCCATTTTAATGATTATAGCTCAGGGTGAAATAATTTAATAAACAATTCTACTGATTTAGAAATTGTTTTAATGAGATGGCAAGGAAGTCCAAAATATTTTTGGAAAGTTCCACTTGGGAAAAAGATAAAACTCCTTAACAATAAAAGAAGAGTTCTAAAAATCCACAGAAATAAAAATTTTAAAACTCCTGGCAAAAATTTTAAATCTTGAAAACTTGGCCAAATTTTTGGGGTGTTACAATTACTACCCTCCTTAAGAAAAATCTCGTCCTCGAGATTTGCTAAGAGCCGTTTGGGAAAAACAAATACTCCATATGTGTCCGAGCGGTTGTGAGTCTGCTGCCGTGGGGCGGCGTGAAATAAATAATCTATGCCGTGAGAAAATATACGATGCGGCAACTCAGGGAAAAGAAATCTCACTCCAGGATTCCTCGTGAGAGGAACCAGTAATACTCTAGAGTCAAACTGCGACAGAGCTGCTTACATTAGTGATCTACTCGCCGCGAAACTCGGGGTATTAATCATAAGTTACAACACATAAATAAAAATTGCGACAATAAATACAGCGGTGCATCTAAATTGAAAACGGTAATTGGACGGGGTCCTGAGAAAACGTTTCTGGCACTGGGATACACTCTTCTTCTATCGGAGGGAGTGGATTGACCAGTCGATGAATGCGTCTCTCCTGGTCGGGCCTTAGTGATCTGCCGATGGCGATCTGAGGATTTAAATCCGCGAGGCTCTGCAAATAACCCATCACATGTTGGGTCAAACGTTCTTGAGCGATGACGTACTGGACAAGGTTGGCCAAGACTGGGTCTCTCTCAATACGTCCACCCGGAAAAGATGTTACTCCCCCGGGTGCGGTACGGCTCGGAAAATAATAGTACCCTCGTTACATTTGGCGAGGGTACCGCTGAATCGAAAGGCGAAGCAAGCGCTTCATATGCAGCAGCTTCTACGGCCATGTGCGGGTTGGCATAGATTTCCCACGAAGGAGACTTCTGTGGGGTCTTGGTTTGGGTTTACGGGCGGGATGTGCACGGCTGCCCAATATCTCGAGGTGGAAGGGGTGATCCTCGATTTGAACAGCTCATACTGGGGTGGCTGGGTAGCGCCCATGGTACTGCAGGTAAAATCCCACAATATCTTGACAAAACTACCTGGGGTAGCATCTGGAGTCCTCAGATAAATACTAGGGCTCGGCATGGCAAGAAATGGTTGTGGGGATGGTGCACAAGGTGAGGGGTGTTTGGCAAGGTCACTCGGTGGCCTTTTTATTAGCACTGGAGCTGGGTCCTTTACCGTGGTAAAAAGTAAAGAATCTGCCGACTCAGCTCGGGGTCAACCACAGATACACACATCTTACTAAAGTGACGTATCACTGTGGGGGTTGTCGGGGCGGTTTTTGGTAGTTGCGCCAAGGATAGAGAAAACACACTGCATGCTAATACATCCATGTAAGGCTACTATATAAAACAGATGCACGATGCCAGGCTGCGCTAAACTTAAGGAATCACAGAATTACAAGGCGAGGATACACTGGGGCTCGCCACTACTCGAGTGACTTAGTCTACTTCGTTTACATCCAAGCGGGCGTCCCTTGTGGATGTCGAGGCTTCTCCACAGTTCTCACCGTCGGAATTAGCTGGAGAGGGCTGAGGGGCTGCAGTGCTCGGGGTAGTGATGATGACCATCGCGATTGTTGACCACAACCCCGTTGGAGTGTGCTCCTGTGAGGCGGCGGAGCACTTCTGGGGTCATCAAAGCACCTTGGCTGACGGCTGGGGCTGACCTCAGGGTCTCGATCGGTTGTCCAAACAGCACGACTGGGTTGTCGGCATTGGGCTCGATCTCCTCTCTTGCTGGGGCTCGACGAACCAGCTCTCCACGAGCTGCGATCAGATCAATGGTGATTTGATCGAATAGGTCCTCTAGTGCACTTACATAGCACACTAGGTGCAGCAATGCGGATCCGTCTCGTGATCACCGCTGGCAACTTGGGGTGGTCTACCATACCCTTCACGCCTGGGTAGTAGTGGAACGAGCTGACGCTAACTCTCGGGCGACAGTGCCTAAGATGAACTATAGCCTCTCGAGCAGCTAGTTGGATGGCTTGTGGCTCAAAGGAAGTTGTTCTTCCGGTGAACCTGTAGGGAGCGCCGGTGCCGCACTTCACCGTAGATATGTACAGTGGCCCAGAATTGACGGCTCTCGCCACTTATGGGTCCTTGGTACACAACATATTCGGGTGGCTCTTCTATCGCATAGGCACGACGGGTGTGGTTTGCGAGTATGGTCACAAAACCTCCAAGGTTGGTTGCTGTAGTCTCATGGTGCACTACGGGACCAGGCATGGTGGCTTGGTGCTGGGGTAGCGGCCATGCTGGGCTGGGTTGAGGCGAGCGCGCCTTGTTTATTGAAAAAAAGGGCGGAGTCTTCCTTCGCACGCTTGCGAATGAGACACCTTGGGTGCTGGTTACTGGTGCGTGATAGACGGGCTAGTTGATAGGTTGGGCACCGACTGCCAAAAGCGTCGGGTCACTGTGTGGCTATCTTGTGCGAGAAGCTTGGCTGAGGTTTTGGTTATGGCTCGGTGGGTTGTTAGCCTAATTTTATTGACCTGGCTAAGATAGGATTAGCCAATGGTCAGCCTGGCTCTGATACCAAGTTCAGGATACCCGATTTTTCCGGTGATTATCCCTAAAAATGGACCTTGTGCTTACCAGCCCAGGATAAGCATTAGCTGATAAGGCACCAACTTGATACGTAAATTCCAAGCAAAATACAATTTATGTAGTACAAGACCATTCTGGCCTGTGAGTACAACAAATGGTTTCTAAAGGTTGATGGCGGAAGCGGGTTATGAAACATCCTCGTCTATGGGACCCCATTTCCCACGTGAACAAATGACCGTGTTAACTCCTATCTTCGCGGGACTGCTATCACCATTGTCTAGGTTCTGGGACTGTCATCACAACGCTCCTCTCCAAGCATGAAATCTGGCCAAGACAATAGCCAGGGACAAGCCAGTGAGTACTTTGAATGTACTCGCAAACATAATGAACACAGGCTTAATTTAACAATGATGTGCTAAAAATACACTATGCTCATGACGTTAGTCACACAAGATAAATAAAACTACAAGCGTGCAAGCATGTTATTTGGGAATATGCAATCATCCGGTAGTATTAAAATTATGAAAATAATTAACATAAAGGACTTCAAAAGAAATGCCGCAGTCGGGCGTCTGAGCGGCACCGCATAAAGGGCTTTAAAAGAAATGCCACAGTCGGGCGTCTGAGCGACACCGCAAAAAGGGCTTTAAAAGAAATGCCACAGTCGGGCGTCTGAGCGACACCACATAAAGGGCTTTAAAAGAAATGCCACAGTCGGGCGTCTGAGCGACACCGCATAAAGGGCTTTAAATGAATACGGTGAATATCCAGGAGGTAGAACCATCCCAGGGATATTCGATAATACCAATAAAATCATGGGTTAGTCAACAGTAATAATAATAATCATAATCATCACAATCCACAAGTTGTGGAATTCAATTCTGGTTTAACAGTTTCACCTCCGAAGACCGACACTAAGACCGACACTTGACCCATCCTGCATCGTAATCCTTAACCATGGACACGGCTATTCGAATAGGTTTAATCGCTGCGAAGGTGTACTCTTTACCCACGTGTAACGGATTCCTTTAGTCCATCGACTAATTCCGTCACTGGTCTTTTTGTTGAAAACACACCTAACTTGCACACACAAGCTTAACTCACATGTGTCTGGAATCACCCACGACACCTGTTAAGCAAAACTCTAAGTGGGGAGGCTACAACCTCGACGTAACATGGGATCACAAAATTTATACACAAGCAAACTGGGAGCTACCCCTTCGCTACAACCGAAACACCCATGCTCCCGGACCCGATGGTATGACTATCGGAGGCATCCGGTATCTTCCACCATGGCCTCTCTGTATGATGTGTGCTAGGAAAGGGGTTGACAACCTACTAAACCGTACCCTACTTGTTGTAGAGACGAGTGGTAGTACGAAGCAAGTATGGGGTTCTTGGCACAAGACTCGATCTACTCGACTCAGGAGGTTGTAATGTTCCTGCAAGATTAGTATAACAATGCATATACTTCAAACAGCAGATAGAAACACCACACGACATACCCCTCATGCCATACGGACACGTCCGTCTCTCTACGGAGGACTAGGGGCAAGACCGTGTCTACCCAAGACAGGGCCTTCCGCTTTCCTCCCGGTATGCATGAAAGGCGTATGACGGTGATTTCCATCGCAAATCATGTCAAGATCAATAGCATAAACTCATTAATATGCACCCATAAATAGGATCACATCCTCACATAAAATGACGCATGTATATGTCGGGGTGGTGTTGCCACCGTGCTATGCAACACACACAAAAATTTACGCTAGGGTTCAGAATGCTTGCCTTCAGGTCATGGGAAAGAAGGGTGCATCCAAAACATCTTGAAATCTTCAAAACTCCTATTTAAAAGAATATATATGAATTAGCACACAAAAATAAAACAGCACAAAAATTGTTTTGAAATATTTTCAAATAAATCTTAAAATAAACTAGACAATATTTGAGAGAGGTAGGAAAAATAATCAATTCATTTGGAGTTGTATTTAAAAAGTTATAGTCAGTCAAAGTTCTGGTCAAAATCTGATTTTAAAATAAAACAGAAAAAGCAAACGCTTCGATTATATTACACGTCGAAGGCGCCTTTCGGAAATACGTTTCCACTTAACCCACGTGGATTGCGCCTGGGTCACTGACAGTGGGTCCAGGGGGCCCCACTGGTCAGGTTTGACCAGTCTCCTTCCCTCTTCTTCCTTCGGCCAAACAGAGGCGGGGACTCCGGCGATCGTTGCCGGCGTTTGGCGGCTCCTCGCGGGCTCCAGATGGTCGGGATGGACCCGCAAGACCGGGGCGGTCCTACCGGTGGTCGCTGGGTCGGCGGGGACGGCGTGAGCTGCCGGCGGCGGGCTTTGCGGCGGAGGAAGCTTCGGGGACAAAGTGATTTTGGTGCCGCGGTGGTTCCCGATCGAAATGGAGTAGGGGGATGTGATCACGGGATGGAGAGAAGGCTTCGTGAAGAGAGTGGAGAGGGGAGGCTCGAGGCGCCGCTGTGGCCTGGCAAGGGCGGCGGCTGTAGTTGCCGGAGAGGAAGAAGACGACCTGCTCCCTCCAATTGGCGGCTAAGGGGGCACGAGTGGGATGGTGAGAGGCTACTGCGTGCAAGGGATTGAGCTCGGGTCTCCTTATATAGTGTGGCTAGGTTGGTCCGAGGCGGCCGGCGATAAGGACGACGGCGAATCGACGCTCAGAAAGCAGCGGGGGACGTGGCGACGACGGGAGCTAGCCGATGAGCGAGGGGATGAGCTTGCGCTGTTCACAGGGGCAGGTGGCGAGCCGGGGTGGCTTTGGCGGCGCCGACACAGTCGGGGCCTGCTAGCGGCCGGCAGCTAGCCGCCACGGCCATCCTGGCGGTGGCGCTGTGGGGTGCCAAGTTGGTCGGGGAGGTGTGGCGGTGCAAGGGGACACGGCGTGCTGGCTGGGGCCGGACACGGGCCGGATTTGAGTGCGGGGTGGGACGCGGCGACTCGGGCGCACGTGCATGCCCAGAGCACGCCCGGGACATGCTCGACGAAATGCCAGGGCAGCCTAGAGAGTTCCAAACTACAAGAGAGTTAGCAGAAAGGGGTTATGGGCTAGGGAAAAACCTTAGGACATGTTGGGTAGGTCAGGGGCTCAAGTTCACAATGTAAACTTGAAATCATGCCAATTCTGGTCATGTACTCAGGGTGTTTGACAAAATGGCAAAGACACCTAGGTAGTTCTTGGAGTGGCCAAATTCTCCAGATCAGTGTCTCTATGGATATAAGAGAGGGTGGTGAAGTTTGTTTGCAAAAAGGAGAAACTTGCTAGTGCAAGTTTTGCAAAACTTCGATTCCGGGCAGAAAGTAAATGGCACTCGTTTTATGAACAAGAAATCTTCCAAAGGGTCCACTCTTCCGGACTTAAGGGTTTGGCAAGGAGGACTATAAGTAGGAAAAGGAATTATAGCTAAAGAAGCAAGTTAGGAGATGGTTGCAAGACAAATCACCAAATGGCACCTGTATGAATATGATGTTGATTCACTCAATTTTTTTCAAAGAACAACACTTTGTTTTTGCATAAAGTTGAAAGACATGCTACCACTGACATCCCATAATTTTGGTGGAGGCTCTAGGGAAATATTTAATTGGGTCGTAGTGCAAAATTGCCCACTGGACCAGATTTGAAAAACAGGTGTAAAAACACTCAAAATAAGCAATGAAATAGTTTTATTATTACACAAAAGTGATCTAGGGGCATCACTTGACATCTCCAAATTTTGGTTGGAATATTAGTTAAAGTTATCAACTGGTTGCAGTACAAACAGAGCTCAAAACAATTTAAAACAAGCCATTTTAATGATTATAGCTCAGGTGAAATAATTTAATAAACAATTCTACTGATTTAGAAATTGTTTTAATGAGATGGCAAGGAAGTCCAAAATATTTTTGGAAAGTTCCACTTGGGAAAAAGATAAAACTCCTTAACAATAAAAGAAGAGTTCTGAAAATCCACAGAAATAAAATTTTTAGAACTCCTGGCAAAAAATTTAAATCTTGAAAACTTGGCTAAATTTTTGGGGTGTTACATCCACTCCCAGCATGTCGGCGATGACTGCGCCGCGTTTCTTGACGACGCCGATTCGGCTCGGCCCGTCAGGGGGTGGCGTGCCAAAGGCGGCGCGGTCGACTTCGCGCTGGTGGGCCTCAGTGAGGCGTCTCATGGAAGCTATCCTCTGGCCCTCCGCGTGGAGGGCGAGGCGGCGCGCCTCCAGCGCCTCGGCGTCGGCGTCAGCCGGGAGAGGGGCGGATAGGTCGTGCAGCGCCGCTTGCAGGGCGTCGTGGGCGTTCTCGCCAAAGGGGCTGCCATGGCTGATGACCAGCACCTCGGTGATGGCACTGCCACAGCTGTCGGCTTGGGGGAGCGGGTCATTGAAGATCACAACGTTGGTGGGTAAAGCGTCGAGTGATGCCGTGTCGGAGTCGACAAGCATCGGGTCGGTGGAGCCGACCGACTCCAAATCCACGCAGGCTCGGCCGGCGACGTGGCGGTGGTCAAGGAGGCGGACGCGGTGGCTCTCGGGGCAGCCTGTGCCCGCGTCGGAGGCGGGCTCGTCGGAGATGCGAGCCTCGCCAAGAAGGTCGGCGAGGCAGCTCGCCGCGCAAGCGTCAGCGACGCCTTGCAGCGCGTTGGGGCAAGCGCCATCGGGCGTGCCGGGCTGGCTACGCTCGCTGGGGAGGAAGAGGGTTCCTGTCCAGAACGGGTCTCCGGACGACGATGCACCTGGCCCCATGGTGGGCGCCAAATGTCGGGTGGTAGGTGCGACATATGCCAACGAGTGGCTTATCATTGTGGGTGCCAATAAGACGTCGCCGGTGCACAGAAGCGAGATGAGGCGAAGACATGCACGCCGCGAATCTTACCCAGCCGGGGCTCTCCGTGGAGATAACACCCCTCTTCTTTGCTCTGCGGGGTCTCCGCATGATCACTAGATGAACAAGTGGCTACAAGAGGCTCCTTGAGTTCTTCGGTGAGAGGAAGAAGAAGGGCACGGCTAGCTCTCCTCTTCCGTCTATGTGGTGTCTAAAACTCTAAGAGATCAACCCTTTGCATGGGTGCCCTGGGGGGTTTATATAGGCCTACCCCCAGGGGTACAATGGTAATCCGGCTGGGCGCGGGCCCTAGCCGTCAGTGTCTACGCTCGCCGGCTTCTCTGCCGGCCGATGGGGCCTGCCGGCTGGTGGGTCCCGCCGGCTGCCGGCTTCTTGGTTGACAAGCTGGCCCCACCGCTGAGGGCCTTGTCGGGGGCTGGTTACTGTTGCCTCAATCCTGATGACGAGGGCTTTGTCGGGCTAAGCATGGCTACAGTGTCGCCGCCTATAGTCTCACCTCGTCTTGTCTCCTTAATGAGGCGCTTCCTTCGAGGGAGGGAACAAACCGGCTATGGGAAGCCAGCTGTATCTCAGGCCGACTAGGGGAGGCCAAGCCGCCTCCGAGCATCTCTCTGACTGGAGGGGCCCGCCGCCTGCGGGTCGTACTGACAGCCTGTCGTGGGTGATGTCATGGTCAACATGGTAATAGTGCCGCGCCAGACGGGTGATGGCCACCCCGTACGGCGCACTGCGGCCAGGCGTGTTCCCGGATACGGGGGTGGCAGGCTTCACTGTAGCCATGCCCCGTCTCATCACCGTTATGTGGGTGCAGATTCTGAGGGTGCGGCCTTGGCCCGCTTGCTGGGGGGCCGGCTTCATGGAGTCGGCCTTCTCGTGGCCGGCTCCGCGGAGTCGGCCCTATGGTAGCTGGCTCCTTGGAAGCCGGCCCTCTTGTGGCCTTCTTCTGGCAAACCGGGGCGGGCCGCCCCTGACGGCCCGGCACGAGGTCAGCCGGCCGGGGGAAGGCGGCCCTGCGTCTTGGATGCTGGATGGCTTGATTGGCTTGTAATTTTTTCTGAAGTCCCAGGGGGAGCCGGCTAGGCTACCCGTGGTCATTTACTCCGACAACCCGTGTTCATAATGTTTGCGAGTACATTCAAAGTACTCACTGGCTTGTCCCTGGCTGTTGTCTTGGCCAGATTTCTTGCTTGGATAGGAGCGTTGCGATGACAGACCCGGAACCTAAGCAATGGTGACAACAACCTCGCGAAGATAGGAGTTAACCTGGTCAGCTGTTCCTGTGGGAAATGGAGTCCCATGGCCACCAATGAACCACAAACTGCTTCCGCCATCAACCACTAGAAACCAGTTGTTGTTCTCATAGGCCAGAATGGTCTTGTACTGCACATTATGTGTTTTGCTTGGAGTTTCTGTATCAAGTTGGTGCCTCATCAGCTAACAGTAATCCTGGGGCTGGTGAGCACAAGGGCCATTTTCTCGGAAATTGATATCCCGAAAATCCGGTCCTGACATGGGACGCGGCATCCTCATTAGGAGTACCGGAAAATTGGTCTTTCGTAACAAGATTCAGCAAAACAGTATTAATATCACAAGTCTCCGCACTAGTGGCGGGAGGAGCAAGCGGAGTGCCAATAAAATCATTGTTGTTAATATTTTAGAAATCACATAACTTGGTGTTCTCTTGAGTCATGATGACCACACAACAAGATTGCACTCAAAAACAGATCCGGCAAGAAAACGGCGAACGGAAAAAGAGAGGCGAATAAAATGGCAGATTTTTGTGAAGTGGGGGAGAGGAAAACGAGAGGCAAATGTCAAATAATGTAAATGGAGAGGAGATGAGATTTGTGATTAGGAACCTGGTTATGTTGAAGATCCTCCCCGGCAACGGCACCAGAAATTCCTTTTGATGTCGCTTGAAGCTACGTCAGTATTTCCCCAAAGAGGAAGCGATGATGCAGCACAGCGGCGGTAGGTATTTTCCTCAGATATGAAACCAAGGTTATCGAACCAGTAGGAGAACCAAGCAACACAACGTAAACAGCCCCTGCACACAAATAACAACACCTCGCAACCCGACGTGTTAAAGGGGTTGTCAATCCCTTTCGGGGTACGGTGCCGGAAACGGCGTGTGGACGGGAGAAAGTTGTAATAGATTGAATAAATAGATCGCAAATAAAATATATGAGAAAGAAGACCCGGGGCCGTAGGTTTCACTAGTGGCTTCTCTCGAGAAAAATAGCAAACGGTGGGTAAACAAATTATTGTTGGGGAATTGATAGAACTTCAAATAATTATGACGATATCC
This sequence comes from Aegilops bicornis, assembly GCA_021605145.1. Classification (NCBI taxonomy): domain Eukaryota; kingdom Viridiplantae; phylum Streptophyta; class Magnoliopsida; order Poales; family Poaceae; genus Aegilops; species Aegilops bicornis. The sequence goes on from CM038672.1 coordinate 506,874,974, forward strand.
AGGCAATGATCATTACATAGGCATCATGTCCAAGATTAGTAAACCGCTCCTACCTGCATCTACTACTATTACTCCGCACATCGACCACTATCCAGCATGCATCTAGTGTATTAAGTTCATGAAAAAATGTAGTAATGCAATAATAACGATAACATGATGTAGACAAGATCTGTTTATCTATTGCAGCAGATATAGATCCCATCTTTTTATCCTTAGTAGCAACGATACATAAGTGTCGGTTCCCTTTCTGTCACTGGGATCAAGCATGGTAAGATCGAACCCACTACCGGGCACCTCTTCCCATTGCAAGATAAATAGATCAAGTTGGCCAAACAAAACCCAAATATTGGAGAAGAAATACGAGGTTATAAGAGATCATGCATATAAGAGATAAAAGAAACTCAAATAACTTTCATGGACATAAAAAGATATAACTGATCATAAACTCAAAGTTCATCAGATCCCAACAAACACATCGCAAAAAGAGTTACATCATATGGATCTCCAAGAGACCATTGTATTGAGAATTCAGTGAGAGAGAGGAAGCCATCTAGCTACTAACTACGGACCCTAAATTGTACAAAGAACTACTCACGCATCATCGGAGAGGCACCAATGGAAGTGGTGAACCCCTCCGTGATGGTGTCTAGATTGGATCAGGTGGTTCTGGACTCTGCGGCGGCTGGATGAATATTTCGTCGACTCCCCTAGGGTTCTGGTATTTTTGTGGTATTTATAGAGCAAAGAGGCAGTCCGGGGGGCACCCGAGGTGGGCACAACCCACCAGGGCGCGCCAAGGCCTCTTGCTGCACCCTAGTGGGTTGTCCCCTCCTCGGGACTCCCCCCAGGTGCAGCCAGGGCCCAACTTCTTCCTTCTGGCCCATAAAAAATTCTTCGTAAAGTTTCGGGGCATTTGGATTCTGTTTGATATTGATTCCCTGTGATGTAAAAAACATGGAAAAAATAGCAACTGACACTTGGCACTATGTCAATAGGTTAGTACCAAAATGACTATAAAATGATTATAAAACATCCAAGATTGATAATAAAACAACATGGAAGAATCAAAAGTTATAGATATGTTGAAGACGTATCAGGAAGCAAATAACATTGCAGGGGGGTTATTAACGGTACATGAGCCTAAAAATAGATAAGTATTTCAACACCGCAGGCGGTGCTCCAAGTTGCAAAAGCAAATAGTTCGACGAAACCAAATTGTTTGGTAGAAAAGCAAATGCGAATGGAAACACCCTGCAAATAACCTGCTTATCTATCACTCGATGTTCTTCTCCCCTTTTTGTCAACAACTGTCAAAAAGGAAAGAGAATGCATGCGAGGAACTACGAGTCCGAAGAACCCTCAGAATCAGAACTCGAACTATTCGGAGAAGTAGAGCGAGCAATGGTTGAGGCTAAATATGGAGTCAGAGATGCAACATGAGCTTCGGGAGTAGAATTGCGAGGTGCATCTGGCTTGTAGATAAATGTTCCTGTTGTGTCTTCGAGAATGTCATCTGGTTCAACAAACAGTAGGTCGGTGGAAGCAAAATGCTAAGGAAGCACTAGGTTTTCCTTCGGATGTGAGGAACTTCGAACAACTCCAGATGATCATATTCCTTCTTGATACCCTTGGCAGAAAGTTGTTTGCAAGAATAATGCTTGAGCAGAAGGGTCTAGGAGCGCTTCTTTTGTTCCTTCTCATACAACAGAGATTGGTGAGCATAGTTGTGAAGAAAATTGATCTCAGACATCATTTTCACCTTGACTTTCCTATCGAGCTTGATATGGATTTCCAGGGCTTGCTGAGTGCAAAGACAAATCTCATACAGTGAAGGATTTTCTTCATGAGAGATTTCAGCTTTTGCCTTCTTGACCTTCGGAGCTCTAGCAAATGCAGAAATAGGAGCAGAGACAGTGGCATCCATTGGCATCTCGCCTATGTCCTTCACAATCCTGAGGGTGTCGCGGACTAGTGGCATATAAACTTTCGGAACGTATGGGCAGAAGAACTTTTCTTCATTGAGCTTTTCAATGGCAAACATAACCCACAATGCATATGGCTTTAAAGCTTGAGGGCTATCAGCTGCGCAAGCGAGGTTGCGAATGAAAAGATCAGGGATATCAAAACAAATACCCTGAGCAGTGGCAAGCACGGCATTTCCCATGATGCCATTGATGGTTTCTGTCCTGTTAGTTGGAGTGTGAGAATTGTAGAGGATATAGAACAACACTATGTTCTCATACGCCAGATTCTTTGGATTTACTTCAACACATTCATCACCAACAAGTTCCGGGTCCATCAGAAGATGAAGTTGAGCTTGGGATACTTCCCAGTAGAGCTACAAATATGTGGAAGCAAAGTGCAAGAGAATACCAAATAAATGTTAGACGGCCACAACTGAAAAATAAGGCGCGCAGGCCATGACCAAAAGCAAAACACCTAGATGGGGGTAGACGAATACTAAGACGATGGCGAAGAAGAAGGAGCTCCAACTACAGCGACCTGGCCCGATCACTCCTGGAGATAGAAGCTGTAGTAGCACGCACACGACCAATGAGGACCTCCAGAGCCACCTTATCAGCCTCCTTAATCAGAGATTTCCACTGGTGCAAGAATATGGACAGTTTGAGTATGACATTAGTAGGCGAGTTAGGGAACACCTTTTCAAAAGTAAACTTGTTTCTAGTTGTGCACAAGACCCAACACATGGCAGAGAAGCCAAACCAAAATAGTCTCTTGAATTGACCAACCAAAGGGGACACAAGCAAACGGAGGGATGAAAAGTTGGAAGGAGCCTAAGAGACACCCAACCAATTGATGGGTAACGTTGCATGGGAAACAAAAAATTTCCTACGCTCTCAATCTAGGAGTTGACCATCTACAAAAGGAGAGACTGGATCTACATACCCTTGTAGATCGCTAAGCAGAAGTGTTAAGAAATGCGGTTGATGTAGTCGAATGTCTTTGCGATCCAATCACGATCCGTCCACGAACTCCCGATCAAGTGCCGAACGGATGGCACCTCCGAGTTTAGCACACGTGCGGCTCGGCGGAGGCCTCTCCTTCCTTATCTAGCAAGTGAGAGAGAGAGGGGGGTTAGATGAGATCGGGACCAACACGACGGTATGGTGGTGGTGGTGGCAGCGGAATTCTAGTAGGACTTCGCCAAGCGCCTACCGGTGAAACGTGGGAAGAGTTGGGAGAGGTAACGGGCAAGGGTCGAAGGGTGGATGCTCCCAACGCCTCCCCACCTTTTATAGGAATGGCGGGGGCTGGTGGCTTGCCCTACAAGTCCCTAGGGTCGTTGGCTAAAGGGAGAGGAAGGAAATCCCCTTTCCTTCCCCACCGATCGCTATCCCCCCTTTTCAGGTATCCTAATCTTATCTCCTTGGGATATGGTACTATTCCTTTTAAGGGAGGATCTTGGTGCACCTAGACCTGGGTTGTGGGGACTTTCCCAACTACCCACGTTCATGTGGGTCCCCCATGCAGGTGGTCCCCACTCCGGAACCTTTTAAAACCTTCCCAGTACAATAATAAAAAAACTCAAACTTTTTCCGGAACCCCGATTACAACTTTCCATATATGAGTCTTTACCTCCGGACTATTCCAGAGCTCCTCGTGATGTCCCAGATCTCATCGGGGACTCTGAACAACCCTAGCGGTAAAGAACGTTAAGCGTGCGACCTTACGGGTTCGAGAATCATGTAGACATGAACGAGACTCCTCTCCAGTCAATAACCAATAGTGGGACCTGGATGCCCATATTGATTCCTACATATTCCACGAAGATCTTTATCGGTTGAACCACGATGTCAAGGATTCAGTTTATCCCGTATACAATTCCCTTTGTCCAGCAATATGTTCCTTGCTCGAGATTCGATCGTTGGTATATCCATGCCTAGTTAAATATCGTTATGGGCAAGTCTCTTTACTCGTTCCGTAATACAAGATCCTGTGACCAAACTCATTAGTCACATGCTTGCAAGCTTCTTGTGATGTTTTATTACCGAGAGGGCCCCAAGATACCTCTCCGTCATACTGAGTGACAAATCACAGTCTTGATCCATGCCAACTCAACAGACACCCTCGGAGATACCTGTAGAGCATCTTTATAGTCACCCAGTTATGTTGCAACATTTGATACACAAGGTACTCCTCCGGTGTCAGTGAGTTGCATGATCTCATGGTCAGAAGAACAGATGCTTGATATAAAGAAAACGATAGCAATAAACTTGATACGATCATATGTTACGTTTATTGTTTGGGTCTTGTCCATCACATCATTCTCCTAATGATGTGATCCCGTTATCAAATGACAGGTCATGTCTATGACTAGGAAACCATAGTCATCTTTGATCAACGAGCTAGCCCGGTAGAGTCTCACTAGGGACATGTTATTGTCTATGCATCCACACATGTATTTGAGTTTCTAATCAATACAATTATAGCATGGATAATAAACGATTATCTTGAACAAGGAAATATAATAATAACCACTTTATTCTTGCCTCTAGGGCATATTTCCAACAGTCTCCCACTTGCACTAGAGTCAATAATCTAGTATTACATGGTAATGAATCTAACACCCATAGAGTTCTGGTGTTAATCATGTTTTGCCCGTATAAGAGGTTTAGTCAACGGATCTGCAACATTCAGATCAGTATGTATGATACGTCCATTTTGCGTCATGCTTTTATATCAATATTTATTGCATTATGGGATGTTATTACACATTATGTCACAATACTTATGTCTATTCTCTATTATTTTGGAAGGTTTACATGAGGAGGGAGAATGCCGGCAGCTGGAATTCTGGGCTAGAAAAGGAGCAAATATTAGAGACCTATTCTGCACAAATCCAAAAGTCCTAAAACTTCACGGAAGTCATTTTTGGAATTTATAAAAAATACTGAACGAACAAAATACCAGAGGGGGCCCACACCCTGCCCACGAGGGTGGGGCGCACCCTACCCCCTGGGCACGCCCCCTGCCTCGTGGGCCCCCTGGCAACCTCCGGTGCCCATCTTATGCTATATGAAGTCTTTCATCTGAGAAAAAATCATAGGCAAGCTTTTGGGAAGAAACTCCACCGCCACGAGGCGGAACCTTGGCAGAACCAATCTAGGGCTTCGGCAGAGCTGTTCTACCGAGTAAACTTCCCTCCGGGAGGGGGAAATCATTGCCATCGTCATCACCAACGATCCTCTCATTGGGAGGGGGTCAATCTCCATCAACATCTTCACCAGCACCATCTCCTCTAAAACCATAGTTCATCTCTTGTATCCAATCTTTGTCCCAAAGCCTCAGATTGGTACCTGTGGGTTGCTAGTAGTGTCGATTACTCCTTGTAGTTGATGCTAGTTGGTTTATTTGGTGGAATATCATATGTTTAGATCCATTATGCATATTAATACCCCTCTGATTATGAACACGAATATGATTTGTGAGTAGTTACGTTTGTTCCTAAGGACATGGGAGAAGTCTTGCTATAAGTAGTCATGTGAATTTGGTATTCGTTCGATATTTTGATGAGATGTATGTTGTCTCTCCTCTAGTGGTGTTATGTGAACGTCGACTACATGACACTTCACCATTGTTTGGGCCTAGAGGAAGGCATTGGGAAGTAATAAGTAGATGATGGGTTGCTAGAGTGATGTAAGCTTAAACCCTAGTTTATGAGTTGCTTCGTAAGGGGTTGATTTGGATCCATATGTTTCATGCTATGGTTAGGTTTACCTTAATACTTCTTTTGTAGTTGCGGATGCTTGCAATAGGGGTTAATCATAAGTGGGATGCTTGTCCAATAAAGGACAACACCCAAGCACCGGTCCACCCACATACCAAATTACGGTAACGAACGCGAATCATATGAGCGTGATGAAAACTAGCTTGACGATAATTCCCATGTGTCCTTGGGAGCGCTTTTCCCTATATAAGAGTTTGTCCAGGCTTGTCCTTTGCTACAAATAGGATTGGGCCATCTTGCTGCACTTTATTTACACTTGTTACTTGTCACCCGTTACAAATTATCTTATCACAAAACTATCTGTTACCGATAATTTCAGTGCTAGCAGAGAATACCTTACTGAAAACCGCTTATCATTTCCTTCTGCTCCTCGTTGGGTTCGGCACTCTTACTTATCGAAAGGACTAAGATAGATCCCCTACACTTTTGGGTCATCAAGACTCTTTTCTAGCGCCGTTGCCGGGAGTGAAGTGCCTTTGGTAGGTGGAATTTGGTAAGAAACTTTTTTATATAGTGTGCTGAAAATTACTGTCACTTGTTACTATGGAAAGTAATCCTTTGAGGGGCTTGTTCGGGGTATCTTCACCCCATCCATTAGAGCAAAGAGTTGCTCCTCAACCTACTGAACCTACTGAAAATGTTTACTTTGAAATTCCTTCGGGTATGACAGAGAAACTGCTAGCTAGTCCCTTTACAGGAGATGGAACATTACACCCCGATTTGCACCTAATCTATGTGGATGAAGTTTGTGGGTTATTTAAGCTTGCAGGTATGCCTGATGATGTTATCAAGAAGAAGGTCTTCCCTTTATCTTTGAAGGGAGAGGCATTGACATGGTATATGCTATGTGATGATATGGGATCATGGGACTACAAGCGATTGAAATTGGAATTTCATCAGAAGTTTTATCCTATGCATCTTGTTCATCGTGATCGTAATTATATATATAATTTTTGGCCTTGCGAAGGAGAAAGCATTGCTCAAGCTTGGGGTAGGCTTAAGTCAATGTTATATTCATGCCCCAATAATGAGCTCTCAAGAGAAATAATTATTCAAAAAATTTATGCTCGGCTTTCTGACAACAATCGCTCCATGCTCGATACTTCTTGTACTGGTTCTTTTATGATGAAGACTATTGAATTCAGATGGGATTTATTGGAGAGAATTAAACACAACTCTGAAGATTAGGATCCCGGCGAAGGTAAGGAGTCAGGTATAACACCTAAGTTTGATTGTGTTAAATCTTTTATGGATACCGATGTTTTCCATAAGTTTAGCACTAAATATGGACTTGACTACGAGATAGTAGCTTCTTTACGTGAATCATTTGCTACTCATGTTGATCTCCCTAAGGAGAAGTGGTTTAAATATAATCCTCCCATTGAAGTAAAAGTAGTTGCACCTATTAAAGTTGAAGAAAATACTATCACTTATAATGATCCTATTGTTCCTACTGCTTATGTTGAGAAACCACCTTTCCCTGTTAGAATAAAGGATCATGCTAAAGCTTCAATTGTAGTAAATGATACGTCCATTGTGCATCATGCTTTTATATCGATATTTATTGCATTATGGGCTGTTATTACACGGTATGTCACAATACTTATGCCTATTCTCTCTTATTTTACAAGGTTTACATAAGGAGGGAGAATCTTGCTGGAATTACGAAATTTGGAAAAGGAGCAAATATTAGAGACCTATTCTGCACAACTCCAAAAGTCCTGAAACTCCACGAAAGTTACTTTTGGAAATAATAAAAAATATTGAGCGGAAGAAGTTTACAAGAAGGGGACTGAGGGAGTCCCGGACTAGGGGGTGTCCGAATAGCCGGACTATCGTCACGGCCGGACTCCAAGACTATGAAGATACAAGATTGAAGACTTCGTCCCGTGTCCGGATGGGACTTTCCTTGGCGTGGAAGGCAAGCTTGGCGATACGGATATGTAGATCTCCTACCATTGTAACCGACTCTGTAACCCTAACCTATCCGGTGTCTATATAAACCGGAGGGTTTTAGTCCGTGGGGCGAACAACAATCATACCATAGGCTAGCTTCTAGGGTTTAGCCTCCTTGATCTCGTGGTAGATCTACTCTTGTACTACCCATATCATCAATATTAATCAAGCAGGAGTAGGGTATTACCTCCATCGAGAGGGCCCGAACCTGGGTAAAAACATCGTGTCCCTTGTCTCCTGTTACCATCCGCCTAGACGCACAGTTCGGGACCCCTACCGAGATCCGCCGGTTTTGACACCGACATTGGTGCTTTCATTGAGAGTTCCTCTGCGCGTCGCCGTCGGGTAGGATGCCTCATCTCGTCTTTAAAGATGATACCATCGCCAAAGAAGCCTTGGCCATCGGGTCGACTCTTGACTAGGCGGTTTTCTCATGACCGCTAGTTCGGCCGCCGCGCCGACGATGGCCTCTCGAGTCATCGAAACCAATCTCCATGTTAGTTCAGAACTTGCCGAATAGTTAGATCTGATCGAGCTCTCCTCCATGAACAAGCTCTTGGATCGCGCCATCGCATCACAGGAGTCGCCACAGATTACGACCGGATCGGGCCTAAAACTGATCTGAGAGAGATCAACTCTCCCCAGGCTACCCATCATGTTGCTGTGATAGAGGAGCAATGTGGCGACTCTTCTCCTATCTTAAGGACTAGCTATGTCCGGATTCCCGATCCCTCCATGCCGGATTCCTGCGGAGGGACGGATGTCGATCAAGCCCTGAACTTAAAGTCAGGCGGCGGGTCGGACTCATTGGATAGCACTCAAAAATCCAAACTTCCGAGTTCGGAAACTTCCCGGCCCTTGAATCCTAAATTGGGTGGGGTTCCGAATTTAGTGCCACCCGCCCACCCAAACATTAGCGATCTCTCTCGAATTCGGCAAGAGCCCGCCAAACAAGTACATCATTCTTTGGGCCAGATTCCTCCTGGTTATGAACAGGATAAAGGACTGCCGAGAGGAGGACGCAATACCAATCTTCTGCAATAATTGCACGGACAAGGAATCCTAAACGCCATAAGTCGTCGCGAAATTACACGCTTTGCTGACTTGGAGACCATCGTACAAAAGTACTGTGCGATGGAGAGCGCCTGGAAAACCGAAAGTAAATTTTGGGATAATCCGGCCCCGAATACATCCCTAGTCCGGAACAAAAGGGTGCATCATTATCAAGCACAGGTTGAATACCAAAAACCAAAACCCCTAAAAGTGCGGAACCGTCTTTGGAGGGTTGGCTAAGCGGACCTGCAAAATTCATAGCACAGGGCGCCACTCCAACTCATAGCCTTGAGCATGTTGGATACTACGGCAGGTGGCCAAAAGTGGCGAAGAGCTTCTAGCTTCAGAACCCCAGCCCAGCAACACCAGTACGGTGTTAACAGTCTTTGAGACTTTCGCATCAAATAACATGCGAAAACGACAACTCCGCAACCTTGCTGAAGTCTACCAAGTAGCAACAATAAATCCATGGAGTGACACGGCTATTACCTTCAATGCCGATGCGAACCTAAATTCGAGCTGCCTGGGCACCAGCCGCATTGGTCCTCAGCCCGATAGTAGACGGCTTTCGCCTTACTAAGGTACTCATGGATGGCGGCAGCGGACTAAACCTCATCTATGAGGAAACCCTCCCAAAAATGGAAATAGACTGGAACCACATTGAGCGAAGCAGCACAAACTTTAGAGGAATAATCCCCAGCCGGGAAGCATGCTGCACAAGAAAAATCACGCTGGACGTAGTGTTCGGCTCGCCAGACAATTACATGTCCGAGGAGGTCACATTTCAAGTGGCCTCATTCAACAGCGGATATCATGCTTTATAGGACGAGAGGCATTCACAATTTTTCAAGCTATACCCCATTATGGGTACATGAAGCTTAAAATGCCCGAACCCAACGGAATCATCACTCTCGCTAGTGATCCGAACATAGCACTCCGCGCCGAAAATAAGACAGCCGCACTAGCCCTCGAGGCACTATGCGAAGCCCTAGCGGCCGAGGAACTCACCGTGATGCGCTCCACAGTGAACAGGGATGATGTGATACTTGACAAAAAATCCAAGTCCACCTCTTTTAAACCAGCGGATGAAATAGTCAAATTCCAAGTCCACCCAACGGACCCTGCAAAGACGGCCTCCATCGGGGCACAATTAAACCCTCATGTAGACGCCGCACTACGAGAATTTCTACAAGAAAATTGGGACACCTTTGCCTGGCACCCTTCAGACATGCCAGAATCCCACGTCGGTGGCCGAGCACAGCCTAAATATCCTAAAAGGATTCAAGCCAGTCAAACAGGCTCTTGGCGCTTTTGAACCCAAGAGGCAGGCCATGGGAGAGGAGCTAGCCAAACTTTTGGAGGTCGGATTCATCGGAGATATAAAACATCCGGACTGGCTAGCGAACACGGTGATGGTACCAAAGAAGGATAAATCCTGGCGCCTATGTGTTGATTTCAAAGACCTTCATAAGGCTTGCCCAAAGGATCCCTTCCCTCCCTCGAATTCATCAAATCATTGACGCCTTCTGACAGGACCACGACTCATTGTGCTTCCTCGACGCGTACTCCGGCTCTGACCAAATCAAGATGGCGGAGCAGAACCAAGCTACAACAGCATTCATCACTCCATACGGCCCGTTCTGCTTCAACACAATGCCCTTTGGGCTCAAAAGCGCCGGCGCAACATATTAGCGCATGATTCGGACATGTCCGGCAAACCGGATCGGCAAAAGCGGTGGAAGCATATGTAGATGACGTGGTCATCAAAACCAAGCACGTCGAAACTCTAGTAGACGACTTGAGGCTCACATTCGACAATCTTCGAAAATATGACATCAAGCTCAATCCGGAAACATGCGTCTTCGGCGTTCCAGCCGGAAAGCTCCTGGGCTTCATTGTGTCCGGTAGAGAAATTGAAGCAAACCCAGCCAAGATTCGAGCTCTGTCACAATTGGATATTCCAAAAGACCTCAAACAAATACAAAAATTGGCCAGGATGCGTGGCGGCTCTAAGCCGCTTTATCTCCCGTTTAGGAGAAAAAGGCATTACCTCTTTACCGCCTCCTCCGCCGCATCAACACTTCGAGTGGGACGGATGCCGCACGGCCGGACTCGAAGAAATAAAGGCCATTTTGGCAACAAATCCGGTCTGGCAGCGCCTAACGTGGCGAACCAATGCTATTATACATCGCCGCAACACATCAAGTTGTCGGTAGCGGTGCTCGTTAATAGAAACGAGAAGCGGACGGACACGGTTCCCTATTCAAAAACCAGTTTATTATGTGTCCACTGTCCTAACTCCATGCAAGTCCCGATACCCACACTATCAAAAAGATAGCATACGCGGTGTTCATGGCATCCGGAAGCTGCGACACTACTTTCAAGAGTGTTCGATAACGGTAGCCTCCGAAGTACCTCTTAATGACATTATAAACAACCGCGACGCAATGGGCCGGATTGCTAAATGGGCCATAGAGCTCCTCCCATTCGACATAACTTATAAGCCACGACGAGCTATTAAGTCACAGGTTTTGGCCGACTTCGTGGCCGAATGGACTGAAGCCGAACTCCCTAAAGAGTACGGCGCATACTCCAATTGGATCATGCACTTTGTGGCTCCAAAATGTTGGCTGGCACAGGGGCTGGCGTCGTCTGACGTCCCCAACCGGGGACACAGTCAATACATCCTTGAGATAATGTATCACGGACTCCAACAACGCAGCGAATCTGAGGCCCATACGCACGGCCTCCGAATGGCGATCTCCATGGGCATTCAACGCCTAGAGGTGTGCGAGGATTCAAACCTCACAATATCTCAAATAAGCGGAGACTTTGGCGCCAAAGATCCGAAAATGGCAGCATACCGCAATGCGGTCCTAAAAATGTCGGCCGCAGTTCAAGGGCTCGAATTTCATCATATAGCCCGGATAACAACCGGTAGCGGATATATTAGCACGCATCGGTGCAAAACGCGAAGCCGTCCCACCCAATATCTTTTTGGAACGTCTGTTCAAGCCATCCGTACTATGGGAAGGGGAGTCCGGCAATAACAATCCGGACCCAACCGCACCACCTGACGCTGAACACTCTGACACAACCGGAGGCTCTGCCCCCGAGATAACACCCTCTGCTCACGAAATAATGCCGGTTATCGCCCCGTGGATGGAACCATTCCTAGCCTACCTAACTAGGCAGGAAATCCCCGAAGACCAAAATGAGGCTCGCTGCATAGTACGACGCTCTAAAGCCTACAAAGTCCATGAGGGAGATCTTTATAAGAAAAGCACTACCAGAGTCCTTCAAAGGTGTATCTCCGAAGAGGAAGGGCGAAACCTCCTGGCTGAAATTCATGCCGGACTGGGTGGGCACCACGCCGCAGCCGGGCCCTTGTAGGCAAGGCCTTCATGCAGGATTTTATTGGCCGACGGCCGAGGCGAATCTGTGAGGACTTAGTCCAACAATGCGTTGGTTGCCAACTTTTGCTAACCAAAGCCACATGCCACCACCGCCCTTAAAACTATATCCATCACCAGTGGATTCGCGGTCTGGGGGCTTGACATGGTTGGACCCCTCCAGGGAGGAACCCACAAGCAAAAATACCTATTGGTCATGGTGGATAAATTCACCAAATGGATAGAGGCCAAGCCTGTTAAAACGGCCGAATCCGGACCAGTGATAGACTTCATATCAGGGGTAGTGCATCGTTACGGTGTCCCCCACAGTATCATCATTGATAACGACACCAACTTCACGGTCGATGAGGTCAAATCATGGTGCAAAAACATGGGCATCAAGCTCGATTACGCCTCAGTCTATCACCCTCAAACCAACGGCCAAGTCGAACGGGCAAACGGTCTAATCATGAGCGGCATTAAACCCAGACTAGTGCGGTCCCTCAAGGAATCTAACACACACTGGGTCGAGGAGCTCGACTCCGTACTCTAGGGGCTGCGGACCACGCCAAATCGTACTACCGGATTCACACCATTCTTCATGGTGTACGGCGCAGAGGCAGTCTTGCCCTGCGACATAATACATGACTCACCTCACGTACGCATGTATGAAGAAAGAGAAGCCGAGCTCGATCGGCGGGACAATTTGGACGCATTGGAGGAGGAGCGCGGCGTGGCAAAAGCTCGTTACGCATTCTATCAACAGCGAGCTCGAAGATATCAAAGCGAGGAAATGCGGGCCAAAGCTTATAACGTTGGTGAACTAGTTCTCGCTGCCGGACAAGAAAAAGGACAAACTCAATCCCAAATGGGAAGGTCCCTTCATCATCGACCAGGTCCTGACCGGTGAGCATACCGTCTGCGAAATGCATTGGATAACCGACTCGAGCGAACCCATGGAACGCAGCCCGTCTCTGAAGATTCTACGCCTAAGTGCTTGGGACTCCAAGTTCGTCTCCTTCCTCCATCCGCATTCTTTATTTTTGCTTTTTGCTGTCTTTTATTTCTCTCCTTCCCCTTCTTCTTCTTGTAGCCTCTAGAGGCTCGTTTGCGCTTTTTTCCGCACACTTGGCCAGCTGTCCGCTCATTGTACACAGGGGCTTCTTTAATGAAGCTTATTTATCTGAGCTTCATGCCCGGCACATGTGTTAAACTTCCGCATGTACCTTTTATTCGCCATTATATGCATCGATATGACTTAAGTTTTGGCCAAGCTGGGTTGCACTGGCTCATGCTTACCCCTATGTTCCCGATTGTTCGGCTAGGTGGTAAAGGAGCACCTCTGCGATTATTCTTTGCCGGGTCAGCGGATGTGTACCTCGAATCGGGTGAAGCCGAAAACTAAGCGTTCTTAAGGGAATATTCGGTCGGTGAACTGAAATATGATTTTTAACTATTTACCCATCTGCCCCCGAGATGATTTTACGCTTTATAGCAGCTTTGACATGCACTTTAGGGCATGCATCCCAGCGAAAAGGAACCCTTAACGGAACTATTCTCCCTGGAAGATGTTTCTTACTACCCATGTAATATAACATAACTAGTTGGGCACTTATGCGTCTGACAACAATGACCCCTACGCCTGGTCTCCATGCATACCACGGTTCTTATATAACCACGAAGGTATTCGGACACACTCCGGACTATTGGGTCCGGAGGTCGAAGCGAAAAGGTCCGCTACAACAAACGATCTACAATCCGGCTAGAAGACATTTTTTTCATGTCATATTTTTTACATAGTCAATTCGACTCATTATATTCCTCCTCAATGCCATCTAATAGGCTATCTAATTTACAATCTTGCTGGGAATACTTGGCGGCCAATTCTACTTGGCTGTGTACTAAGCTTACAGGGATCTTCATCCCATCCGGCCCCACAGGTCCGACCTCGGCCATGTGGTTTGGGTCAACAACCGTGTGCAGCGTCTTCACAATGGCCCGAGCCTCCTGGCGCCTTGACGGCAGGCCGATATCTTCCATAGCGGAAGCGCCGCCGTGCTCCTTGAAGCCGCTCCGCTTGACTCCCAATGCCTTGAGGCGAGGAGATAGATGGCCACAAGGCTTGGCCGATGCCTTTCATCACCTGCCGGACTCGTTCGTGCAGCTTACGCAATTTGGGAAGAAGATCACCCGAAGAACTGGGCATCTCCTCCTCAGGACGACCTGTGAGCAAACCTACATACATGTTTATGTTAGTGGCCTTACTCGCCAAACTCTTTTCAAGGTTCGCTCAAGCACTTACTGAAAATGCTGCGTGAAGCGCCGATTCTCCTTCTGGTCGGACAAGCTGGGCACGGACGTCCTTTAGTTCCTCACCCATCTTGGTGTTGGCGTCTTGGAGGTTATTCTTCTCCTGCCGCACCCTCGTAAGCACGCTCTCGCTGGCCTTTAACTGGCGTAAGAGCTGTTGCTTGTCCGGATCTAGTCCGGCGCCATCTGCAATGTTTTGGTCAGATTCACACACCCGCTGCACTTTATAAACTATTTATTTTTTTAAAGCATATATTACCAGAGGGGGCCTCTATAGCTCCCCCTGTAGCGGCTAGTTCGGCGTCAAGTTGGGCCTTGCACTCTTCAAGCTCCTGGGACAGTCGGGTATTCTTTTCTGTAAGATCCTGCATAACAAATAATCCTTAAATCAGTTATTCTAACTATTTTAAGTCTCGGGGGCTACTGGCATATATAACTATCACATTTTCTTACCCGTATGTCCTTTACATCTTTGCTCGTGGCTCTGGCTAGACCATCTTGGCGGCGCAGAGGTGCGCATCTCGAATCAAAGGCATTCAAGGCCTCTTGGGAGAAACATGTGTCACGAAGAACTGTCCGGGCGCCTTTGTGATTCAAGCGCTCTCCACATCGGAGTTGGTGGAGGACAACCTGTCGGCATCCTCAGCCGGAGGAGCATCCGGCCTTACGTCTCGTGCTTCGCCTCGGCCTCCGGACCCGGCTTTGAAGCTTGGCGGTGAAGGTTGATTGGCAATCTCTCGGACTCGATCCGTGGCGCTCTTTTTCTTGAAAAGAGCATCGGCGTTAATCGCCTTCGAGGAATCAATCCGGGAGTATGGTGACACGCTATACCGTTCTTGGCGGAGTTTCGATCCGGACCGCACTTCTTTTTAACTGCGGGGCTGGGCTGCCTTGTTGGCCAGCCGCCCATGACTCGGCTCTGCCTCGAAGGTACCCTACTGAAGCACCATTGGTATACGGTGATAAAAAATAAGCACGGATGGGTCATTATCAGGGTTTTGGGATATTGGTCTTAGTTACCTGTGGGGCTGGAAGTATTCCGGGGTAATCGGCAATAATGGCTAACAAAGCATTGTCGATGCTAAGTTGGTAGAACACCCCGTCGATCAACTCCACCGTTACATCCGGATCCTCTTCGGAGGTCGGATCGAGGGACCGCTCTGGATCCTCGGGTTGTGGGGGCGGGCTGTGTATCTTCTCCACGATCCGGTAGCGGTTCTGTGAAAACCATGAAATGAGATATTTAACTACGGGAACATGGATTGGACAGGTCACAAAGATGTTTGCTTACCCAGCTTCGAGGATTATTTGAAGAAAACTCCTTCAGTGGGTTGACACGGAGGAAATCCTCCTCCTCTCCTTTGTACATGGCACACAAGATCTTCACCAGCTCGGTGACCGATCTTGGCCCTTTGCGGCCATGACGGGTGGCATCGTCCTCCCCGTTGAAGTTCCACATGGGGTGGCCCTTGTATTGGAGCGGCTGCACTCCCCTCATAATGCAGATTGCCATGACTCCTGTCATGGTCAATCCGGCATGAGCTAGTAACCTTATTCGGCTCATCAAATAGCAGACGTCCGGTCATCTTCTCTCCGGGGCTCCGGCGCCCAACTTAGGCGCTTCTTCAGAGGAGCATTGCTAAACTCCGGAAGACCGATCTGAACAGGATCCGGCAGCGGGACGTCCTCCATATAAAACCATTCCGAAGGCTAGTCTTCGGACGCCTTCTTTGGGGTTCCGGATAGGTATCCGGTCCCGGCGATACGCCATAGCTCGGCTCCGCCACTTGATATAGTGACCCCTCATGAGAACGGGGTACTAGGCAGAATATTCTCTTCCACAGCCCGAAATGAGCCTCGACGCCCAGGAACAGTTCGCAAAGGGCCCTGAAGCCGCGATGTGCAAGATGGAGGCAGGAGTAAGATGGTGCTGTTGGAGCCGTAGAACTCCAAGAGCCACGGAAAGCGGATGGATTGGAAATCCGAGTCCTCTTACTAGATAAGAGATGAAGCACACCCGCTCTCCTTTAGAGGGATTGGGGCGCTCTCCGCTTGCTTTCCGCCCTTGTAGGTGGCAAGTCCGGCTCGAACGGAACCATGAAGGCCGGAGGGAGAAATCCCTTGGCTTGGAGTATAACTAGCTCGCTATCTTGGGACTGGCATCTCTCCCAATATATCTGGCTGGGGGAAATTTGGGAGGCGAGAGGAGGAGCTGCGTCGACTGTCCATGATGGAATGGGCTTTGGTCAGAGGCGCTCTGATGAAAGCTTGCACAGGAGGGATGGTGTGACTCAGAGCTAGATCCTTGTCCCTATTAAAGGCGGCTCATTTGCGCGGTTAGGGGGGTAATTGTAAAAATACCCTGGCTGTTCGCATTCATTCAAACACGTGGAAGATGGCCATTATTGGGCGTAGAAGCCGAGGAGCGCATCATTTATCAGAAGTTGGACACTATTCGACAAGTATATGGAATTAGGAGAAGAACCCGCCTCATAATGCGAAGACAATCAATCTGCCGGACTCATCGTCATTGAAGCCTTGTTAGGGAGCTCTTGAGGAGTCCGGACTAGGGGTGTCCGGATAAGCGGACTATCGTCGCAGACGGACTCCAAGATTATGAAGATACAAGATTGAAGACTTCGTCCGTGTCCGAATGGGACTTTCCTTGGCGTGGAAGGCAAGCTTGGCGTCTGGATATGTAGATCTGCTACCATTGTAACCGACTACGTGTAACCCTAACCTATCCGGTGTTTATATAAACCGGAGGGTTTTAGTCCGTGGGGCGAACAACAATCATACCATAGGCTAGCTTCTAGGGTTTAGCCTCCTTGATCTCGTGGTAGATCTACTCTTGTACTACCCATATCACCAATATTAATCAAGCAGTAGTAGGGTATTACCTCCATCGAGAGGGCCCGAACCTGGGTAAAAACATCGTGTCCCTTGTCTCCTGTTACCATCCGCCTAGACGCACAGTTCGGGAACCCCTACCCGAGATCCGCCGGTTTTGACACCGACAGGGACCCACCTGGCCATGAGGGTGGGGGCGCGCCCTACCCCCCAGGGCGCCCCCCCTAACTCGTGGGCCCCCTGCTGGCTCTCCGATGACCATCTTCTGCTATATGAGGTCTTTCGTCGAGGAAAAAAAATCATAAGCAACCTTTCGGGATGAAACTCCGCCGCCACGAGGCGGAACCTTGGCGGAACCAACCTAGGGCTCCAGCAGAGTTGTTCTGCCGGGGACACTTCCCTCCGGGAGGGGGAAATCATCGCCATCATCATCACCAACGTTCCTCTCATCGGGAGAGGGAAATCTCCATCAACATCTTCACCAGCACCATCTCATCTCAAAACCCTAGTTCATCTCTTGTATCCAATTCTTGTCTCCAAGTCCGGGATTGGTACTAGTAGGTTGCTAGTAGTGTTGATTACTCCTTGTAGTTGATGCTAGTTGGTTTATTTGGTGGAAGATCATATGTTCAGATCCTTTATGCATATTAATACCCTCTGATTATGAACATGAATATGCTTTGTGAGTAGTTACGTTTGTTCACGAGGACATGGGAGAAGTCTTGCTATTAGTAGTCATGTGAATTTGGTATTAGATTCGATATTTTGATGAGATGTATGTTGTCTAGCCTGTAGTGGTGTTATGTGAGCGTCGACTACATAACACTTCACCATTATTTGGGCCTAGAGGAAGGCATTGGGAAGTAATAAGTAGATGATGGGTTGCTAGAGTGATGAAGCTTAAACCCTAGTTTATGCGTTGCTTAAGGGGCTGATTTGGATCCATATGTTTCATGCTATGGTTAGGTTTACCTTAATAATTTTGTTGTAGTTGAGGATGCTTGCAAGAGAGGTTAATCATAAGTGGGATGCTTGTTCAAGTAAGAACAGCACCCAAGCACCGGTCCACCCACATATAAAATTATCAAAGTACCGAACGCGAATCATATGAACGTGATGAAAACTAGTTTGACGATATTCCCATATGTCCTCGGGGCGCCTTTCCTTATATAAGAGTTTGTCCAGGCTTGTCCTTTGCTACAAAAGGATTGGGCCACCTTGCTGCACTTTGTTTACTTTTGTTACTTATTGCTCGTTACAAATTATCTTATCACAAAACTATCTGTTACCACTTATTTCAGTACTTGCAGAGAATACCTTGCTGAAAACCGCTTATCATTTCCTTCTGCTCCTTGTTGGGTTCGACACTCTTACTTATCAAAAGGACTACGATAGATCCCCTATACTTGTGGATCATCAAGATTCTTTTCTAGAGCCGTTGCCGGGGAGTGAAGCGCCTTTGGTAGGTGGAATTTGGTAAGGAAAATTTATATAGTGTGTTGAAATTTACTGTCACTTGTTACTGTGGAAAGTAATCCTCTGAGGGGCTTGTTAGGGGTATCTTCACCCCGACCGGTGAAACAAAGAATTGCTCCTCAACCTATTGAACCTACTGAAAATGAAATTATTCCCTTTGAAGTTCCTTCGGGTATGTTAGAAAAACTACTTGATAACCCTTTTACAGGAGATGGAACAAAGCATCCTGATGAACATCTACTCTATGTGGATGAAGTTTCTAGATTATTTAAGCTTGCAGGTATACCCGATGATGCTGTTAAGAAGAAGGTCTTCCCTTTATCTTTCAAGGGAGACGCATCGACATGGTATAGGCTATGTGATGACACGGGATCATGGAACTATAAACGAATAAAGTTGGAATTTCATCAAAATTATTATCCTATGCATCTTGTTCATCGTGATCGCAATTATATATATAATTTTTGGCCTCGCGAAGGATAAAGCATTGCTCAAGCTTGGGGGAGGCTTAAATCAATGTTATATTCATGCCCCAATCATGAGCTCTCAAGAGAAATAATTCTTCAAAAACTTTATGCTCGGCTTTCTCATAATAATCAATCCATGCTCGATACTTCTTGTGTTGGCGCTTTTATGATGAAGACTATTGAATTCAAATGGAATTTATTGGATAGAATTAAACGCAAGTCTGAAGATTGGGATCTCGACGAAGGTAAGGAGTCAGGTATGACACCTAAGTTTGATTGTGTTAAGTCTTTTATGGATAACGATGTTTTCCGTAAATTTAGCACTAAATATGGACTTGACTCTGAGATAGTAGCTTCTTTCTGTGAATCTTTTGCAACTTATGTTGATCTCCCCAAGGAGAAGTGGTTTAAATATCATCCTCCCATAGAAGTAAAAGTAGCTGCACCTACTAAAGTTGAAGAAAAGACTGTCACTTATAATGATCCTATTGTTCCTACTTCTTATGTTGAGAAACCACCTTTTCCAGTTAGAATAAAGGACCGTGCTAAAGCTTCAACTGTGGTTCGTAAAATTAATATTAGAACTTATACACCTCCTGAGCAAGTTAAAGTAGAACCTAATATTGCTATTGTTAAAGATCTCTTGTCTAATAATATTGATGGGCATGTTATTCATCTCTGCGGTGAAACCGCTAGAATTGCAAAACCTTGTGCTAAAGATAAACATAGACCTGTGGTAGGCGTGCCTGTTATTTCTGTTAAAATAGGGGATCATTGTTATCATGGCTTATGTGATATGGGTGCTAGTGCTAGTGTTATACCGCATACTTTATACGAAGAAATTAAGCATGAAATTGCACCTGCTGAGTTAGAAGGAATTAATGTCACAATTAAACTTTCCAATAGAGATACTATATCAGCAATGGGAATTGTTAGAGATGTTGAAGTCTTGTGTGGGAAAACTAAATATCCTGCTGATTTCCTTGTTCTTGGTTCCCCACAAGATAGCTTTTGTCCCATTATATTCGGTAGACCCTTCTTGAACACCATTAATGCTAAGATAGACTGCGAAAAGAATGTTGTTACTATTGGCTTGGATGATATGACTCATGAGTTTAATTTGTCTAAATTTAGTAGACAACACCGTGAAGAAGAATTGCCTAGTAAGGATGAAATTATTGGTCTTGCTTCTATTGCCGTACCTCCTAGCGATCCTTTCGAACAATATTTTCTAGACCATGAAAATGATAGGTTTATGAATGAAAGAAGGGAAATAGATGAAATATTCTTTAAGCGAGAACCTATTACGAAACACAATTTACTGTTGAAATCCTAGGATCCCCTCCACCCATGGGTGATCCCATGTTTGAGCTTAAACCGTTGCCTGATAATCTTAAATATGCTTATCTTGATGAAAAGAAGATATATCATGTTATTATTAGTGCTAACCTTTCAGAGCATGAAGAAGAAAGATTATTGAAAACTCTGAAGAAGCATCGTGCTGCTATTGGATATACTCTCGATGATCTTAAGGGCATTAGTCCCACTCTATGTCAACATAAAATATATTTGGAGGAAGATGCTAAACCAGTTCGTGATCATCAAAGACGGCTGAATCCTAAAATGAAAGAAGTGGTAAGAAAAGAAATACAAAAGCTTCTGGAAGGTGTATAATTTATCCCGTTCTTTGATAGTCAGTGGGTAAGTCCTGTCCATTGTGTCCCTAAAAAGGGAGGTATTACTGTTGTTCCTAATAATAAAGATGAATTGATTCCGCAAAGAATTATTATAGGTTATAGGATGGTAATTGATTTTCGCAAATTAAATAAGGCTACTAAAAATGATCATTACCCCTTACCTTTTATCGATCAAATGCTAGAAAGATTATGCAAACATACACATTATTGCTTTCTAGATGGTTATTCTGGTTTCTCTCAAATACACATGTCGACTAAAGATCAATCAAAGACCACTTTTACTTGCCCTTTTGATACTTTTGCTTATAGGCGTATGCCTTTTGGTTTATGTAATGCACCTGCTACCTTTCAAAGATGCATGATGGCTATATTCTCTGACTTTTGTGAAAAGATTTGTGAGGTTTTCATGGACGACTTTTCCGTCTATGGATCTTCTTTTGATGATTGCTTGAGCAACCTTGATCGACTTTTGCAGAGATGTGAAGAAACTAATCTTGTCTTGAATTGAGAAAAGTGCCACTTTATGGTTAATGAAGGTATTGTCTTGGTGCATAAAGTTTCTGAAAGAGGTATTGAAGTTGATAAAGCCAAGGTTGATGCTATTGAAAAGATGCCATGTCCCAAGGACATCAAAGGTATAAGAAGTTTCCTTGGTCACTTCGGATTTTATAGGAGGTTCATTAAGGACTTCTCAAAAATCTCTCGGCCTCTTACTAATTTATTACAAAAAGATATACCATTTGTCTTTGATGATGATTGTGTAGAAGCATTTGAAATACTTAAGAAAGCATTGATCTCTGCACCTATTGTTTAGCCACCTGATTGGAATTTACCCTTTGAAATTATGTGTGATGCTAGTGATTATGCTGTAGGTACTGTTCTAGAGAAAATAGTTGATAAGAAATTAAATTTTATCCATTATGCTAGTAAGACTCTAGACAATGCTCAAAGAAATTATGCTACTACTGAAAAAGAACTGTTAGCAGTTGTATTTCCTTGTGATAATTTCAGACCTTATATTTTTGATTCGAAAGTAACTATCCACACTGATCATGCTGCTATTAAATACCTTATGGAGAAGAAAGATGCTAAACCTAGACTTATTAGATGGGTTCTCCGGCTACAAGAATTTGATTTGCATATTGTTGATAGAAAGGGAGTTGAGAACCCCGTTGCAGACAACTTGTCTAGATTAGAAAATGTTCTTGATGACCCACTACCTATTGATGATAGCTTTCCCGATGAACAATTAAATGTTATAAGTACTTCTCGTAGTACTCCATGGTATGCTGATTACGCTAATTATATTGTTGCTAAATTTATACCACCTAGTTTCACATACTAGCAAAAGAAAAAGTTATTCTATGATTTGAGACATTACTTTTGGGATGACCCACATCTTTATAAAGAAGGAGTAGATGGTGTTATTAGACGTTATGTACCGAGCATGAACAGGAGCGGATCCTACATAAGTGTCACTCCGAAGCTTATGGAGGACACCATCTTTGGAGATAGAACTGCACATAAGGTATTGCAATCCGGTTTTTATTGACCTACTCTCTTCAAGGATGCCCGTAAGTTTGTCTTGTCTTGTGATGAATGACAAAGAATTGGTAATATTAGTAGACGTCAAGAAATGCCTATGAATTATTCACTTCTTATTGAACCATTTGATGTTTGGGGCTTTGATTATATGGGACCTTTTCCTGCCTCTAATGGATACACACATTTTTTAGTTGCTGTTGATTACATTACTAAGTGGGTAGAAGTTATTCCAACTAGTAGTGCTGATCATAACACTTCTATTAAAATGCTTAAAGAAGTTATTTTTCCGAGGTTTGGAGTCCCTAGATATTTAATGACTGATGGTGGTTCACATTTTATTCATGGTGCTTTCCGTAAAATGCTTGCTAAGTATGATGTTAATCATAGAATTGCATCTCCTTATCACCCACAGTCTAGTGGTCAAGTAGAATTGAGCAACAGAGAGCTTGAAATTAATTTTGCAAAAGACTATCAATAGGTCTAGAAAGAATTGGTCCAAGAAACTTGATGATGCATTATGGGCCTATAGAACTGCATATAAAAATCCTATGGGTATGTCTCCATATAAAATGGTTTATGGAAAAGCATGTCACTTACCTATCGAACTAGAACATAAGGCATATTGGGATATTAAAGAGCTCAACTATGATTTCAAACTTGCCGGTGAGAAGAGTTTATTTGATATTAGCTCACTTGATGAATGGAGAACCCAAGCTTATGAAAATGCCAAGTTGTTTAAAGAAAAAGTTAAAAGATGGCATGACAAAAGGATACAAAAGCGTGAGTTTAACATAGGTGATTATGTATTGCTATACAACTCGATTATGTATTGCTATACAACTCTCGTTTAAGATTTTTTGTAGGAAAACTTCTCTCTAAATGGGAAGGCCCCTACGTATCGAGGAGGTCTATCATTCCGGTGCCATAAAAATCAACAGCTTCGAAGGCACAAATCCGAAGGTGGTGAACGGTCAAAGAATTAAACACTATATCTCGGTAATCCTATAAATGTTGAAACCAGTGTTATTGAAACCGTAACCCCGGAGAAATACATAAGGGACACTTTCCAGAACGTTCCAGACTCTGAAAAGGAATAGGTATGTGGTACGGTAAGTAAACCGACTCCAAAACGGTTCTTAAGGCAATATTTCTCCGTTTTGGAATATTTAGAAAAATAGAAAAATAAGTAGCAGTCCGGGAAGGAGACGAGGGCCCCACGAGGGTGGAGGGCGCGCCCTACCCCCCTGGGCGTGCCCCCCACCTCGTGGGCACCTCGTGTGCCTTTTGGACTCCGTTTTCTTGAACGATACGTATTTTGGTCGGTAAAAATTCATTATATATTCTCCCGAAGGTTTTGACTCATGTATCACGCAATTATCCTCTGTTTTCGTTTCGAGCTGTCCTACTGCAGATTAGATCAACATGTCGTCCCAGGATTCGGAAGGAGAAAGCTATGTGGATGACTACCTAGCAAATCCTAGGGTCTATGGAGATGTGGAGCACGATGGCTGGACTACGGAGGAAGAAAAGGACTATGAACCCAAGGGGAAGGAGGACACGAGCTCAGATGAAGATGAATCCCCATTACCTCAACCTCGGGACATGCATGTGGAGTTCAAAAGGTCAAGTCTCCCTTATAGGGCAAAGTAACCAAAGATCGAGTTTATTCCTTTTTGTCTCTTGCGGGAAAATAAGCAGGACCTATGCAAAAAGATATTAACCCTGGAGCGGGAGATTGATGATTTGAGGGACCAAAATTCTGTCCTCAAGCGCAAATTAAGGGAGATGCCCGCATCATCAACAAAACCTCCACTTTCTTCACCAGCAAAGGAGACATAATCACATGGGTATGGGCACTCCCCTTGGCAACTTCCAAGCTTGGGGGAGGTACCCCGGTATCGTATCACCATCACACTCCTATCTTTACCGTTTTTCTTAGTTCGATATTAGTAGTATCTTGATCTAGTAGAATAAAGTTTATGGCATGATCTAGTTTTGGGATTTGCTTTATGATCTCTCTTTGTAATCGAGTCCGTGAGCTATATAATAAAGATTAGTGTTGAGTCAAGGGCTTAATTATTTTGCTATGATCTTGAGTGAATAGAAGAAAAGAGAAAAAGAATAAAAAGAAACAAAGAGTTCATATTGATCTTATTAAGAGTAATGACTTCACATAGAAAGAGTATGATGATTAAAAGTTGTTGGGAGTTGGCAAACATAGCTTTGGTCATCATTGCAATTAATAGGAAGTAATAAGGAAAGAGAGGTTTTACATATAAATATACTATCATTGACATCTTTTATGATTGGGAGCACTCATTAAAATATGTCATGCTAAAGAGTTGATGTTGGACAAGGAAGACAACGTAATGGGTTATGTTTTCTTATATCTGAGATAAAGTATGTTGTCATGGATCATCCACCATGTTGAGCTTGCCTTTCCCGCTCATGCTAGCCAAATTCTCAGCACCAAGTAGAGGTACTACTTGTGCTTCCAAAAACCCTTAAACCAGTTTTGCCATGAGAGTCCACCATACCTACCTATGGATTGAGTAAGATCCTTCAAGTAAGTTGTCATCGATGCAAAGCAATAAAAATTGCTCTCTAAATATGTATGACTTATTAGTGTGGGAGAAAATAAGCTTTATACGATCTTGTGATGTGGAAGAAATAAATGCGACGGACTGCACAGTAAAGTTTCATATCACAAGGGGAAATATAAAGTGACGTTCTTTCGCATTAAGATTTTGTGCATCCAACCATAAAAGCGCATGGCAACCTCTGCTTCCCTCTGCGAAGGACCTATCTTTTATTTATTATCTCCTACCTTATGCAAGAGTCATGGTGATCTTCACCTTTCCTTTTTCATTTTATCCTTTGGCAAGCACAATATGTTGGAAAGATCCTGATAGATATATCTAATTGGATGTAGGGTAGCATGAGTTATTATTGTTGACATTAACCTTGAGGTAAAAGGTTGGGAGGTGAAACTATAAGCCCCTATCTTTCTCTGTGTCCGATTAAAACTCCCTAACCACAAGTATCACGTGAGTGTTAGCAATTATGAAAGATTAAATGATAGTTGAGTATGTGGACTTGCTATTGAGCTCTGACATAGACTCTTTCTGATGTTATGATAAATTGCAATTGCTTCAATGACTGAGATTATAGTTTGTTGGTTCTCAATAAACTTTATGATTCGTACTTTTGCATTGTGAATAGATTATTACTTGAGCATAAGAAATCATATGACAATATTTATATATGACGCTGTTATGAGAATAATCATGATGTCTTCATGTCCATATTTTATTTTTCTCGACACCTCTACATCTAAACATGGGGACATATTTATCGTTATCGACTTTCGCTTGAGGACAAGCGCTTGGGGGAGTTGATACGTCCATTTTGCATCATGCTTTTATATCGATATTTATTGCATTATGGGATGTTATTACACGTTATGTCACAATACTTATGCCTATTCTCTCTTATTTTACAAGGTTTACATAAGGAGGGAGAATGCTGGCAGCTGGAATTCTGAAATTTGGAAAAGGAGCAAATATCGAGACCTATTCGCACAACTCAAAAGTCCTGAAACTCCACGAAAGTTATTTTTGGAAATAATAAAAATATTGACGGAAGAAGTTCACGAGAGGGGACCCACCACAGCCCACGAGGATGGGGCGCGCCCTACCCCCAGGCCGCCCCCTACCTCGTGAGCCCCTCTAACTCTCCAATGGCCATCTTTTGCTATATGAGGTCTTTCATCGAGGAAAAATCATAAGCAACCTTTCGACGAAACTCCGCCGCCACGAGGCGGAACCTTGACGGAACCAATCTAGGGCTCGGCAGAGCTGTTCTTAGGGGACACTTCCCTCCGGGAGGGGGAAATCATCGCCGTCGTCATCACCAACGTTCCTCTCATCGGGAGAGGGCAATCTCCACCAACATCTTCACCAGCACCATCTCATCTCAAAACCCTAGTTCATCTCTTGTATCCAATTCTTGTCTCCAAGTCCGGGATTGGTACTAGTAGGTTGCTAGTAGTGTTGATTACTCCTTGTAGTTGATGCTAGTTGGTTTATTTGGTGGAAGATCATATGTTCAGATCCTTTATGCATATTAATACCCCTCTGATTATGAACATGAATATGCTTTGTGAGTAGTTACGTTTGTTCCTGAGGACATGGGAGAAGTCTTGCTATAAGTAGTCATGTGAATTTGGTATTCTTTCGATATTTTGATGAGATGTATGTTTTCTCTCCTCTAGTGGTGTTATGTGAACATCGACTACATGAGACTTCACCATTATTTGGGCCTAGAGGAAGGCATTGGGAAGTAATAAGTAGATGATGGGTTGCTAGAGTGACAGAAGCTTAAACCCTAGTTTATGCGTTGCTTCGTAAGGGGCTGATTTGGATCCATATGTTTCATGCTATGGTTAGGTTTACCTTAAAACTTTTGTTGTAGTTGCGGATGCTTGCAATAGAGGTTAATCATAAGTGGGATGCTTGTTCAAGTAAGAACAGCACCCAAGCATCGGTCCACCCACATATCAAATTATCAAAGTACCGAACGTGAATCATATGAACGTGATGAAAACTAGCTTGACGATATTCCCATGTGTCCTCAGGAGCGCTTTTCCTTATATAAGAGTTCGTCCAGGCTTGTCCTTTGCTACAAAAAGGATTGGGCCACCTTGCTGCACTTTTTTTACTTTTGTTACTTGTTGCTCATTACAAATTATCTTATCACAAAACTATATGTTACCACTTATTTCACTACTTGCAGAGAATACCTTGCCGAAAACCGCTTATTATTTCCTTCTGCTCCTCGTTGGGTTCGACACTCTTACTTATCGAAAGGACTACGATAGATCCCCTATACTTGTGGGTCATCGGTCAACAAAAGTAATATTAGGACACACAAAACCCCTGAGCAAGTTAAAGTTGAACCTAATATTGCTATGGTTAAAGATCTCTTGGCTGATATTATTGATGGGCATGTTATTTACTTCTGTGATGAAACTGCTAGAATTGCTAAACCTGGTGCTAAAGATAAACATAAACCTGTTGTAGGCATGCCTGTTATTTCTTTTAAAATAGGAGATCATTGTTATCATGGCTTATGTGATATGGGTGCTAGTCCAAGTGCAATACCTCATTCCTTATACAAAAAAATTATGCATGATATTGCACCTGCTGAGATCGAAGAAATTGATGTTACAATTAAGCTTGCCAATAGAGACACTATATCACCGACTGGGATTGTTAGAGATGTTGAAGTCTTGTCTGGGAAGGTTAAATATCCTGCTGATTTTCTTGTGCTTGGTTCCCCACAAGATATCTTTTGTCCCATTATATTTGGTAGACCCTTCTTGAACACTGTTAATACTAGGATAGACTGCGAAAAGGATGTTGTTACTATTGGTTTAGGGGATATGTCTCATGAGTTTAACTTTGCCAAATTTCGTAGACAACCCCGTGATGAGGTTGATCATGAAAATGATATGTTTATGAATGAAAGAAGGGAAATAGGTGAAGTATTATTTAAACAGAGACCTATTCTGAAACACAACTTGCCTGTTGAAATTCTAGGGGATCCTCCTCCACCCAATGGTGATCCCGTGTTTGAACTTAAACCATTACCTGATGCTCTTAAATATGCTTATCTTGATGAAAAGAAGATATATCCTGTTATTATTAGTGCTAACCTTTCAGAGAAGGAGGAAGAGAAATTATTGAAAACTCCGAAGAAGCACCGTCCTGCTATTGGATATACTCTTGATGATCTTAAGGGCATTAGTCCCACTCTATGTCAACACTAAATAAATTTGGAGAAAGACGCCAAACCAGTTATTGATCACCAACGAGGGCTAAATCCTAAGATGAAAGAAGTGGTAAGAAAGGAAATATTAAAACTCCTTGAGGCAGGTATAATTTATCCCGTTGTTGATAGTCAGTGGGTAAGTCCTGTCCATTGTGTCCCTAAGAAGGGAGGTATTACTGTCATTCCTAATGATAAAGATGAATTGATCCCGCAAAGAATTATTACATGTTATAGGATGATAATTGATTTCCGCAACTAAATAAAGCTACTAAAAAGATCATTACCTGTCGATGGGGAACGGCACCTTTGGGATCACAAGAATCCCTACTACGGTTGCCGGGGCGCAGGGTTGTGAGAAGAGCAGGAATAACAGTCAACACAAGGATCGTTTACACAGGTTCGGGCCATGAGGATGCGTAATACCCTAGTCCTGCTTTGATGGATGTATTGAGAGAGTTCTTGAGCTCTCGAACTGGTGGCTGCGTAGTCCAAAACAGCCGAATCCCTCTCCAGTACGCCATGGGCCTCCTTTTATAGTCGAAAGGGGCTGCCACAGTGGCACACAGGAGGTGGAAAGGTCTATAGTGTTGTGAGCTTATCGCCCGTGTTACAGGACAAGACGCATTTAATGCATCGCTTAGGTGTCCCCTTACTTTATCGGGGACGGGAATGGAGCCCGTCCCGTCCGTCGCCGCCTCGCCTTGCTTCGACACGCGCCCAGGCCAGCGATGCATGCGGCGCAATGTAGGCAGGCAGGCAGCTGAGGTGGCGCGGTGGTAGGTTCTTCATGAAGATCTGCATGCCACCACGTAGGTGCTTGCTGAGTTGGCTCGGAAGCCGCCCGTCGCCACACAGGTGCCTGCCTAGATGGTTGAGCTAGCAGCTGCATGCGAACGGCGATGGAGTCTTGTCAGGCGCGGGTCTGGTTGTGGCCCTGCTGGCGCTCTTGGCAAGGGTCTTGCCGGCAGGCCCGACAAGGGTCTTGCCATGGCGCTGTGGTCGTCCCTGGCAAGGTGCTTTCCGGGGGTCTTGTGGATTCCCTCGGCTGTGATCCCGCCGAGGGTCGCCGTCTTCTTGTCTTCATCCGATCTCATATGTTTATGACCTTGATGAAGATCTGCATGCTACCACAGAGGTGCCTCCCGAGCCTTGGTTCCGATACATCTGTTGGCGACGCTTGGAACCCTTGGGCTCAAAGGTGGCTCACTCTACTGGCATTGGGCAAGTTGCCCCGGCAAGGCTCTTGCCGGGGCCGCGGAGGCCGCCCCGGCAAGGATCTTGCCGGGGGAGTCCACCTCGCCCCTTTGCTCCCTGTGCCTCTGACCTTGGCATTGCCTTGGTTGTCTTGTACTTCGGCTTCTTTCCGGCTTCCCTCCTTTGCCCTTCCTAGTGTGTCCGTGGCGCACCTGGGCCACACATAAGCGCGACACGTTGTTGGGCCAGGCCCAGAACGGTGCGCGGACAGGTGGGGCGGATTTTTACCGCAGTAACTCTTCGTCCGCTGAGCTTCCCCATGACTTGCATTGAACGCGTGTCGTGGAGGATCATGCGTGATGTGGGGGGCATGAGCGGGGCGGTTCCCGCACGCATGCGTCACATCATAGTTAATGGGAAAGGAGGCGGCCCGCGCCTTCCCCGTAAGAAGGAATAACCGCGGGAGCGCTGCTCACTTTACCCCTCCTTCCCGCGTCTTCTCCAATCTCAGAGCCGCCGCCCCCTTTCTTCCTCCTTCTCAAGCTCTCACCTTTGCTTGCCGCCGCTGCGCCTTCACCATCCTTCACCCCTTGCTTCTCGCAACCGCCATGGCGCCCAAATCCACCAAGGGCAAGGGAGTGGCCAAGGACACCGGAGCGACGGAGCCGCCAGAGAGTGCGTTGGCGGCGCAGCAAACACAACTCACCTACTTCCCCTCGACGGTCGACGTGTTCGAGCTCCAGGAGGCCTTCAAACCCCTGTGGGGGGTGAGGACGGGGGGAGAGACGACGCGGCATCCAGCCACGCGCGTCATCCCTGCAAATTGCGCCGAGGCCGCTCCAAACTAGTACCCTTTCTTTGTCGACTACTTCTCATGCGGGCTCTCTCCCCCCTTCTCTGATTTCTTCAATGATGTCATGCACACCTACGGCTTCCACCTTTTGGATTTTACTCCAAATGTCGTGGCGTGCATGGCTCTTTTCGCGCACCTCTGCGAGGGCTTCCTCGGGGTGCATCCACACACGGCACTCTTCCGCCACTACTTCTACCCTCGGAGCCAACCGGGGGGCATCATTTCCAATTGCGTCACCTGGATCCCACGGTCCAAGTGGACATACCCGGAGGGCGCCATGAAGGAGAGGTGGGAATCATGGCGGGGCCGGTGGTGTTGGATCGAAGAGAAGGACCCGCCGAACTTTTGCCGGGTTCACGATGCGCCGCCGGTTCACCGGGGCGACTGGAGCGACATTGATGCCGACGATGCGAAGCTCACGGTCGCCACCACCAGGATCCTTCGCCTTACCGAGGCCGGGCTCACCCTTGAGATGATCGGGGTGGATTTCATCCGTCACCGAATCACTCCGCTGCATAACAAGGGGAGGCCGGCCTGGCTCTTCACGAACGCCGCCGACATCATGTGGCTTCGCCCCGGCCTCGACCACAACATCAAGGTGATGGAGCATTCCCACTTCTGCCAGCGGCTATTCCATCTTGATGTGAACCGTGACGGTGAGGTCGAGCGGACCGGCAAGGCTGCGAGGGCCGACGCGAAGGCCGGCAAGGTCACCAAGGGTCCCTTGTTCAAGTTGCCGGCAGGAGTGGTCCCGCTGAGCAACAACTCGCGCCGGACCGACATCATCGCCATGATGCCGGACTTCAACGCGCATGGCCTTGACCCGAGCTGGGTCGAGCCGGAGGAAATTCAAGTGCAGGAGTTCTTCGATACCTTGCATGAGGGGTACGTCACCGCCGAGCTGCGGCTCGTCCAGGACACCACCCAGGCCGAGCTGGACTACATCGCCGCTAGGGCGATGGAGGCGAAGCTTGCCGAGGAGGCCGGCAGTACTGGTGGCGTGGAGGACAAGGCCGCGACAGAGGCGGAGGAGAAGGAGCTCACCCAATGGGCAGAGGCTGCTGGGAAGGTCAGCAGCACCGGCACCGGGGTTCCTCTCATTGAGGGTGCGGTCGACGAGTCGTCGTCGGAGGAGGCCGAGGCTGTCAACCCTCCGGCCAGGGGGAGAGGGCGAGTCCTGCGGCGGGCCACTTCTGGCCTGTCAAGGCCGCGCAGCGCCCAAGGTCTTCGGAGGAGTCCGCGCGTCAGACGAGAGCCGCGGCGGCGAAGGAGGTGGTGAAGGCTGCAGTGGCGAAGAAGAAAGCATCCGCCTCCTCTTCATCCAAGCGCGCGTAGACTCCACCCTTCTCCCCTCTTCCGGCAGACGTCGACGCGGAGGTCACCTTTGACTTCGGGTCCCTCTGCCCAATGAGGAAGAGGAAAGCAACAGAGGAGGAGGTGGATGACGAGTAAGTATCTTGCTCCTTTCTGTCATCTCCGTCTCCTCAATCTGTGCCGGTTGTTTTGATTTGTTTTCACCTTTGCAAGGATGCGGAGACGCTGGCCCAGAGGGTGAAGAGGGCCAAGGCCTCGGCGGGCAGCCAGCCCCCGGCGGGTACTTCGAGGGCGCCGCTGGTGGTGTTGAGCAGCCCGAACAGCAGCCACCGGCACAGCCCCCAGCGTAAGTTCACCACTCACCCCTTGTCGATGTGTGTCAGGGGTATGGTACTTTGGTGCTGACCTTGTCGTGGATGCAGGAGGGGAGCAGCCGCAGCAGGAGCCACAGAGGGCTCCTCCCAACATGCCGCCCCCATCGACCACGCCGCCCCGAGGGGTGTCCCCGCCAAGGGCGCCAAGCACCGAGCCCATGCACATGGAGGAGGAGGAGAACTTGGGTGCCGGTGGCTTCACCTCGGTGCCAAATGTTGGCGGGGAGGGGACTTCTGCTTCCCAGCCCAGCGCTGGTAAGCCGTTCGCCTTTCGTTTATGTTCTTTTTCTTTCCTTGCTGGCTCTTGGTCTTGGCTTTGTCTCATCCCCTTCTTGGTATCTAGATCGTCCGTCGGCGGACCAGGAGGACATAGACGCCGTCATCGAGGATGTCGCGAAGGACGCTGTGGCAGAGGCCGAGAAGATCGTTGCCGAGGAGACCGCCAAGGGTGCTGCCGAAGACGCCGCCAAGAGGCCTGCCGGGGAGCCCGACAAGGGGCCTCCCGGGGAGGCCGGCAAGTCCGCCACCAAGGAGGAGGTGGTCAATGACCAGCCTTCCTCCTCCGCTGCCTCCGGCTCCGGCAGGTATCTGAGGGTGACCGACGACCTCTTCGTTCACCTCCCAGGTGCGTCCAGCTCTAGGGCGCCCATCGAGGGAGAGGTGCTTGCCACCGCCGGGCTCGAGGTCGTCGACGAGCCGAGCGCCGGTGGCGATGGCTCTTAGGAGGAGCGGCTTCTCCAGGCCATGGGTGCCAATTTCTGGAAGCTCCAGGCGCTCCACCGCACCCGCCTGGACAAGGCCAAGTCTAGGTGGCAACGGTGGACAAGGCGGAGGCGGACCTCAAGGTGCGCGTCGCCGAGGCGCAGACTTGGTTCCGCCAAGCTAGCGAAGAGCTGAAGGCTGCCCAGGGCGAGCTGGCCTTGCACGACATGGAGCTCACCATGAAGTTGGCCGGCATCGAGAAGGCCCAGGAGATGGCAGAGTGCTTGGCCGCTGCAGCCAAGGCCACTCGGACCCAGCACCAAGCCGCGCTGAACTCCCACGAGGAGGATCTTGCCAAACGCGAGGCGGATATCGATGCCAAACTCCGCGCCAAGGACGATGAGGTGGATAAACTTGTCGTGTGGCGGACCCAAGAGCTGGAGCAGAGGCACAGGAATGCGCTTGATGCCCAGGCTCTGGTTCACGCCGGCAAGGTGAAGGAGCTGGAGGTGGAGCGGGACGAGCTGAAGGGCTAGGCCCTGAAGCTGTCCCAGGAGAAGGACATGCTCAACTGCACCCTGAAGGAGGCGTAGGGCGCGGCCGTCAGCAGGGCTGGTGAGCTCTCCGAGGACAACAACTCCATCAAAGACCTCAAGTTGAAGCTGGAGGGTCTCGAGGGGATGCTATCGGAGAGCAAGGACTGGGAGGAGATCTTGGCCAAGGATCTGGAGGCCGAGAAGCTGCAATGGAAGAACGAAGTCGCCAGCCACAAGGATTTTGTGGAGGGCGAGAATCGTTGGATCAGCCGCCTCGAGGACGTCGCCGGCAGGATCACCATGCAGCTGGCTACCATGGGGATGCCAAATGTGAGGTACGCCCCAGAGCGTAGCGGGACTACCAAGGCCAAGTTGACCCTGTTCTTCGAGGGTGTTCTCGGGGCCCTGGAGCAGTTCCACTCCAACAGGGCGGCTTTACTGGCCGACTGTCGGCGTTCTGGGAACGGGGGTCCCCAGACTTGCCTGCCTGCGGCCTGCGGCGTGGCTCAAAGGGGGGCCCATCATGGCCCACCTTCATCAACACGAGCTCAAGACCCTCACGAGGGGCCAAGCCTCGCGGGGCGGACGACAAGGAGCTTCCTCAGGCACGGCCTCATCAGGCTGGCTCGCGAGGAGGCGGAGAGATCAAGGCGGGGTACCTCACGAGGTGCCCATGACGCAAGCCATGACGACCAAGGGCGCCAGGCGGGCGCCAGCCCAGCAGTTGTCCTCCTTTCCCTTTGGTGCAAAGGGAGCAAGCGCAGCGAGCATCAAGCAAAGGCGTCCATTTCGGCAATGAGACCAAGACCAGTCCAACGGCAGAAGGAAGTCATTGTGGAGCCCAAGCCAAGCGTCACCACCAGAGCCTTTGACAAAGCGAGGACCAACTTTAGTCGGGATAAGTGTACCATATGTTCCCCTTCAAAATGGCCAATTGTTGGCGCCCTTCCCGCTCAATATTTGGGAAGAGGCCCAGGGCCTCTGCCCATAAATAGGACTAGCCACCCACAGGGTAGGGGCATTCAGGAATATAGCAAGAGAAAAAACGAGAGAGATAGAGAGAGGCGACTGAACTCCCCCTAGCAGTTCATCGCACCAGCCAAGAACAGACCCTCGTGAGGCTGTCCTTCCTTGTATTGTTCATCACCATCAGCCCAAGAGGCAGTCCACCACACCACAAACTAGAGTAGGGTATTACACCACAATGGTGGCCCGAACTAGTATAAACCCTGTGTCTCTTGTGTTGTTCCTTTCGTAGTTTAGATCCTAGCGAGGCGGCAGGGTGCGAGTAGGTAGAGGGCGAGATTCCGCGCACCCGGTGTTTGAACCTCGTGGTTCTGCGGAACCCAATCCGACATTTGGCGCGCCCGGTAGGGGTCTTGGCGTGATTAAATCTTCCGCCGCCCTGTTCTCCGTCGACCACTGCATCCATGTCTGACGCTCGTCGGGCCTGCGCTGAGCGCCGAGCCGCTCTCGCTTCCCGCGTCGCCCAGACGGCTCCCGTCGGCGGGCGCCCTCGTCGTTCCCCGTCGCCTGCCGTCAACGCCGCCACCGGCCCGGCGGGGAACGAGCAGCAAGCATCGTCCCAGCATCCCTCCGTGAGGCAAGACGGCCGCACTGCTACCCCCTCGCTCGCCCCGGCTGGTTCTTCGTCTCGCGCGTTCCGCGCGCCCATGGAGGCTCGAGCTGCGCTCATCGCGGCAAACGAGCTCCTGCGCTACCGTCCCATCGACGACGTCTACGAAGAGTGGCTCGACTGCCGCCGAGCTTCGTCTGCGCCCGCAGGGGCTCCCCAGCGCCGTCATCCCCACTGCATGAACCCGTCCTGCCGCGCGGCGAAGCTCGGGCGCCTCGGCCGCCTCCCTCCAAGAAGGCGCCACAGCCCCAAAGGCGCGCGGTCCTGGCGGAACCCACTCCGTCCGGCGCCAGCGCAGCAAGAGCAGAGCTGTCAGGAGGTCCCTCGCCCGCAAGAAGCTGCCCGAGTGCTCCCCGCTCCAGCTCGTCGCGACCACGCTCCTGCCCCGGCACGTTAAGACCCCGCGCTGCTCCCAGCTATAGCGCACGGGGACCCGCAAGACCAAGCTCTTCGTCATCCAAGGCCTCCCGTGGCCACGGCAGGCTGCGGAGCCTTCACCCCCGAGCTGCACAGCGTCGCGTGGCCTGGCAAGTTCAAGCCGGACCTGCCTCCTCGCTATGATGATGCAGCCGACCCAAGAGTTCCTCCAGCTCTGAGCTGGGCATCAAGCCGCCAACGGAGACGAAGGTCATGGCGAACTGGTTTCCCATGGCGCTCAAAGACGGGCCCTTTTGGCTCTGAACCTGGCCCCGAGCACGATCTCCTCTGGGGCGAGATGCGTGCCGCTTCATCGCCAACTTCCAAGGTACTCGCGATCGGCCACCCGCCGTGAGCGACATGCGCCGCATCAAGTAGCAACCAAGAGAGACCCTGCAGAAGTACATCCAGCGATTCAACAACGCACGCCTCAAGATTCCCAAGGTGACCGAGGAGGCCATCATCTCCGCCTTCTCCGACGGTGTGCGCGACGTCAAGATGAAGGAGGAGCTGGCGATGCATGAAGATCTGTGCACTTCCTTGGAGCTGTTCAACTTGGCGACCAAGTGCGCCAGGCCGAGGAAGGGCGTCTCTCCTCCTCGAGCTGCCACCGCAGACCGTAAGAGAAGAAACCCAAGGCCAAGTACGTGAAGCGCAAAGGGGCTGCCGTGCTCATGGCGTAACCGGACACCAAGCGGGGAAGAGATCAGCACGAGTCTTCCAAGGGCGGCCGGTACTGCGTGTACCACGACCTCCACACCCACAACACCAGCGAATGTCAAGAACTCCGAGCCGTGCGAGAAGGGAGGATCGGCCGACGTCCCGACCACAGCGACCGGGGCTACGGACGAGGAGGAGGAAGGAACACAGGACGTCAGGAAGACCGCGGCCCTCGCCAAGGATGGCGCGACCAACCTCGCGAGGATCGCTGGCAAGACCCGCCTCGCGAGGGAGGCTGGAGGGATCAGCCTCGCGAGGATCGCCCGCAAGGCAACGCAGGCCTCCCTCCTCCGCCACCGCAGCCAAGGAGAAATGAAGACCATCATCGGGGCGAGGGGTGGGGGCTTCCGAAGCCACGCAGCGCGATCGCTTGCATCTGGGCGGAGCTCAAGCCCCGACCTCTCAACGCATCTTCAAGCAGTTCGCCCGTGAAGTGAATGCAGTCCTCCCCAAGTTCGAAGCCACACGCCCCCTTAGGTGGTCGGCGTGCACCATCACGTTCAGCTCAGCGGATCAGCGCAAGTGTGCGGCCACAGCCGAAGTCCTCCCGATGCTCTGTTCCCCAATCATCAGCAACGTGCTAGTCACCAAGACCCTCATTGATGGCGGGGCAGGGCTCAACGTCCTGTCCATGGACACGTTCAACAATCTTCAAGTGCCTTACAATCAGCTCCAGCCGACCAAGCCTTTCTCTGGGGTCACCGACCGCGGCCCCGATCGGGCAGGTTCGCCTCCCTGTCACCTTCTGCGCACGCGACAACTACCGCACCGAGCTCATCGACTTCGACGCCGCCCACATTCGCCTGTCATACAACGCCATCCTCGGGTACCCAGCGCTGGCCAAGTTCATGGCCGTAACCCACCACGGCTACAACGTCCTCAAGATGCCAGGAAGTGGCGGAGTCATCACGGTGCCCTGCAAAAAGAAAGACGCAGTGTGCTCCCTGGAGCGAGCCTTTCAGGCCGCATCACTGGAGGACCCGGATCGCGGAAGAAGGAGGCTTCCCGAGACCGCTCCCAAGAAGAAGAAGACATCGTCTGGCCCAGCCCCTCAGGGTCCGCGCCTGCTCAAGGGGAACCTCCTTCTATCGCATTGGAAAGTGCGCCCGGTGCCCTCCTCAGGCAGGGCTCGGGGGCTCCCCCCTGGAGGGCCACCGACCTTGCTGGGGTCACGAGGGAGGCGCTTGGGCACCACTTGGAGGCGTGTTTCAAAGCATGTTTCCCTCAAGAAGGAGCAAGGCAAGGAGGGCCAAACCCTCGTGGAGTTCGTCTGCCAAGATCGTTCAGAGCTGCAAGAGTCAAGAGTCATGAGTGGCGATCGCCACGCTTACTGCCGTGGCTCCCCATCCAGGCCGAGGATGGTGGGCTGCACGTCTGCATCGACATACCAGGGCTCAACCGAGCCGCCTCTCAGGAGCGCCTCTGGCCCTCTCGCGTGGGGCGCTGCGAAGGTCCACCCCACAGCTATGTTCGCATGCCTTACGGCTTGCCGAACGCGGCTGCCACGTACCAGCGCCTCATGAGGAGCATCCTGGAAGCTCAAGAGGCCAGGCGCTCCACAGCCCTGGCGTAAGGATCGGCTCCCGCAGCCCACCGAGTCTGCCGCACCAACAACCTTTCGTCTTCAACACTACCAGGTGACATCGTTCAAGTTTCCTTTCCAGCTGGGAGCGCCCCCCCAGGGCTGCATTATTCCCAGGCCGCGTGGGTCCGTCCCTGCGGTGTGTATCCCTTTTATTTCCTGTTCCTAGTTTAACTTGTCAGGGGCGCCCCTCGGGCTGCTTCATCCCCAAGTCGCTCGGGTCCGACCGAGCGATGTTCGTCTTCCTTGCGCTTATCTAAATGGACTTGCTCCTTCGTGATTAACATGCTTGACCTAGTTGCCCGCTCGACTGACACCAACTGATGGAGCTGCTCCCTAACGGCACGGCACTTGCGCGTGGGTCCGTCCCCGCAACGCCGACAAACCTGAATGGCTGAGCTCTGGCCGCGGCAGCCCCGCATAGCGCTACCTCGTCAAGCCTTCAGTGCCTCGTCACCCTTCCGGGGCAACCAACGGCTGACTGACGGTCGTAACGGTGAACTTTCGTTTTTTCTGTGATGAGCCCATAGGATTTCTTCAAGGAGCAGCGTCAGACGAGGCCCCCATGGTGTCTCCTTCACTCTCACCCGCGCGAACCGCTTGCACGTTAAAGGGGGGGTGCCTGAGCATCGCGACTCAGGGCTCTCTTGGCTCTCCAGCCCCTCACCCTCTGGCCTTGCCCAGCATCGCGACACAGCATACCAGCGACGGCTGAGACTCGCTCGAGGGCCGGGACCCGAGGACGTAGAGCAGAAAGGGGAGCAAAGGCGAGAGGGGAGGGACATGTGAGGACCTCGCCAAGCGACCCCTCTCCTGCCGATGCAAGGACCCGGCAACGCACCCCCGAAGCAACGGCCAGGCCGAGCGGGCCAACGCAGAGGTCCTGAGGGGCCTCAAAACCAGAACATTCAGGAAGAAACTGGAGGCCTGCGGCAGGGGTTGGTACGACGAGCTTCAGTCTGTGTTGTGGTCCATCCGCACGACCACAACCAAGCCAACTGGAGAGACCCCGTTCTTCCTGGTCTATGGAGCCGAAGCGGTCCTTCCTCACGAGGTCAGACGTCGTTCCACACGGGTCCTGGCGTTCGACAAGGCGCAGCAGGACGCCATGCGGGGGATGGATCTCGTGCTGGGGGAGGAGCGCTATTGAGAAGCCGCGTTGCGAGCAGCAAGGTACTAAAAAGCACTGCGATGATACCACTGCCGCAACATCCGCCCCAGAACTCTCGAGGTAGGGGACCTCGTGCCAGGCAGGTTCTCTCCAGGGAAGGGTTGCATAAGCTCTCTCCCATGTGGGAGGGCCCGTTCAAGGTTGTTCATGTTTCCAGGCCCGGCTCCGCGCGCTTGGAGACTCAGGAGGGGGTGCCAGTCCAGAACGCGTGGAACATCCAGCACCTCCGGAGGTTTTACCCCTGAAAAGGCCCAGAGCCTGTGAAGAAGG
The DNA here is from genome assembly GCA_021605145.1 of Aegilops bicornis. Lineage (NCBI taxonomy): Eukaryota > Viridiplantae > Streptophyta > Magnoliopsida > Poales > Poaceae > Aegilops > Aegilops bicornis. Next base: position 506,914,070 of record CM038672.1, read on the forward strand.
CGAATGCCTGTGAAGATGTCTTTTTGGAAAAGGCCCAGAGCCTGTGAAGAAGGTGAATGCCTGTGAAGTTGTCTTTTTGGAAAAGGCCCAGAGCCTGTGAAGAAGGCGAATGCCTGTGAGGCTGTCTTTTTGGAAAAGGCCCAGAGCCTGTGAAGAAGGCGAATGCCTGTGAAGCTGCCTTTTTGGAAAAGGCCCGGAGCCTATGAAGAGGGCCAATGCCCATGAAGCTTGCCTCCCCCAAAAAAGGCCCGTAGCCTGTGAAGAAGGCCAACGCCTGTGAAGCTCGCCGCCCGTGACACTCTCACGTAATAATAAGTTGGGGCTGTACATGCCCCGGAGTCTCAGGAGCGCCGGCCTCAGGCCCTGGGGCTCCCTCCCACTCCCAGTGGCAGCACTTAGTTCATATTTGGTGAGAAGATGTCGAAGACTAGATTAGGTGCCGGACGCGGCTTTTTCATTTGCTTTCTGCAGTTGGCTTGTTCATTCTCATTTGAGGTTTTATCAAAGCTGTTATCGTTTTTGACTTGTGGCTCTTCGACCTTTCGCCCTCTTACCTCGATTTCTCTCGCGCAAGGTCACGCGAGGGGGGCAGCCTGGGCGCCCCCGCGAGTGTTCTCTGCCCTTATTGTTCGAGGTTTCCCTACCCGGGTCCGCTACAAGAGCACCCCTCCAGTCCACGCCTCACGGCGCGACACGAACACAGGACCTGGGTCGGTCGCCTCCACAGCTGAGGCCGGGAACTACCTCTCCAGACTAACCTTCGCAGGACATGAAGTGTTCGACGAGGGCCGGGACAGGCGCCCCCGAGCCAAGTAATTTCTACGCGCGAGCATGTAGCACAAGGGCATAATACCGAGATAGCAGAAACAATACGATAACTAACATCAATAGTCCAAGCACGCCATCGCTGGGCCCTACGCCATCGCTTTCTTTCGCAGAAAAGGAAAAAGGGCAAAACAGTGCGGCTCGCTCGACACCAACTCACGGGAGACTCGAACTGCCTCCGGCTCAGCGGACTCCCTCTCGCTTCACCGGGCAAGACGGCGGGCGGACTCGCCACCTCCCTCCAGCGGGCGCTGGCGGCGCGAGGCTGGTCGCGACCATCACCGGAGGAGCCGCTGCCCAGAAGAGCCGTCGGCTCGACGAGCCCGGCGTCAGCCCGACCCTGCTACCGTCGTCTTCATCGTCAGCCGAGGTTGAACCATGACCACGGTCGTCGTTCTCGTGGCAGCACCCAGCGGCGACCATCTTCCCGAACACCCTCACGTAGAGGGTGGCGTCGCCGTCGAACTTGAAGTGCAGGGTGCATCGCCCGGCTCAGACCCAGCTGGCAAGCGTTGCCACAGCGGGCCGGGGCGAGGCTCCCGGCAGCAGAGACCTCCAAATGAAGCCTGTGGAGGCCCGACTGCAGCAACCATCCGCCTGAAGCAAGAGGCTGCCCAGGGCACCGGCCGGAAGCTCACCTAGGAGGAAGCGAGGGAGCTGGAGCCGGGTGCCGGTCGGCTCCGCTGACCACACCACAAACTCCGGCAGCAACTCTGCCGAGTGGAAGCGCGGCCTAGGGGGCGTGCGGCCATAGCGCACCCTCCAGCAGCGGCCTGCCGCCCGCCACCGCGCGGGAGGTCACCTCCACGACCACGAGGAGCCACCATGGGAGCCACAGGGCGTTTGCGAGGACGGCCTCGGCCGCGCTTGGGCGGGGGAGAGTCAGGCCCTACCTGGCGAGCCTTCCCCTTCTCTACGGCCGAGAATCTCTTCGGCGGAGCCATGGGGAAGAAGAAGAAGCAAGGAGGAGATGGACTAGAAGGGCAGGCGCTGTCCCGTACTTAAAGCCAGAGGAGGCCAACCGCCGACCTCCACGATTGCAGGTAATCATGACCCGCTTGGCATGCAGGGAATTGTCAATTCGTGCAGCTGCCGAGGCGTCGTGGGGAAGTGGAGGCACCCACGTCCAATCAACCGCCACGCGGCGCCCAAGGCCGCAGGTTGTTAGGGCCCGCGGCGCTTCACACTTGCCCCTTCACCTCTCTGCTCGGCCAAGTCCGGGCGCGCCTTGGGCAGGGCTCTTGTCGGCGTTCGGGAACGGGGTCCCCAGACTTGACTGCCTGCAGCCTGCGGCATGGCTCAATAGGGGGCCCATCGCGGCCCAACTTCATCAACACGAGCTCAAGACCCTTGCGAGGGGCCAAGCCTCATGAGGCGGACGGCCACAGCTTCCTCGTGCACGGCCTCATCAGCTGGCTCGAGGAGGCGGAGAGATCAAGGCGGGTACCTCACGAGGTGCCCATGACGCAAGCCATGATGACTAAGGGCGCCCGGTGGGCGCCACTGCTGTGATGTCCTCCTTTCCCCTTTGGTGCAAAGGAAGCAAGCGCAGCGTAGAGCATCAAGCAAAGGCGTCCATTTCGATTACCTTGAGACCAAGACCGCCCATTACGGCAGGAAGGAAGTCATTGTGGAGCCCAAGCCAAGGCGTCACCAGAGCCTTTGACAGGCGAGGACCAACTTTAGTCAGGATAAGTGTACCATATGTTCCCCTTCAAAATAGCCAATTGTTGGCGCCCTTCATGCTCAATATTTGGGAAGAGGCCCAGGGCCTCTGCCCATAAATAGGACTAGCCACCCACAGGGTAGGGGCATTCAGGAAGATAGCAAGAGAAAAAATGAGAGAGATAGAGAGAGGCGCCTGAACTCCCCCTAGCAGTTCATCGCACCAGCCAAGAACAGACCCTCGCGAGGCTGTCCTTCCTTGTATTGTTCATCACCATCAGCCCAAGAGGCAATCCACCACACCACAAACTAGAGTAGGGTATTACACCACAATGGTGGCCCGAACTAGTATAAACCACGTATCTCTTGTGTTGTTCCTTTCGTAGTTTAGATCCTAGCGAGGCGGCGGGGTGCAGGTAGGTAGAGGGCGAGATTCCGCGTGCACCCCAGTGTTCGAACCTCAAGGGTCTGCCGGAACCCAAAATCCAACACCGACGAGAACCGAAGGCTCTGCCGGGGTGCCATGACCAAGGTCCTCACCAAGGTGGCGTACTGGAACCCCATCCTTGACTTCGACACCATGCTGGAGAGCTTGCCGGAGGGTACCGACCTTGCGCCGCTCAAGGAGTGTATTGAGCCCATCATCAGCCTCATGGACGGAAATCAAAGGGTGGAGGGCCAGCGCTGGGATTAGGAACCCCGTTTCTTATCGCCGCTGTAGGTTCATGACCAAGACAATTTCTATCTTTAATTAGAACCGCGGCAACAATTTGAAGTAATACAACTATGCAGTACTCTTGATACAATGCATGTTATTTTCCTGTTCAATTTTCCTTTGTATGTCCACCCTACGTTAATTGGTAGGCTCGCCGGCGCGTAAACCCAGGGCGGTGTCTTGAGGACGGATCCCCATTGGCCTGCTGAGTGTGCTTGCTGCCGGGCAAACCACCTTACCGCCGTTAACGCGGCCGCTCGAACTATCGAACTTGACTCGAGTCAGTATCGAGAGCGTTGCCAAGTGTGGAAGGCTACCCTGCCACTCTCGATGTGGCCGCTTGAGCTGTTGAGCGGACTCGAAATAGAACAAGGGCATTGCCAATTGCGGGAGGGCCCTTTGCGTGCAGGTTTTCCATACATAGGCAGGATCTCCGAGGACAATAACCTTATGTATAAAAGGAAATTGCTCAAGGCTCTGGATGACTTAGCTTTTCTGTTGCCGCGCTGGCATCATTCGCGCTTGCAGGCGGTGCCATTTTCTCCTGGTCGTCTTCTTCTTTAGAAGCCATGGTGATGAAGAACTGCTAGGCTAACTACTAGACCAGATTCTCACAATTGCACCCCCTACTTGGCGCACGAAAGATGTCGGTGGGGAACGACACCTATGGGATCACAAGAATCCCTACTACGGTTGCCGGGGCGCAGGGTTGTGAGAAGAGCGGGAATAATAGTCAACACAAGGATTGTTTACCCAGGTTCGGGCTGCGAGGTTGCGTAATATCCTAGTCCTACTTTGGTTGATGTATTGAGAGAGTTCTTGAGCTCTCGAACTAGCTATGGTGGCTGCATAGTCCAAAAGAGCTGAATCCCTCTCCAGTACGCCATGGGCCTCCTTTTATAGTCGAAAGGGGCTGCCACAGTGGCACACAGGAGGTGGAACGGTCTACAGTGTTGTGAGCTTATCGCCCGTGTTACAGGACAAGATGCATTTAATGCATCGCTTAGGTGTCCCCTTACTTTATCAGGGACAGGAATGGAGCCTGTCGCATCCGTCGCCGCCTCGCCTTGCTTCGACACGCGCCCAGGCCAGCAATGCATGCGGCGCCATGTAGGCAGGCAGGCAGCTCAGGTGCGTGATGGTAGGGTCTTCACGAAGATCTGCATGCCACCACACAGGTGCTTGCTGAGTTGGCTCGGAAGCCGCCCGTCGCCACGCAGATGCCTGCCCAGATGGTTGGGCTAGCAGCTGCATGCGAACGGCGGTGGAGTCTTGTCAGGCACGGGACTGGCTGTGGCCCTGCTGACGCCCTTTGCAAGGGTCTTGCCGGGAGGCCCGGCAAGGGTCTTGCACTGGCGCTGTGGTCGTCCCTTGCAAGGTGCTTGCTGGGGGTCTTGTGGATTCCCTCGGCTGGGATCTCGCCGAGGGTCGTTGTCTTCTAGTCTTCATCTGATCACATATGCTTATGATCTTGACGAAGATCTGCATGCCCAGAGGTGCCTCCCGAGCCTTAGTTCTGATACATCTGTTGGCGACGCTTGGAACCCTTGGCCTCAAAGGTGCCTCACTCTGCTGGCGTTGGGCAAGTTGCCCCGGCAAGGCTCTTGCTGGTGCCGCGGAGGCCGCCCCGGCAAGGATCTTGTCGGGGGAGTCCACCTCGCCCCTTTGCTCCCTGTTCCTCTGACCTTGGCGTTGCCTTGGTTGTCTTGAACTTCAGCTTCTCTCCGACTTCCCTCCTTTGCCCTGCCTAGTGTGGTCGTGGTGCGTGGCTCCGACTGCCCGTGCACAAGTAAAGGGGTACAAAGGTGTGCCCCTACTTTTGTACACCCACGGGAGCCCCCGGGCCTGGGCCACACATAAGCGCGACACGTTGTTGGGCCAGACCCAGAACGGTGCGCGGGCAGGTGGGCTGGATTTTTACCGCAGTAACTCTTCGTCCGCTAAGCTTCCCCACGACCTGCGTTGAACGCGCGTCGTGGAGGATCGTGCGTGACGTGGGGGGCATGCGCGGGGCGGTTCCCGCACGCATGCGTCACATCGCAGTTAATGGGAAAGGAGGCGGCCCGCGCCTTCACCGTAAAAAGGAATAACCGTGGGCGCCGCTCACTTTACCCCTCCTTCTTGCGTCTTCTCCAATCTCAGAGCCGCCGCCCCCTTTCTTCCTCCTTCTCGAGCTCTCGCCTTCGCTTGCCGCCGTTGCGCCTTCGCCATCCTCCGCCCCTTGCTTCTCGCAGCCGCCATGGCGCCCAAATCCACCAAGGGCAAGGGAGTGGCCAAGGACGCCGGAGCGATGGAGCCGCCAGAGAGTGCGTTGGCGGCGCAACGGATGCAGCTCGCCTACTTCCCCTCGACAGTCGACGTTTTCGAGCTCCGAGAGGCCTTCAAACCCCTGTGGGGGTGAAGACGAGGGAAGAGACGATGGGGCATCCAGCCATGCGCGTCATCCCCGCCAATTGTGCCGAGGCCGCCCCAAATCGGTACCGTTTCTTTGTCGACTACTTCTCCTGCGGGCTCTGTCCCCCTTCTCTGATTTCTTCAACGACGTCATGCACAACTACGGCTTCCACCTTTTGGATTTTACTCCAAATGCCGTGACATGCATGGCTCTTTTCGTGCACCTCTGCGAGGGCTTCGTCGGGGTGCATCCCAACACGGCGCTCTTCCACCACTACTTCTCCCCTCGGATCTAACCGGGGGCGCCATTTCCGGTTGCGTCACCTGGATCCAACGGTCCAAGGGGGCATACCCGGAGGGCGCCATGAAGGAGAGGTGGGAAGAATGGCAGGGCCGGTGGTGTTGGATCAAAGAGAAGGACCCGCCGAACTTTTGCCGGGTTCGCGACGCGCCGCCGGTTCGCCGGGGCGACTGGAGCGACGTTGACACCGACGACGCAAAGCTCATGGTTGCCACCACTAGGATCCTTCGCCTTACCGAGGCCGGGCTCACCCTTGAGATGATCGGGGAGGATTTCATCCGCCGCCGAATCGCTCCGCTGCATAACAAGGGGAGGCCGGCCTGGCTCTTCACGAATGCCGTCGACATCATGAGGCTTCGCCCCGGCCTCGACCACAACTTCACAGTGATGGGGCACACCACCTTCTGCCAACGGCTCTTGCAGCTTGACGTGAACTGCGACGGCGAGGTCGAGCGGACAGGCAAGGCCGCGAGGGCCACCGCGAAGGCCGGCAAGGTCACCAAGGGGCCCTTGTTCAAGTTGCTAGCAGGAGTGGTCCCGCTAAGCAACAACTCGCGCCGGACCGACATCATGGCCATGATGCCGGACTTCAACACACATGGCCTTGACCCGAGCTGGGTCGAGCCGGAGGAAATTCAAGTGCAGGAGTTCTTCGATACCTTGCATGAGGGGTACGTCACCGCCGAGCCGTGGCTCGTCCAGGGCACCACCCAGGCAGAGCTGGACTACATCACCGCCAGGGCGATGGAGGCGAAGCTTGCCGAGGAGGCCGACAGCGCCGGTGGCGTGGAGGACAAGGCCGCGGTGGAGGCGGAGGAGAAGGAGCTCGCCCAGTGGGCGGAGGTTGCTGGGGAGGTCAGCAGCGTCGGCACCGTGGTTCCTCTCGTCGGGGGTGCGGTCGACGAGTCATCGCAGGAGGAGGCCGAGGCTGTCGACCCTCCGGCCAGGGGGAGAGGGCGAGTCCTGCGGCGGGCCACTTCTGGCGAGCCGGTCTGGCCCGTCAAGGCCGCGCAGCGGCCAAGGTCTCCGGAGGAGTCCGCGCGTCAGACGAGAGCCGCGGCGGCAAAGAAGGTGGTGAAGGCCGCGGTGGCGAAGAAGAAAGCATCTGCCTCCTCTTCATCCAAGCGCGCGCAGAGTCCGCCCTACTCCCCTCTTCCGGCAGATGTCGACACGGAGGTCACCTTTGACTTCGGGTCCCTCAGCCCAAGGAGGAAGAGAAAAGCAACATAGGAGGAGGTGGATGACGAGTAAGTATCTTGCTCCTTTCTGTCATCTCCGTCTCCTCAATCTGTGCCGCTTGTTTTGAATTGTTTTCACCTTTGCAGGGATGCAGAGACGCTGGCCCTAAGGGTGAAGAGGGCCAAGGCCTCAGCGAGCAGCCAGCCCCCGGCGGGTACTTCGAGGGCGCCACTGGTGGTGTTGAGCAGCCCGGACAGCAGCCCCCGGCACAGCCCCCAGCGTAAGTTCACCACTCACCCCTCATCGACGTGTGTCAGGGGTATGGTACTTTGGTGCTGACCTTGCCGTGGATGCAGGAGGGGAACAGCAGCAGGAGGAGCCACAGAGGGCTACTCCCAACACGCCGCCCCCATCGACCATGCTGCCCCGAGGGGTGTCCCCGGCAAGGGCGCCAAGCACCGAGCCCATGCACATGGAGGAGGAGGAGGAGGAGAACTCGGGCGCCGGTGGCTTCGCCTCGGCGCCAAATGTTGGCGGGGAGGGGACTTCTGCTTCCCAGCCCGGCCCTGGTAAGCCATTCGCCTTTCGTTTCTGTTCTTTTTCTTTCCTTGCTGGCTCTTGGTCTTGGCTTTGTCTCATCCCCTTCTTGGTATCTAGATCGTCCGACGGACGGACCAGGAGGACATAGACACCGTCATCGAGGATGTCGCCAAGGATGCTGCAGCAGAGGCCGAGAAGATCGCTACCGAGGGGACCGCCAAGGGTGTTGCCGAAGACGCTACCAAGGGGCCTGCCGGGGTGCCCGGCAAGGCCGCCACCAAGGAGGAGGTGGTCGAAGACCAGCCTTCCTCCTCTGCTGCCTCCGGCTCCGGCAGGTATCTGAGGTTGACCGACGACCTCTTCGTCCACCTCCCAGGGGCGTCCAGCTCCAGGGTGCCCATCGAGGGAGAGGTGTTCGGCGAAGAGGTGCTTGCCGCCGCCGGGCTCAAGGTCGTCGACGAGCCGAGCGCCGGTGGTGACGGCTCTCAGGAGGAGCGGCTTCTCCAGGCCATGGGTGCCAATTCCTGGAAGCTCCAGGCGTTCCACCGCGCCCGCCTGGACAAGGCCAAGTCCAGGAGCTGAGGTGGCACGGTGGTAGGGTCTTCACGAAGATCTGCATGCCACCACGCAGGTGCTTGCTGAGTTGGCTCGGAAGCCGCCCGTCGCCACGCAGGTGCCTGCCTAGATGGTTGAGCTAGCAGCTGCATGCGAACGGCTGTGGAGTCTTGTCAAGCGCGGGTCTGGCTGTGGCCCTGCTGGCGCCCTCGGCAAGATTCTTGCCGGGAGGCCCGGCAAGGGTCTTGCCGTGGCGCTGTGGACATCCCTGGCAAGGTGCTTTCCGGGGGTCTTGTGGATTCCCTCGGCTGGGATCCCGCCGAGGGTCGCCGTCTTCTAGTCTTCATCTGATCTCATATGTTTATGATCTTGGCGAAGATCTGCATGCCACCACAGAGGTGCCTCCAAAGCCTTGGTTCCGATACATCTGTTGGCGACGTTTGGAACCCTTGGGCTCAAAGGTGGCTCACTCTGCTGGCATTGGGCAAGTTGCCCCGGAAAAGCTCTTGCAGGGGCCGCAAAGGCCGCCCCGGCAAGGATCTTGCCAGGGGAGTCCACCTCGCCCCTTTGCTCACTGTGCCTCTGACCTTGGCGTTGCCTTGGTTGTCTTGTACTTCGGCTTCTCTCTGACTTCCCTCCTTTGCCCTGCCTAGTGTGGTCGTGGCGCGTGGCTCCGACTGCCCATTCACAAGTAAAGGGGTACAAAGGTGTGCCCCTACTTTTGTACACCGACATTACCCTTTGCCTTTTATTGATCAAATGCTAGAAAGATTATCCAAACATACACATTTTTGCTTTCTAGATGGTTACTCTGGTTTCTCTCAAATACCTGTGTCAGCCGAGGATCAAGAAAAGACCACTTTACTTGCCCTTTCGGTACTTTTGCTTATAGACGTATGCCTTTTGGTTTATGTAATGCACCTGCTACCTTTCAAAGATGCATGATGGCTATATTCTCTGACTTCTGTGAAAAGATTTGTGAGGTTTTCATGGATGGTTTCTCCATTTATGGATTCTCTTTTGATGATTGCTTGAGCAAACTTGATCGAGTTTTGCAGAGATGTGAAGAAACTAATCTCGTCTTGAAATGGGAGAAATGCCACTTTATGGTTGCTACCTCTTGAGCACTGCGTTGGATTTCCCCGAAGAGGAGAGGATGATGCAGCAAAGTAGCGTAAGTATTTCCCTCAGTTTTTGAGAACCAAGGTATCAATCCAGTACGAGGCCACGCACAAGTCCCTCGTACATGCACAAAATGATAGCTCCTCGCAACCAACGCGATTAGGGGTTGTCAATCCCTTCACGGTCACTTGCGAGAGTGAGATCTGATAGAGATGATAAATAATATTTTTGGTATTTTTGGTATAGAGATGCAAAGTGAAAAGTAAAAGGCAAAGTAAAAACAAAGCAAGTATAAAAATGATGGAGATTGATATGATGAGAATAGACCCAGGGGCCATAGGTTTCACTAGTGGCTTCTCTCAAGAGCATAGGTATTCTACGGTGGGTGAATAAATTACTGTTGAGCAATTGACAGAATTGAGCATAGTTATGAGTATATCTAGGTATGATCATGTATATAGGCATCACGTCCATGACAAGTAGACCGAAACGATTCTGCATCTACTACTATTTCTCCACTCATCGACCGCTATCCAAAGATGCATCTAGAGTATTAAGTTAAAAATAGAGTAACGCTTAAGCAAGATGACATGATGTAGAGGGATAAATTCATGCAATATGATAAAAACCCCATCTTGTTATCCTCGATGGAAACAATACAATACGTGCCTTGCAACCCTTTTACATCCTTTGGGTAAGGACACCGCAAGATTGAACCCAAAGCTAAGCACTTCTCCCATTGCAAGAACTACAAATCTAGTTGGCCAAACCAAACGGATAATTCGAAGAGACTTGCAAAGATAACTCAATCATACATAAAAGAATTCAGAGAAGATTCAAATTTTATTCATAGATAAGCTGGATCATAAACCCACAATTCATCGTTCTCAACAAACACACCGCAAAAAGAAGATTACATCGAATAGATCTCCACGAGAGAGGGAGAACATTGTATTGAGATCCAAAAGAGAGAAGAAGCCATCTAGCTACTAGCTATGGACCCATAGGTCTGAAGTAAACTACTCACACTTCATCGGAGGGGCTATGGTGATGATGTAGAAGCCCTCCGTGGTGGATGCCCCCTCGTGAGCTCCTAACAGGCCCCAAGATGGGATCTCGTGGATACAGGAAGTTGCGGTGGTGGAATTAGGTTTTGGCTCTGTTACGATCGTTTGAAGTGCGTAGGAATATATATGAGGAAGGAGTACGTCGGTGGAGCAACAGGGGGGCCCACGAGGCGGGGCGCCCTAGGGGCGCCCCACCCTCGTGACTGCCTCTTTGTTCCTTGGAGTAGGGTCCAAGTCCCACTGGATCACGTTCGTGAGAAAATCACGTTTCCGAAGGTTTCATTCCGTTTGGACTCCGTTTGATATTTCGCTTTCTTCAAACACCGAAATAGGCAAAAACAAGAATTCAGGATGGGCCTCCGGTTAATAGGTTAGTCCCAAAAATAATATAAAACTGGAAAATAAAGCCCAATATAGTCCAAAACAGTAGATAAAGTAGCATGGAGCAATCAAAAATTATAGATACGTTGGAGACGTATCAATGGTTGATGAAGGCATTGTCTTGGGGCATAACATTTCTGAAAGAGGCATTAATGTTGATAAAGCTAAAGTTGATGCTATTGAAAAGATGTCGTGTCCTAAGGACATCAAAGGTATAAGAAGTTTTCTGGGTCATGCCGGTTTTTATAGGAGGTTCATTAAGAACTTCTCAAAAATTTCTCGGCCTCTGACTAATCTATTACAAAAAGATACCGCTTTTGTCTTTGATGATGATTGTGTAGAGGCATTTGAGATACTTAAGAAAGCTTTGATTTCTGCACCTATTGTTCAGCTACCTGATTGGAATTTACCTTTTGAAATTATGTGTGATGCTAGTGATTATGATGTAGGTGCTGCTCTAGGGCAAAGATTTGATAAGAAATTAAATATTATTCAATATGCTAGTAAAACTCGAGACAATGCCCAGAGAAATTATGCTGCTACTGAAAAAGAATTTTTAGCAGTTGTTTTTGCTTGTGATAAGTTCAGACCTTATATTGTTGATTCTAAAGTAACTATTCACACTGATCATGCTGCTATTAAATATCTTATGGAAAAGAAATATGCTAAACCTAGACTTATTAGATGGGTTCTCTTGCTACAAGAATTTCATTTGCATATTATTGATTGAAAGGGAGCTGAGAACCCCGTTGCAGACAACTTCTCTAGGTTAGAGAACGTTCTTGATGACCCACTACCTATTGATGATAGCTTTCCTGATGAACAATTGGTTGTCATAAATGCTTCTCGAACTGCTCCATGGTATGCTGATTATGCTAATTACATTGTTGCTAAATTTATACCACCAAGTTTCACATACCATCAAAAGAAAAAGTTTTTCTATGATTTAAGACATTACTTCTGGGATGACCCACATCTTTATAAAGAAAGGAGTAGATGGTGTTATTAGGCATTGTATACCTAAGCATGAACAGGAACAGATCCTATGCAAGTTCACTCTGAGGCTTATGGAGGGCACCACGCTGGAGATAGAACTGCACATAAGGTATTGCAATCCGGTTTTTATTGGCCTACTCTCTTCAAGGATGCCCGTAAGTTTGTCTTATCTTGTGATGAATGTCAAATAATTCGTAATATTAGTAAACGTCAAGAAATGCCTATGAATTATTCACTTGTTATTGAACCATTTGATGTTTGGGGCTTTGATTATATGGGACCGTTTCCTGCCTCTAATGGGTATATACATATTTTAGTTGCTGTTGATTATGTTACTAAGTGGGTAGAAGCTATTCCAACTAGCAGTGCTGATCATAACACCTCTATTAAGATGCTTAAAGAAGTTATTTTCTGAGGTTTGGAGTCCCTAGATATTTAATGACTGATGGCGGTTCACACATTATTCATGGTGCTTTTCGTAAAATGCTTGCTAAGTATGACGTTAATCATTGAATTGCATCTCCATATCACCCACAGTCTAGTGGTCAAGTATAACTTAGTAATAGAGAGCTCAAATTAATTTTGCAAAAGACTGTTAATATATCTAGAAAGAATTGGTCCAAGAAACATGATGATGCATTATGGGCCTATAGAACTGCATATAAAAATCCTATGGGTATGTCTCCGTATAAAATGGTTTATGAAAAGCATGTCACTTACCTCTCGAACTAGAACATAAGGCATATTGGGCTATTAAAGAGCTCAACTATGATTTCAAACTTGTCGGTGAGAAGAGACTATTTGACATTAGCTCACTTGATGAATGGAGAACCCAGGCCTATGAGAATGCCATACCGTTTAAAGAAAAAGTTAAAAGATGGCATGAAAAAAGGAAACAAAAGCGTGAGTTTAATGTAGGTGATTATGTGTTGCTATTAAACTCTCGGTTAAGATTTTTTGGAGGAAAACTTCTCTCTAAATGGGAAGGTCCTTACGTTATCGAGGAGGTCTGTCGTTCCGGTGCCATAAAAATCAACAACTTCGAAGGTGGTGAACGGTCAAAGAATTAAACATTATATCTCAGGTAATCCCATAAATGTTGAAACTAATGTTATTGAAATCGTAACCCCGGATGAATACATAAGGGACACTTTCCAGCATGTTTCAGACTCCGAAAAGGAATAGGTATGTGGTACGGTAAGTAAACTGACTCCAAAACAATTCTAATGGCAATTTTTCTCCGTTTTGGAATATTTAAGAAAATAGGAAAATAAGAAGCAGTCCGGGAAGGACACGGGGCATCCACGAGGGTCGGAGGCGTGCACTACCCCCCTGGGCGCGCGCCCCTGCCTCGTGGGCACCTCGTGCGCTCTCCGGACTCTGTTTTCTTGCACGATACTTCTTTTGGTCGAGAAAAATTCATTATATAATCTCCCGAAGATTTTGACCACCGTACCACGCAAATATCCTCTGTTTTCATTTCGAGCTGTTTTTGCCGCAGATTAGAGAAGGATGTCTTCTCAAGAGTCGGTCGGGGAGAGTCGGGTGTCTCTTCCGACACCGGGACTAGGAACAAACAGCGATGCTGACAACTTTGGGCCAACAATGGAGGAAGAGATGGAGGCCGATTTGAAAAGGATAGATGCCATGGAGGAGGATCCACAAGTCACTTCTCGCTACCGGGCCGGATTCACGATGGGGGAACTACAGAGCTCGGCTATTCCAAACTCGGTTATCCCTTCCAATGTTAGATTTATTTCTTATGAAAATATGAAGAAGAGTGTTACTTGTTCTCCCGCAGCTATGCAAAATCCATGGGTGCAAGGAGCTTTAACCGTCACGGGTAAGCTCCGTAAGGAGATAATGGATCTCAAGTAGCAACTCAATAAGCTCAAAGAAGAGAATCGTATCCTGAGGAGTATCATCGCCAAGAATATCACACCACCACCTCCGAAGAAAGAGACATAATCACATGGGTATGGGCACTCCCCTTGGCAACTTCCAAGCTTGGGGGAGGTGCCCCAGTATCGTATCACCATCACACTCCTATCTTTATCGTTTTTCTTAGTTCGATCCTTTTGGTAATATCTTGATCTAGTAGAACAAAGTTTTAGTATGATTTAGTTTTGAGTTTTGCTTTATGATCCCTTTATGTAGTCGAGTCCATGAGCTATAAATAATAAAGAATAGTGTTGAGTCAAGGGCTTAATTATCTTGCTATGATCTTGAGGGAATTAAAGAAAGAGAAAGAATAAAAAGAAATAAAGAGATCATATTAATCTTATGGAGAGTAATGACTTCACATATAAAGAGTATGATGATTTAAAGTTGTTGAGAGTTGACAAACATAGTTTTGGTCATCATTGCAACTAATAGGAAGTAATAAAGAAAGAGAGGTTCTACATATAAATATACTATCTTGGACATCTTTTATGATTTTGAGCACTCATTAAAATATGACATGCTAAAGAGTTGATGTTGGACAAGGAAGACAACGCAATGGGTTATGTTTTCTTATATCTGAAATAAATTATATTGTCATGGATCATCCAACATGTTGAGCTTGCCTTTCCCTCTCATGCTAGCCAAATTCTTTGCACCAAGTAGAGATACTACTTATGCTTCCGAATACCCTCAAAACTAGTTTTGCAATGAGTGTCCATCATATCTACCTATGGATTGAGTAAGATCCTTCAAGTAAGTTGTCATCGGTGCAAGCAATAAAAATTTCTCTCTAAATATGTATGATTTATTAGTGTGGAGAAAATAAGCTTTATACGATCTTGTGATGTGGAAGAAATAAAAGCGACGGACTGCATAATAAAGGTCCATATCACAAGTGGCAATACAAAGTGATGTTCTTTTGCATTAAGATTTCGTGCATCCAACCATGAAAGCGCATGACAACCTATGCTTCCCTCTGCGAAGGGCCTATCTTTTACTTTTGTCTTATTCCTTATGCAAGAGTCATGGTGATCTTCACCTTTTCTTTTTACATTTTATCCTTTGGCAAGCACATTGTGTTGGAAAGATCCTGATACATATATCCAATTGGATGTAAGTTGGCATGAACTATTATTGTTGACGTTACCCTTGAGGTAAAAGGTTGGGAGGCGAAACTATAAGCCACTGTCTTTCTCTGTGTCCGATTAAAACTCCATACTCATAAGTATTGTGTGAGTGTTAGCAATTGTGAAAAACTAAATGATAGTTGAGTATGTGGACTTGTTGAAAAGCTATTATATTGACTCTTTCTGATGTTATGATAAATTGCAATTGCTTCAATGACTAAGATTATAGTTTGCTAGTTCTCAACGAAGTTTCTGATTCATACTTTACATTGTGAATAGATTATTACTTGAGCATAAGAAATCATATGACAATATATATATGTTGCTGTTATAAGAATGATCATGATGCCCTCATGTCCGTATTTTATTTTATCGACACCTCTATCTCTAAACATGTGGACATATTTATCGTTATCGGCTTCCGCTTGAGGACAAGCGAGGTCTAAGCTTGGGGGAGTTGATACGTCCATTTTGCATCATGCTTTTATATCGATATTTATTGCATTATGGGCTATTATTACACATTATGTCACAATATGTATGTCTATTCTCTCTTATTTTGCAAGGTTTACATGAAGAGGGAGAATGCTGGTAGCTGGAATTCTGGGCTGGAAAAGGAGCAAATATTAGAGACCTATTCTGCACAACTCCAATAGTCCTGAAACTTCACGGAAGTCATTTTTGGAATTTATAAAAAATACTGAGCGAAGAAAATACCAGAGGGGGCCCACACCCTGCCCACGAGGGTGGGGGCGCGCCCCCTGCCTCGTGGGCCACCTGGCAGGCCTCCGATGCCCATCTTCTGCTATATGAAGTCTTTCGTCCGAGAAAAAAAATCATAAGCAAGCTTTCAGGAAGAAACTCCACCGCCACGAGGAGGAACCTTGGCGGAACCAATCTGCCGAGGAAACTTCCCCCAGGGAGGGGGAAATCATCATCATCGTCATCACCAACGATCCTCTCATCGGGAGGGGGTCAATCTCCATCAACATCTTCACCCGCACCATCTCCTCTAAAACCCTAGTTCATCTCTTGTATCCAATCTTTGTCCCAAAGCCTTAGATTGGTACCTGTGGGTTGCTAGTAGTGTCGATTACTCCTTGTAGTTGATGCTAGTTGGTTTATTTGCTGGAAGATCATATGTTTCAGATCCATTATGCATATTAATACCCCTCTGATTATGAACATGAATATGATTTGTGAGTAGTTACGTTTGTTCCTGAGGACATGGGAGAAGTCTTGCTATAAGTAGTCATGTGAATTTGGTATTCTTTCGATATTTTGATGAGATGTATGTTTTCTCTCCTCTAGTGATGTTATGTGAACGTCAACTACATGATACTTCACCATTTTTTGGTCCTAGAGGAAGGCATTGGGAAGTAATAAGTAGATGATGGGTTGCTAGAGTGACAGAAGCTTAAACCCTAGTTTATGAGTTGCTTCGTAAGTGGCTGATTTGGATCCATATGTTTCATGCTATGGTTAGGATTACCTTAATACTTCTTTTGTAGTTGCGGATGCTTGCAATAAGGGTTAATCATAAGTGGGATGCTTGTCCAAGAAAGGACAACACCCAAGCACCGGTCCACCCACATACCAAGTTATCAAAGTAACGAACGCGAATCATATGAGCGTGATGAAAACTAGCTTGCCGATAATTCCCATGTGTCCTTGGGAGCGCTTTTCTCTATATAAGAGTTTGTCCAGGCTTGTCCTTTGCTACAAAAAGGATTGGGCCATCTTGCTGCACTTTATTTACACTTGTTACTTGTCACCCGTTACAAATTATCTTATCACAAAACTATCTGTCACCGATAATTTCAGTGCTAGCAGAGAATACCTTACTGAAAACCGCTTGTCATTTCCTTCTGCTCCTCGTTGGGTTCGACACTCTTACTTATCGAAACGACTACGATAGATCCCCTACACTTGTGGGTCATCAATGTACTTTGCAAATGTTTATGTACTTCTCCGTGATCGCATCGCAGATGGAATTGAAGTGTCGCTTTATGTATCTGATCCTATTGTGAAACCTTGGTTCCTTGGCTAGAGCAATGGCACCAGTGTTGTCACAGAACAGTCATTGGGTATAGTGCACTAGGCACTACTCCAAGATTTGTCATGAACTACTTCATGCAGACACCTTCCTTCGCTGCCTCTAAGGCAGCTACGTACTCCCCTTCGCATGTAGAATCAGCTACCACGCTTTGCTTGTAACTACACCAGTATCGCTCCCCCATTTAGAATATATATGTATCCAGACACCTTCCTTCGCTGCCTCTAAGGCAGCTATGTACTCTGCTTCGCATGTAGAATCAGCTACCACGCTTTGCTTCGAACTGCACCAGTACTGCTCCCCCATTTAGAATATATATATATATATATATATATATATATATATATATATATATATATATATCTAGTTTGAGACTTAGAGTCATCTGGACCAGTGTCAAAGCTTGCATCGACGTAACCCTTTACGATGAGCTCTTGATCACCCCCATAAATGAGAAACATTTCCTTAGTCCTTTTCAGGTACTTAAGGATATTTTTGACCGATGTCCAGTGTTCCACTCCTGGATCACTTTGAAATCTTCCGGCCATACTTATGGCAAGGCTGACATCTGGTCTTGTGCACAACATCGCATACATGATAGAGCCTATGGCAGAAGCATAGGGGATGACACTCATCTTTTCTCTATCCTCTATAGTCGATGGGCATTGAGTCTTACTCAACTTCACACCTTGCAAAACAGGCATGAATCCCTTCTTGGACTGATCCATTTTGAACTTCTTCAAAATCTTATCAAGGTATGTGCTTTGTGAAAGTCCTATTTAGCATCTCGATCTATCTCTATAGATCTTGATGCCTAATATGAAAGCAGCTTCTCCAAGGTCCTTCATTGAAAAACTCTTGTTCAAATATTCCTTCATATTTTCCAAAAGTTCTATATTGTTTACAATCAGCAATATGTCATCCACATATAATATTATAAACGTTATAGAGCTCTGAATCACTTTCTTGTAAATACAAGCTTCTCTGTAAACTTGGATAAACCCAAATGCTTTGATCACCTCAAAAGCGAAGATTCCAACTCCGAGATGCTTGCACCAATCCATAAATGGATCGCTGGAGCTTGCATACTTTGTCAGCATTCTTTGGATCGACAAAACCTTCCGGTTGCATCATATATGACTCTTCCTTAAGGAAACTCTTAAGGAACATTGTTTTGACATCCATCTGCTAGATTTCATAATCGAAAAATGCAGCTATTGCCAACATGATTCTGACGGACTTAAGCATCACTACGGGTGAGAAAGTTTCATCATAGTCAACTCCTTGAACTTGTGAAAACCCCTTTGCCACAAGTCGAGCTTTATAGACAGTTATATTACCGTCCGCATTTGTCTTCTTCTTGAAGATCCATTTATTCTGAATGTACTTTCGCCCTTCAGGTAATACTTCCAAAGTCCATACTTTGTTTACATGGATCCCACCTCGGATTGCATAGCATCTAACCATTTGTGAGAACCTGGGCCCACCATCGCTTCTTCGTAGCTCATAGGTTCATCGTTGTCCAACAACATGACCTCTAAGACAGGGTTACCGTACCACTCAGGAGTAGTACGTATCCTTGTGGACCTACGATGTTCGATAGTAACTTGATCTGAAACTTCATGATCATTATCATTAGCTTCCGATTCAACTGACGTAGGTGCCACAAAAACATCTTTTTGTGATGTGCTACTCTCTGGTTGAAGTGAAGGTTCAACAACCTCATCAAGTTCTATCTTCCTCCCACTCAATTCTTTCAAGAGAAACTCTTTCTCGAGAAAGGACATGTTCTTAGCGACAAACACTTTGCCCTCGGATCTAAGATAGAAGGTGTTGGGGATATGACTATCAGATATGACCCGCCCAGGAGGGGTCGAGATATCCTAATGGCGGTTCATCTAAATGAAGCCCAAGAGTATATTGAAGATGGTGGTTCATAAGATAGGCTTTCTAAAGGGCCCAAACCCGAAGGCGGCTTAAGGCCCATAAGTGTAAACCGCCATGTATATGTAAACTTCTAGTATAAGACATGTAAGATAAGTCACCGAGCCGGACACTTTTTATGAGCCGCCGACTCAGAGGGCTGTATGCGTCAACCCATGTATATAAGGGGATGACCCGGCAGCGGTTTAGGGCAAGAAACAACAGATCGAAAGTCCCAAAGCGTATTCGCCTCGGTAATTGAAACCCTAGCAATACCACTTCAAACTGGATTAGGCCTTTACCTTCACGCAAGGGGCTGAACCAGTATAAACTACTCGTGTCCTTTGTCCCGTTTAACCCCTTTAAGCTAACCTCGTCGCCATGGTTCCACAACTAAGTCCTTTCACTAGGACATCTGCCATGACAATTCCACGACAGTTGGCGCCCACCGTGGGGTATACCCAATCGTCTCCTTTGAGTATCCTATTAAGATGCATTTGTCCGCTTTGTGTTCGAGCTTTTCTGGCTAAAGATTTTTGACATAAGCATTGCATCCCCAAACCTTAAGAAACGACAACTTAGGTTTCTTGGGAACCCATAGTTCATGCGATGTCGTCTCTATGGACTTACATTGTGCCCTATTTAAAGTGAATGTAGTTGTCTCTAATGCATAACCCCAAAACGATAATGGCAGATCAGCAAGAGCCATCATAGAATGCACCATATCCAATAAGGTACGATTACGACGTTCGGACACACCATTACTGTTGTGGTGTTCTGTATAAGCGTCAACTGTGAAACAGTTCCACATTGTCTTAAGTGATTGCCAAACTCTTAACTCAGATACTCCCCCCCTCGATCAAATCGTAGGAATTTGATCTTCTTGTTACGATGATTCTCAACTTCACTCTGAAATTGCTTGAACTTTTCAAACATTTCAGACTTATGCTTCATTAAGTAAATATACTCGTATCTACTCAAATCTTTGGTGAAGGTGAGAAAGTAACGATATCCACCGCACGCGTCAATGCTCATCGGACCACACACATCAATATGTATAATTTCCACCAAGTCACTTGCCCGTTCCATTGTTCCGGAAAACGGTGTCTTCGTGATTCAAAATCAAGTGACTCCAAAAGTCCATCAGCATGGAGTTTCTTCATGTGTTTTACACCAATATGACCTAAGCGGCAGTGCCACAAGAAAGTGGTACTATCATTATCAACTCTACATCTTTTGGCATAAATGTTATTAACATGTGTATCATCACTATCGAGATTCAATAAGAATAAACCCCTCACAAACAATGGGTGCATGACCATAAAAGATATTACAAATATAAATAGAACAATTATTATTCTCTGATTTAAATGAGTAACCGTCTCGCATTAAAAAACATCCAGATATAATGTTAATGCTCAACGCAGGCACTAAATAACAATTATTCAGGTTCATGACTAATCTCGTTGGTAATAGAAGAGTGAGCATGCCGACGACAATCACATCAACCTTGTAACCATTTCCCGCGCGCATTATCACTTCGTCCTTCGCCAGCCTCCATCTATTATGTAGTTGCTACTTTGAGTTGCAAATGTGAGCAACCGAACCGGTATCAAATACCCAGGCATTACAATGAGAGTTGGTAAGGTACACATATATAACATGTATATCATATATATCTTTGTTGATGTTAGCCCCCTTCTTGTCGGCTAGATACTTGGGGCAATTCCACTTCCACTGGCCAGTTCCCTTGGAATAAAAGCACTCAGTTTCTGGCTTGGGTCCAGCCTTGGGTTTCTTCACTTGAGGAGCAACTGTTGTACCACCCTTCTTGATGGTTCCCTTCTTTCCCTTGCTCTTCTTGAAATTAGTGGTTTTACTGACCATTAACACTTGATGCTCCTTCTGGATGTCTGACTCAGCAACTTTCAGCATCGCAAATAGCTCAGAGACTGACTTGTTCATCCCTTGCATGTTATAGTTTAACACAAAGCTCTTGTAGCTAGGTGGTAGCGATTGAAGAACTCTATCAATGACTGCCTCTGGTGGGAGCTCAACTCCCAACTCAGCTAGACGGTTGTACTACCTAGATATTATGAGTATGTGCTCACTGACAGACCTGTTCTCATCCATTGCAAGCATAGAACTTATCAAAGGTCTCATATCTTTCGATCCAGACATTCTTCTCAAAAATAAACTTCAACTCCTAGAACATCTCATATGCTCCATGACGTTCAAAATGCCTTTGAAGTCCCGGTTCTAAGCCATATAACATGGTGCACTGAACTATTGAGTAGTCATCAACACGCGACTGCCAGGCGTTCACAACGTCAACAGTCGATGGAGGGGGTGGCGCACCAAGCGGTGCATCAAGGACATAAGACTTTTGGGCAGTCGTGAGGATAATCCTCATATTACGGGCCCAGTCCACAAAGTAGCTTCCATCATGTTTCATCTTAGCTTTCTCTAGGAATGCATTGAAATTGTGGAGCCATCGTATGAGCCATTGATCTACAACATAATTTGCAAAGATAGTTTAGACTATTGTTCATGATAACGAGTTCAATTAATCATATTACCTAAGAACTCCCACTCAAATCAACATCCCTCCAATTGTTCGAGTGTAACACAATCTAAATTCACCAACCCAAGTTCGATCATCACATGAGATGAGGTGGTTTCAATGGTGAACATCTCCTTGTTGATCATATCTACTATATGACTCATGTTTGACCTTTCGATCTCTTGTGTTCTGAGGCCATGTCTGTACATGCTAGGCTAGTCAAGTTTAACCTAAGTGTTCCGCATGTGCAAAACTGGCTTGCACCCATTGTATGCGAACGTAGAGTCTATCACACCCGATCATCACGTGGTGCTTCGAAACGATGAACTTTCGCATTGGTGCACACTTGGGGAGAACACAATTTATCTTGAAATTTTAGTGAGGGGTCACCTTATAATGCTACCGTCTTCCTAAGCAAAATAAGATGCATAAAAGGATTAACATCACATGCAAATCAGAAGTGACATGATATGGCCATCATCTTGTGCTTTTGATCTCCATCTTCAAAGCACCGGCATGATCTACATCGTTACCGGCATGACACCATTATCTCCATCATCATGGTCTCCATCATCGTGTCTCCATCAGGGTCGTCATGCCAACCATGCTTCTACTACTATTGCTACCATTTAGCGATAAATTAGAGCATTACATAGCGCCAAATGATTGACATGCATGTCATACAACAATTAAGACAACCCTTTGGCTCCTGTCGGTTGACGTATTCATCGACATGCAAGTCGTGATAATCTATACAAAACATGATCATCTCATACATCAAATATATCTCATCATGTCCTTGTCCATATCATATTACAACATATCCTGCAAAAACAAGTTAGACGTCCTCTAATTTGTTGTTGCATCTTTTACGTGGCTGCTATGGGCAACTAGTAAGAATTGTTCTTACATATGCAAAGCCACAACGGTGATATAAAAGTTGCTATTTAGCCTTCTACAAGGACCGCCTTTGTCGAATCCGATTCAACTAGGGTCGAAGAGACAGATACCCGCTAGCCATCTTTCTGCAACAAGTTGCATGTCAGTCGATGGAACCGGTCTCATGTACGTGGACATATAGAGTTGGTCCAGGCCGCTTCATCCCACAATACCGCTGAATCAAAATAATACTAAGGAAGGAAGGAATCTGAATATCAATGCCTGCAAACTCCTTTGTGTTCTACTCGTGATGTCATCTACGCATAGACCTAGCTCATGATGCCACTGATGGGTAACGTTGCATGGGAAACAAAAATTTTCCTATGACCACCAAGATCAATCTTGGAGATGACCATCTACAAGATGAGAGATTTGATCCACATACCCTTGTAGATCTCTAAGAACAAGCGTTAACAAATGCGATTGATGTAGTCGAACGTCATCGCGATCCAATCACGATCCGTCCACGAACTCCCGATCAAGTGCCGAACGGACGGCACCTCCGAGTTTAGCACACGTGCGGCTCAGCAGCGTCCTCTCCTTCTTGATCTAGCAAGCGAGAAATAGGGGGTAGATGAGAGCGGGGCTAACATGACGGTATGGTGGTGGTGGTGGTGGTGGTGGCAGCAGAATTCCTGCAGGGCTTCGCAAAGCGCGTATCGATGAAACGTGGGAGGAGTTGGGAGAGGTAACGGGAAAGGGTCGAAGGGTGGATGCCCCCAAAGCCTTCCCACCTTTATATAGGCATGGAGGGGGCTGGTGGCTTGACCTCCAAGGCCCTAGGGTCGTTGGCCAAAGGGGGAGGAAGGAAATCCCCTTTCCTTCCCCATCGATCGCTATCCCCCTTTTTAGGGATCCTGATCTTATCCCCTTGGGATATGATACTATTCCTTTTAAGGGAGGATCTTGGTGCGCCTAGACTAGGGCTATGCGGACTTCTCCCACTACCCACGTTCATGTGGGTCCCCCATGCAGGTGGTCCCCACTCCGGAACCTTCTAGAACCTTCCCGATACAATACCAAAAAAACTCGAACTTTTTTCGAAACTCCGATTAAAACTTTCCATATATGAATCTTTACCTCCGGACTATTCCGGAGCTCCTACTGATGTCCCGGATCCCATCTCGACTCAACAACCTTCGGACTTTCCACTATTAATATCTCAATACTACCCTAAGCGCCACGCGTTAAGTGTGCGACCCTACGGGTTTGAGAGTCATGTAGACATGACCGAGACTCCTCTCCGGTCAATAACCAATAGCGGGACCTAGATGCCCATATTGATTCCTACATATTCCACAAAAATCTTTATCGGTTGTACCACGATGTCAAGGATTCAGTTAACCCCGTATACAATTCCCTTTGTCCGGCGATATGTTACTTCGTCGAGATTCGATCATTGGTATCTCCATACCTAGTTCAATCTCATTACTGGCAAGTCTCTTTATTCGATCCGTAATACAAGATCCTGTGACCAAACTCAATAGTTACATGCTTGCAAGCTTCTTGTGATGTTGTATTACCTAGAGGGCCCTGAGATACCTCTCTGTCATACGGAGTGACAAATCCCAGTCTTTATCCATGCCAACTCAACAGACACCCTCAGAGATACATGTAGAGCATCTTTATAGTCACCCGGTTATGTTGCGACGTTTGATACACACAAGGTACTCCTCCGGTGTCAGTGAGTTGCATGACCTCATGGTCATAGGATACTTGACATGCAGAAAACGATAGCAATAAACTTGATACGATCATTTGTTACTGAAGGAAATATGCCCTAGAGGCAATAATAAAGTTGTTATTTTTATATTTACTTACTCATGATAAAGGTTTATTATTCATGCTATAATTGTATTGATCGGAAACCTAAATACATAAACAAATACCGTGTCCCTAGTAAACCTCTACTAGACTAGCTCGTTGATCAAAGATGGTTAAGGTTTCCTAACCATAGACATGTGTTCTCATTTGATAATGGCATCACATCATTAGGAGAATGATGTGATGGACAAGACCCATCCGTTAGCTTATTGATACGTCTCCAACGTATCTATAATTTTTGATTGTTCCATGCTATTATATTATCTGTTTTGGATGTTTTATATGCATTAATATGCTATTTTATATTATTTTTGGGACTAACTTATTAACCTAGAGCCTAGTGCGAGTTTTGTTTTTCGTTGTTTTTGAGCTTCACAGAAAAGGAATACCAAACGGAATAAAACCTTCGCGATGATTTTTCTTGGACCAAAAGACACCCAGGAGACCTGGAGTGCAAGTCAGAAGAGCCACGAGGCGGCCACAAGGGTGGAGGGCGCGCCCCCTATATTGTGGGCCCCTCGATGACCCCTGGCCTAGATCTTCCTCCTATATATTCACATATATTCCCAAACAACCAGAAGCATCCACGAAAACACTTTTCCACCGCCGCAACCTTCTGTTCCCATGAGATCCCATCTTGGGGTGTTTTCCGGCATCCTGCCGGAGGGGGATTCAATCATGGAGGTCATCTACATTAACTCTATTGCCCTTCCGATGAAGTGTGAGTAGTTTAGAGCAGACCTACGGGTCCATAGCTAGTAGCTAGATGGCTTCTTCTCTCTCTTTGATTCTCAATACCATGGTCTCCTCGATGTTCTTGGAGATCTACCTGATGTAATCTTCTTTTGCAGTGTGTTTGTCGAGATCCGATGAATTGTGGATTTATGATCAGCTTATCTATGAATATTATTTGAATCTTCTCTGAATTCTTTTATGCAAGATTTGATATCTTTGTAATTCTCTTAGAACTATCAGTTTGGTTTGGCCAACTAGATTTGTTTTTCTTGCAATGGGAGAAGTGCCTAGCTTTTTGGGTTCAATCTTGTGGTGTCCTCACCCAGTGACAGTAGGGGTAGCGAGGCACGTATTTTATTGTTGCCATCGAGGTTAAAAAGATGGGGTTTACATCATATTGCTTGAGTTTATTCCTCTACATCATGTCATCTTACTTAAAGTGCTACTCTGTTCTTCATGAACTTAATACTCTAGATGTAGGCAGGAGTCGGTCGATGTGTGGAGTAATAGTAGTAGATGCAGGCAGGAGGCGGTCTACTTGACACGTACGTGATGCCTATATTTCATAATCATTGCCTTGGATATCGTCATAACTTTGCGCTTTTCTATCAATTGCTCGATAGTAATTTGTTCACCCACCGTATTATTTGCTATCTTGAGAGAAGCTTCTAGTGAAACCTATGGCCCCTTGGTCTATTTTCTAGTTTCCCATCTACTATTTTGCAATCTTTTACTTTCAGATCTATAAACCAAAAAACCAAAAAATATTTACGTAATCTTTTGTTTAGTTTTATCTATCTCTATCAGATCTCACTTTTGCAAGTGACCGTGAAGGGACTGACAACCCCTTTATCGCGTTGGGTGCAAGTGTTTGATTGTTTGTGCAGGTATTGGTGATTTGTGTGTTATCTCCTACTGGATTAATAGCTTGCTTCTCTAACTGAGGGAAATACTTATCTTTACTTTGCTGCATCACCCTTTCCTCTTCAAGGGAAAAACCAACGCAAGCTTAAGAAGTAGCAGGAAGAATTTCTTGCGCTGTCGCCGGGGAGATCTATGCCAAGTCAAGACATACCAATTACCCATCATAAACTCTCATCTCTTGCCTTACATTATTCGCCATTTGCCTCTCATTTTCCTCTCCCCCACTTCTAAAACGATTTTTGAAAAGATTTGCCTTTTTTCTTCGCCCCTTTTCCGTTCATCTGTTTCGTTTGCTTTTTGTTTGCTCGTGCGCTAGATCGCTTGTCTTGCTTTCATGGCTAGTCCTCCCATCATTGTTAGCACTACGATAATGAAGTACTCAATTTTAAACAAAGGGAGGGAGAAAATTTAAATGATGCTTGGTATAGAATTTGCAATGCTCGGAATAGATCTACCCGAAAGCAATCTACTGCCATTCTTCTTCGCAATTTTTATGTGGGCATTACTCCTTGTAATAGATATGTTCTAGATACCATTACCGGAAGGAATTTCTTAGGGAGCCATAGTTTTGATTCTTAAATGCTACGATAGATTTGTTAGGCCCACCACCTCTTTTGATCAATGGAACTGTTTTAACCTTGGAACATGTGATGCAAAGGCTTGATATTATTGAGAATAAAATTGCTACCGTAGAGTTGATTGAAAATTTGGATAAAAAGATTCATAATCAGATTAATCAATATGGATCTAAGGTAGGAGTTACTTTAAAGAATCTTAGAGAAAAGGAACCCATAGTTAATGAAAAGATAGATCAAGACTCTACTAGAATTGGCAAACTAGAAGACATTATTACCAACTTGGGTTCCGCTTTTTCCTTCGTTAAAACTACTAAAAATCTTCCTCCTACCAAGACTGCCAAGTTTATTTACGTTCCTAAGAATAAGGGTCAATCTTCTAGTAAAGAAAATGATGATCTCAAAACAATAAGTGTCCACCCCAATTTTTTTGATATTATTAAGGAACCGATTGCCATGAGTGAATTTCTTGATTTCTTGCCTAGGAGTTTGATCATTGATAAAACCAAAGAATCTCCTAAGGATTATAAGTGTGCAATTAAAGAATTGCATACCAAAGATGACAATACCTAGATCTATGTTATTTACCTAGCTAAGGGCGTTAAACAATAGCGCTTGTTGGGAGGCAACCCAATTTTATTTATGTTATTTTCTTTTTGGTTCTGTTTTTTAAAAAATAATTCATCTAGCCTTTGTATAGATGTGTTTTTGTGTCTTAATTAGTGTTTGTGGCAATTAAGACCTTTGGGATGGCTTACGGTGATAGTTGATTTGATCTTGCTGAAAATAAAAACTTTTGCGCTCAGTCCCAGAAGCGTGATTAAATTCTGATTTTTTTACACAAGACTGATATACAAATTATCCCTGTTTTCCTATTGTTTCAGAATTTTTGGAGTTACAGAAGTATTCAAAGTATCCAGATTACTACAGACTGTTCTGTTTTTGACAGTTTCTGTTTTCTGTGTGTTGTTTGCTTATTTTGATGAATCTATGGATAGTATCGGGGGGTATGTGTTGGGTAGCGTAGTTATTTCAAAAAAAAAATCCTACGCACACACAAGATCATGGTGATGCATAGCAACGAGAGGGGAGAGTGTTGTCTACGTACCCTCGTAGACCGTAAGTGGAAGCGTTATGACAACGTGGTTGATGTAGTCGTACGTCTTCATGATTGACCGATCCTAGTACCGAAAGTACGGCACATCCGTGATCTGCACACGTTCAGCTCGGTGACGTCCCACGAACTCACGATCTAGCAGAGTGTCGAGGGAGAGCTTTGTCAGCACGCGGTGTGATGACGGTGATGATGAAGACCGGTGCAGGGCTTCGCATAAGCACTGCAACAATTTGACCGAGGTGGATTATGGTGGAGGGGGGCACTGCACACGGCTAAGAGATCAATGATCAACTTGTGTGTCTCTATGGGGTGCCCCCTTCCCCGTATATAAAGGAGGGGACGAGGAGGCCGGCCGGCCCTAGGGGCGCGCCAAGGGAGGGGAGGAGTCCTCCTCCTAGTAGGAGTAGGACTCCCCCTTTCCTAATCTAACTAGGAGGAGGAAGGGGGGAGGAAGGAGAGGGAGAGAGGGAGGGAAAGAGGGGGTGCCGCCCCCCTCCTTGTCCAATTCGGACTCCCCAAGGGGGGGGGGGGGCGCCGCCAGCCCTAAGGCCCCCTCCTCTCTCTCTCACAGGGCCCATGTTGGCCCATTAGTTCCCCCGGGGGTTCCGATAACCCCCCGTCACTCTGATAATTATCCGGTGACCCCCGGAACACTTCCAGTGTCCGAATATAGTCATCCAATATATCAATCTTTATGTCTCGACCATTTTGAGACTCCTCGTCATGTCCGTGATCACATCCGGGACTCCGAACTACCTTCGGTACATCAAAACACATAAACTCATAATACTGATCATCACCGAACGTTAAGCGTGCGGACCCTGCGGGTTCGAGAACTATGTAGACATGACCGAGACACGTCTTCGGTCAATAACCAATAGCAGAACCTGGATGCTCATATTGGCTCCTACATATCCTACAAAGATCTTTATCGGCCAAACCACATAACAACATACGTTGTTCCCTTTGTCATCGGTATGTTACTTGCCCGAGATTCGATCATCGGTATCTCAATACCTAGTTCAATCTCGTTACCGGCAAGTCTCTTTACTCGTTCCGTAATGCATCATCCCGCAACTAACTCATTAGTTACATTGCTTCCAAGGCTTATAGTGATGTGCATTACCGAGAGGGCCCAGAGATACCTCTCCAACAATCGGAGTGACAAATCCTAATCTTGATCTATGCCAACTCAACAAGTACCATCGGAGACACCAGAGAGCACCTTTATAATCACCCAGTTACGTTGTGACATTTGGTAGCACACAAAGTGTTCCTCCGGTATTCGGGAGTTGCATAATCTCATAGTCATAGGAACATGTATAAGTCATGAAGAAAGCAATAGCAATATACTAACCGATCATAATGCTAGGCTAACAAATGGGTCTTGTCCATCACATCATTCTCCTAATGATGTGATCTCGTTCATCAAATGACAACACATGTCTATGGTTAGGAAACATAACCATCTTTGATAAACGAGCTAGTCAAGTAGAGGCATACTAGGGACACTTTGTTTTGTCTATGTATTCACACATGTACTGAGTTTCCGGTTAATACAATTCTAGCACGAATAACAAACATTTATCATGAAATAAGGAAATAAATAATAACTTTATTATTGCCTCTAGGGCATATTTCCTTCAGTCTCCCACTTGCACTAGAGTCAATAATCTAGTTCACATTGCCATGTGATTTAACACAATAGTTCACATCACCATGTGATTAACACCCATAGTTCACATCGCCATGTGACCAACACTCAAAGGGTTTACTAGAGTCAGTAATCTTAGTTCACATTGCCATGTGATTAACACCCAAAGAGTACTAAGGTGTGATCATGTTTTGCTTGTGAGAGAAGTTTAGTCAACGGGTCTGCCATATTCAGATCTGTATGTATTTTCAAATTTCTATGTCAACAATGCTCTGCACGGAGCTACTCTAGCTAATTGCTCCCACTTTCAATATGTATCCATATTGAGACTTAGAGTCATCTGGATCAGTGTCAAAAATTGCATCGACGTAACCCTTTACGATGAACCTTTTGTCAGCTCCATAATCGAGAAACATATCCTTATTCCACTATGGATAATTTTGACCGCTGTCCAGTGGTCTACTCCTAGATCACTATTGTACTCCTTTGCCAAACTCAGTGTAGGTTATACAACAGATCTGGTACACAACATGGCATACTTTATAGAACCTATGGCTGAGGCATAGGGAATGACTTTTATTCTCTTTCTATCTTCTTCTGTGGTCGGGCTTTGGGTCTTACTCAATTTCACACCTTGCAATACAGGCAAGAACAACTGCTTTGACTGTTCCATTTTAAACTAATTCAAAAATTTGTCAAGGTATGTACTCATTGAAAAAACTTATCAAGCGTCTTGATCTATCTCTATAGATCTTGATGCTCAATATGTAAGCAGCTTCATCGAGGTCTTTCTTTGAAAAACTCCTTTCAAACACTCCTTTTATGCTTTCCAGAAAATTCTACATCATTTCCGATCAACAATATGTCATTCACATATACTTATCAAAAAGGTTGTCGTGCTCCCACTCACTTTCTTGTAAATACAGGCTTCATCGCAAGTCTGTATAAAACTATATGCTTTGATCAACTCATCAAAGCGGATATTCCAACTCTGAGATGCTTTGTACCAGTCCATGGATGGGTCGCTCGAGCTTGCACATTTTGTTAGCACCTTTAGGTTCGACAAAACCTTCTGGTTGCATCATATACAACTCTTCTTTAAGAAATCCATTAAGGAATGTAGTTTTGACATCCATTTGCCAGATTTCATAAAATGTGGCAATTTGCTAACATGATTCAGACAGACTTAAGCATCGCTACGAGTGAGAAAATCTCATCATAGTAAACACCTTAAATTTGTCAAAAACCTTTTTCAACAAGTCTAGCTTTGTAGATAGTACACTACTATCAGCGTCCGTCTTCCTTTTGAAGATCCATTTATTCTCGATGGCTTGCCGATCATCGGGCAAGTCAACCAAAGTCCACACTTTGTTCTCATACATGGATCCCATCTCAGATATCATGGCATCAAGCCATTTTGCGGAATCTGGGCTCATCATCGCTTCCTCATAGTTCGTAGGTTTGTCATGGTCTAGTAACATGATTTCCAGAACAGGATTACCGTACCACTTTGGTGCGGAACGTATTCTGGTTGACCTAATGAGGTTCGGTAGTTACTTGATCTGAAGTTTCATGATCATCATCATTAACTTCCTCACTAATTGGTGTAGGCATCACTGGAACTGATTTCTGTGATGAACTACTTTCCAATTCGGGAGAAGGTACAATTACGTTATCAAGTTCTACTTTCCTCCCACTCACTTCTTTTGAGAGAAACTCCTTCTCTAGAAAGGATCCATTCTTAGCATCGAATATCTTGCCTTCAGATCGGTGATAGAAGGTGTACCCAACAGTTACTTTTGGGTATCCTATGAAGACCACTTCTCCGATTTGGGTTTAAGCTTATCAGGATGAAACTTTTTCACATAAGCATCGCAACCCCAAACTTTAAGAAATGATAGCTTAGGTTTCTATCTAAACCACAGTTCATACGATGTCATCTCAATGGATTTAGATGGTGCCCTTTTTAACGTGAATGCAGCTGTCTCTAATGCATAACCCCAAAATGATAGTGGTAAATCGGTAAGAGACATCATAGATCGCACCATATCTAATAAAGTACGGTTATGACGTTCGGACACACCATTACGCTGTGGTGTTCCAGGTGGCGTGAGTTGCGAAACTATTCCACATTGTTTCAAATGAAGACCAAACTCATAACTAAAATATTCGTCTTCGCGATCAGATCGTAGAAACTTTTTCTTGTTATGATGATTTTCCAATTCACTCTGAAATTCTTTGAACCTTTCGAATATTTCAGACTTATGTTTCATAAAGTAGATAAATCATCAGTGAAGGTCAGAAAATAACGGTACCCGCCGCGAGCCTCAACACTCGTCGGACCGCATACATCAGTATGCATTATTCCCAATAAGTCAGTTGCTCGCTCCATTGTTCCAGAGAACGGAGTCTTAGTCATCTTGCCCATGAGGCATGGTTCGCAAGCATCAAGTGATTCATAATCAAGTGATTCCAAAAGCCCATCAGCATGGAGTTTCTTCATGCGCTTTACACCAATATGACCTAAACGGCAGTGCCACAAATAAGTTGCACTATCATTATTAACTTTGAATCTTTTGGCTTCAATATTATGTATATGTGTATCACTATGATCGAGATTCAATAAACAATTTATATTGAGTGTATGACCATAGAAAGTTTTATTCATTTAAATAGAACAACAATTATTCTTTGACTTAAATGAATAATTGTATTGCAATAAACATGATTCAATCATATTCAAACGCAAACACCAAATAACATTTATTTTAGGTTCAACACTAATCCCGAAGGTAAAGGGAGTGTGAGATGGTGATCTTATCAACCTTGGAATCACTTCCAACACACATCATCACCTCGACCTTAACTAGTTTCTGTTTATTTTGCAACTCCCGTTTCGAGTTACTACTCTTAGCAACTGAACCAGTATCAAATACCGAGGGGTTGCTATAAACACTAGTAAAGTACACATAAATAACATGTATATCAAATATACCTTTGTTCACTTTGCCATCCTTCTTATCCGCCAAGTATCTAGGGCAGTTCCACTTCCAGTGACAATTTCATTTGCAGTAGAAGCACTCAGTTTCAGGCTTGGGTCTAGCTTTGGGCTTTTTCACGTGAGTGACAACTTGTTTGTCATTCTTCTTGATGTTCCCTTTCTATCCCTTTGCCCTTTTCTTGAAACTAGTGGTCTTGTTAACCATCAACACTTGATGCTTTTCTTGATTTTTACCTTCGCCGATTTTAGCATCGCGAAGAGCTTGGGAATTGTTTTCATTATCCCTTGCATATTATAGTTCATCACGGAGTTATAGTAACTTGGTGATAGTGACTAGAGAACTTTGTCAATTACTATCTTATATGGAAGATTAACTCCCACTAGATTCAAGCAATTGTAGTACCCAGACAATCTGAGCACATGCTCACTGGTTGAGCTATTCTCCTCCATCTTGTAGGCAAAGTACTATCAGAGGTCTCATACCTCTTGACACGGGCATGAGTATGAAATACCAATTTCAACTCTTGGAACATCTTATATGCTCCGTGGCGTTCAAAACATTTTTGAAGTCCCGGTTCTAAGCCGTAAAGCATGGTGCACTAAACTATCAAGTAGTCATCATACCAAGCTTTGCCAAACGTTCATAACGTCTGCATCTGCTCCTACAATAGGTCCGTCACCTAGTAGTGCATTAAGGACATAATTCTTCTATGCAGCAATGAGTAAAATCCTCAGATCACGGACCAAGTCCGCATCATTGCTACTATCATATTTCAACTTATATTTCTCTAGGAACATATCAAGATATAAACGGGGAGCTACATCACGAGCTATTGATCTACAACATAGTTATGCAAATACTATCAGGACTAAGTTCATGATAAATTTAAGTTCAATTAATCATATTACGTAAGAACTGCCATTTAGATAGACATCCCTCTAATCATCTAAGTGATCACGTGATCCAAATCAACTAAACCATGTCCGATCATCACGTGAGATGGAGTAGTTTTCAATGGTGAACATCACTATGTTGATCATATCTACTATATGATTCACGCCGACCTTTCGGTCTCAAAGTGTTCTGAGGCCATATTTGTGTATGTTAGGCTCGTCAAGTTTAACCCGAGTATTATGCTTGCGCAAAACTGGCTTGCACCCGTTGTATGTGAACGTAGAGCCTATCACACCCGATCATCACATGGTGTCTCGGCACGATTTAACCGTCGCATAGCGGTGCATACTCATGGAGAACACTTATACCTTGAAATTTAGTGAGGGATCATCTTATAAAGCTACCGTCGTACCAAGCAAAATAAGATGCATAAAGGATAAACATCACATGCAATCAAAATATGTGACATGGTATGGCCATGATCATCTTGCGCCTTTGATCTCCATCTCCAAAGTACCATCATGATCTCTATCGTCACCGGCATGACACCATGATCTCCATCATCTTGATCTCTATCAATGTCTCGTCACATGGTCGTCTCGCCAACTATTTCTCTTGCAACTATTGCTACCGCATAGCGATAAAGTAAAGAAATTATTTGGCGCTTGCATCTTATGCAATAAAGGGAAAACCATAAGGCTTCTGCCAGTTGCCAATAACTTCAACAAAACATGATCATATCATACAACAACTTATATCTCATCACGTATTGACCATATCACATCACAACAAGCCCTGCAAAAACAAGTTAGACGTCCTCTACTTTGTTGTTGCAAGTTTTACATGGCTGCTACGGGCTTAGCAAGAACCATTCTTACCTACGCATCAAAACCACAATGAATTTTCGTCAAGTGTGTTGTCTTAACCTTCAACAAGGATCGGGCATAGCCACACTCGATTTAACTAAAGTTGGATAAACTAACACCTGCCAGCCACCTGTGTCTGAAGCACGTCGGTAGAACCAGTCTCGCGTAAGCGTATGCGTAATGTCATGCTGGTAAGCAGTATGACTATTATCGCCCACAACTCACTTGTGTTCTACTCGTGCATATAACATCTACGCATAAACCTGGCTCGGATGCCGCTGTTGGGGAACGTAGTAATTTCAAAAAAAATGCTACGCACACGCAAGATCATGGTGATGCATAGCAACAAGAGGGGAGAGTGTTGTCTACGTACCCTCGTAGACCATAAGCGGAAGCGTTATGACAACGCGATTGATGTAGTCATACGTCTTCATGATCGACCGATCCTAGTACCGAAAGTACGGCACCTCCGCAATCTGCACACGTTCAGCTCGGTGACGTCCCACGAACTCACGATCAAGTAGAGTGTCGAGGGAGAGCTTCGTCAGCACGATGGCGTGATAACGGTAATGATGAAGCTACCGGCGCAGGGCTTCGCATAAGAACTGCAACGATATGACCGAGATGTATTATGGTGGAGGGGGGCACCGTACACGGCTAAGAGATCAATGATCAACTTGTGTGTCTCTACGTGGTGCCCCCTCCCCCATATATAAAGGAGGGGAGGAGGAGGCCGGCCGGCCCTAGGGACGTGCCAATGGAGGGGAGGAGTCCTCCTCCTAGTAGGAGTAGGACTCCCCCTTTCCTAGTCTAACTAGGAGGAGGAAGGGGGAAGGAAGGAGAGGGAGAGGGGGAGGGAAAGAGGGGGCGCCGCTCCCCTCCTTGTCCAATTCAAACTCCCCAAGGGGGGGGGGGGCGCGGCCAGCCCTAAGGCCCCCTCCTCTCTCTCTCACAAGGCCCATGTTGGACCATTAGTTCCCCCAGGGGATCCGATAACCCCTCGGCACTCCGATAATTATCCGGTGACCCCCGGAACACTTCTGGTGTCCGAATATAGTCGTCCAATATATCAATCTTTATGTCTCGACCATTTCGAGACTCCTCGTCATGTCCGTGGTCACATCTAGGACTCCGAACTACCTTTGTTACATCAAAACACATAAACACATAATACCGATCGTCACCGAACGTTAAGCATTCGAACCCTGCGGGTTCGAGAACTATGTAGACATGACCGAGACACGTCTTCGGTCAATAACCAATAGCAGAACCTGGATGCTCATATTGGCTCCTACATATTCTATGAAGATCTTTATCGGTCAAACCACATAACAACATACGTTGTTCCCTTTGTCATCGGTATGTTACTTGCCCGAGATTCGATCATCGGTATCTCAATACCTAGTTCAATCTCGTTACTGGCAAGTCTCTTTACTCGTTCCATAATGCATCATCCCGCAACTAACTCATTAGTTACATTGCTTGCAAGGCTTATAGTGATGTGCATTACCGAGAGGGCCCAGAGATACCTCTCCGACAATCGGAGTGACAAATCCTAATCTTGATCTATGCCAACTCAACAAGTACCATCAGAGACACCTGTAGAGCACCTTTATAATCACCCAGTTACGTTGTGACGTTTGGTAGCACACAAAGTGTTCCTCCGGTATTCGGGAGTTGCATAATCTCATAGTCATAGGAACATGTATAAGTCATGAAGAAAGCAATAACAATATACTAAACGATCATAATGCTAAGCTAACGAATGGGTCTTGTCCATCACATCATTCTCCTAATTATGTGATCTCATTCATCAAATGAAAACACATGTCTATGGTTAGGAAACATAACCATCTTTGATAAACGAGCTAGTCAAGTAGAGCATACTAGGGACACTTTGTTTTGTCTATGTATTCACACATGTACTAAGTTTCCAGTTAATACAATTCTAGCATGAATAATAAACATTTATCATGAAATAAGGAAATAAATAATAATTTTATTATTGCCTCTAGGGCATATTTCCTTCAGTATGAACCATGGAAAAGTTGAAATACAGTATATATTACACCAATATAAATAAAGAATGAGTTCACAACAATACCAAAAGTGGTGATTTATTTTCTTATACTAACGGGGCTTATGAGATTTTCTGTTGAGTTTTGTGTTGTGAAGTTTTCAAGTTTTGGGTAAGGATTTGATGGTCTATGGAATAAGAGCCTAAGCTTGGGGATGCCCAAGGAACCCCAAGGTAATATTGAGGGACAACCAAGAGCCTAAGCTTGGGGATGCCCCGGAAGGCATCCCCTCTTTCCTCTTCGTCTATCGTTACTTTACTTGAGGCTATGTTTTTATTCACCACATGATATCTGTATGATACGAGTCTTTACTTTTTAGTTTTCCACAATCATCCTTGTTGTACACACCTTTTGAGAGGGACACGCATGAATCGTGATTTATTAGAATACTCTATGTGCTTCACTTATATCTTTTGAGCTAGGCAATTTTTCTCTAGTGGTTCACTTATATATTTTTAGAGCACAGTGCTGACTTTATTTTGTAGAAATTATTGAACTCTCATGCTTCACTTATATTATTTCGAGAGTCTCTAAACAGCCTGGTAATTTGCTTTGGTTATAAATTTAGTCCCAATATGATAGACATCCAAGAGGGATATAATAAAAACTTTCGTATAAAGTGCATTGAATACTATGAGAACTTTGATTCCTTATGATTGTTTTGATATATAAATATGGTGATATTAGAGTCATGCTAGTGAGTAATTATGGGTTGTAGAATTACTTGTGTTAAAGTTTGTGATTCCGTAGCATGCACGTATGGTGAACCGTTATGTGATGAAGTCAGAGCATGATTTATTTATTGATGGCCTTCCTTATGAGTGGCGGTCGGGGATGAGCGATGGTCTTTTTCCTACCAGTCTATCCCCCTAGGAGCATGTGCGTAGTACTTCGTTTCAATGACTAATAGATTTTTGCAATAAGTATGTGAGTTCTTTATGACTAATGTTGAGTCCATGGATTATACGCACTCTCACCTCTACACCATACCTACCTATTATGGCATTTCCATAGCCATTCCGAGATATATTGCCATGCAACTTTCCACAATTCCGTTTTATTATGACACGTTCCATCATTGTCATATTGCTTTGCATGATCATGTAGTTCACATCGTATTTGTGGCAAAGCCACCTTTCATAATTCTTTCATACATGTCACTCTTGATTCATTGCACATCCCAGTACACCGCTGGAGGCATTCATATAGAGTCATATTTTGTTCTAAGTATCAAGTTGTAATTCTTGAGTTGTAAGTAAATAAAATTGTGATGATCCTCATTATTAGAGCATTGTACCATGTGAGGAAAAAAATATAAAAGAGACCAAAGAAGCCCACAAAAAAGAGAGGCCAAAGAAGCCCACAAAAAAAGAGAGAAAAGAGAGAAGGGGCAATGTTACTATCCTTTTTTTCCACACTTGTGATTCAAAGTAGCACCATGATCTTCATGATAGAGAGTCTCCTTTGTTGTCACTTTCATATACTAGTGGGAATTTTTCTTTATAGAACTTGGCTTGTATATTCCAATAATGGGCTTCCTCAAATTTCCATAGGTCTTCGTGAGCAAGCGAGTTGGATTCGCACCCACTTAGTTTCTTCTTGAGCTTTCATAAACTTATAGCTCTAGTGCATCTGTTGCATGGCCATCCTTACTAACTCACATTGATATCTATTGATGGGCATCTCCATAGCCCGTTGATACGCCTAGTTGATGTGAGACAATCTCCTTCTTATTGTCTTCTCCACAACCACCATATTCTATTCCACCTATAGTGCTATGTCCATGGCTCACTCTCATGTATTGCGTGAAAGTTGAAAATGTTTGAGAACATCCAAAGTATGAAACAATTGCTTGGCTTGTCATCGGGTTGTGCATGATTTGAATATTTTGTGTGATGAAGATGGAGCATAGCCAGACTATATGGTTTTGCCGGGATAAGCTTTCTTTGGCCATGTTATTTTGAGAAGACATGATTGCCTTGTTAGTATGCTTGAAGTATTATTGTTTTTATGTCAATATTAAACTTTTTTGAATCTTATGGATTTGAACATTCAAGCCACAATAAAGAAAAATTACATGGATAAATATGTTAGGTAGCATTCCACGTCAAAAATTCTATTTTTATCATTTACCTACTCGAGGACGAGCAGGAATAAAGCTTGGGGATGCTTGATATGTCTCCAACGTATCTATAATTTTCTATTATTCCATGCTATTATATTATCTTTTTTGGATGTTTTATATGCATTTATATGCTATTTTATATTATTTTTGGGACTAACTTATAACCTAGAGCTCACTACCAATTTCTGTTTTTTCCTTGTTTTTGAGCTTCACAGAAAAGGAATATCAAACGGAGTCCAAACGGAATAAAACCATTGCGATAATTTTTCTTGGACCAAAAGACACCCAGGAGACTTGGAGTGC
Source organism: Aegilops bicornis (assembly GCA_021605145.1). Lineage (NCBI taxonomy): Eukaryota > Viridiplantae > Streptophyta > Magnoliopsida > Poales > Poaceae > Aegilops > Aegilops bicornis. Next base: position 506,952,459 of record CM038672.1, read on the forward strand.
AACTCAGAAGAGCCACGAGGCGGCCACAATGGTGGAGAGGGCGCACAGGGGGATAGGGCACACCCCCTACCTTGTGGGCCCCTTGGTGACCCCCTGACCTAGATCTTCCTCCTATATATTCACATATATTCCCAAACCACCAGAAGCCTCCACGAAACACTTTTCCATCGTCACAACCTTCTGTTCCCGTGAGATCCCATCTTGGGGCCTTTTTCGGCATCCTGCCGGAGGGGGATTCGATCACGGAGGGCATCCACAGACCTACGAGTCCATAGCTAGTAGCTAAATGGCTTCTTCTCTCTCTTTGATTCTACATACCATGTTCTCCTCGATGTTCTTGGAGATCTAACCGATGTAATATTCTTTTGCGGTGTGTTTGTCGAGATCCGATGAATTGTGGATTTATGATCAACTTATCTATGAATATTATTTGAGTCTTCTCTAAATTCTTTTATGCAAGATTTGATATCTTTGTAATTCTCTTCGAACTACCGGTTTGGTTTGGCCAACTAGATTGGTTTTTCTTGCAATGGGAGAAGTGCTTAGCTTTGGGTTCAATCTAACGGTGTCCTCACCCAGTGACAGCAGGGTAGCGAGGCACTTATTGTATTGTTGCCATCGAGGATAAAAAAGATGGGGTTTACATCATATTGCTTGAGTTTATTCCTCTACATCATGTCATCTTACTTAAAGCGTTACTCTGTTCTTCATGAACTTAATACTCTAGATGCAGGAAGGAGTCGGTTCATGTGTGGAGTAATAGTAGTAGATGCAGGCAGGAGTCGGTCTACTTGACACGGACATGATGCCTATATTTCATAATCATTGCCTTGGATATCGTCATAACTCTGCACTTTTCTATCAATTGCTCGACAGAAATTTGTTCACCCACCATAATATTTGCTATCTTGAGAGAAGCCTCTAGTGAAACCTATGGCCCCCGGGTCTATTTTCCATCATATTAGTTTCCGATCTACTGTTTTGCAATCTTTTACTTTCAGATCTATAAACCAAAAAACCCAAAAATATTTACTTTATCTTTTGTTTAGTTTTATCCATTTCTATCAGATCTCACTTTCGCAAGTGAGCATGAAGGGATTGACAACCCCTTTATCGCATTGGGTGCAAGTGTTTGATTGTTTGTGCAGGTATTGGTGGTTTGTGCATTGTCTCCTACTAGATTGATACCTTGGTTCTCTAACAGAGGGAAATACTTATCTCTACTTTGATGTATCGCCATTTCCTCTTCAAGGGAAAAAACAACTCAAGCTCAAGAAGTAGCACTTAGCATAATGATCGTTCAGTTTATTGCTATTGCTTTCTTCATGTCAAATACATAGTCCTTCGACTATGAGGTTATGCAACTCCCACATACCGGAGGCATACCTTGTGTGCTATCAAACGTCACAACGTAATTGGGTGATTATAAAGATGCTTTACAGGTATCTCCGAAGGTGTTTGTTGAGTTGGCATAGATCGAGATTAGGATTTCTCACTCCGAGTATCAGAGAGGTATCTCTGGGCCCTCTCGGTAATACACATCATAAGCTTGCAAGCAAATGACTAAGGAGTCAGTCACGAGGTGATGTATTATGGAACGAGTAAAGAGACTTGCCGGTAACGAGATTGAACTAGGTATAAAGATACCGACGATCGAATCTCGGTCAAGTAACATACAGATGGATAAATGGTATTACGTATGTTGTCATAACGGTTCGACCAATAAAGATCTTCGTAGAATATGTAGGAGCCAATATGGGCATCCAGGTTCCGCTATTGGTTATTGACCGGAGAGGTCTCTCGGTCATGTATACATAGTTCTCGAACCCATAGGGTCCGCACGCTTAACGTTCGATGACGATATACTATTATATGAGTTATGTGATTTGGTGATCGAATGTTGTCTGGAGTCCCGGATGAGATCAGGAACATGACGAGGAGTCTCGAAATGGTCGAGAGGTAAAGATTGATATATAGGATGATAGTATTCGTGTCAGGACCCCGATTCCAAGTCACATCGATCTAGCCGGTAACACCTTATATCATTTTGCGGCCTCACTTACGGTATTCCCATGGGTGTCGCCTTACCAAGGCCCGGGACCGTTTGCGCCTTTTGGCTCACGTATATGATAGTGTCGCTAGCATCCACATGACAGAGAACCCGGGCCGACATGGCTAGTCGTGAACCCAAAGCGGCACTAACCCATGGGGATAGGCATACATGAATCAACTTCGAGCATGTCGATTGCCAGCGTGTGAATCCGGGCTGTAGCACTGGCTAACAGGACTCTGGGAACCCGGCTGTAGCAGGCTAGGCAGGACTCGGATGTCACCGCGTGACATTTCCCGTAAGGGACACACACAGAACGAAGTGAAACACATGTCGGCCAATCAAGTGTCCCGAGCGGTAGTCTTTGGGCTAGCAGGACTCCGGTGAACCGGGCAGGCGGACTACTATGGCTCATGGAAGCACTAGACTACATTTCCCCATAAGAGAGGCTGCCAAGGATAAACAACTAGATTGTCGGATCCCACACATACCAAGCATTTCAAACATACACACAATATGCTCGATATGTGTAAATACAACATGGCATCACAACATAACTCTATGACTCAAGTATTTATTCATTAGGCTCCGAGGAGCGAGATATTACAAACATGGGTATCATGACCCAACATTCAGAGCATACAAAACAAAGCACACGCGGAAGCTTAACATGTCTGAGGACAGACATCTACAAATGAAAAAGGCTGAGAAGCCTGACTATCTACCAGATCCTGTCGAGGGACAAGATCGTAGCTGAGGTATCAAGCTAAACGTCGAAGTCCACGCAGAACTACTAGTGAGACTGAAGTCTCTCTGCAAAAACATAAAATAGGCAAACGTGAGTACAAATGTACTCAACAAGACTTACATCAGAACTAACTACATATGCATCATTATCAACAAATGGGGGTGGGGTTTAACTGCAGCAAGCCAGCTTTGACTCGGTGGCTATCCTGAACTACGACTGCAAGTAACTCTTTTGAGGTGGCTTACGAGTCCACATATTCACCATATCAATACACCAATATGGATCCGCCTCCGCCTCCCTCACGAGAACACCATCCATAGCACTCACGCTTATCTTGCGTATTTTAGAGTATCCACTTTCACTTGTCTATGAACTGCATACAGCAACCCGTAAGTCCTTTATCGCGGACATGGCTATTCGAATAGATAATGTTAACCCCGCAGGGTGTACTTCTTCACACACGCTCTCGCCACTAACCGCCATGTACACGCCATGTATCTCGGCAACCTTCAAGCGTAAGCCCTGGCGAGGAGTCGGCCACGACCGACTAACCACACAAGTCTCTAGTCCAGGTTTATCGCCTATTCGGGTTCCATCCGCAAGGAGATCCGGCCGGGTGTCACCACGGCCCCAACGATGTGAGCAGGGTTCCCAAGCCCACCTCGACGGGTGGTTCTACGCTTGGTACACCGTGCCATGATGCCTAGTCTGTCCCAAGCCCACCTGTACCGGGTGCCACTTGGTAGACTACTAACACTACCTACAAACACCAGATACTAGTTGCAACTCCTGGACAGAGATCAGGTTGGTTAATAAGTCGAGAGGGGAACTTAAGCATTCCAATGCGTGGTAGTAACTGTTCATGGATCACAAACACAGAACTCGGTTCCTGAGGACGGCTGCAATGAGACAACCCACCATGTACTCCTACATGGCCTCTCACCGCTACCTTTACCAAATCGTGTTCACACACTTAGCTCTCAATAGTAGGACATGTTCACACACCTCCCATTCATCCCTGATGAATCAGACCTGACACGACTCTAAGCAATAGCAGGCATGACAAACAAGCATGAATGAGTAGGCACATCAGGGCTCAAACAACTCCTACTCATGCTAGTGGGTTTTATCTATTTACTGTGGAATGACAGGTCATGCAGAGGATAAAGGGGTTCAGCTACCGCAGCAAGTAACAGATGAATCGTTGTTGTCCTAATGCAGTAAAAGAGAGCAGGAGCGAGAGAGTGGGATTATATCGGAATGAACAAGGGGTTTTTGCTTGCCTGGCACTTCTTAAGATAATATAGTTCTTCATCGGTGTCATCGAACTCATCGTCGGAGGCACGTCTATCGAGAGGGGACAAATACCGGCAACAGAGAAGGAGAACACAATCAATGCAATGCACAACATGATGCACGATCATGACATGTCAATATGCTGTGTTTTGAGCTAATGCAACTAGCAACATGTTAAATGGAGTTGGTTTGAACCCTAGGTTCAAATTCAAACTCCATATGTGAGAGTTAAAATGCCATTTATATGATTTGTCCTAAACAGCAGCCATAAGTTGTTATAACATGCATGAAAACAGTACATATGGATAGATTGGATTTTTCTGATCATTTTTCATATATAACTTATTTCATTTGGAGTTACGGTTTATTTCTATGAATTTTAGAAGTTTAGGACATTTTCTGGATTTTCCTAAAAAGAATAAATCCAGAAAATGATTTATTATACGTCGACCGACGTCGATGCAGGACGTCGGCCAGTCAACGGCCGGGTCCAGTCAAACCCGACGCAGGTGGTCCACACGCCGCTGACTAACTCAGTAATCTAAATTAATTAGTGTTAAACTACTACTAACTAAAAATGTCAGTGGAGTAATTAAACTTAATTAAAAACTAATCTAGGATTAGCTGGGGCCTGGGCCCACTTGTCAGTGAGAACTCGGTTCCTGAGGACGGCTGCAATGAGACAACCCACCATGTACTCCTACATGGCCTCTCGCCGCTACCTTTACCAAATCGTGTTCGCACACTTAGCTCTCAATAGTAGGACATGTTCACACACCTCCCATTCATCCCTGATGAATCAGACCTGACACGACTCTAAGCAATAGCAGGCATGACAAACAAGCATGAATGAGTAGGCACATCAGGGCTCAAACAACTCCTACTCATGCTAGTGGGTTTTATCTATTTACTGTGGAATGACAGGTCATGCAGAGGATAAAGGGGTTCAGCTACCGCCAAGTAGCAATGTATGAATCGTTGTTGTCCTAATGCAACGAAAAGAGAGCAGGAGCGAGAGAGTGGGATTATATCGGAATGAACAAGGGGTTTTTGCTTGCTGGCACTTCTTAAGATAATATAGTTCTTCATCGGTGTCATCGAACTCATCGTCGGAGGCACGCCTATCGAGAGGGACAAATACCGGCAATGTAGAAGGAGAACACAATCAATGCAATGCACAACATGATGCACGATCATGACATGTCAATATGCTGTGTTTTGAGCTAATGCAACTAGCAACATGTTAAATGGAGTTGGTTTGAACCCTAGGTTCAAATTCAAACTCCATATGTGAGAGTTAAAATGCCATTTATATGATTTGTCCTAAACAGCAGCCATAAGTTGTTATAACATGCATTAAAACAGTACATATGGATAGATTGGATTTTTCTGATCATTTTTCATATATAACTTATTTCATTTGGAGTTACGGTTTAATTTCTATGAATTTTAGAAGTTTAGGACATTTTCTGGATTTTCCTAAATAGAATAAATCCGTAAAATGATTTATTATGCGACCGACGTCGATGTGGACGTCAGCAGGTCAACGAAGCCGGGTCCAGGTCAAACCTGACGTGCAGGGTCCACACGTCAGTGACTAACTAAGTAATCTAAATTAATTAGTGTTAAACTACTACTAACTAAAAATGTCAGTGGAGTAATTAAACTTAATTAAAAACTAATCTAGGATTAGCTGGGGCCTGGGCCCACTCGTCAGTGACTCAGGGGAAGTCAAACTGGGGTCAAACCGGGTCAAACTCGCCGGAGTTGACACGGGGCTCGTCGCCGGCAGGGCCAGGGACGGCGGAGAGGTCCGGGTTTCCTCCTCCGGCGACCAAATGGCCGGCGGAGGGCATCTACATGGAGCTGGAGCTCGCGCGCGTCGAGTGGTGCCGGTAGGAGGTGCTAGGGTGGCTGGAAACGTCGCCGGTGATGACCTTGGCGGTCGCCGGAGTTCGGACGAGGTCGGCTCTGATGCTAGGGGGCACGGCGAGGCGCGTGGGGAGTGCTACGGGCTCGTGCGAGTGCGACGGAGACGATGACGTGCTCGGAATCGATCCAACATGGTTGTGGCCACGACGGCAACGTGCGGTGGCGCCGGCGGGTGCGGCCGAGCTCGGTGCGGTTGCTATGGTGCTCGAGAGCGAGAACGGGAAGGGGGAGGAGGAAGAGGAGCTCACGGGGGTCGTTGAGCGGTCGGTGTGCTCGGGGGCGACCGGAGCGAGGCGAATCGACGAACGGCGTCCGGCTGGTACCGAGGTTGAAGACGACCAGATGGTGGCGATGCAGGGACTCCGGTGAAGCGTGGCCCGGTGGGGAGGGCGAGGGCGTCGCGGCGGAGGTCTTGGACAGCACGGGGAGGCGAGGAGAGAACGATGGACGCGGTGGCAGTGAACGGCGGTGTCGACTTCGCTCTGCTTCGGGAGAGAGAGCGAGGGAGGCGAGGCAGGGAGAGAGTGGAGCGGTCGAGGGGTCTAGGGGGGTCTGCGTGGCAACGCCAGAGGCTTCCGGGCCCTCGGCATCAAGCAGGAGGTGGCGCACGATGTGCGCGCGCGTCGGGCACGCGCCCGTCCTCCTGGCAAGGAGGAAGACGACAGGGGAGGGGCCAAGCGGGCTGGGCCGCGCAGGTGGGTTGGCCAGCTGGGCCGCGACAGGTAAGTCAGGTAAGTTCTCTCTCACTCCTCTATTTTCTGTTTACTATTATTTCTATAACTTCAGGGCTTTATTAAAAATACTTCAACAGATCCAGAAATCATGAAACTGCTCAATGCCACTGTTTGGAATATAACCAACAGCAAACATTTTAGTTTATGATTATTTGAGCATTTAAAATATTGAATAGCATTTAAATGCCCAAATGCAAATAGAGTATGATTTAATTCAGAGCCCAATATGTCCTGCAAAAATATAAACCATTTTTGGTAGATCCTTCCACCTCAAACCAGAAATATTGAACATTTTAGAGGGCATTTTGAGTTCAATGAAAAAGATTTTATTTTGACCCTAGTTGAATTCATTTGGTGCTAGGGTTTAAGCATCCCCATTTCAAGTTTCAAAAAAAATTAGACATGATGCATGGGTGCTAATGCAACTAATTACAAACAAATTCTAGGGCTGTGACAACGCACCCCCACTAAACAAGAATCTCGTCCCGAGATTGAAGACGTGAGGTAAGAAGACAGAGGGGACACAAAGCTAGCACAATCTTCATGATCCAATTGCTTCAGATCGATCTTGGCATCCTTCCTTTCGGGATCTTCATCCAACATGTTAACGACGGACAGGAACTCTACAGGAATCGATCTTCTCAAAGATCGGGCAACTCAAGATCAACTCTTGGGTGAGATATAAAACATCTCTTGAGCTGAGACACGAAACATACATTCAGGGGGAAGGGGTGTAACAGATGGCGAAGGTCCACTAGGTAGGCAACAAATCCACGCTCGATCACGACGTAGCGAGGAGTTAACTGCCATGATTCCACAATGGGGCACCTTGGGGGAGGTGACTCGAAGAACTATTCCCTTAAGTGGCAAAAGAATTACTTTTGATTCAGAGATCATTGAAACTCTTTATACCAGCCTAAGGAAAATCACAAACGACTGTTTGAAGGAGTTCGGAAGAACAACACACTCGGGCTAGAATGAATGATATGGACTACCTTGTTGAAGACAACGAAATGGATGATTTCTGCTTATCATCTGAAATGGATGGGACTCATGGTAAGTCCACCTTTGAAGATGAACCCGACAGCCACCGCCGAGAAGGGGAAGCCCATGGAAAATTGGCAATAGGGGTGCAAAATTTGGGAACAAAATGCAAATGTTGGGAATGTTCCAACCATCATATCTGCACGAGATTCAGATCTGGTTGGTGTCGTGGTATTCCGCACTCATCAAGTCTAGAAATAAAAAATAAAGTTTGCAACACAAATCAACGAGAAGACGTTGCGAGATTCTCGGGAATGAACTACGATAGCAAGCTCCAAAACATGAGCTGGTTACGCTACTAACATGTGAACACGATGTCCTGCATAATCAAGCCCACGTAGTAGTCTTATAATGAAACACTACCGAGTTCGGTGGGGAACCATCATCGAGGATATCGAAGTCCTTGTATAAGCCGCGGTCTTAAGAAGGAACTTCTTCTCCTTGAACAAATCAATCAGTGGCTTGGTGTGCTAGGGACACATATGGAATGGAGGTAGCGAGCCTGTCAAACCATAGCATACTTTGCACATGCATGACTGACTTGGGATGATTCCAAAGGAAGCAAAGCTAACTTTTCAGAACTCACGGCGGCATCTTGCACCAAATGCACATGAATTCGAGGAAGTCACTCCTTCCATCCAAGCATAAGCATCATGAACGGAACACGAAGGCATTGCTTATAAAATTTTCAACACTAGGTTGATGTTCAGCATGAATCATGGGGGAGACAAAATGCTGCGGATGGGCCCAACAGCAACTCATCGAAATTTCCATATCACTGGACTTCCACCATCATGTGAACACGGTGATAGCATTGGTCAGACCAAAAGATGTAATGGTGTATGCTCGAGGGATCAACCACGAGTAAGACAACATTACGAACATCATTGGTACTGATTTGATTTGACGATAGCCCACACTCAAATCAAAGGATTGATAAGACAATAGGTCCAACAACTGATCACAGGAACCAATCGATGAATATATCATCTTTCTTCAACACACACTACACAAGAATATCCCTTTGGAACGAACTAAGTTAGGCAAGCTTTTATCTTCCAACTCTCCAAGTTGTTGTTCAAATTTTAACCAACTAGCTCAGGTATTCAACATGATTCTTGGAGAATGGGTGGTTTAGAAGAAAACCAACATGATTACAAGCTCAACATAACAGTCAGGAAACAACCCGGTAATACCTCCGAGAAGATATTCGGAATATTATGAACCACCGATATGTTACTAAGCTCGAGAACAAACTTGCTTTTCAGGGCAAGACGATATGATCAATAGAGCGAAGATTTGAATTAATCCTAACTCATCGATCGAGGAGTGCACCAGGAGAATGGACTAGGTAGCACGATCAATCTTAGAATGATGATTCAGTGACCAACATGCTAAGAATGAAATTATTGTGCTTTAACTACCAAGCAACGGAGTTGCTAGGAGTATTGAGTTCACACATCACGATTCACTCATCGGCACTCCGGCTGCAACAACACGGAACCGAGGAATGAATAATGATGGCGAGAAGTATCACTACGTCAAGAATTCACAAGAGATGGTGCAATTCTCATGACAATCCCGACGTAAAGAGGGTAACACTCCAAGGTAGAACAGAACATAAGCTGGATCAGTATTTGATCTGTAGAACACAACTGCTTTGACCCAATCCTGGATATGGATGAGGTACTGGAGTTTGTTTCTCCTAGTCATCCCAGAATAGAACAGCTTGACGGACCACAAGAGTATTAGGCATCGATAAACGAATGCACGCATACCCTTGACTATCAATTGATAGACGGGGGTCAGAATACAACTAAGGAGGAACAACTCGAGGAACATATAACTTTCTGAGTTATGGATGCATAGGTTAGTATGTCGAATCAAGTTCAACAGGTTTCTTCCGGATAACCCATGCAGGAAAGTAGAACTGGCAGATTCACAATGTAGAATGAAGAACTCATCAAGAGCACTCTTATTGTGATCTTTGGTTCAAAGGAACTCCTGCCAAGGATGGTTCATGGTATTTGGAAGAAAGAAATACCACGGACCTCGAAGACTATCGCAAAGTTACTAATATCCTAAAGGAACTAGCAAACACTATCAACAGGAGGTAAGTAGGGTGGATCTCGGGTTCAAGAACCCAGAAATAGAATACCTACTACTAAATGGCATCACGGGATGCTTTCGAGATTGGTGGCCAGAATCATCACATCGGGAACACAAAACATGGCTAGATTACTAGGTGACTCCCTAAAACACCTAGGGTCATAATACTAACTCCAACATATATGTCGAGGCAATAGAGTACCTCAACTCACCGATTAGTGTGCTTAATCTGGCCCAAAAGGACATCAGGAACGGGAGGAAGGGATTTGCAAATGCATCAGACTATTTAGAAACCTGGGATGACTCGGATAGCATAACGGCTGTAAATGCACAAAAAGATTTGAGACATCCTGCAAAAATGGTGGCATGACCACTCAACATCACAATATCAAGGTTCTGAGACCAACTATGAACACACGGAAGTAGTAGAAACTGAACTGGGGCTTAAAACCAACAATCTTAAAACTCTATGGATTAGTAACACGTCATCCTGATAGATAGATGAGAAGCCTAGTTCTTAATCCCCGTAGAAAAGAAGAGGATGACTCAGATCAGAAGGCCATGAGGTATAAGGAGTAAAAAGAGTCTTACGTTCCCTTCCACAATCAATTCCCTTACATAACTAAAGCATTTCTAGACTCAACTTCGACCAGTTTGGCTTGGTAATCCTCACAGCAAAGGCTCTGATACCAACGCTGCCAGCACCCCGATTCCAAGTCACATCGATCTAGCTGGTAACACCTCATATCACTTTGCGGCCTCACGCACGGTATTCCCACGGGTGTTGCCTTACCATGGCCCCGGACCGTTTGTGCCTTTTGGCTCACGTATATGATAGTGTCGCTAGCATCCATATGACAGAGAACCCGGGCCGACATGGCTAGTCGTGAACCCAAAGCGGCACTAACCCATGGGGACAGCATACATGAATCAACTTCAGCATGTCGGTCAGCTGACGTGTGAATCCGGGTCAGTAGCACTGGCTAACAGGACTCAAACCCGGTCAGAAAGCAGGCTAGGCAGACTCCGGATGTCACCGCGTGACATTTCCCGTAAGAGACGGAACCACGAGAACGAAGTGAAACACATGCCGCCAGTCAAGTGTCACAGCGGTAGTCTTTGGGCTAGCGAGGACTCCGTGAACCGGGCTGTAGCGGACTACTATGGCTCATAGAAGCACTAGACTACATTTCCCCATAAGAGAGGCTGCCAAGGATAAACATCTAGATTGTCGGATCCCACACATACAAGCATTTCAAACATACACACAATATGCTCGATATGTGTAAATACAACATGGCATCACAACATAACTCTACGACTCAAGTATTTATTCATTAGGCTCCGAGGAGCGAGATATTACAAACATGGGTATCATGACCCAACATTCAGAGCATACAAAACAAAGCACACGCGGAAGCTTAACATGTCTGAGTACGTACATCTACAAATGAAAAAGGTGAGAAGCCTGACTATCTACTGATCTGCCGAGGGCACAAGATCGTAGTTGAGGTATCAAGCTAAATGTCAAGTCCACGCTGAACTACTAGTGAGACTGAAGTCTCTCTGCAAAACATAAAATAGGCAAACGTGAGTACAAATGTACTCAACAAGACTTACATCGTAACTAACTACATATGCATCATTATCAACAAATGGGGTGGGGTTTAACTGCGGCAAGCCAGCTTTGACTCGGTGGCTATCACGAACTACGATCGCAAGTAACTCTTTTGAGGTGGCGCTTTACGAGTCCACATATTCACCATATCAATACACCACTATGGATCCGCCTCCTGTCTCCCTACGAGAACGCCATCCATAGCACTCACGCTTATCTTGCGTATTTTAGAGTATCCACTTTCACTTGTCTATGAACCGTACAGCAACCTGTAAGTCCTTTACCATGGACACGGCTATTCAATAGATAATGTGAACCCTGCAGGGGTGTACTTCTTCACACACGCTCTCGCCACTTACCGCCATGTACACGTCATGTATCTCGGCAACCTTCAAGCGGAAGACTGGCGAGGGAGTCGGCCATGACCTGACTAACCACACAAGTCTCTAGTCCAGGTTTATCGCCTATTCGGGTTCCATCCGCAAGGAGATCCGGCCGGGGTGTCGCTCACGGCCCCAAACGATGTGAGCAGGGTTCCCAAGCCCACCTCGACGGGTGGTTCTATGCTTGCTACACCGTGCCACGGTGCCTAGTTTGTCCCAAGCCCACCTGTACCGGGTGCCACTTGGTAGACTACTAACACTACCTACAAACACCTGAAACTAGTTGCAACTCCTGGACAGAGATTAGGTTGGTTAATAAGTCGAGAGGGGCACTTAAGCATTCCAATGCGTGGTAGTAACTGTTCATGGATCACAAACACAGAACTCAGTTCCTGAGGACGGCTGCAATGAGACAGCCCACCATGTACTCCTACATGGCCTCTCACCGCTACCTTTACCAAATCGTGTTCACACACTTAGCTCTCAACAGTAGGACATGTTCACACACGTCTGATTCATCCCCATTTAATCGGACTGACACAACTCTAAGCAATAGCAGGCACGACAAACAAGCATGAATGAGTAGGCACATCAGGCTCAAACAACTCCTACTCATGCTAGTGGGTTTCATCTATTTACTGTGGAATGACAGGTCATGCAGAGGATAAAGGGGTTCAGTTACCGCAGCAAGTAATAGATGAATCGTTGTTGTCCTAATGCAGTGAAAGAGAGCAGGATCGAGAGAGTGGGATTATATCGGAATGAACAAGGGGGTTTTGCTTGCCTGGCACTTCTGAAGATAATATAGTTCTTCATCGGTGTCATCGAACTCATCGTCGGAGGCACGTCTATCGAGAGGGACAAATACCAAAGAACAGAGAAGGAGAACACAATCAATGCAATGCACAACATGATGCATGATCATGACATGTCAATATGCTGTGTTTTAAGCTAATTCAACTAGCAACATGTTAAATGGAGTTGGTTTGAACCCTAGGTTCAAATTCAAAATCCATATGTGAGAGTTAAAATGCCATTTAGATGATTTGGCCTAAACAGTAGCCATAAGTTGTTCTAACATGCATAAAAACAGTACAGATGGATAGATTGGATTTTTGTGATCATTTTTCATATATAACTTATTTCATTTGGAGTTACGGTTTAATTTCTATGAATTTTAGAAGTTTAGGACATTTTCTGGATTTTCCTAAAAAGAATAAATCCAGAAAATGATTTACTGCGTCAGCCTGACGTTAGTGTGACGTCAGCAGGTCTACGAAGCCGGGTCCAGGTCAAACCTGACGTGTGGGGTCCACACATCAGTGACTAACTAACTAATCTAAATTAATTAGTGTTAAACTACTACTAACTAAAAATGTCAGTGGAGTAATTAAACTTAATTAAAAATTAATCTAGGATTTGCTGGGCCTGGGCCCACTTGTCAGTGACTCAGGGAAAGTCAAACTAGGGTCAAACCGGGTCAAACTCGCCGGAGTTGACCCGGGGCTCGTCGCCGGAAGGGCCAGGGACGGCGGAGAGGTGCGGGTTTCCTCCTCCGGCGACCAAATGGCCGGCGGAGGGCATCTACGTGCAGCTGGAGCTCGCGCTCGTCGAGTGGTGCCGGTGGGAGGTGCTGGGGTGGCCGGAAACGTCGCCGGCGATGACCTTGGCGGTCGCCGGAGTTCGGACGAGGTCGGCTCCGATGCTAGGGGGGCACGGCGAGGCGCGTGGGGAGTGCTACGGGCTCGTGCGAGTGCGGCGGAGACGATGACGTGCTCGGAATCGATCCAACGTGGCTGTGGCCACGACGGCGACGTGCGGTGGCGGCGGCGGGTGCGACCGAGCTCGGTGCGGTTGCTATGGTGCTCGAGAGCGAGAACGGGAAGGGGGAGGAGGAAGAGGAGCTCACGGCGGGGTCGTTGAGCAGATCAGTGGGCTCGGGGGCGACCGGAGCGAGGCGAATCGACGAATGGCGTCCGGCGGGTACCGAGATTGAAGACAACCAGATGGTGGCGATGCAGGGACTCCGGCGAAGCGTGGCTCGGTGGGGAGGGCGAGGGCGTCGCGGCGGAGGTCTTGGACAGCACGGGGAGGCGAGGGGAGAACGGTGGACGCGGTGGCAGTGAACGGCGGCGTCGGCTTCGCTCTGCTTCGGGAGAGAGAGCGAGGGAGGCGAGGCAGGGAGAGAGTGGAGCGGTCGAGGGGTCCAGGGGGTCTAAGTGGCAACGCCAGAGGCTTCCAGGCCCTCGGCGTCAAGAAGGAGGTGGCGCACGGCGGTGCGCGCGCGTCGGGCACGCGCCCGTCCTCCTGGCAAGGAGGAAGACGACAGGGGAGGGGCCAGGCGGGCTGGGCCGCGCAGGTGGGTTGGCCAGCTGGGCCGCGACAGGTAAGTCAGGTAAGTTCTCTCTCGCTCCTCTATTTTCTGTTCTCTATTATTTATGTACCTTCAGGGCTTTATTAAAAATACTTCAACAGATCCAGAAATCATGAAACTGCTCAATGCCACTGTTTGGAACATAACCAACAGCAAACATTTTAGTTTTTGATTATTTGAGCATTTAAAATATTGAATAGCATTTAAATGCCCAAATGCAAATAGAGTATGATTTAATTCAGAGCCCAATATGTCCTGCAAAAATATAAACATTTTTGGTAGATGCTTCCACCTCAAACCAGAAATGTTGAACATTTTAGAGGGCATTTTGAGTTCAATGAAAAAGATTTTATTTTGACCCTAGTTGAATTCATTTGGTGCTAGGGTTTAAGCATCCCCATTTCAAGTTTCAAATAAATTTTAGACATGATGCATGGGTGCTGATGCAACTAATTACAAACAAATTCTAGGGTTGTGACAATTCGGACCAGAAGTGTTTCTGGGGGTACCGTGTACTTATCGGATCACCGGAAGGGGTTCCGGGCACCCCTGGCAAAAGATATGAGCCTTATGGGCCAAGAGGGTAATCACACCAGCCACAAGGGGCTGGTGCGCCCCCCATATGGGTCGGCCTAAGGAGGAGAAGGAAAGGGGAGAACGGAAAGGTAAGTGTGGATTAGGATTCCCACTTCCTTGCCTCCCCCCTTCTTTCCTTCCCCCTCTGACAAACATGGCAGGGGGCGCTGAGGGAGTCCTGGATTAGGGGGTATCCGGACAGCCGGACTATATACTTTGTCTGGACTATTGCAGTGTGAAGATACAAGACTCAAGACTCCGTCCCGTGTCCGGGTGGGACTCTCCTTTGCATGGAAGACAAGCTTGGCGATCCGGATATTGTATTTCCTTCCTTGTAACCGACTCCGTGTAAACCCTAGCCCTCTCCGGTGTCTATATAAACCGGAGAGGTTGGTCCTTAGAAGGCCGATCACGATCACAACCATAATCATCATAGGCTAGCTTCTAGGGTTTAGCCTCTACGATCTCGTGGTAGATCTACTCTTGTACTACTCGTGTCATCAATATTAATCAAGCAGGAAGTAGGGTTGTACCTCCATCGAGAGGGCCCGAACCTGGGTAAACATTGTGTCCCATGCTTTCTGTTACCATCAGCCTAAGACGCACAGATCGGGACCCCCTACCCGAGATCCGCCGGTTTTGACACCGACATTGGTGCTTTCATTGAGAATTCCTCTGTCGTCCCCGCAAGGCTCGATGGCTCGTCTCGTTGTCAAGGACAGCATTACCTCTGGGGGAGCGCTGGCTGTAGGCCAAACTCTCCGACTTGGCGGCTTCATCATGGCTGCCCCTTCGGCTGTCGCGCCGACGATGACCTCTCGGGTCATCACGCATAACCTTCACGTCAATTCGGAACTCGCCGAACAGATGGATCCGATAGAGCTCTCCCCCCTTAATGAGCTCTTGGATCACATCGCCGCTTTGGGATTCGCTACAGACTATGACCAGATCGGGCTTAAACCCGACCAAAGGGACATTAAATCCTCGCCAGCCACCCATGAGATAGCGGTAGTGGAGGAACCACACACGAATTACCCCTCTATTTTGAGGACGAATTATGTCCGATCACCGAGCTCCCTAAGCCGGACACCCGTTCAAGGGAAGACATGGCACATGTCCTGGACTTAGAATCGGGTATTGGGCCGGAAAAATTGGGCAGCACCCTGGATCCCGAGCTATCAAACTCGGAAGCTCCCATGCCCCTGGGCGCTAGATCGGATCAGAATCCGAATTCAGCTTCACCCACCCACCCAGACTTAAACCGTCTCTCCCTTATCAGACAAGAGCACATCTAGCACATCCAGAAACTAGCTGGACGCGTGGCTGCTTTAAGCCGCTTTATCTCCAGGTTAGGAGAAAAGGCATTACCTCTTTACCGCCTTCTTCGGTGCACCGAACACTTCGTGTGGACTGATGCAGCCGCGGCCGGACTAGACGAAATAAAGACCTTATTGGCCACTAATCCATTCCTAACAGCGCCGAATACTGGCGAACCTATGCTGCTGTACATAGCGGCAACACATCAAGTTGTAAGCGCAGTGTTCATCGTCGAATGAGAGGCTGACGGATAAAAATTCCCGCTCCAGAAGCCGGTATACTATGTATCCACGGTCCTCACCCCATGCAAATCCCGATACCCACACCATCAAAAAATAGCATACGCGGTCTTCATGGCATCCTGGAAGCTATGACACTACTTTCAAGAGTGTTCGATTACGGTGGCCTCCGAAGTACCACTCAACGACATAATAAATAACCGCGATGTTACGGGCCGGATCACTAAATGGGCCATCGAGCTCCTTCCGTTTGACATAATATACAAGCCACGGCGGGCCATCAAGTCGCAAGTACTGGCTGACTTCGTCGCCGAATGGACAGAAGCCAAACTACCTAAAGAGTACGGCGCATACTCTAACTGGATCATGCACTTCGACGGCTCTAAAATGCTGGCCGGACTAGGAGCAGGTGTATTCCTGACGTCTCCCACCGGAGACACGGTCCAGTACGTACTCCAAATATTATACACAGACTCCAACAATGCAGCCGAATACGAGGCTCTGTTGCATGGTCTTCAGATGGCAGTCTCTATGGGCATTCAATGCCTAGAAGTGTGCGGGCATTCAAACCTCGCAATATCACAAATAAATGGAGACTTCGATGCCAAGGAGCCGAAAATGGCAGCCTACTGTAATGTCGTTCTCAAAATGTCAGCTCGGTTCGAGGGGCTCGAGAAAACAATCAAGCGGCGGATATTCTCGCCCGCATCGGCGCTAAACGTGACCCTGTCCCACCTAACATATTCCTGGAACGGCTGTTCAAGCCATCCGTGGTGTGGGAAGGGGAGTCCAGCAACACTAGCAAGGATCCGAACACACCCCCAGATTCCGAACCATCAGACATAATCAGAGGCTCCACCACCGAAATAACACCTTCGACCCACGAAATCATGGCTGTAATCGCCTCGTGGACTGAGCCTTTCTTGGCCTACCTAAATAGGCAGGAGCTCCTCGAAGACCAAAATGAAGCACGTTGCATTGTTCGACGTTCTAAAGATTACAAAGTCCATGAAGGGTAACTCTATAAGAAAAGTGCGACCGGAGTGCTCCAAAGGTGCATCTCCGAAGAGGAAGGGCGGCAGCTCTTGGCTGAAATCCATGCCGGACTGGGCGGGCACCACGCCCGGCTCGAGCACTAGTTAGCAAGGCCCTCCGTACAGGCTTCTATTGGCCGACGGCCCAAGCAGACGCACAGGACCTTGTCCAACACTGCGTCGGTTGCAGCTTTTCGCCAATCAGAGTCATATGCCCCCTACCTCTCTCCAAACAATCCCCATAACTTGGCCCTTCGCCGTCTGGGGGCTGGATATGCTCGGACCTCTTAAAGGGGGAAGCCATAATAAAAAATACTTATTGGTCATGGTTGACAAATTCACCAAATGGATGGAAGCTAAACCAGTCAAAACAGCCGAATCCGGACCAGTGATAGACTTCATATCCGGGGTTGTACACCGATACGGCGTCCCCCACAGCATCATCACTGATAATGGCTCAAATTTCACAGCCGATGAAGTGAAAACTTGGTGCGGCAAAATGGGCATTAAGCTCGACTACGCTTCCGTCTACCATCCCCAAACAAACGGCCAGGTCGAATGGGCAAACGGTCTCATCATGAGCGGCATCAAACCCAAACTAGTGTGATCCTTGACAGAGTCAGACACGCACTGGGTCGAAGAGCTCGACTCCGTACTCAGGGGGCTGCGAACCACGCCGAATCGCACCACCGGATATACACCGTTTTTATGGTGTACGGCGCGGAAGCAGTAATACCCTGCGACATAATACATGATTCGCCTTGCGTACGCATGTACAAAGAGAAGGAAGCCGAGTTAGATCGGCAGGATAACTTGGATGCCTTAGAGGAGGAGCGCGATGTCGCAAAAGACCGCTCCGGATTCTACCAGCAGCAGGCTCGACGGTACCAAAGCAGAGAAGTGCGGGCCAAAACCTATAATATTGGTGAACTCGTTCTACGCCTACCGGAGAAGAAGAAGGACAAGCTCAAACCTAAGTGGGAAGGCCCCTTCGTCATTGATAAAGTTCTCACCGGAGGAGAGTACCACCTACGTAATGCATCCGATAACAGACTCGAGCCGAACCTATCGAACGCGGCCAGACTCCGGAGATTCTACGCCTAGCGCCGAACTTAGAGTTTGTCTCCTTACCCCCTCCTCTTTTAATTATGCTCCCTCCCTTTTCCTTTCTCGACCTTTTTTCCTCTTTACACAAAGTACTTAATACAGTACGGACGCCCGGATCACTCCGGCCGCACTATGTGTGTAAGCAATACCTGGGGGCTTCCCATACGGAAGCTAAACATAATTACTTTAATGGCTTTTTGCCCATCACATATGCATTATTTTTCCATATGTGCCTTTTATTCACCATTATATGCATCGATATGACTTAAGATGTGGCCAAGCTGGGTTGCCTGGCTCTTGTGTTTATGCCCTACGTTCCCGTTAATTCGGCTAGGGCATAAGGGGAGCACCTCTATGATTGTTACTGCCGGTTCAGCCGGATGTGTACCTCAGACTAGGTGAAGCCGAAATCTAGCGTCCTTAAGGGAATATTCGGTCGGTGAACAAAAGATGTATTTGTTTATTATCACGTAAATCCCGGAAGTTTTGTATCCTGCGTCCTTGTTCGCAGTCCGGACATGTGCATCGTCGCACGCGTACCTAGGGAAAGGAACCCCTAACGGAACTATTCTCCCTGGAAGATGTTTCTTACTATCCATGTAACATAACATAACTAGTTGGGTACTTGTCTGTTCAAGCACTTATGACCCCCTACGCTTGGTTTCCATGCATACCCCGGTTTTGCATAACTGAGCGGGTATTCGGATACACCCCAGACTATCGGATCTAGGGGCTGAAGTGAAAAGGTCCGCCAAGACAAATGATTTTAATCCGGATAGGGACTACTTATGTCCATTGAATTACACAATCACTTGGACTGACTATATTCCTCCTCTATACCATCCAACAGGCTATCTAGCTTACAGTCCTGTTGGGAATACTTTGCGACTAACGCTACCTGGTCATACACCAGACTCACGGGAATTTCTTGCCCATCCGGCACCGCCGGTCCGACTTCGGCATTATGGTTCGGGTCCAGCTCGGTGTAGCGCGTCTTCACAATAGCCCAGGCTTCTCTTGCACCTTGTCGGCAGGCTGACATCTTCCACAATCGGAAGTGCCGCCGTGCTCCTTGAAGCATATCCACAAGCTCCCCATGCCCTTGGCAGAAGCTTGATGGCCACAAGGCCTGAGCAACGCCCTGCATCACCTGCCGAGCTCGCTCGAGCAGTTGTGAGAGGTCTTGCAGTAAATAGCCTGCAGACGCGGGCACCTCCTCCTCAGGGCGGCCCGTTAACATACCTGCAAGTAAAAATGCTTTCACTACGCTTCCTTGCCAAGCTGTACTACAGTTCGTCTAGGCACTTACAATAAATGCCGCGACGAAGCCTTTTGTTCTCCTTTACAGAGTCCGCCAGCTGAGCGCGGACGTCTTTTAATTCCACTTCCAGCCGGACATTGGAATCTTGAAGATTGTTCTTCTCCTGCCTAACTTGCGTAAGAACGCGCTCGCCAACCTTTAGCCGCCTTTTGAGATGCGACTCGTCATCTCTTACGCCCTCCGGATTCACCCCGGGATTGTCTGCAGAATTTTCTGTTAGACTTGTCATACCAAGCCACTTACTAACTGGTGCATCTTCGTACAATTGAGACAAATGTCACCAGATGAGGCCTTCTGGGATTCCTCTAGCTTGGCAACCGTGGCCCTCAGCTGGGCATTGCACTGCTCCAGCTCCCGAGACAATTGCTCATTCTTATCAACAAGGACCTGTGCATAAATTGATCCTTAAAACAGTTGTTCCAACCGTTTCAAGTCTCAGGGGCTACTGCTATACATGTTTATCAAATTTTCTTACCCGTATATCTTCGGTATACTGGTCCGTCGCTCGGACAAGCCCGCCTTGAGCAGCTCGGATGTATGCGTCTCCCGAATTGAAAACGTTAAATGCCCCTTCGGAAAAGATGTTGTTGCGAAGTACGGCCCGTCGGCGCCGGTGATTCATGGCGCTCTCTACTTCAGAATTCGTGGCAGAGATCATATCCGCGTCCTCCGTCGGAGGACTATGCGTCATCGGCCCCACGTCTGCCTCCTCTCTTGAAGCCAGTTCTGGAATTCGGCTGGTGGAGGCATGATTGGCAGGGTCCCCAGATATAGTCCGGCTACTCCTCTTCTTGCCAGGACAAAAAGGGCGATGTTACACTTCAAAAAACAATAATCGCAGAATAGGTTTTTACCTTACCTCTGTAGCGGCGTTTCGACCCTAACCGCCTTCCTCTTAAGCCTGCCCGATCCGGATGCCCGTTGCCGACGGATCCCTAGGGGCTCGGCCCCGCGCTCTGACCGTCGTCTCTGCAAAAGCACAACACTTCAGGGGTAAGGCATGACATCAGAGGGGACTCCTCTTCGGAGGATAGAGTTTTCGGCTTGGCTTACACACGACGCAGGTAGCAGTCCGGGATAGTCGGCAATAATAGCCACTGAGGCGCCATTGCACCTCGCCTGATAAAATATCCCATTGACAAGCTCCACAGTAATATCCGGATCTTCTTCGAGTCCTGGATCGAGGGCCCTTCCGGGGTCCTCAGGCTGCGGGGAAGGGCTGGAGATCCCTTCTACGGCCCTCCTTAGTTCCTGCTCGAAAATATCGAGGCAGATAATCTTAGCGAAGAACGCCACAATAAGTGAAGCGGGAAAAAGTATAACGACTTACCCAGCTTGGGGGGTTGTACATAGAAAACCCATCCAGCGGTTTAATGTGAAGGAATTCTTCCTCTTCTCCTTTATACAGGTCGGATAATATCCTCGCCAGAGCAGTGGCGGAGTCTGGACCCTTACGGCCGCAGCGGGTGGCATCATCTTCTCCGTTGAAGTGCCACATGGTCTTCCCCAAATAATGAAGCAGCTGCACCCCCCGCATTATGCATATTGCCATAACGTCCACTATCGTCAGTCCGGATTTGGCCAGTAACTTTATCCTGCTCATCAGGAAGTGTATTTGCCTAGTATCCTCCTCTTGGGGGCCCCGAGGGCACCAGCTTCGACGTGCCCTCGGTAGGGCGTTACTGAACTTGGGAAGACCTGTCCGGACTGGATCCAGAAGGGAACGTCATCAATGTAAAACCATTCCGAAGGCCAATTCTCTGGAGCCTTCTTGGGAGTGTCGGATAGGTATCTGGTCTCGGCAATGCGCCATACTTCGGCTCCACCCACTTGACATAGAGATTCTCCCTAGTTGCGAGGGATGAGGCAGAACAGCTTCTTCCATAGCCCGAGGTGAGCCTCGCAGCCTAGAAACAGCTCGCAAAGGGCAACATATCCTGCTATATGTAGCACGGAGGCAGGGGTAATGTTGTGCAACTGGACGCCGTAGAACTCCAGGAGCCCGCGAAGAAACGGGTGGATAGGAAACCCAACGCCCCTTAGCGGATGTGGGATGAGGCATATTCGCTCCTCTGGAGATGGATTAGGAGATCCCTCCGCTTGCTCCCCGCCATTATATGTGGCAATTCCGGCTCGGACGGGGACCATGAACGCCGGTGGAAGATACCCTTGGGTTTGTAACTCTATCAAACGACTATGAGGAACTGAACACTCTTCCCGTTCCCCCGGCTTAGAGCGAGGAGAGCGAGAAGAAGAGCTGCGATGACCGGCCATGTTGAAATGTTTTCTTTTTTTGGAGCGCTCTGTTGGATGCTTGCTCGAGGGAAGAGGATGAGGTTTGGATCTGAGAATCCCCGTCTCCCCAAATAGATGGTCAACCTGCTGGATCAGGGGGTGGCAAATGCAAAAATGCCTCGGCTCCTCGCATTCCCTCGACACGTGGAGGAGATCATTATTGAGGCACGGAAGCCGAGGAGTATACATTGATGGGAAGCCGGACACTATCTGTCGTAACATGTACTTTGGAGAATTCGGAGATGGAACCCGCCTTGCAATGCCGAAGACAAGACTCCGCGCCGGACTCATCGTCATTGAAGCCTGGTTCAGGGGCTACTGAGGGAGTCCTGGATTAGGGGGTATCCGGACAGCCAGACTATATACTTTGTCCGGACTATTGGAGCGTGAAGATACAAGACTCAAGACTCCGTCCCGTGTCCGGGTGGGACTCTCCTTTGCGTGGAAGACAAGCTTGGCAATCCGGATATTGTATTTCCTTCCTTGTAACCGACTCCGTGTAAACCCTAGCCCCTCTCCAGTGTCTATATAAACCGGAGAGGTTGGTCCTTAGAAGGCCGATCACGATCACAACCATAATCATCATAGGCTAGCTTCTAGGTTTTAGCCTCTACGATCTCGTGGTAGATCTACTCTTGTACTACTCGTGTCATCAATATTAATCAAGCAGGAAGTAGGGTTTTACCTCCATCGAGAGGGCCCGAACCAGGGTAAACATTGTGTCCCTTGCTTTCTGTTACCATCAGCCTAAGACGCACAGATCGGGACCCCCTACCCGAGATCCGCCGGTTTTGACACCGACAGGCGCCGCCAAGGGCACGAGCCCAAGTAGGATTCAGACCTGCTTGGGGCGCCCCTTGGCCTCTCCCCTCTCCCTCACACCTATATGTATGAGGAGGGGGCGCCTAGCACATACCAGACAATTGCCTAGCCGTGTGTGGTGCCCCCATCAACCATTTACACATCCGGTCATATTTCCGTACTACTTCGGCGAAGCCCTGCGGAGATCACTTCACCATCACCATCACCACGCTGTCGTGCTGACGAAACTCACCTACTACCTCGACGTCTTGCTGGATCAAGAAGGCGAGGGGCGTCACCGAGCTGAACGTGTGCAGAACGCGGAGGTGCCATGTGTTTGGTACTTGATAGGTTGAAGCGTGAAGAAGTTCGACTACATCAACTGTTGGGAATACATCAACCGCCGCGTGCTTCAATACTCATCGGCACCTCCGCCTCTCCCTTTCCTTTCTCCCATGGGAGGGAAAGGCGGGAGGGGCTAGCCCTCCCCTTTTCCTTCCCTAGGGCTGTTCAAACAAGTGGAGGGGCGCAACAGCCCCCTAGTGGGCTGGTCTGTCCCTCCCTTTGGCCCATTAAGTCCATAACTTGCCGGTAGGTGCCCGGAACCCCTTCCGGTGACCCAATTCCTTCCCGTAAGTCTCGAAACACTTCCGGTGTCCAAATACCATTGTCCTATATATCGATCTTTACCTCTCGACCATTTTGAGACTCCTCGTCATGTCCGTGATCTCATCCGGTACTCCGAACAACATTCGGTCACCAAATCATATAACTCATATAACACTATATCATCAATGAACATTAAGCGTGCGGACCCTACGGGTTTGAGAACCATGTAGACATGACCGAGACACCTCTCCAGACAATAACCAATAGTGGAACTTGGATTCCCATATTGGCTCCTACATATTCTACGAAGATCTTTATTGGTCGAGCCGTTATGACAACATACATAATTCCCTTTGTCTATCGGTATGTTACTTGCCCGAGATTCGACCATCGGTATCTTCATACCTAGTTCAATCTCGTTACCAGCAAGTCTCTTTACTCGTTCTGTAATACATCATCCTGTAACTAACTCATTAGTCACTTTGCTTGCAAGGCTTCTTATGATGTGTATTACCAAGAGGGCCTAGAGATACCTCTCCGATACTCGAAGTGACAAATCCTAATGTCGATCTATGCCAACTAAACAAACACCTTCGGAGATACCTGTAGAGCATCTTTATAATCACCCAGTTACATTGTGACATTTGATAGCACACAAGGCATTCCTCCGGTATCCGGGAGTTGCATAATCCCATAGTCGAAGGAATATGTATTTGACATGAAGAAAGCAATAGCAATAAAACTGAATGATCATTATGCTAAGATAACGGATGGGTCTTGTCCATCACATCATTCTCCTAATGATGTGATCCCGTTATCAAATGAAAACTTATGTACATGGTCAGGAAACCTTAACCATCTTTAATCAACGAGCTAGTCAGGTAGAGGCTCACTAGGACACGGTGTATGTTTAAATATTCACACATGTATTTAGGTTTCCAATCAATACAATTCTAGCATGAATAATAAACCTTTATCATGAATAAGGAAATATAAAATAACAACTTTATTATTGCCTCTAGGGCATATTTCCTTCATCAACCGCGTTGTGAAACACTTGCGCTTACAGTCTACGAGGGTACGTAGACACACTCTTCCCCTCGTTGGTATGCATCTCCATGGATAGATCATTGCGTGTGCGTAGATTTTTTTTGTTTTCCATGCAACATTTCTCAACAGTGGCATCATGAGCCAGGTCTATGCGTAGATGATATGCATGAGTAGAACACAAAGAGTTGTGGGCGGTGATAGTCATACTGCTTACCACCAACGTCTTATTTTGATTCGGCAGTATTGTGGAATGAAGCGGCCCAGACCAACCTTACATGTCCACGCACATGAGACCGATTCCACCGACTGACATGCAACTAGTTTTGCATAAAGGTGGCTGGTGGGTGTCTGTTTCTCCTACTTTAGTTGAATCGAATTTGACTACGGCCTGTCCTTGAAGAAGGTTAAAACAACAAACTTGATGAATCACCATTGTGGTTTTTGTCGTAGGTAAGAACGGTTCTTGCTAGAAACCCGTAGCAGCCACGTAAAACTTACAACAACAAAGTAGAGGACATCTAACTTGTTTTTGCAGGGTATGTTGTGATGTGATATGGTCAGGACATGATGTGATATACGTTATTTGATACGTCCATTTTGCATCATGCTTTTATATCAATATTTATTGCATTATGGGCTGTTATTACACATTATATCTCAATACTTATGGCTATTCTCTCTTATTTTACGAGGTTTACCATGAAGAGGGGAATGCCTAGAATGGAATTCTGGCCGAAAAGGAGCAAACGTTGAAACCTATTCTGCACAACTCCAAAAGTCCTCAAACTCTGAAACAACTTTTTGGATTTTATAAGAATTTATGAGCAAAAGAAATAGGCCAGGGGCCCACACCTTGTCCAGGAGACAAGGCGCGCCCTATCTCCTGAGCACTGTATGGTGGGCCTCCGGCCCATCTTCTGCTATATCATCACTTTTACCTCGAAAAATCGTAAGCAAGCTTACGGGACGAAACTCCGCCGCCACGAGGCTAACCTTGGCGGAATCAATCTAGGGCTCTGGCGGAGCTGTTCTACCGGGACACTTCCCTCGGTGAGGGGAAATCATCACCAACGTCATCACCAATGATCCTCTCATCGAGAGGGGGTCAATCCCCATCAACATCTTCACCAGCACCATCTCCTCTCAAAACCCTAGTTCATCTCTTGTATCCAATCTTGTATCAAAACCACAAATTGGTACATGTGGGTTGCTAGTAGTGTTGATTACTCCTTGTAGTTGATGCTAGTTGGTTTACTTGGTGGAAGATCCTATGTTCAGATCCTTTATGCATATTATTACTCCTCTGATTATGAACATGAATATGCTTTTTGAGTAGTTAAGTTTGTTCCTGAGGACATGGGTGAAGTCTTGCTATTAGTAGTCATGTGAATTTGGTATTCGTTCGATATTTTGATGAGATGTATGTTGTCTTTCCTCTAGTGGTGTTATGTGAACGTTGACTACATGACACTTCACCATTATTTGGGCCTAGAGGAAGGCATAGGGAAGTAATAAGTAGATGATGGGTTGCTAGAGTGATGGGCTTAAACCCTAGTTTATGCGTTGCTTCGTTAGGGGCTGATATGGACCCATATGTTTAATGTTGTGGTTAGGTTTACCTTAATACTCCTTTTTGTAGTTGCGGGTGCTTGCAATAGTGGTTAATCATAAGTGGGATGCTTGTCCAAGTTAGGAAAGCATCCAAGTGTCGGTCCACCCACATATCAAATTATCAAAGTACAGAACGTGAATCTTAAGGACGTGATGAAAACTAGCTTGACGATAATTCCCAATGTGTCCTCGGGAGCTCCTTCTTCATTATTAGAATTTGTCCAGGCTTATCCTTTGCTACATAAAGGATTGGGCCACCTTGCTGCACTTTATTACTTTATTTACTTTTTGCTTGTTATTATTTATCTTATCACAAAACTATCTATCACCTACTATTTCAGTGCTTGCAGAGAAAACCTTACTGAAAACCGCTTATCATTTCCTTCTGCTCCTCGTTGGGTTCGACACTCTTACTTATCGAAAGGACTACGATAGATCCCCTATACTTGTGGGTCGTCATTATTGTATGAGATGATCATGTTTTGTAGGTTATCAGCAACCGGCAGGAGCCGTATGGTTGTCTCTTTATTGTATGAAATGCAAATGCCATGTAATTGCTTTACTTTGTCACTATGCATTAGTGATAGTTGTAGAAGCAATAGTTGGCGAGACGACCACGACGCAACGATGGAGATCAAGGTGTTGAGCCGGTGACGATGGAGATCATGACGATGCTTTGGAGATTGAGGTCAAAAGCACGAGATGATGATGGCCATATCATGTCACATATTTTGATTGCATGTGATGTTTACTTTTATGCATCTTACTTTACTTAGTACGACAGTAGCATTATAATATGATCCCTTCACTAAATTTCAAGGCAAAAGTGTTCTCCCTGATTATGCACCGTTGCTACAGTTCGTTGTGTTGAGACACCACGTGATGATCGGGTGTGATAGACTCTACGTTCACATATAATGGGTGTAAGACAGTTTTGCACATGCAGAATACTTGGGTTAAACTTGATGAGCCTAGCATGTACAAACATGGCGTTGGAACACTGGAGATCGAAAGGTCGAACGTGAATCATATAGTAGATATGATCAACATAGAGATGTTCACCATTGATGACCGCCCCATCTCACGTGATGATCGAACATGGGTTAGTTAATTTGGATCACGTATCACTTAGATGACTTGAGGGATGTCTATTTAAGTGGGAGTTCTTAAGTAATTTGATTAATTGAACTTAATTTATCATGAACGTAGTCTTGATAGTTTTGCATATCTATGTTGTAGATCAATAGCTCACTATATAGCTCCTATATATTTTTTATATGTTCCTAGAGAAAACTAAGTTGAAAGATGATAGTAGCAATGATGCGGAATGGGTCCATAATCTGAGGATTATCCTCATTACTGCAAAGAAGAAATTATGTCCTTGATGCACTGCTAGGTGACAAACCTTTTACAGGAGCAGATGCAGACGTTATGAACATTTTGCAAGCTCGATATGATGACTACTTGATAGTTTAGTGCGCCATGCTTTACGGCTTAGAACCGGGACTTCAAAAACATTTTGAACGCCACGGAGCATATGAGATGTTCCAAGAGCTGAAAATTGGTATTTAAGATTTTGCCCGTGTCGAGAGGTATGAGACCTCTGACAAGTACTTCGCCTACAAGATGGAGGAGAATAACTCAGCCGTGAGCATGCACTCAAAATGTCTGGGTACTACAATCGCTTGAGTCAAGTGGGAGTTAATCTTCCAGATAAGATGGTGATTGACAGAGTTCTATAGTGCTACCTCTTGAGCACTGCGTTGGATTTCCTTGAAAAGGAAAGGGTGATGCAGCAAAGTAGCGTAAGTATTTCCCTCAGTTTTTATGAACCAAGGTATCAATCCAGTAGGAGACTACGCGCGAGTCCCTCGTACCTACACAAAGAAAATAACTCCTCGCAACCAACGCGATAAGGGGTTGTCAATCCCTTCACGGTCACTTACTTAGAGTGAGATCCGATAGATATGATAGGATAATATTTTTGGTATTTTTGTGATAAGATGCAAAGTAAAATAAAAGCAAAGTAAAAAGCAAAGGAAATAACTAAGTGTTGGAAGATTAATATGATGAAGATAGACCCGGGGGCCATAGGTTTCACTAGTGGCTTCTCTCAAGAGCATAAGTATTTTACGGTGGGTGAACGAATTACTGTTCAGAAATTGAAAGAATTGAGCATAGTTATGAGAATATCTAGGTATAATCATGTATATAGGCATCACGTCCGAGACAAGTAGACTGACTCCTGCCTACATCTACTACTATTACTCCACTCGTCGACCGCTATCCATCATGCATCTAGAGTATTAAGTTCATGAAAAAAGAGTAACGCTTTAAGCAAGATGACATGATGTAGAGGGATAAATTCATGCAATATGATAAAAACCCCATCTTGTTATCCTCGATGGCAACAATACAATACGTGCCTTGCTGCCCCTACTATCATTGGGAAAGGACACCGCAAGATTGAACCCAAAGCTAAGCACTTCTCCCATTGCAAGAAAGATCAATCTAGTAGGCCAAACCAAACTAATAATTCGAAGAGACTTGCAAAGATAACCAATCATACATAAAAGAATTCAAAGAAGATTCAAATATTGTTCATAGATAATCTTGATCATAAACCCACAATTCATCGGTCTCAACAAACACACCACAAAAAGAAGATTACATCGAATAGATATCCACGAGAGAGGGGGAGAACATTGTATTGAGATCCAAAAAGAGAGAAGAAGCCATCTAGCTACTAACTATGGACCCGAAGGTCTGAAGTAAATTACTCACACTTCATCGGAGACGCTATGGTGATGATGTAGAAGCCCTCCATGATGGATGCCCCCTCCGGCGGAGCTCCGGAACAGGCCCCAAGATGGGATCTTGTTGGTACAGAAGGTTGCAGTGGTGGAATTATGTTTTTGGCTCCGTATGTGATCGTTTGGGGGTACGTAGGTATATATAGGAGTAAGGAGTACGCTGGTGGAGCAACAGGGGGCCCACGAGGGTGGAGGGCGCGCCCTGGGGGGTGGGCGTGCCCCCCTACCTCGTGGCTTCCTCTTTTGTTTATTGACGTAGGGTCCAAGTCTCCCGGATCATAATCTTCCTAAAAATCACGTTCCCGAAGGTTTCATTCCGTTTGGACTCCGTTTGATATTCCTTTTCTATGAAACTCTGTAATAGGCAAAAAACAGCAATTCCGGGCTGGGCCTCCGGTTAATAGGTTAGTCCCAAAAATAAAATAAAAGTGGACAATAAAGCCCAATAATGTCCAAAACAGTAGATAATATAGCATGAAGCAATCAAAAATTATAGATATGGTGGAGACGTATCAAGCATCCCCAAGCTTAATTCCTGCTCGTCCTCGAGTAGGTAAATGATAAAAAAGATAATTTTTGATGCGGAGTGCTACTTGGCATAATTTCAATGTAATTCTTCTTAATTGTGGTATGAATATTCAGATCCAAAAGATTCAAGACAACAGTTTAACATTGACATAAAAATAATAATACTTCAAGCATACTAACTAAGCAATTATGTCTTCTCAAAATAACATGGCCAAATAAAGTTATCCCTACAAAATCATATAGTCTGGCTATTCTCTATCTTCACCACACAAAGTATTTAAATCATGCACAACCCCGATCACAAGCCAAGCAATTGTTTCATACTTTTGACATTCTCAAAACTTTTTCAATCTTCACGCAACACATGAGCGTGAGCCATGGATATAGCACTATATGTGGAATAGAATGGTGGTTGTGGAGAAGACAAAAAGGGAGAAGATAGTCTCACATCAACTAGGCGTATCAACGGGATATCGAGATGCCCATCAATAGATATCAATGTGAGTGAGTAGGGATTGCCATGCAACGGATGCACTAGAGCTATAAGTATATGAAAGCTCAACAAAAGAAACTAAGTGGGTGTGCATCCAACTCGCTTGCTCATGAAGACCTAGGGCATTTTGAGGAAGCCCATCATTGGAATATACAAGCCAAGTTCTATAATGAAAAATTCCCACTAGTATATGAAAGTGACAAAATGAGAGACTCTCTATCCTGAAGATCATGGTGCTACTTTGAAGCACAAGTGTGGTAAAAGGATAGTAACATTGTCCCTTCTCTCTTTTTCTCTCATTTTTTTATTTGGGCCTTTTCTCTTTTTTTTATGGCCTCTTTTCTCTCTTTTTTTTATTTTTTTTATTTTTCGTCTTGTGGGGGAATCATAGTCTACATCATCCTTTCCTCACTTGGGACAATGCTCTAAAAATGAAGATCATCACACTTTTATTTTCTTACAACTCAACAATTACAACTCGATACTTAGAACAAAATATGACTCTATATGAATGCCTCCGGTGGTGTACCGGGATATGCAATGAATCAAGAGTGACATGCATGAAAGAATTATGAACGGTGGCTTTGCCACAAATACGATGTCAACTACATGATCATGCAAAGCAATATGACAATGATGGAGCGTGTCATAATAAAATGAGCGGTGGAAAGTTGCATGGCAATATATCTCGGAATGGCTATGGAAATGCCATGATAGGTAGGTATGGTGGCTTTTTTGAGGAAGGTTTATGGTGGGTGTATGATACCGGTGAAAAGTGTGCGGTATTAGAGAGGCTAGCAATGGTGGAAGGAAGAAGGGTGCTTATAGTCCATGGACTCAACATTAGTCATAAAGAACTCATATACTTATTGAAAAAATCTACAAGTTATCAAAGAAATGTATTACGCGCATTCTCCTAGGGGGATAGATTGGTAGGAAAAGACCATCGCTCGTCCCCGACCGCCACTCATAAGGAAGACAATCAATAAATAAATCATGCTCCGACTTCATCACATAACGGTTCACCATAATGCATGCTACGGGAATCACAAACTTTAACACAAGTATTTCTCAAATTCACAACTACTCAACTAGCATGACTCTAATATCACCATCTTTATATCTCAAAACAATTATCAAGCATCAAACTTCTCATAGTATTCAACACACTCATAAGAAAGTTTTTACTATTCTTGAATACCAAGCATATTAAGATTATTTAAGCAAATTACCATGCTATTTAAGACTCTCAAAATAATCTAAGTGAAGCATGAGAGATCAATAGTTTCTATAAAACAAATCCACCACCGTGCTCTAAAAGATATAAGTGAAGCACTAGAGCAAAACTATATACCTCAAAAGATATAAGAGAATCACATAGAGTATTCTAACAAATTCCAAATCATGTATGACTCTCTCAAAAGGTGTGTACAACAAGGATGATTGTGGTAAACTAAAAAAATCAAAGACTCAAATCATACAAGACGCTCCAAGCAAAACACATATCATGTGGTGAATAAAAATATAGCTCCAAGTAAAGTTACCGATGGAAGTAGACGAAAGAGGGGATGCCTTCCGGGGAATCCCCAAGCTTAGGCTCTTGCCACTCCTTGTTCCATAATCCATCAAAATCTTTTACCAGAAACTTGAAAACTTCACAACACAAAACTCAACAGAAATCTCGTGAGCTCTGTTAGCGAAAGAAAACAAAAGACCACTTCAAGGTACTGTAATTAACTCATTCTTTATTTATATTGGTGTTAAACCTACTGTATTCCAACTTCTCTATGGTTTATAAACTATTTTACTAGCCACAGATTCATCAAAATAAACAAACAACACACGAAAAACAGAATTTGTCAAAAACAGAACTGTCTGTAGTAATCTGTAACTAACGCAAACTTCTGGAACTCAAAAAATTCAGCAAAATTAGGACGGCCTAGGCAATTTGTTTATTGATCAGCAGCAATTGGAATCACTATTTTATCACGTTCTGGTGATTTTTAACAATTGTTTTCGTGAACAGAAAGTTTCTGGAAATTACAGCAAGATCAAATAACTATCATCCAAGAAGATCCTATAGGTTTAACTTGGCACAAACACTAATTCAAACATAAAAACACATCTAACCAGAGGCTAGATCAAATATTTATTTCTAAACAGCAAGGATAAATATTGGGTTGTCTCCCAACAAGCGCTTTTCTTTAAAGCCTTTTAGCTAGGCATTGATAATTTTAATGATGCTCACAAGAAAGACAAGAATTGAAGCGCAAAAAGAGCATCATAAAACACATGGCAAACACATCTAAGTCTAACATACTTCCTATGCATAGGAATTTTATAAGCAAACAAATTATCATAGCAAGCAAAAATTAGCATATGCAAGGAAGAACAAAGAGATGATAGCAACCTCAACATGACGAGAGGTAATTTAGTAACATGAAAATTTCTATAACCATATTTTCCTCTCTCATAATAATTACATGTAGGATCATAAGAAAATTCAACAATATAGCTATCACATAACATATTCTCAACATGATCCACATGCATGCGAAGTTGACACTCTTCCAAAATAGTGGGATTATCATTAACTAAAGTCACGATTTCTCCAAGCCCACTTTTATCAAAAATTTCATAAGATTGAATATTATCCAAATATGGGGGATATAAAGTTGACACTCTTACAAACCCACTTTCAATATTATTGCAAACACTATTATCAATCTTATATTCATCATGGGGCTTAAATAAATTTTCAAGATCATAAGAAGAATCTCCCCAATCATGATTATTGCAACAGGTCGTGGACATAGCAAAACTAGCATCCCCAAGCTTAGGGTTTTGCATATTATTAGCATAATTTACATCAATAGAATTTATAATAAAATCATTGCAATCATGCTTTTTATTCAAAGATCTATCGTGAATCACTTCGTAAAGCACTTCATCACAATTTTCAGATTCACGGATCTCAAGCAAAACCTTATAAAGATAATCTAGTGCATCCAAATCACTAGGCATTGGTTCAACATAATTGGATCTCTTAAAAAGATTGGCAACCGGATGAGGATCCATAGATATTAGCTTCTCTGTTTAGGAATAAATACTCAACTATTTCAACCAAACGTACAAACGAGCCAAGTAAGACATCAAGGCAAAAGAAAAGACAAACGGAAAAGAAAGGGCGAATAAAACGGCAAGGGTGAAGTGGAGGAGAGGAAAACAAGAGGCAAATGGCAAATAATGTAATGCGGGAGATAAGGGATTTGTGATGGGTACTTGATATGTTGACTTTTGTGTAGACTCCCCGCCAACAGCGCCAGAAATGGCTCGTTGTCGGGAGTCGAAATCTTGACTTGACATTGCGTAAGCCTCCCCGGCAACGGCGCCAGAAATCTTCTCTGCTACCTCTTGAGCACTGCGTTGGATTTCCTTGAAGAGGAAAGAGAGATGCAGCAAAGTAGCGTAAGTATTTCCCTCAGTTTTTGAGAACCAAGGTATCAATCCAGTAGGAGGCTACGCGCGAGTCCCTCGTACCTACACAAAGCAAATAACTCCTCGCAACCAACGCGATAAGGGGTTGTCAATCCCTTCATGGTCACTTACGAGAGTGAGATCTGATAGATATGATAGGATAATATTTTTGGTATTTTTGTG
The DNA here is from genome assembly GCA_021605145.1 of Aegilops bicornis. Taxonomy (NCBI): domain Eukaryota; kingdom Viridiplantae; phylum Streptophyta; class Magnoliopsida; order Poales; family Poaceae; genus Aegilops; species Aegilops bicornis. Next base: position 506,986,201 of record CM038672.1, read on the forward strand.
ATAAGATGTAAAGTAAAATAAAAGCAAAGTAAAAAGCAAATGAAATAACTAACTGTTGGAAGATTAATATGATGAAGATGGACCCGGGGGCCATAGGTTTCACTAGTGGCTTCTCTCAAGAGCATAAGTATTTTACGGTGGGTGAACGAATTACTGTTGATCAATTGACAGAATTGAGCATAGTTATTAGAATATCTAGGTATGATCATGTATATAGGCATCACGTCCGAGACAAGTAGACCGACTCCTTCCTGCATCTACTACTATTACTCCACTCATCGACCGCTATCCAACATGCATCTAGAGTATTAAGTTCATGAAAACAGAGTAACGCTTTAAGCAAGATGACATGATGTAGAGGGATAAATTCATGCAATATGATAAAAACTCCATCTTGTTATCCTCGATGGCAACAATACAATACGTGCCTTGCTGCCCCTACTATCAATTGGAAAGGAAACCGCAAGATTGAACCCAAAGCTAAGCACTTCTCCCATTGCAAGAAAGATCAATATAGTAGGCCAAACCAAACTGATAATTCGAAGAGACTTGCAAAGATAACCAATCATACATAAATGAATTCAGAGAAGATTCAAATATTGTTCATAGATAATCTTGATCATAAACCCACAATTCATCGATCTCAACAAACACACCACAAAAAGAAGATTACATCGAATAGATCTCCACGAGAGAGGGGGAGAACATTGTATTGAGATCCAAAAAGAGAGAAGAAGCCATCTAGATACTAACTATGGACCCGAAGGTCTGAAGAAAACTACTCACACTTCATCGGAGAGGCTATGGTGATGATGTAGAAGCTCTCCGTGATGGATGCCCCCTCCGGCGGAGCTCTGGAATAGGCCCCAAGATGGGATCTCGTGGGTACAGAAGGTTGCGGCGGTGGAATTAGGTTTTTGGCTCCATATCTGATCGTTTGGGGGTACGTAGGTATATATAGGAGGAAGGAGTACGTCGGTGGAGCAACAGGGGGCCACAAGGGTGGAGGGCGCACCCTGGGGGGGTGCGCCCCCTACCTCGTGGCTTCCTCTTTTGTTTCTTGACGTAGGGTCCAAGTCTCCCGGATCATAATCTTCCTAAAAATCACGTTCCCGAAGGTTTCATTCTGTTTGGACTCCGTTTGATATTCCTTTTTTCTGCGAAACTCAAATAGGCAAAAGCGACAATTACAGGCTGGGTCTCCGGTTAATAGGTTAGTCCCAAAAATAATATAAAAGTGGATAATAAAGCCCAATAATGTCCAAAACAGTAGATAATATAGCATGGAGCAATCAAAAATTATAGATACGTTGGAGACGTATCATATAGTCACTATCACCAAGCTACTAGAACTTCGTGATGAACTATAATATGCAAGGGATGACAAGAATGATTCCCAAGCTCTTCGTGATGCTGAAATCAGCGAAGGTAGAAATCAAGAAAGGGCATCAAGTGTTGATGCTTAACAAGACCACTAGTTTCAAGAAAAGGGGCGAGGGGAAGAAAGGGAACTTCAAGAAGAATGGCAAGCGAGTTGACACTCCCGTGAAGAAGCCCAAAGCTGGACCCAAGCCTGAAACTAAGTATTTCTATTGCAAAGGAAATGGTCACTGGAAGTGGAATTGCCTCAAACATTTGGCGGATAAGAAGGATGGCAAAGTGAACAAAGGTATATTTGATATACAGATTCTTGATGTGTACCTTACTAGTGTTCGTAGTAGCCCCTGTGTATTTGATACTAGTTCAGTTGCTAAGATTAGTAACTCGAAACAGGAGTTGCAGAATGAACAGAGACTAGATAAGGGTGAGGTGACGACGTGTGTTGGAAGTGATTCCAAGGTTGATATGATCACCATCGCACACTCCCTCTACCTTCGGGGTTAGTGTTGAACCTAAATAAATGTTATTTGGTGTTTGCGTTGAGCATGAATATGATTGGATCATGTTTATTGCAATACGGTTATTCATTGAAAGTCGGAGAATAATTGTTGGTCTGTTTACATGAATAAAACATTATATGGTCATACACCCAATGTGAATGGTTTATTGAATCTCGATCGTAGTGATACACATATTCATAATATTGATACCAAAAGCTGCATAGTTGATAATGATAGAGCAACATACTTGTGGCACTGCCGTTTAGGTCATATTGGTGTAAAGCGCATGAAGAAACTCCATGTAGATGAACTTTTGGAATCACTTGATTATGAATCGTTTGATACTTGCGAATCTTGCCTCATGGGTAAGATGACTAAAACTCCGTTCTCCTGAACAATGGAGCGAGCTAATGACTTACTGGAAATAATACATACCGATGTATGCGGTCCGATGAGTGTTGAAGCACGCGGCAGGTATCGCTATTTTCTGACCTTCACAGATAATTTGAGTAGGTATGGGTATATCTACTTGATGAAACACAAGCTTGAAACATTTGAAAAGTTCAAAGAGTTTCAGAGTGAAGTGGAGAATCATCATAACAAAAAATAAAGTTTCTACGGTCTGATCGCGGGGGCGAATATTTGAGTTACGAGTTTGTCCTTCATTTAAAACAATGCGGAATAGTTTCACAACTCACGCCACCTTGAACACCACAACGTAATGGTGTGTCCAAACGTCGTAACCGTACTTTATGGATATGGTGCGATCTACGATGTCTCTTACCGATTTACCACTATCGTTTTGGGGTTATGCATTAGAGACAACTATATTCACGTTAAATAGGGCACCGTCTAAATCTGTTGCGACGACACCATATGAACCGTGGTTTGGCAAGAAACCTAAGCTGTCGTTTCTTAAAGTTTGGGGTTGCGACACTTATGTCACAAGGCTTCAACCTGATAAGCTCGAACCCAAATCGGAGAAGTGCGTCTCCATAGGATACCCTAAGGAAACAATTGGGTACACCTTCTACCACAAATCTGAAGGCAAGGTCTTTGTTGCCAAGAATGGAACCTTTCTAGAGAAGGAGTTTCTCTCGAAAGAAGTGAGTGGGAGGAAAGTAGAACTTGATGAGGTAATCGTACCTTCTCTCGAATTGTAAAGTAGCACATCAGAGAAATCCGTTCCCATGATGCCTACACCAACTAGAGAGGAAGAAAATGAGAATGATCATGAAACTTCAGATCAAGTTGCTACTGAACCTCATAGGTCAACCAGAGCACGATCCGCACCAGAGTGGTACGGTAATACTGTTCTGGAAGTCATGTTATTAGACCAAGGCAAACCTACGATCTATGAAGAAGCTATATGATGAGCCCAGATTCCGACAGATGGCTTGAGGCCATGAAATCTGAGATAGGATCCATGTATGAGAACAAAGTGTGGACTTTGGTGGACTTGCCCGATGATCAGCAAGCCATAGAGAATAAACGGATCTTCAAGAAGAAGACTGACGCTGATGGTAATGTTACTGTCTACAAAGCTCAACTGTCGCGAAAGGTTTTCGACAAGTTCAAGGGGTTGACTACGATGAGACTTTCTCACTCATATCGATGCTTAAGTCTGTCCAAATCATGTTAGCAATTGCCGCATTTTATAACTATGAAATCTGGCAAATGGATGTTAAGACTGCATTCCTTGATGGATTTCTTAAAAAAGAGTTGTATATGATGCAACCATAAGGTTTTGTCGATCCTAAAAGTGCTAAAAAGTGTGCAAGCTCCAGCGATCCATCTATGGACTGGTGCAAGCATCTCAGAATTGGAATATACGCTTTTATGAGGTGATCAAAGCATATGGTTTTATACAGACTTATAATGAAGTCTGTATTTACAAGAAAGTGAGTGGGAGCTCTGTAACATTTCTGATATTATATGTGGATGACATATTGTTGATTGGAAATGATATAGAATTTCTAGATATCATAAATGGATACTTGAATAAGAAATTTTCAATGAAATACCTCGGTGAAGCTTCTTATATATTGGGCATCAAGATCTATAGGGATAGATCGAGACGCTTAATAGGAATTTCACAAAGCACATACCTTGATAAAATTTTGAACAATTTCAAAATGGATCAGTCAAAGAAAGGGTTCTTGCCTGTGTTACAAGGTGTGAAATTGAGTCAGGCTCAAAACCCGACCACGGTAGAAGATAGAGAGAGAATGAAGGTCATTCCCTATGCCTGAGCCGTAGGTTCTATAAAGTATGCCATGCTGTGTACCAGACCTATTGTGTACCTTGCCATGAGTTTGGCAAGGGGTAGAATAGTGATCTAGGAGTAGATCACTGGACAACGGTCAAAATTATCCATAGAGAACTAAGGAAATATTTTCTCGGTTATGGAGATGAAAAAGAGTTCGTCGTAAAGGGTTACGTTGATGCAAGCTTTAACACCGATTCATATGACTATGAGTCTCAATCTGGATAGATATTGAAAGCGGGAGCAATTAGCTAAAGTAGCTCCATGCAGAGCATTGTAGACATAGAAATTTGTAAAATACATACAGATCTGAATATAACAAACCTGTTGACTAAACTTCTCTCACAAGCAAAACATGATCACACCTTAGTACTCTTTGGGTCTTAATCACATAGCGATGTGAACTAGATTATTGACTCTAGTAAACTCTGTGGGTGTTGGTCACATGGCGATGTGAACTATGTGTGTTATTCACATGGCGATGTGAACTAGATTATTGACTCTAGTGCAAGTGGGAGACTGAAGCAAATATGCCCTAGAGGTAGTAATAAAGTTGTTATTTTATATTCCCTTATTCATGATAAAGGTTTACTATTCATACTATAATTGTATTATCAGAAACCTAAATACATGTGTGAATAGATAAAATAATACCGTGTACCTAGTAAGCCTCTAATAGACTAGCTCGTTGATCAAAGATGGTTAAGGTTTCCTAACCATAGACATGTGTTGTCATTTGATAACGGGATCACATAATTAGGAGAATGACGTGATGGACAAGACCCATCCGTTAGCTTAGCATAATGATCGTTCAGTTTATTGTTATTGCTTTCTTCATGTCAAATACATATCCCTTCAACTATGCGATTATGCAACTCCCGGATACCGGAGGAATACCTTGTGTGATATCAAATGTCACAATGTAACTGGGTGATTTATAAAGATGCTCTACAGGTATCTCTGAAGGTGTTTGTTGAGTTGGCATAGATCGAGATTATGATTTGTCACTCCGAGTATCGGAGAGGTATCTCTGGGCCCTCTCGGTAATACACATCATAATCTTGCAAGAAAACGACTAAGGAGTTAGTCATGAGGTGATGTATTACGGAACAAGTAAAGAGACTTGCCGGTAACGAGATTGAACTAGTTATAATGATATCGACGATCGAATCTCGGGCAAGTAACATACCGATGGACAAAGGGAATTACATATGTTGTCATAACGGTTCGAACGATAAAGATCTTCGTAGAATATGTAGGAGCCAATATGGGCATCCAGGTTCCGCTATTGGTTATTGACCGAAGAGGTGTCTCGGTCATGTCTACATAGTTCTCAAACCCGTAGGGTCCGCATGCTTAACGTTCGATGACTATATAATATTATATGAGTTATGTGATTTGGCGACCTAATGTTGTTCGGAGTCCCCGATGAGATCACGGACATGAGGAGGAGTCTCGAAATGGTCGAAAGGTAAAGATTGATATATAGGACGATAGTATTCAGACACCGGAAGTGTTTGCGGGGGTACCAGATACTTGTCGGGTCACCGGAAGGGGTTCCGGGCACCCTCGGCAAAAGATATGGGCCTTATGGGCGAAGAGGGGAAACACACCAGCCACAAGGGGCTGGTGCCTATATGGGCGGCCTAATGAGGAGAAGGAAAGGAGAAGGGAAGGTAAGTTTGGAATAAGATTCCCACTTCCTTCGCTCTCCCCTTCTTTCCTTCCCCTCCCAAGAACATGGCAGGGGGGCGCGGCCAAGGGCAGGAGCCCAAGTAGGATTCGGGCCTACTTGGGGCTCCCCTTGGCCTCTCGCCTCTTCCTCCCACCTATATATATGAGGAGGGGGCGCCTAGCATCGTAGTGCTTAGGCGAAGCCCTGCGAAGATCACTTCACCATCACCGTCACCACGTCGTCTTGCTGACGGAACTCATCTACTACCTCGATGTCTTGCTGGATCAGGAAGAAGAGAGACGTCACCGAGCTGAACGTGTGCAGAACGCGGAGGTGCCGTGCGTTCGGTACTTGATCGGTTGAAGCGCGAGAAGTTCGACTACATCAACCGCGTTGTGAAAAGTTTCCGCTTCGGTCTACGAGGGTACGTAGACACACTCTTCCCCTCGTTGCTATGCATCTCCATGGATAGATCATTGCGTGTGCTTAGAAAAAAAATTGTTTTCCATGCAACGGTTCTCAACAGCTACGTTTATAGTTTGGGTCTTGTCCATCACATCATTCTTCTAATGATGTGATCTCGTTATCAAATAACAACTCATGTCTATGACTAGAAAACCATAGCCATCTTTGATCAACGAGCTAGCCCGATAGAGGCTCACTAGGGACATGTTGTTGTCTATACATCCACACATGTATTTGGGTTTCCAATCAATACAATTATAGCATGGATAATAAACGATTATCATGAGAAAAAAAATTATTTTATTATTGCCTTCAGGACATATTTCCAACACCAATCCCTAAGACAAGTCCACAGCAAGGTAGCCATGGGGCAGCGAAATAGGATGTGATCCATGTCCTCCAAGCTCCCACAGAGAGAGCAGAACTGCGAGTCCGGCCCATGTCGCTTTTTAATTTGATCAGCCGCCCGGATGCCGGCCCCTCATAGCCTGCCATATAAAATTTTTACTTTTGGGAGAACCCTAGCAGATCAAATGGGCTTGAACTTCAAGAGCACCGGACAAGAAGACAAAACACGATAACAAGATTTAACAAAAAAACAGCCAGAGTGAGGCCACGAGATCCCATCCGAAAGAGAGCAGCAAGGCGGTGCCAGCATCCGAATCCTCCGAGAGACTTAACCGATGTCCATTCTGGTGTCTGTTACTTTCGCCCACAACCGGTCGGTGGAGCACCTGTGGCGAATTCAAGCACCTGGCTGTCAGGTCTGACTTGGGCACATTTTGACCTGCACTGCACACCACAATTTCAACTTGCGTGACCGATGTGCACACACACGACGTGGAACAACGAGACCGTCGGTGCAATTTATTCTTAGCGGAAGGTCGCACGCAAGGAATTATAAAACACTTTGAACAAGACTCACATCACACTCCCCGGCTCCAGGAAGCCACGAGAAGGAAGCATCCAGCAAAGCCGAATGCATCGTGTCCATCCCAAAGATTCGCCGCATACTTTAATTTCTTGTGATCTTCGTGGCCGACACTGTCATCGGAACAACAACCGCACCGGCAGCGATCGAGTAATTTTCTCCCCTCTTCAAAAGCCCGCCTTAATTAATGATGCAGCGCCGTTCGAAGATGATGGAAAAGTACTAGGCACGACCCGAATAATGCAGGGTTTTTTTTTAAAGAGGGACCTGCAGGTTTTTGGGGGATCTTTCTCCTGTCTAATAAGGTTTCTGTGGATCATGCAGAATTGCACATACGTACAAAGTGATATCCATTGACGGACCAACAACCTCTCCCTATCTTTGCCCATGTTGGTCAGGGTGGCGTCGGCAATCTTCCTTCCTAGCACCACCAGCAAGCAACAGGTGGACGAGAGGACAAGATTCTGGCCATGAGCCGAGATACGCTGGCAAAGGGATAATACCAGAACGAACAAGTGTCATGATTGCCCGCGTCCCAGAACCCTCCAGTCTATGCTCCTACTATCGCGCTTCATCTACCCACTGTCCCACTGTGTCCCACCGTCCGTATCTTCCTTTGTGCAGCTTCTATCTATGATTGCTCCCACCAACTGCAACCCAGTCTTAAAAACATGTATGTTGATGAAGAACGAAGGACATGGCAAATATTTCGACAGAATAGAGTAAATTTTTCAACAGAAATCTGTTGATTCATTCAGTAAAACACAGAACAAGAACCAGTATAGAGGACTGATACTCAAGCTCTATAGTTTTTAGCTAGCAGAATATAACCTTCATCTATGTACAGTACAGGAGGAAAAGCAAGGCACACATACGTGCAGGTGCAGCAACCGCCTGGAAGCAACAATCATTCATAGGCGTACTACAGATCGACACGATGGAATCACATACATACACGTACATACGAGGTATCAACCGGAGCACCGATCATTCCATCAAGCCTTCCACATGTCCTGGAAGGTGGAGTGGAAGCTGGCGAGGACGAGGAGGAGGACGACGACCATGGCGACGCCCCAGGGGGAGCTGCCCTCGGAGGGCGCGGCCGGGTAGCCCCGCCAGCGGCTCTCGGTGGGGTAGAACCCGAAGTAGCCCTCGAAGGTGTCGACGGAGGAGATCCAGCGGATGAGGAGCACGAGCGCGATGGGCACGCCCAGCAGGAACCAGCTGAACTGCTCCGACGCCTCCTCCATGAACTCCTCGTACGAGAAGAACCACGACGCCCCCAGCAGCAGCGTCACCATCATCAGGATCAGGATCACCGGGTACGGCAGCGGCGACAGCGTGAACGCCTCCAGCACCGACGACTCCCCGCGCCGGTCGTAGTACGACATGGCTACCTGCCTGCTTCCTTGCCTTGCGTCGCCTGGTGTGCGTCTGCTTGGCCTGCGAGGTGGGGAAAGTGGAGGGAAGACGTGGGGGGATAGGGGCGCGTAACTGCTAGTAGCGTGTTGCGGCTGTGGCCTGGAGGAGACGGATGGTTGGAAGTTCGTGCGTGGAGTGGAGTCTGTGGGCTTGTGGACTTTGGTGGCTAAATTATTCATTCACCTAGACCCGTGCCACGAGATTGTGGAGGACTGGCGCTGTCTGCTTCAGGTATCACAGCTGATGAGCTAGCTCCCAGTGGACGTCCTCATCAGCAAAACAGCACCCCAAAAAGTCTTTGTGCTACGGGTGGTGGTGTACGCGTGGCGGGGAGAGGTTCAGAAGCTATCACCATTAGCTTTACGTGTAACATGATGTATGTTTAGGAACACGATGATAATCTTTCTTTCTTGGCAAATAACTTGTGATACTGATATGTGGCGAGTAATTGATGAGGTGAAGGTGCGAGTACGTACTGTCTGATACTCTAATCAGGATCTAAAAATGAAGCTCTCTGGATTGTCCATTCAAGTAAACAAGTATTATTTCACGATTCAATAATTCAGGCTTAAGGTTCAGCCTTGATTTAGGCCTAAAGGTGAGGGAAAGTGAGACTGGCCGCCGCGCCGGATCTTGTAAAGCAACACAATTGTGGCCCAGATTGTGTAATCTTTTTTTGTCTCTCCAGACCATGTCATCGTAGCACCGAATGCATATACGCTCATGGTATCGTCACAACATCACCATGGTGGCAGCATAGGATGATTGCCGCTCACAACTCGACATTGACGCTCTTGCAGCATCGACTTGCAACACCAAACACCAAGCGTAGCCGCCTAGCACCTTGTAACATTCATTCCCTCCTTTGCAGCTGCACACCTTGTCCCTGGCTTGTAACAAGCGGTTGTGATGATTGGTCTAGAGGCAGAGGAGGAGCGAGCAGTGCGAGCGCGCAACTTTGTGTGAAGGGAAGACTAGGAGATGATCGTGTGAGAGAGATAGATGGTAGAAGCGAGCGGTCACAAGATGCTTCTGGCGGTAAGGATGGGATTGGGAGATGAGCGGGACCACATGCAAATGGCGATCTCTTTCGTCTGATCACCCGCCGTTGAATGGATCTACACTGGACTGACATGTCATTTGGATCAACCGACGAAAAAAAATCCTTTTAGCACTATAAAATATGCATAAACCAACAAAGTCATGTTTACCCTTGTTAAGGTTACTCAAAAGCTACTGGTGGCGACTGAAAGAAATATGCCCTAGAAGCAATAATAAAGTTGTTATTTTATATTTTCTTATTCATGATAAAGGTTTATTATTCATGCTAGAATTGTACTGATCGGAAACTTAAATACATGTGCGAATACATAAACAAATATCCTGTCCCTAGTAAGCCTCTACTAGACTAGCTCGTTGATCAAAGATGGTTAAGGTTTCCTAACCATGGACATGTGTTGTCATTTGATAATGGGATCATATCATTAGGAGAATGATGTGATGGACAAGACCCATCCGTTAGCTTAGCATAATGATCGTTCAGTTTATTGCTATTGCTTTCTTGTCATATACATATTCCTTCGACTATGAGATTATGCAACTCCCGAATACCGGAGGAATACCTTGTGCGCTATCGAACGTCACAACGTAACTGGGTGATCATAAAGATGCTCTGCAGGTATCTCCGAAGGTGTTTGTTGAGTTGGCATAGATCAAGATTAGGATTTGTCACTCTGAGTATCGGAGAGGTATCTCTGGGCCCTCTCGGTAATACACATCACAGGAAGCCTTGCAAGCAAATGACTAAGGAGTTAGTTACGAGATGATATATTACGGAACGAGTAAAGAGACTTGTCGGTAAAGAGATTGAACTAGGTATAGAGATTGAACTAGGTATAGAGATACCGACGATCAAATCTCGGGCAAGTAACATACCGCAGACAAAGGGAATTACGTATGTTGTCATAACGGTTCGACCGATAAAGATCTTCGTAGAATATGTAGGAGCCAATATGGACATCTAGGTTCTGCTATTGGTTATTGACCGGAGAGGTGTCTCAGTCATGTCTACATAGTTCTCGAACCCGTAGGGTCCGCACGCTTAACGTTCGTTGACGATATAGTGTTATATGAGTTATATGATTTGGTGACTGAATGTTGTTCGGAGTCCCGGATGAGATCACGGACATGACGAGGAGCTCCGGAATGGTCCAGAGGTAAAGATTGATATATAGGACGATCATATTAGGACACCAAAAGAGTTTCAGAGTGCACCGGCTAGTCATCGGGGCACCGGAAGGGGTTCCGGACACCCCTGGAAAGTGTATGGGCGTAATGGGCCAAAGGGGGAGGGGGACAGACCAGCCCACTAGGGGGCTGGCGCGCCCCTCTCCTTGGCTGGCCGACCCTAGGGGAAGGAAAAGGGAGGGGTGGCCCCTCCTACCTTTCCCTCCTCATGAGAGAAAGGAAAGGGGGGCGCCACCTCCCCCGGCCTTCCTCCCGCACTCCAATAAGGAAGGGGTTGCGGCTTGGGGAAGTCCCCAAGTAGGATTCGGCCCTACTTGGGGCACCCCCTGGACTCTCCCCTCTCCCCCAACCTATATATATGTGGGAGAGGCGGGCCACACATAACCATGACAATCTCGTAGCCGTGTGCGGCGCCCCCCTCCACCGTTTACACCCTCGGTCATATTTTCTTAGTGCTTAGGCGAAACCCTACGGAGATAGCTTCACCATCACCGTCACCACATCGTCGTGCTGCCGGAACTCATCCACTACTTCGCCGTCTTGCTGGATCAAGAAGGCGAGGACGTCACCGAGCTGGCTGTGTGCTGAACGCAGAGCTGTCGTACGTTCGGTACTCGATTGGTTGGAGCGCGAAGAAGTTCGACTACATCAACTGCGTTTCAAACGCTTCTGCTTACGGTCTACGAGGGCACAGAGACACATTCTCTCCTCTCGTTGCTATGCATCTCCTTGATAGATCTTGGGTGTGCGTAGAATTTTTTTTGTTTTCCATGCAACGTTTCCCATCAGTGACAAGCGGCGTGACACATGTGTGTAGTTTGTCGCCATCAAAGTATTTTGATTGGTTTTTCCAACAAGAAGATGATACAACACTGTTTCACACACGACAGTTACCAGACGAAACACATATGACATGTCATATCCCACCATCCAAGCTCAAGGCCAAACAGCCCCTGCCGGTTGGATTAGCCATCGTTTTAGCATCGTCCACCAAAGTGTCGTGTGTGAAGCACAATTAATTGCACATGTTTTTTTGTGTGCTTAGTTTTTTTATAATGAAAAATCTCTTAAACCAAGCGTTCAAATTGAACTGTTTTTATCATTATGTTCCTCGCATTATGATCTTTAAAATTAGATTCATTGTTGATAGATTTTGACAAACATTTTTTGAATGCAATTTGTTCTCACACCGATAACTAACTTGTACTCCATTTAAATTTCACATGTTAACATACTTGTACTCTAACTAACATAATGTAGTGCATTCACGTGGCAGTGCAAGTTGTGTTCCATGTGCTTCACCATTGATGTTTTTGGTTCACATCTCTGTTTTAGGGCATTTTGCATACTTGTCCCAATTGGGCCTGGTTGGGCAAATGCAGGCTAAAAACCAACATCTGCATGTAGTTTGGTTGCCTACATTACGCTTAATGCATGAGGAGAGCAACTAGTCAGCATGTTGTTTGGTTGCCTGCGTCGCTGTTGTTAGACAAACAACATGTTATTTGGTTGCAAACGGCTAAACATGTGATCACCACTTCTCAGTAGTGGTGACCTTACCACACACTGAACATTGTCTTGTCCTAGCTAGGAAACAAATGGCAGTTTATCCTAGCTACTAGCAAATGACAATACGGATTATTAAGAGCCAACATGGCTGAATAGGGAAAGTTCAATGATGCTAACTAGGTGGAAGTTCATCATCTTCTCTTCCTCTTCCTCCGCTACTGCTGTGCTGCTTCCTCTTCTTCTATTTTGTTGTTGTCTCTTTCTTCTTATTCTTTCTTCTGCTTCAGATCCTTGTCTGGCCTCTGTTATCCCACATTGCCTGAGCCCACTCCAACCATTTGTTCTTCCCCGCTTCATTGTCGAACGCCTCCACACCATGGCCGGAGCTGATCACCTCATCAGGAGTCACATCTTCCTCCTCCAGCACAAGTTCATCAACACCCCATTGCAGGATCCAATTGTGTAGAATGCAACATGCAAGAACAAGCTTAACCTGGGTAGGATAAGGGTGGAATGGCTTCTGATCTAGGATCTTGAACCTGTTCTTTACAGCTCCAAATGCCCTATCAACCGTTACTCTAAGGCTGGAGTGTCTGAGATTGAACAGCTCTTGTGGAGTCATATGATAGGTCCTACTAAAGAACTCGTTCAGATGGTACCTGGTTTTCCTGAAGGGTGGAAGAAAACCTGGCCGACATGCATAGCCAGCATCTCCTAGGTAGAACTTGCCATCGGGGATGTTAATGCCAGCATGACGACTCATGCTGTCACTGAAAAATGTTAGCATCATGTGATGATCCTTCCCAACCAGCCAGTGATGTCTACTACACAACCTTCTTCTTGTAGACGTTGTTGGGCCTCCAAGTGCAGAGGTTTGTAGGACAGTAGCAAATTTCCCTCAAGTGGATGACCTAAGGTTTATCAATCCGTGGGAGGCGTAGGATGAAGATGGTCTCTCTCAAACAACCTTGCAACCAAATAACAAAGAGACTCTTGTGTCCCCAACACACCCAATACAATGATAAATTGTATAGGTGCACTAGTTCGGTGAAGAGATGGTGATACAAATGCAATATGGATGGTAGATAAAGGTTTTTGTAATCTGAAAATATAAAAATAGCAAGGTAACTAATGATAAAAGTGAGCACAAACGGTATTGCAATGCTAGGAAACAAGGCCTAGGGTTCATACTTTCACTAGTGCAAGTTCTCTCAACAATAATAACATAATTGGATCATATAACTATCCCTCAACATGCAACAAAGAGTCACTCCAAAGTCACTAATAGCGGAGAACAAACGAAGAGATTATTGTAGGATACGAAACCACCTCAAAGTTATCCTTTCTGATCGATCTATTCAAGAGTCTGTAGTAAAATAACACGAAGCTATTCTTTCCGTTTGATCTGTCCTAGAGTTTGTACTGGAATAACACCTTAAGACACAAATCAACCAAAACCCTAATGTCACCTAGATACTCCAATGTCACCTCAAGTATCTGTGGGTATGATTATACGATATGCATCACACAATCTCAGATTCATCTATTCAACCAACACAAAGAACTTCAAAGAGTGCCCAAAGTTTCTACCGGAGAGTCAAGACGAAAACATGGGCCAACCCCTATGCATAAGTTCACAAGGTCACTAAACCCGCAAGTTGATCACCAAAACATACATCAAGTAGATCACGTGAATATCCCATTGTCACCATAGATAAGCACATGCAAGACATACATCAAGTGTTCTCAAAACCTTAAAGACTCAATCCGATAAGATAACTTCAAAGGGAAAACTCAATCCATTACAAGAAAGTAGAGGGGGAGAAACATCATAAGATCCAACTATAATAGCAAAGCTCGCGATACATCAAGATCGTGCCAAATCAAGAACACGAGAGAGAGAGAGAGAGAGAGAGATCAAACACATAGCTACTGGTACATACCCTCAGCCCCGAGGGTGAACTACTCCCTCCTCGTTCTGGAGAGCGCCGGGATGATGAAGATGGCCACCGGTGAGGGATCCCCCCTCCGGCAGGGTGCCGGAACAAGGTCTCGATTGGTTTTTGGTGGCTACAGAGGTTTGCGGCGGCGGAACTCCAGATTTAGGTTTCTTTTCGGGGGTTTCTATATTTATAGGGATTTTTGGCGTCGGGAACAAGTCAGGGGGTCTCCGAGGCGGCCACGAGGTAGGGAGCACGCCCAGGGGGTAGGGCGCGCCCCCCACCCTTGTGGGTGCCTCGGGACTCTTCTAGCTCATCTCCAATACTCCGTGGGCTTCTTCTGGTTCAAAAATAATCTCCATGAAATTTCAGGTCAATTGGACTCCGTTTGGTTTTCCTTTTATGCGATACTCAAAAACAAGGAAAAACAGAAACTGGCACTAGGCTCTAGGTTAATAGGTTAGTTCCAAAAATCATATAAAATAGCATATAAATGCATATAAAACATCCTAGATGGATAATATAATAGCATGGAATAATCAAAAATTCTAGATACATTGGAGACATATCAAACATCCCCAAGCTTAATTCCTGCTCGTCCTCGAGTAGGTAAATGATAAAAACAGAAATTTTGATGTGGAATGCTACCTAACATAATTATCAATGTAATTTTCTTTATTGTGGCATGAATGTTCAGATCCGAAAGATTCAAGATAAAAGTTTAATATTGACATAAAAATAATGATACTTCAAGCATACTAACCAAGCAATTATGTCTTCTCAAAATAACATAGCCAAAGAAAGCTCATCCCTATAAAATCATATAGTTTGGTCATGCTTCATTTTTGTCACACAAAATGCTCCCATCATGCACAACCTCGATGACAAGCCAATCAATTGTTTCATACTTTACTATTCTCAAACTTTTACAACTTTCACGAAATACATGAGCGCGAGCCATGGACATAGCACTATGGGTGGAATAGAATATGATGATGAAGGTTGTGTGGAGAAGATAAAAAAAGTCTCACATCGACGCGGCTAATTAACGGGCTATGGAGATGCCCATCAATTGATGTCAATGTGAGGAGTAGTGATAGGTGGGAACCCGTTGAACGAGTTCACGCCCGAGGGTGGGCCGATCTTCAGGTCGTAGGATCGAATCGGGAGGGATAACTAGCTGCAAGCAGCCGGGATAACTAGCTTTATACCTGCCAAGGTTGGATGCAACCCGTACGTTGGGGATGGCTGACCGAAGCTACAAGAACTCCAACCCGCTGTCCGAACAATCACAGAACCACAAACCGGGACTAATCCACACAAAACGGCCGGAACCGTAGAGCACGAACTAGGGGGAACCAGAGACTCCTTCTCGTGAATCCAAATAAACTCACAAGAGCAAAGGTAGCAAGATCTCTCAGATCTCTCTAGCAGTCTTGCTGCATAAGCTTGTAGCTGAATGGTTTTACAAAAGGGTTTTTTAGAGGATGGGGGAGATGGGGTTTTATAGCAGGGCAACCCCCCTTGGCTAGGTGTGAAAATGGTTTCAAAAGTAAACAGTTTTGCATTGCTTTCTTGGAGGAATAAGCAGTCAACTTTGGGAGGTGTTGGAGAGCTCCTCGGAAATTCGCGAAGCCTTGACAGCCTGGACACCTTCCACGAGAATGACTACAACTTTTGACTCACAACTCCAAATGATGTGAGGTTTTTTGCATTGGAAAGATAATTTGACGTAGCTTCTGTTGATGTACCTCTATAGCCCCGTCTCTCCATCACATGGGTGTGGCACACCAAAACATCAGAGGTAAAAACTGACAACATCAGCTTCACTTGAAACTTGTTTCCTCCAACTTGTTCCTTCAAAGTGGTTGCTTTAAGAGCTTATAAGTTGTTGGATTGCTTCCATGTTATACCTAAGTTCAACCAACAACAATGGGGATGAAAGCATAGTTGTGTCATCAAGGTTACATGGTAAACTTAAGTTAGCGTTCACCTGGCCATGTGTTTGCTTGATTCGGCTTAGTAATTCTTTCCAACTAAATTGTGCACTTCTCTGAAATGTCATGTGATGTACCCATGTGCTCATCATCCTCCCTCCCTTGATGAAGAGTCGTCCTCGACTCTGTTTGATCCGCAAAAGATAAGTAGAAGGGAAGTGGATAATATCCATGTAAAGAAATGATGCAATCCTCATTTGTAGCTTTAACCTTAGAATTGTGTTGCATGTGATCATGTATTTGTCCAGGGATGATTGGTGTTGTTTCAATGACCGAGATGTCCTCATCATTCCCCCTGTCTTGAAAAGGAGTCATCCTCGACTCTACCTGGTCATCACACAAAAGAAAGTAGGGCAATACCAAATCATAATGTAAAGGTTTCATGATATATAGAATTTTAGTTTTCAACTTTGCTATCTTGTGGACGATGACAACATGATGTTTTGTTCGACTTAGGAGTTCCTTCCAACTAACATTTCCATGGAGTACAAATTTATAACCAACCATGAGCATGGACATATCATCCTCCCTCTCTTGGAGAAAAGTCGTCCTCGACTTCACTCGGTCTAAAAAATTATAGCACGAGGACACTAGAAAATAACTAGGGAAAGAAAAAGTTGAACATTTTTGCGTGGATCTCAAGTTTCCCAATGGTTGAACAAATTATATTGATGGATGGATGGTGTGCTAAAGGATGTACCCAAGAATTTTTCTCTGATTTCATCGCGCCAATGCTTCAGGAGTTCATAAGTACATGCCTCTGGGTGCATCAAAATGGATGATCTTTTCTCTTTTACCTTGCTGAGTACTTCAATGCCTTTGTGAAAATCAATCTTCACATATGTGCTTTGTGTAGTGGTACTCTACATCCTCCATGGCTCTGATACCAGATGATAGGTGGGAACCCATTGAACGAGTTCACGCCTGAGGGTGGCCCGATCTTCATGTCGTAGGATCGAATCGGGAGGGATAACTAGCTCCAAGCAGCCGGGATAACTAGCTTTATACCTGCCAAGGTTGGATGCAACCCGTACGTTGGGGATGGCTGACCTAAGCTACAAGAACTCCAACCCGCTGTCCGAACAACCCAGAACCACAAACCGGGACTAATCCACACAAAACAGCCGGAACCGTAGAGCACGAACTAGGGGGAACCAGAGGCTCCTTCTCGCTTATCCGAATGAACTCACAAGAGCAAAGGTAGCAAGATCTCTCGGATCTCTCTAGCAGTCTTGCTGCATAAGCTTGTAGCTGAATGGTTTTACAAAAGGTTTTTTCAGAGGATGGGGGAGATGGAGTTTTATAGCAGGGACAACCCCCCTTGGCTAGGTGTGAAAATGGTTTCAAAAGTAAACAGGTTTGCATAGCTTTCTTGGAGGAATAAGCAGTCAACTTTGGGAGTTGTTGGAAAGCTCCTTGGAAATTCGCGAAGCCTCGACAGCCTGGACACCTTCCATGAGAATGACTACAACTTTTGACTCACAACTCCAAATGATGTGAGGTTTTTTGTATTGGAAAGATAATTTGATGTAGCTTCTGTTGATGTACCTCTATAGCCCCGTATCTCTACCACATGGGTGTGGCACACCAAAACATCAGAGGTAAAAACTGACAACATCAGCTTCACTTGAAACTTGTTTCCTCCAACTTGTTCCTTCAAAGCGGTTGCTTTAAGAGATTATAGGTTGTTGGATTGCTTCCATGTTATACCTAATTTCAACCAAAAACAATGGGGATGAAAGCATAGTTGTGTCATCAAGGTTACAAGGTAAACTTAAGTTAGCATTCATCTGACCATGTGTTTGCTTTATTCGGCTTAGTAATTCTTTCCAACTAAATTGTGCACTTTTCTGAAATGTCATGTATGATGCACCCATGTGCTCATCATCCTCCCTCCCTTGATGAAGAGTCGTCCTCGACTCTCTTTGATCTGCAATAAGTAGAAGGGAAGTGGATAATATCATGTAAAGAAATGATGCAATCCTCATTTGTAGCTTTCACCTTAGAATTGTGTTGCATGTGATCATGTATTTGTCCAGGGATGATTGGTGTTGTTTCAATGACGTAGATGTCCTCATCACCGTGCCTATGCGGCCGGGCCCGCCAGGAGCCTGTGTGTCGCCAATGGCACGGTCGATCTCGTGCTGATAGGCCTCAGAGAGGCGTCTCGTGGTAGCCAATTTCTTAGCGTTCTCGACAAGGGAGACACGGCAGGCCTCCAACGTCTTAGTGTTGGCATCTGCCGCGACGTGTGCGAACAGGTCTCGCAACGCTGCCTGCAGCGAATCCTGGCCAGATCTGCCAGAGGCTCCGTCATGGATGATGACAAGAACCTCCGTGACGGTGCTGCCGCCACTGTCCGCACGAGGGAGCGGATTGTCGATGACCACCAAGTTGGTGGGGAAGGCGTCAAGGGATGCCGTGTCGGAGTCGACAAGCATCGGGTCAGTGGGGCCAATCAACTCTAGGTCAGAGGCCGGCTCATTGGCGATGTGGAGCTTGCAAAGGAGGTCGATGAGGCAGCTCTTGGAGCTGGCTGCTCCTGCGTCGGGCGCGGGCTCGTTGGACAGGTGGATCTCGCCGATGAGATCAGCGAGGCAGCTCGCCGCGCAGGCGACTTCCGCACCATGCAGCGCGTCGGCGCAAATGCCACCGGGCGTGTCGGGTTGGCTGCGCTCGCCAGGTAGGAAGAGGGTTCCCGTCTAGAACAGATCTCCGGACGACGGTGCACCTAGCCCCATGGTGGGCGCCAAATGTCGGGGTTTTGGTGCGACATATGCCAAAGGATGGCTTATCATGGTGGGGGAGAGTAAGACATGTCGCCGGTGCCTGGAAACGGGATGAGGCATAGACACGAACGCCAACGCACTTTACCCAGGTTCGGGGCTCTCCTAGGAGATAACACCCCTAGTCCTGCTCTGTGGGGTCTCCGCGTGATCACTATCTCAACAAGTAACTACAAGTTGCTCCTTGAGATGTTTGGCTAGAGGAGGAAGAAGGGCAAGGCTGGCCCTACTCCTCTCTCTATGTGTATGTGTGGTCTGAGAGGCTGAACCCTTTGCATGGGTGCCCTGGCGGGTTTATATAGGCCTACCCCCCAGGGGTACAATGGTAAGCTTGCCGGGTGGTAGGACCCGGCTGTCAGTGTCTCTGGTGGCCGACTTCTCCGCCGACAACTGGGGCCCGCCGCCTGATGGGTCCCGCAGGTTGTTTCGTACTTGGCCGACAGGCCGCGCCCACTGCTTGCGGGTCTTGCCGGCTGCTTAGTACTGTGATAGTGCCTCTGATGATGTGTGCTTTGTCGGGGAGAGTGTGGATACAGTCCCGCCGCCTGGTGGGCGTTCACTGTAGCCACTCCCCATCTCTTCTGGTTAATTGCGCACAAACTCCAAGGAAGGGGGAGGGCCGCCTGGTGAGGAGCCGGCCTCCCCATGAGCTGACTGGTCAGGGCTTGCAACCTTCTAGCTTCTCACGGACAGGTAGGGCCCGCCACCAGGCCGTGCACGGCTGCATCGTCGTGGGAGCATGGCCTTCTGCCATGGATGATGTCATGGGCTACATGGCAACAAGACAGCAGGCGAGGGATGTCCGCCAAGACGCTGCACTGCTGGCCACGCCTCCGCCTGCATTCAGGGGTGGCAGACCGCACTGTAGCCACGCCCTGTCTCGTCGTGATTATGTGGGTGCTAACTTTGAGGGCACAAGGAGCCGCCTACTAGGAGCCGGCCTCTCTGGAGGCCGCCTGCTAGGAGTTGGCCCACCCGTGGCCGTCTTTTGGATGACGCCGCCCTCTCGCAGTCGGCCGCTTGGACCAGCCGGCCCCAGGAGGGCGGTCCTTTGTGTTTGATGCTTGAGGGGCGCAACCAGCCCCGAGTCTTGAAATACCAAGGGAGCCGGATGAGGCTACCTGTGGTTATTTACTCCGACAGAAGCTGCTGGAGGCAAGAAGAGAAAGGAAAGGGTCAATAAGACCATTGCTAAGGTGATTGGCAGATCCTCTATGATGAAAGACCCATCTGAAGATGAGGAAGAGGATGAAGAAGATGCTGCACCAGCTCCCAAGACTCGGAAATTGATGTGAGATGCAATCAAGTCAGGGGCTGCTCCTTCTGAACCCAAGACTGCTCCGAAGCAATCTGCACCTAAGAGAAGTACCAGGAACATCCCTACTGTAGAAAAGAACAAGGCCCCAGTGCCTGAGGTTCAGGAAGATGAAGAGGCTCAAGTGCTCAAAAAGCTCAAGCCCAAGATACCTCATCATGATGACAACCATCCTATTGCAGAGAACATGAAGTTAAGGAAAGATGCAGGTCTCAGGCTATGGAGGCAAACATATCCATATGCAACAAGGAGAAGAACTGTTGTAGACTACAAGTTCCACACTAAGGAACAGTAGGACTTCTATGAGATAGTCCTTCTGGACAAGAAGCCCATTGTCAGTGACATGAGATGGGTTGATTGGACATACATTGGTGATAATGAAGATCACTTTCCAGGAGTTCATGAAAGTTTGAAGAAGAATGGAGTTGATGCTTTTGTGGGTCAGAAATTGACCAAATGGAATGATGAGATGCTGATGCAGTTCTACTCAACAGCTCACTTCTACCCAGATGGCAAGATTGTTTGGATAACAGAGGGTACAAGGTACCAATCTTCTATAGCTGAGTGGGCTGAACTGATCCATGCTCCTGAAGAGACTGGTGATGACACTGATGTGTATTCCAATCCTAGGAAAGACCACAACTCCATGGCACACATGTACAAGGAGATACCAGATGATGCCTTGGAGACACACAAGTTTGGCTCAGTCTACTATCTTCTATCAGGGCTGCCAACAATCAACACAATCCTGAGGCACACACTGTTGCCCAAGTCTGGAGATGATAGGATGATGAGAGGGCATTCAATAAACTTGCTGCATATGTTTGATGTGCCAAAGAAATTCAAAGTGATGACCCTGATAGTTGAGACTGTTAAGAGGACTGCAGCTGATCAGAAAAGACCATGTGGCTATGCCCCACAGATCTATATGCTCATTAATTCCAAAGTGGGAACAAGCACATACTTGCTAGACAGACAGCACCTTCCCTTGAGGCCAGATTTTGAGGATAACACAGTTGTTATGGATGCTTCACATCCTACTTCTGTTGAGGCTCAAGAGAAGAGAGAGAAGGCTAAGGCAGAAAAGGCTTCAAAGATTCCAGATCCCTCAGCTGCAAATCTCAAGACCAAGTAGGACCAGCTCATCTATCTGCTTGAAGCCATAGTTAGAATTGAGAAAGGACTAACCACCCTGACTTAAAACCAAGAGAGTCTTGAGAGAATCATTGAGACCAAGTTTTACGATCTAGACTTGAAGGTCACAGAGATACAGACTGCAGTTGAGCAACTCCAAGAAGAAGCAGAGGAGAGGAGAGGAAGATCTACTACATATGCTTATCAGAGGGTACCTAGAGCACAAAGGTCTGCAACATGAAGGAAATATGCCCTAGAGGCAATAATAAAGTTATTATTTATTTCCTTATATCATGATAAAGGTTTATTATTCATGCTAGAATTGTATTAACCGGAAACATAATACATGTGTGAATATATAGACAAACAATATGTCACTAGTATGCCTCTACTTGACTAGCTTTTTAATCAAAGATGGTTATGTTTCCTAACCATGAACAAGGAGTTGTTATTTGATTAACAAGGTCACATCATTAGTTGAATGATCTGATTGACATGACCCATTCCGTTAGCTTAACACTTGATCGCTTAGTATGTTAATGCTTTCTTCATGACCCATACATGTTCCTATAACTATGAGATTATGCAACTCCCGCTTAATGGAGGAACACTTTGGTACTACCAAACGTCACAACGTGAATCGGGTGATTATAAAGGAGTACTACAGTGTCTCCAAAGGTACTTGTTGGGTTGGCGTATTTCGAGATTAGGTTTTGTCACTCCGATTGTCGGAGAGGTATCTCTAGGCCTTCTCGGTAATACACATCACTTAAGCCTTGCAAGCATTACAACTAATGAGTTAGTTGTGAGATGATGTATTACGGAACGAGTAAAGAGACTTACCGTAACGAGATTGAACTAGGTATTGGATACCGACGATCGAATCTCGGGTAAGTAACATACCGATGACAAAGGGAACAACGTATGTCGTTATGCGGTTTGACCGATAAAGATCTTCAGAGAATATGTAGGAACCAATATGGGCATCCAGGTTCCGCTATTGGTTATTGACCGAGAATGGTTCTAGGTCATGTCTACATAGTTCTCGAACCCGTAGGGTCCGCACGCTTAACGCTTCGATGACAGTTCATTATGAGTTTATAAGTATTGATGCACCGAAGTTTGTTCGAGTCCCGGATGTGATCACGGACATGACGAGGAGTCTCGAAATGGTCGAGACATAAAGATTGATATATTGGAAGCCTACATTTGGACATCGGAAGGTTCCGAGTGAAATCGAATTTACGGAGTACCGGGAGGTTACCGAACCCCGGGAACTACATGGGCCCATAGTGGGCCTTGGAGGAAAGGAGAAGGGCAGCCCTAGGTGGTCGCCCCCCTTCCCCTAGTCCTATTAGGACTAGGAAAGGTGGGCCGCCCCTCTCTCTCTTTCCCCCTCAGGGAATCCCTAATCCAACTAGGATTGGAGGGAGTCCTACTCCCGAGGGAGTAGGACTCCTTGCGCCTCCTCCCTTGGGCCGCCACCTCCCCTTGGCTCCTTTATATCTGGGGCAGGGGGCACCCCATGACACACAAGTTGATCTACGGATCTTTCCTTAGCCGTGTGCGGTGCCCCTTCCACCATATTCCACTTCGGTCATATCGTCATGAGCTTAGGCGAAGCCTGCGCCAGAGAAGTCATATCGTCAGCGAGCTTAGGCGAAGCTTCTGCGTCGGTGGAGCATCAACATCGCTACCACGCCCGTCGTCGACGGAACTCATCCTCGACACTTTGCTGGATCGGAGTCCGGGATCGCCATCGAGCTGAACGTGTGCGTAACTTCCGGAGGTGCCGTGACGTTCGGTTCTTGGATCGGTCGGATCGTGAAGACGTACGACTACATCAACCGCGTTGTTATAACGCTTCGCTTTCGGGTTCACGAGGGTACGTGGACGGACACTCTTCCCTCTCGTTGCTATGCCATCACCATGGTCTTGCGTGATCGTAGGAAAATTTTTGAAATTACTACGTTCCCTAACACAACAGTGCCAGTCAGTGACACTAGGGCCACAACTTCAGCTCATGCAGCCACAGCCCCAGTTGCCCCTCCAGTTCCTCAGGCATCAGCCGAAGTCTTTGCAGATGTTGTTCTCTCCACGCCATCTTCGCACTCCGGAGCTCTCGGAGATCGTGCTTAGAGTGCCATATAACACTATGCATTTTTTGAGCTTTTTGGTAACTTGTTGCCAAAGAGGGAGAAAGTGTATAGATCGTAGGCTGAGAGAGAGAGAGAGTGTGTGTGTTGTGCTTCTTATTTGTCTCTCTTGCTACTTATTTTCTTGTGTTTGCTACAATATTTGTGCTTGTGTGTGAGATACCTTTATGATCATGTGGTTGATCATATTATGATTTATTATATGTGCTTGAATGATGCTATCTTATCATTTGTGTATGATCAATCATATTTGTCTTGGTGATGAGTGCATGTTATTTTTGTTCTGTCATTTTGAGCGCTCTACCAAGATGTATGTGACATGGAAGAGTAACCCATGAGCCTAATCGAGTGTGCATTTGCGTTCAAAAGCAAATCATAAATAACGCACAAATTTGGGGGGGCTTTTGCTTATCACATACTTCTCAACGCAACGATATATTTCATTCTTATTATCATTTGTCGAAGCTTTGATCTATATGTAGTCATCAATTACCAAAAAGGGGGAGATTGAAAGTGCAACTAATCCTTGGGTGGTTTTGGTAATTCATAACAACATATTGCTCATTGAACTAATATCCTTTTAAGATGATTATTTCAAAAAGTTCAATGATTGACATGGCATGGATTAGAGATATGGACCCCTCAAAATACTAAGGACAAATGTTGGCAAAAGCTCAAGACTCTTCATTTCTATTTTAGTGATCCAAGATCACATTGAGTCCATAGGAAAGCCAATACTATTAAATGGGGATGAGGTGTTGCTTAATGGTCTGCTTGCTCAAAATGCTTAATGATATGCTCCAAAGCCCTCAACCATCTTCTCAAATCCAAACATGTCCTAAACCTAAAAGTCAAACTCGGCCCCACCGATTTGATTCATCCGGTGCCACCGAGTGCTACCTCTTGAGCACTGCGTTGGTTTTCCCTTGAAGAGGAAAGGGTGATGCAGCAAAGTAGCGTAAGTATTTCCCTCAGTTTTTGAGAACCAAGGTATAAATCCAGTAGGAGGCCACGCTCAAGTCCCTTGCACCTACACAAACAAATAAGAACCTTGCAACCAACGCGATAAAGGAGTTGTCAACCCCTTCATGGGCACTTGTAAAAGTGAGATCTGATAGAGATGATAAGATAATATTTTTGGTATTTTTATGATAAATACTAAAAGTAAAGAAAGCAAAATAAACGGTAGTAGAAATAGCTTGCTGACGAAAGATTAATATGATGGAAAATAGACCCGAGGGCCATAGGTTTCACTAGTGGCTTCTCTCAAGATAGCATAAGTATTACGGTGGGTGAACAAATTACTGTCGAGCAATTGATAGAATTGAGCATAGTTATGAGAATATCTAGGTATGATCATGTATATAGGCATCACGTCCGTGACAAGTAGACCGACTCACCTCGCATCTACTACTATTACTCCACACATCGACCGCTATCCAAAGCATGCATCTAGAGTATTAAGTTCATAAGAACGGAGTAACGCTTTAAGCAAGATGACATGATGTAGAGGGATAAACTCATGCAATATGATATAAACCCCATCTTTTTATCCTCGATGTCAACAATACAATACGTGCCTGGCTGCCCCTGCTGTCACTGGGAAAGGACAACGCAGGATTGAACCCAAAGCTAAGCACTTCTCCCATGGCACGAAAGATCAATCTAGTAGGCCAAACCAAACTGATAATTCGAAGAGACTTGCAAAGATACCAATCATACACAAAAGAATTCAGAGAAGATTCAAATATTGTTCATAGATAATCTTGATCATAAACCCACAATTCACCGGATCTCGACAAACACACCGCAAAAGAAGATTACATCGAATAGATCTCCAAGAAGATCGAGGAGAACTTTGTATTGAGATCCAAAGAGAGAGAAGCCATCTAGCTAATAACTATGGACCCAAGGTCTAAGGTAAACTACTCACACATCATCGGAGAGGCTATGGTGTTGATGTAGAAGCCCTCCGTGATCAATGCCCCCTCCGGCAGGACGCTGGAAAAGGCCCCAAGATGGGATCTCACGGGTACAGAAGGTTGCAGCGGTGGAATTAGGTTTTCGTGGGCGCTTCTGATGGTTTGGGGGTACGTAGGTATATATAGGAGGAAGAAGTAGGTCGGTGGAGCCACGAGGGGCCCACGAGGGTGGAGGGCGCGCCTGGGGGGGGGGGGTAGCCGCGCCCTCCTACCTCGTGGCCTCCTCGTCTGTTGCTTGACGTCCACTCCAAGTCCTCTGGATCATGTTTGTTCCAAAAATCAAGTTCCCGAAGGTTTCATTCCGTTTGGACTCCGTTTGATATTCTTTTTATGGGAAACACTGAAATAGGCAAAAAAAACAGCAATTTGGGCTGGGCCTCCGGTTAATAGGTTAGTCCCCAAAATAATATAAAAGTGTATAAATAAGCCCATTAAATATCCAAAACAGAATATATAATAGCATGGAACAATCAAAAGTTATAGATACGTTGGAGACGTATCAAGCATCCCCAAGCTTAATTCATGCTCGTCCTCGAGTAGGTAAATGATAAAAACAGAATTTTTGATGTGGAATGCTTCTTAGCATAATTCTCAATGTAAATCTTTTTATTGTGGAATGAATATTTAGATCCAAAAGATTCAAGATAAAAGTTTAATGTTGACATAAAAACAATAATACTTCAAACATGCTAACCAAGCAATTATGTCTTATCAAAATAACATAGCCAAAGAAAGCTTATCCCAACAAAATCATATAGTTAGGCCATGTTTCAACATTGTCACACAAACATTCTCATCATGCATAACCCCGATGACAAGACGAGCAATTGGTTCATACTTTTAACGCGCTTCAGCCTTTTCAACTCTTACGCAATACATGAGCGCAAGCCATGGATATAGCACTATGGGTGGAGTAAAGTATAATGATGGGGGTTATGAGAGAAGACAAAAAGGTAGAAAGTCTCACATTGACGCGGCAAATCAATAGGCTATGGAGATGCCCATCAATTTATGTCAATGAGAGGAGTAGGGATTTCCATGCAACGGATGCACTAGAGCTATAAATATATGAAAGCTCAACAAAAGAAACTAAGTGGGTGTGCATCCAACTTGCTTGCTCATGAAGACCTAGGGCATTTTGAGGAAGCCCATCATTGGAATATACAAGACAAGTTCTATAATGAAAAATTCCCACTAGTATATGAAAGTGACAACATAGGAGACTCTCTATCATGAAGATCACGGTGCTATTTTGAAGCACAAGTGTGGAAAAAGGATAGTAACATTGTCCCTTCTCTCTTTTTCTCTCATTTTTTAGGCCTTCTCCTTTTTTTTCTTTGGCCTATTTTTTTATTTATTCCGTAATCTCATCCCGACCTGTGGGCGAATCATAGTCTCCATCATCCTTTCCTCACATGGGACAATGCTCTAATAATGATGATCATCACACTTCTATTATTTACAACTCAACAATTACAACTCAATACTTAGAACAAAATATGACTCTTTGTGAATGCCTCCGGCGGTGTACCGGGATATGCGATGAATCAAGAGTGACATGTATGAAAAAATTATGAATAGTGGCTTTGCCACAAAATACGATGTCAACTATATGATCATGCAAAGCAATATGACAATGATGAAGCGTGTCATAATAAACGGAACGGTGGAAAGTTGCATGGCAATATATCTCGGAATGGCTATGGAAATGCCATGATAGGTAGGTATGGTGGTTGTTTTGAGGAAGATATAAGGAGGCTTATGTGTGATAGAGTGTATCATATCACGAGGTTTGGATGCACCGGCGAAGTTTGCACCAACTCTCAAGGTGAGAAAGGGCAATGCACGGTACCGTAGAGGCTAGAAAATTATGGAAGGTTGAGAGTGCGTATAATCCATGGACTCACATTAGTCATAAAGAACTCATATACTTATTGCAAAAGTTTATTAGCCCTCGAAGCAAAGTACTACTACGCATGCCCCTAGAGGGATAGATTGGTAGGAAAAGACCATCGCTCATCCTCGACCGCCACTCATAAGGAAAGCAATAAAAGAACACCTATGTGTCAAAATTGTCACACAACTTTTACCATACATGCATGCTATGGGACTTGCCAACTTTAACACAATTATTTCTCAATTTCACAATTACTCAACTAGCACACTCTAATATTACCACCTTTATATCTCAAAACACTTATCAGGTATCTAACTTCTCATAATATTCAATGAACTCAATATAGAAGATTAATTTCACAATTAAAGCAAATTACCATGATGTTTAAGACTCTTAAAATAATATAGGTGAGGCATGAGAGATCAATAATTACTATAAAATACAACCACCGCCGTGCTCTAAAAGGTATAAGTGAAGCACTAGAGCAAAACTATATAGCTCAAAAGATATAAGTGAAGCACATTGAGTATTCTAACAAATTCCGAATCATGTGTGTCTCTCTCAAAAGGTGTGTACAGCAAGGATGATTGTGGCAAACTAAAAAACAAAGACTCAAATCATACAAGACGCTCCAAGCAAAACACATATCATGTGGTGAATAAAAATATAGCTCCAAGTAAGTTACCGATGGTTGAGGACGAAAGAGGGAGTGCCTTCCGGGGCATCCCCAAGCTTTGGCTTTTTGGTGTCCTTAGATTTATCTTGGTGTGCCTTGGGAATCCCCAAGCTTAGGCTCTTGCCACTCCTTGTTCCATAATCCATCAAATCTTTTACCCAAAACTTGAAAACTTCACAACACAAAACTTAACAGAAAATCTCGTGAGCTCCGTTAGCGAAAGAAAACAAAATACCACTTCAAGGTACTGTATTGAACTCATTATTTATTTATATTGGTGCTAAACCTACTGTATTCCAACTTCTCTATTGTTTACAAACTATTTTACTAGCCATAGATTCATCAAAATAAGCAAACAACATACGAAAAACAGAATCTGTCAAAAACAGAACAGTCTGTAGTAATCTGTAACTAACGCAAACTTCTGGAACTCCAAAAATTCTAAAAAATAGGACCTAGACAATTTATTTATTGAACTTCTGCAATTTGAATCAGTATTTTATCACGTTCTGGTGATTTTTAACAATTGTTTTCGTGAACAGAAAGTTTCTGGAATTTTCAGCAAGATCAAATAACTATCATCCAAGAAGATCCTGTAGGTTTAACTTGGCACAAACACTAATTAAAACATAAAAACAAATCTAACCAGAGGCTAGATCAAAGATTTATTCCTAAACAGAAGCAAAAAAGCAAACAAAAATAAAAATAAAATTGGGTTGCCTTCCAACAAGCGCTATCGTTTAACGCCCCTAGCTAGGCATAAAAGCAAGGATAGATCTAGGTATTGCCATCTTTGGTATTTATCTTTTTAATGGAGTTATGCTCGAATCCGGGAGGTTCCTTACATTTCCCTTCATACTCAGAGATTCTTAGATCTAGAGCATCCAACTGTTTATTGCAAAGTGTGATCAAAGTATTCATACGATTGAGGTTTCCTCCAACATTTTTAAGGGGTTCAAGAGATTTTTGCAATTCGCCTAATTTTTCTAAAATTTGGGTTCCCTCGTGGGTAAGAGTTAGCCCCTTTGGTGGGGTAAGTACTCCTACTATCCCCTCTATAATTTCATAAGCAAAACTAGGATCAGTTTCAATAAAAATCCCTTTGGCGGCAAAATCAAGGAGTTGTCTATGGGATAAGGTTAGCCCAACATAAAAATTATGAAGTAAAACCTTGAAATCTCCCTCTATAGTGCAACCACGATAGGATTCTATCAATCTATACCAAGAATCTTTTAAATTTTCTCCTTGTTTTTGTTTGAAGTGAAGAACTTCAAACTCGGGAGACAAAGCAGTAGATAAAGGACTAGCCATAACGAGAAGTAGGCGAAAAGGGGGCAAACGGAAAGAGAGGGCGAATAAAACGACAAGGGTGAAGTGAGGGAGAGGAAAACGAGAGGCAAATGGAAAATAATGTAATGCGAGGGATAGGAGTTTGTGATGGGTACTTGGTACGAATTGTGCGTGGACTCCCCGGCAACGGCGTCAGAAATCCTTCTTGCTACCTCTTGAGCACTGCGTTGGTTTTCCCTTGAAGAGGAAAGGGTGATGCAGCAAAGTAGCATAAGTATTTCCCTCAGTTTTTGAGAAGCAAGGTATCAATCCAGTAGGAGGCCATGCTCAAGTCCCTTGCACCTACACAAACAAGTAAGAACCTTGCAACCAACGCGATAAAGGGGTTGTCAACCCTTCACGGGCACTTGCAAAAGTGAGATCTGATAGAGATGATAAGATAATATTTTTGGTATTTTTATGATAAAGACTAAAAGTAAAGAAAGCAAAATAACGGTAGTAGAAATAGCTTGCTGACGGAAGATTAATATGATGGAAAATAGACCCGGGGGCCATAGATTTCACTAGTGGCTTCTCTCAAGATAGCATAAGTATTACGGTGGGTGAACTAATTACTGTCGAGCAATTGATAGAATTGAGCATAGTTATGAGAATATCTAGGTATGATCATGTATATAGGCATCACATCCGTGACAAGTAGACCGACTCCTCCCTGCATCTACTACTATCACTCCACACATTGACCGCTATCCAGCATGCATCTAGAGTATTAAGTTCATAAGAACAGAGTAGCGCTTTAAGCAAGATGACATGATGTAGAGGGATAAACTCATGCAATATGATATAAACCCCATCCTTTTATCCTCGATGGCAACAATACAATACGTGCCTTGCTGCCCTAACATCCTTTGGGGAAAGGACACCGCAAGATTGAACCCAAAGCTAAGCACTCCTCCCATGGCAAGAAAGATCAATCTCGTAGGCCAACCCAAACTGATAATTCGAAGAGACTTGCAAAGATAACCAATCATACATAAAAGAATTCAGAGAAGATTCAAATATTGTTCATAGATAATCTTGATCATAAACCCACAATTCATCGGTCTCGACAAACACACCGCAAAAGAAGATTACATCGAATAGATCTCCAAGAAGATCGAGGAGAACTTTGTATTGAGATCCAAAGAGAGAGAAGAAGCCATCTAGCTAATAACTATGGACCCGAAGGTCTGAGGTAAACTACTCACACATCATTGGAGAGACTATGGTGTTGATGTAGAAGCCCTCCGTGATCAATGCCCCCTCCAGCAGGACGCCGGAAAAGGCCCCAAGATGGGATCTCACGGGTACAGAAGGTTGCGGTGGTGGAATTAGGTTTTCGTGGGCGCTTCTGATGGTTTGGGGGTACATATGTATACATAGGAGGAAGAAGTAGGTCGGTGGAGCCACGAGGGTGGAGGGCGCGCCTGGGGGGGTGTAGGCGTGCCCCCCTACCTCGTGGCCTCATCGTCTGTTGAACGTCCACTCCAAGTCCTCTTGATCACGTTTGTTCCAAAAATCACGTTCCTGAAGGTTTCATTCCGTTTGGACTCCGTTTGATATTCTTTTTCTGCGAAACACTGAAATAGGCAAAAACAACAGCAATTTGGGCTGGGCCTCCGGTTAATAGGTTAGTCCCCAAAATAATATAAAAGTGTAGAAATAAGCCCATTAAACATCCAAAACAGAATATATAATAGCATGGAACAATAAAAAAATTAGAGATACGTTGGAGACGTATCACCGAGTTCACTTAACAGCCATAGCCAGAAACCCTAACCGGTTTGGTCTTACCGATAGGGATCTCGGTCTCACTGAGATGGGACTGCAAACTCTCTGTTTTCCTTCATAACATTTCAGTCTCACCGAAATGAGTGATCGGTCCAACTGAGTTCGCAGTGCAAACTCTCTGTTTCTCTTTTGTAATGTTTCGGTATCACTGAAAGGAGCGATCGGTCCCACCGAGTTTGCCTGACCAACTCTCTGTTTGCTCGTTACTAAAATCGTTCTCACCGATTTGAAGTAATTGGTCAAACCGAGATCAAGTTTTTCCCTAACCCTAGCTTATCAGTCCCACCGAGTTGATCATGTCGGTCCACCGAAAATCTTAACGTTCACATTTTGAACTGAATCAGTCTCACCGAGTTCATACGTTCGGTCTCACCGAGTTGGCTCTTTTGTGTGTAACGGTTAGATTTTGTGTGGAGGCTATATATACCCCTCCACCCTCCTCTCCATTTGAGAGAGAGCCATCAGAACGTGCCTACACTTCCATCATTCATTTTCTGAGAGAGAACCACCTACTCATGTGTTGAGACCAAGACATTCCAATAAAACCATAAGAATCTTGATCTCGAGACTTCCCCAAGTTGCTTTCCACTCAAATCATCTTTCCACCATAGCCAAATCTATGAGAGAGAGTTGAGTGTTGGGGAGACTATCATTTGAAGCACAAGAGCAAGGAGTTCATCATCAACCCACCATCTATTACCTTTTTGAGAGTGGTGTCTCCTAGATTGGTTAGTTGTCACTTGGGAGCCTTCGTCAAGATTGTGGAGTTGAACCAAGGAGTTTGTAAGGGCAAGGAAATCGCCTACTTCGTGAATATCTACCCAAGTGAGGCAAGTCCTTCGTGGGCAATGGCCATGGTGGGATAGACAAGGTTGCTTCTTCGTGGACCCTTCGTGGGTGGAGCCCTCCGTGGACTCACAAGAACTGCTACCCTTCATGGGTTGAAGTCTCCATCAAGGTGGATGTACGATAGCACCACCTATCGGAACCACGCCAAAAATCTCCGTGTCTACATTGTGATTGCCCTTCCAAACCCCTCCCTTTACCTTCATATGCAATGTTTTACATTCTGCTGCTATACTCTAGAATTGCATGTGTAGGTTAATTGCTTGACTTGTGTTAAGTTGTTAAAATCTGCCAAGACTTAAAATTGGGAAAAGCCTAGATTTTTATTTGGTCAAGTAGTCTAATCACCCCCCCCCCTCTAGACCTACTTTCGATCCTACAATTTGACATTAAGAAAGCAATAGCAATAAACTGAACGATCATATGCTATGCTAACGGATGGGTCTTGTCCATCACACCATTCTCCTAATGATTTGATCCCGTTATTAAGTGACAACACATGTCTATGGTTAGGAAACCTTAACCATCTCTTGATCAACGCGCTAGTCTAGTAGAGGCTTACTGGGGACATGGTATTTGTTTATGTATCCACCCATGTATTTAAGTTTCCGGTCAATACAATTCTAGCAAGAACAATAAACCTTTATCATGATTAAGGAAACATAATAATAACCACTTTATTATTGCCTCTAGGGCATATTTCCAACAGTCTCCCACTTGCACTAGAGTCAATAATCTAGATTACATAGTAATGAATCTAACACCCATGGAGTTTGGGTGCTAATTATGTTTTGCCCGCGGAAGAGGTTTAGTCAACGGGTCTGCCACATTCAGATCCATATGATTGCAAATTTCTATGTCTCCATTGTTGACCTTTTCACGAATGGAGTTGAAGTGTCTCTTCATGTGTTCGGTTCTTTTGTGAAACCTGGATCCCTCGCCAAGGCAATTGCTCCAGTGTTGTCACAAAAGATTGTCATTGGACCCGATGCACTGGGTATTACACCCAGATCAGATATGAACTCCTTCGTACAGACTCCTTCATGCGCTGCTTCTGAAGCAGCTATGTACTCCGCTTCACACGTAGATACCGCCACGATGCTCTGCTTGGAACTGCACCAGCTGACAGCTGCACCATTCAATATAAATACGTATCCGGTTTGTGACTTAGAGTCATCCGGATCTGTGTTGAAGCTAGCATCGACGTAACCCTTTACGACGAGCTCTTCGTCACCTCCATAAACAAGAAACATATCCTTGGTCCTTTTCAGGTACTTCATGATATTCTTGACCGATGTCCAGTGATTCACTCCTGGATTACTTTGGTACCTCCCTGCCAAACTTATGGCAATGCACACATCAGGTCTGGTACACAACATGGAGTAGAACCTATGGTTGAGGCATAGAGAATGACTTCCATTCTCTCTCTATCTTCTGCCGTGGTCCGACTTTGAGTCTGACTCAATTTCACACCTTGCAACATAGGCAAGAACCATTCCTTTGACTGGTCCATTTTGAACTTCTTCAGAACTTTGTCAAGGTATGGGCTTAAGCGTCTTGATCTATCCCTATAGATCTTGATGCCCAATATATAAGCAGCTTCACCGAGGTCTTTCATTGAAAAATTCTTATTCAAGTATCCTTTTATGCTATACAGAAATTCTATATCATTTCCAATTAGTAACAATATGTCATCCACATATAACACCAGAAATGCTACATGGCTCCCACTCACTTTCTTGTAAATACATGCTTCTCAGTAAGTCTGTATACAACCCTATGCTTTGATCACATCATCAAAGCGTATATTCCAACTCCGAGATGCTTGTACCAGTCCATAAATGGATCGCTGGAGCTTGCACAGTTTGTTAGCACCTTTAGGATCGAAAAAACCTTCTGGTCGCATCATATGCAACTCCTCTGTAAGAACCTATTAAGGAATGCAGTTTTGACGTCCAATTGCTAGATTTCATAATCATAAAAGGCGGAAATTGCTAACATGATTCGGACAGACTTAAGCATCGCTACAGGTGAGAAAGTCTCATCATAGTCAACCCCTTGAACTTGTCGAAAATATTTCGCGACAAGTTTAGCTTTGTATATAGTGATATTACCATCAGCGTCCGTCTTCTCCTTGAAGATCCATTTATTCTCAATGGCTTGCCGATCATCGGACAAGTCCACCAAAGTCCATATACTTTGTTTTCATACATGGATCCTATCTCAGATTTCATGGCCTCGAGCCATTTGTCGGAATCTGAACTCATCATAGCTTCTTCATAGTTCATAGGTTCGCCGTTGTCTAACAACATGACTTCCAGGACCGGATTACCGTATGACTCTGGTGCGGTGCATGTTCTGGTCGACCTACGAGGCTCAGTAGTAACTTGATCTGAAGTTTCATGATCATCATCATTAGCTTCCTCTCTGGTTGGTGTAGGCATCACTGGAACTATTTTCTCTTATGTGCTACTTTCCAATTCGAGAGAAGGTACAACTACCTCATCAAGTTCTACATTCCTCCCACTCACTTCTTTCGAGAGAAGCTCCTTCTCTAGAAAGGACCCATTCTTAGAAACAAAGATATTTCCTTTGGATCTGTGGTAGAAAGTGTACCCTATAGTTTCTTTAGGGTATCCTATGAATACGCACTTCTCCGATTTGGGTTCGAGCTTATTAGGCTGAAGCCATTTGACATAAGTGTCACATCCCAAAACTTTAAGAAACAATAGCTTAGGTTTCTTGCCAAACCATAGTTCATACGATGTCGTCTCAATAGATTTATACGGTTCCCTATTTAACGTGAATGCGGCTATCTCTAATGCATAACCCCAAAGTGATAAAGGCAAATCGGTAAGAGACATCATAGAATACACCATATCTAATAAAGTACGGTTACGACGTTCGGACACATCATTACGCTGTGGTGTTCCAGGTGGCGTGAGTTGTGAAAAAATTCCACATTGTTTTAAATGAAGGCCAAACTCGTAACTCAAATATTCACCTCCGCGATTAGATCGTAGAAACTTTATTTTCTTGTTACGATGATTCTCCACTTCACTCCGAAATTCTTTGAACTTTTCAAATGTTTCAAACTTGTGTTTCATCAAGTAGATATACCCATACCTACTCAAATCATTTGTGAAGGTAAGAAAATAACGATACCCACCGCGTCCCTGAACACTCCTCAGACCGCATACATCGGTATGTATTACTTCCAAGAAGTCATTAGCTCGCTCCATTGTTCCAGAGAACGGAGCTTTAGTCATCTTACCCATGAGGCATATTTCGCAAGTATCAAATGATTCATAATCAAGTGATTCAAAAAGTCCATCCGCATGGAGTTTCTTCATGCGCTTTACACCAATATGACCTAAATGGCAGTGCCACAAGTATGTTGCACTATCATTATCAACTTTGAATCTTTTGGCATCAATATTATGGATATGTGTATCACTACGATCGAGATTCAACAAGAACATACCATTCATCAAAGGTGCATGACCATAAAAGATATTACTCATATAAATAGAACAACCATTATTCTCTGACTTAAATCAATAATCGTCTCGCATTAAACAAGATCCAGATATAATGTTCATGCTCAACGCTGCCACCAAATAACAATTATTGAGGTCCAAAACTAACTCCGAAGGTAGATGTAGAGGTAGCGTGCCGACGGCGATCACATCGACCTTGGAACCATTCCTGACGCGCATCGTCACCTCGTCCTTAGCCAATCTTTGTTCATTCCGCAGCTCTTGTTTCAAGTTACAAATATGAGCAACTGAACCAGTATCAAATAACCAGGCGCTACTACAAGCATTAGTAAGGTACACCTCAATAATATGTATATCAAATATACCTTTGTTCACTTTGACATCCTTCTTATCTGTCAAGTTTTTGGGACAGTTATGCTTGCAGTGACCATTTCCTTTGCAGTAGAAGCACTCAGTTTCAGGCTTGGGTCCAGCTTTGGGCTTCTTCATGGGAGTAGCAACTTGCTTGCCATTCTTCTGGAAGTTCCCTCTCTTTCCCTTGCCCTTTTTATTGAAACTAGTGGTCTTGTTAACCATCAACACTTGATGCTCCTTCTTGATTTCTACCTCCACCGATTTCAACACTGCGAAGAGCTCGGGTATCATTTTCGTCATCCCTTGCATATTATAGTTCATCACGAAGCCTCTGTAGCTTGGTGGCAGTGACTGAAGAACTCTCTCAATTAAACTCTCAACTGGAAGATCAATTCCCAGCTGAGTCAAGTGGTGATACCTAGACATTTTGAGTATGTGTTCACTCACGAAACTGTTCTCCTCCATCTTACAGCTATAGAACTTGTTGGAGATTTCATATCTCTCAACCCGGACATTAGTTTGAAATATAAACTTTAGCTCTTGGAACATCGCATATGCTCCGTGGCGTTCAAAACGTCTTTGAAGTCCCGATTCTAGGCCATAAAGCATGGCACACTGAACTATTGAGTATTCATCAGATCGAGCCTGCCAGATGTTCATAACATCTGCAATAGCTCCTGCAACAGGTATGTCAACTAGGGGTGCATCAAGGATATAATTCTTCTATGCAGCAATGAGGATAATCCTCAAGTTACCGTCCCAGTCCGTGTAGTTGCTAGCATCATCTTTCAACTTAGCTTTCTCTAGGAACTCATTAAAATTCAAGGGAACGATAGCACGGGCCATTGATCTACAACATAGATATGCAAAAACTATTAAGACTAAGTTCATGAGAAATTTTAGTTCAAAATTACTAATGAACTACCACTTACATCAACATCCCTCAACTTGTCTAAGTGATACATGATCCAAATCAACTAACCCATGTCCGATCATCACGTGAGATAGGGTAGTCATCAATGGTGAACATCTCTATGTTGATCATATCTACTATATGACTCACATTCGACCTTTTGGTCTCCAGTGTTCTGAGACCATGTTTGTACATGCTAGGCTCGTCAAGTTTAACCCAAGTATTTTGCATGTGCAAAAACTGTCTTACACCCGTTGTATGTGAACATAAAGTCTACCACACTCAATCATCACGAGGTGCTTCGAAACGACAAACTTTGGCAATAGTGCATACTGAGGGAGAACACTTTTATCTTGAAATTAAGTGAAGGGATCATCTTATAATGCTACCGTCGTTCTAAGCAAAATAAGATGCATAAAGGATAAACATCACATGCAATCAAAATATGTGACATGATATGGCCATCATCATCTTGTGCTTTTGATCTCCATCTCCAAAGCATCGGCATGATCTCCATCATCACCGGCTCGACACCTTGATCTCCATCGTAGTGTTGGGGTCGTCTCGCCAACTATTGCTTCTACAACTATAGCTAACGCATAGCGATAAAGTAAAGCAATTACATGGCGCTTGAGTGATTGACATGTAGGTCATACAATAATTAAAGACAACCCTAAGGCTCCTGCCGGTTGTCGTACTCATCGACATGCAAGTCGTGAAATTATTACAAAACATGATCATCTCATACATCAACATATATCACATCATATCTTGACCATATCACATCACAACATGCCCTGCAAAAACAAGTTAGACGTCCTCTACTTTGTTGTTGCAAGTTTTACGTGGCTGCTACGGGCAACTAGCAAGAACCATTCTTACCTGCGCATAAACCACAATGGTGATTATCAAGTTTGTTGTTTTAACCTTCTTTAAGGACCGGTCATAGTCAAATTCGATTCAACTAAACTAGGAGAAACAGACACCCGCCAGCCACCTTTATGCAAAACAAGTTGCATGTCAGTCGATGTAACCAGTCTCATGTGCGTGGACACGTAAGGTTGGTCCGGGCCGCTTCATCCCACAATACCACCGAACCAAAATAAGACGTTGGTGGTAAGCGGTATGAACATCACCGCCCACAACTCTTTTGTGTTCTACTCATGCTTATCATCTACGCATAAACGTGGCTCTGACACCACTGTTGGGGAACGTTGCATGGAAAACAAAAAAAATCTACGCACACGCAAGATCTATCCATGGAGATGCATAGCTACGACTCATAGACCGTTAAGCGAAAGTGTTTATCAACGTAGTTGATGTAGTCATACACCTTCATGATCCAACCGATCAAGTACCGAATGTACGACACCTTCGTGTTCAGCACACGTTCAGCTCGATGACGTCCTCGCCTTCTCCATCCAGCAAGAGAGGCGAAGTAGTCGATTAGTTCTAGCAGCATAACAACGTGGTGACGATGGTGGTGCAACTAGCTCCGCAGGGCTTCGCCGAGCACTACAGAAATTATGACCGAGGACGAACTAGAGGGAGAGGGGCGCCGCAACCGGCTTGGGAATCATGGTCTGTTTTTGCCCCTCTCCCTCCTCTCATATATATAGGTGGAGGGGGGAGAGGAGGCAGCCCTAGGGCGCCCCAAAAGGGCTGGTGGCCAGCCCTAGGGCCTGCCTAGTCGTGCCCCCCTTCCATATATGGACATGGGGGAAGGAAAGGGGGTTTGGCTGCCTTAGGGCGCCTCCCCCTTCCTTCCTTCCCTTCCTTGGCTCGTGGGCAGGGGTGGAGGGGAATGCCAGCCCCCTTGTGGGCTGGTGTGCTTCCCCCCTTTGGCCCATAAGGCCCACCACTTACCGATGGCTGATGACCCACAAGTATAGGGGATCAATTGTAGCTCTTTTCCATAAGTAAGAGTGCCGAACCCAATGAGGAGCAGAAGGAAATGACAAGTAGTTTTCAGTAAGGTAATGTCTGCAAGTGTTGGAATTGTAAGTAGCGGAGTAGTTTGATAGTAAGATAATTTGTAACGAGCAAGTAACGATAATTGTAACAAGTAAGTAGCAAGGTAGCCCGATCCTTTTGAGGCAAAGGATAGGCCAAAACGGTCTCTTATGATAGGCAAAGTGTTCTTGGGGGTACATGGGAATTTCATCTAGTCACTTTCATCATGTTGGTTTGATTCATGTTCTCTACTTTGATAATTTGATATGTGGGTGGACCGGTGCTTAGGTGCTGTTCTTACTTGAACAAACCTCCTACTTATGATTAACCCTCCCGCAAGCATCCGTAACTACGAGAAAAGTATTAAGAATAAATTCTAACCATAGTGTCATGGAATTGTCACGGCAGATGTCCTAGTGTGAGGACTTAGTCGTGAGGCCAGCGCATCTATGTGGTAGCTTGAGAGGGGTTGATCGGGATGAGAGACGCAAGGCGGATCATCACACAAGACAAGGATTTAGACAGCTTCGGGCCCCGGGAAACATCATCCGGAATAGCCCTACATGTTGTTTGTGGCTAGGTCTCATTATGCTCATAAGGGAGTCGCCGCATAAACCGGCTCTCCTCTTATTTGTGTCTAGCCCTAGAGATTATCTTCTTGCCCTCTTGGGGTGCCCTTCCCCTCCTTATATATGTCGAAGGGGCGGGTTACATGACTAGTCCTAGTAGGAGTAGGATTACTCTATTACAAGTGGAGTCCTAGTCTTGCTTCCTTTGTAGGAGAATATTCCTTATGCCTTCCCTCTTAAGTCGGCCCACCATCACATGAACCGGCCTTCTGGGCCTTGGGCCTTGTCATCCATCTGACCTGCCGTTGGGGTCATCAGTGAGTCGCCAAGTCCGGCCGGGCCATATTTCTGGCCGGGTCATACCGCGGGGTATATCCCCGACATTAGCCCCCAGTTTAATTTGGATTTATCCATGTCAAAATGATCCTGCAAAATAACTCAAGAACAAATTTGACAGGTTGTGCTCCGGGTTAAGTATTCTTGTAAGCCGACACCTGATCATCCTTAAGTCCTTGTCATTTCCTTCTAGAAAATCCGGGTCAATAGACCAGCTTCATAATCAATTTGCTTGTAGAAGAAATATTGTAAACGAATAAATAATCCATTTGAGTCGGCCTACAATGCTCTGACTTGACAAATTCAACCGGCTTGTAGAACTTGCTGAGTTATGATTTCCAAAATCACCGGCTTATAAAAACTGATGACTCTGGGTCATGACTGTTATAGACACCGGGTCATGATTGTTGCCAACGCCGGGTCACACAATTAATCTTCCTGATTTGCCCAAAACTGAGAATTTGAAGATGTTCCTCCTTTATATGCATATTACCTGTAGCCCCCAAGTCTTAAGAGGAGAACATAGTGATAGCTTAAGACTTGTTTCGATATAAATGTTGCAACCTTGAAGAAATCCAGTTTGTTCATCTCAGTCACTAGTCAAAACTGAATATTCCACGTATGTAGCCCCCAAGTGCTAGGTTGTTATGCTTGCAGCCACCTGGGACTTGTAATTGCCTTATACTCATAAAAAATTCAACCAATGTAGCCCCAAGGGTCGGGTCATATGCAATAATGAGCAGGGATTTTATATATGCTTCATTGAAAATAATATCATATGATGTAACCCTCACCATGGGGCTTGAACCCACGTCCATAAGGTTAAGAGCTTTGTACTCTACCAACTGAGTAGTGGACCTTTCAATATAATGGATTAAGACTTGTGTACCTTGAATTTTTGACAGGATCAATTGGTAGCCCTCAAGGGCCGGCTCATTACAATGTGATGAGTCGGGTCTTCAATAAAGTGAGCAGCCCCCAAGTGCCATGGTGCATGCTGGCAGTGGCATGGGACTTGCATATTTGATGTAAACTCAATTTGAATAATGTAGCCCCCAAGTGCCGGGTCGTAAGCCTGCAGCGACTCGGGACTATTCCCTCCATTGTAAAAATAAATCATGTCCATTAATAAAATAATAACGATTGCGCTGAAGCGACTTTGAAGACCTCCATCATAATATTGGCTATTGATAACCATGATAAAAATCCAGCCATGTTGGCTATTAAATATTTGAATAATATAATCCGGTTTGGAAAACCGATTCCTGTGATATTGAATCGTACTGTCGGTTTAGGATACCTGTGTAGTAAGGGTGATAACCCAATCTTTAGAAGCCAAAACTTCCAAATGTTTATGATTGTCATATATGGAGACTTATCATCCAAAGTCAAGCCGGGTTAATCGAAACCACATATATGCTTCAGATATGAACAAAAAGGTCTCAAGACAAAACCAAAGATTGTTTTCAAAAAACTTAAGCCAAACAGAGAAAAATGAGGCTACCGATTCAATGCGATCAAGAACCGGACCAAAGGGGTTAAGCTAGGATTGAATACGATCATGTAGCTCCCAAGTGGCTTTGGCGTTATACCGATCAAGAGGGTACCGACAGCTATGTTCTCTTTGGTTCGAATACGACCTATGTTTGAACAGGAAGCCCCCAAATGACCTTGAGAGTTTTTTAACGACTCTGATTCGAATACGATCAAAGTCGGACCCAAAAGGGGTTAATCTATGATTTGAATACGATCAAGAAGCCCCCTAGTGGGTTTGGCATTGCGCCGATCAAGAGGGTACCGACAACTATGTTCTCTTTGGTTCGAATACGACCTATGTTTGAACAGGAAGCCCCCAAATTACCTTGAGACTTTTCTAACAACTCTGATTCGAATACGATCAAAGTCGGACCCAAAAGGGGTTAAGCTAGATTCAAATACAATCAGCCCCCAATGGTCTTTTGAAGCAGGGTACCTATGTTTGAGTTGTGCCTTGCAACATACTCTCTTTGGTCCCTTTAATTTTTCCTGAGAACTCGAGCTTTTCGAGAGATAAATTCTTATTGAACCGGAATTTCTTAAACCGGATATTGAGAGATTCAAAGCTTTGTGGGAGACAGCTTTCCCTTGAGCCGGATTTTAAACCAGAATTTTCATTTAGAGCCGGAAATTTTCTGGCGGCCTTTAAATTTTCACCGATATGGCAGCAGCCTCCGGGACCGGGTTATCATTCCCTTCAACGTCCTATGGTTCTTGACTTGCTTTAAACTGGCAACATTTATTGAGCCATGTCATCGTAGCCCCCGAGTCTCAAGTCGACTCGAGGAGTTGGCTTGAGATTCTCCATATTTGACCGTGACATCAACCGGTATGAGTCATTCAATAGCTCATTGATATAATAGTCCCTTTTGTAGTAGACAATTTGTCCTGCTTTGGAGAACTTGCAAGACAGAGTAATTGCTCTTTTAAAGAAAACAATATGTAATATAAAATATACTGGATGGATTTCACCTGATATGTCATGCCAAAAATTATCGACCGCAGAATTGATGATCACGACGGTGAAGCTGAAATCAATCACAGGCAAGTCGGCCACGGGATCAGACAAAGCAAGCGGACGCGGTTGCCGATGCATGATGATGCTAACGCACACTCCATAGGCTCAGCATGGCACCACCTTTATAATGAATCATTATCCTGTATAAAAGATATCACGGGCGAGAGTAATTGTTTCTCGAAAAAATGCATCAATAAAAATTGATTGGATTGATTACACCTGAATTGTCCGAACGATAAGTGATCCGTTCAACATGACAGAGGCGGCTCAATCGCAGACCGCAGAAATGACTCATTATAGCCCCGGGGGCTCAATATCACCGGATGAAGGAGTTGGCATTAAGCTCACACGATTAGTAGTAGGCCTTTTGGGTGGAGACCAAGAACCGTGACTGCTTACAACTGCTGAAAGTGCGTTATATCGACTAGAGGGGGGGTGAATAGGCGATTTTTATGAATTCTTCATTGAGGAATTTCAGGGCGAGGAAATCCCTAAGCGAAGAACTAGTTGCAGTGGAATAAGTACTCAGATGTAAACATAAAAGAACATAAGCATGGTCATCATGATGAAATGAAGACAAGCACAGAGTATAGAAAGTGTAAACACATGATAAAACAGGATGAAGACAAACAGACTGAAGAAATTGAACTGAGGAAATTGAGAAAGTCTTTAGTCAAAGTCTTCAAACAGATATGAACAATCACACAACAACTGTAATGAGGAAATGAAAGAGTTGAGGAAATAGAACCAGTAGGCTTGGTGAAGAAAATGATTTGGTAGACCAGTTTCAACTGTTGTGATAGTTGTACGTCTGGTTGGAGCGGCTAGGTATTTAAACCTGAGGACACACAGTCCTCACCGTATTCTCCTTGAGCTAAGGTCACACAGACCTCGCCCAATCACTCATGGTAAGTCTTCAGGTGACTTCCAAACCTTCACAAACTCGGTCACTCGGCGATCCACAATTTCCTCTTGGATGCTCTAGACGCCTAACCGTCTGGAAGATGCACAATCTTCAAAGATAACAAGCATCGGATCCACGCAGGATCAATCTCTTCAGTGATGCTCAATCACTTTGGGTTTCTAGGTGTTTGGGTTTGGGTTTCCTCACTTGATGATTTTCGCTCAAAGTCCTCGGAGGATGGGATGCTCTCAAATGACATGTGTCAGTTTCTCTCGGAGCAGCCAACCAGCTAGTGGTTGTAGGGGGCGGCTATTTATAGCCTAGGGAGCAGCCCGACATGATAAGACATAAATGCCCTTCAATGATATGACCATTAGGTGGGTAGATATTTTGGGACAGCTGGCGCATAGCACAGCTACGGTCGGAAATTTGAGTATCAAATTCCTCAGGGCTATCATGTTCCTCATAGTGTAGGCAATCCGCACTAGCGAATTCCTAACTCCTCAGTCAGAACAAATTCCTCATAGACCAAAAGAACTTTATCTCTGTCACTAAAGAATATGACTGAACTGTATGAGATTTCCAATGGCTTCACTCGAAGGGATTGGTAGGTGTAGGATTTTGAGTTGAGCATCACTTGGAAATTTTTCCTTAGTATTTCCTCGACCCCCTTTAACAGTACGGTGTTTCCTATGACTCAAGAAAGAGAAAATGAAACTACGAAAACAAAAGTCTTCACGCTTCATGTTCCTCGAGTGAATACCAAGTCTTCAAGGTCACACCAATTTCTTCACTTTCAAAGTCTTCAGAAAGTCTTCAGAAATCCAAAGTCTTTAGTCGAAGCACTTCATTTTTAGGGGTCGACTTTCTCTCAGAATATCAAACTCCTCATAGACTTATAGACCTGTGTACACTCATAAACACATTAGTCCCTTAACCTATAAGTCTTCAATACACCAAAATCACTAAGGGGCTCTAGATGCACTTACAATCTCCCCCTTTTTGGTGATTGATGACAATATAGGTTAAGATTTCAACAAGGATAAAACATATAAGTGTAAATACTGATATTGAGGAATTTGATTACAAGACATAGAAGAACTCCCCCTGAAGATGTGTATAGTGAGGAATTTGCTTTTGAAGCAATGCACACTTGATGAGTAGAATCATGGAGATCTCCCCCTATATCTTGTAATTCATACACACATTTGACATATAATATGAAGAATTTGAAATGCATGATGAAATATGGTGACTGATGTAATTCAACATGCGTGCATTAACATATATGAGGAATAAGCATGCAGAAGAACACATCAAAAGTATCAGACCACCATCGGGTTTAAGTTTACAACTCGATCCAACAAAGTCATCAAAAGAACGAGAGTTGTAACTTAGCAAAAAAACACCCATATATGTAGACCCGCTTGAA
The DNA here is from genome assembly GCA_021605145.1 of Aegilops bicornis. Lineage (NCBI taxonomy): Eukaryota > Viridiplantae > Streptophyta > Magnoliopsida > Poales > Poaceae > Aegilops > Aegilops bicornis. The sequence continues at coordinate 507,030,960 of CM038672.1, forward strand.
GACTAACTCAAATTTCTCCCCCTTTGTCATTGAATGAACAAAAGGATTGAAAAATGAGGACTAACGCCCCTGAGGAATATCATGATGATGAAGGAGCGCCAACGTTGTTGGGGTCGTTTGTTGTTGTAGGGTCTGCCGCAGTGTCGTCCAAGTCTTCATGTTCATCGGTTTCGCGTGATGAAGAATATGAGCTGGCCACCAAGGAAGGAACCTTGACCTTCTTGAATTTCTTTGGTGGAGGAGCAGACCAGTCAAAATCCTCCTTGACACCCATTTGCTTCAGATCTTCTTCACCATACAGATGTGACAGAATAGCCCAGGTGCGACCAAAGACTTCATGGAGGTAAAAATGGTTTTTCTTCACTTCACTGTGTGTAGCAGTCATGTTGTGAAGAATAGAACCAAACTGATGCTTATCCCATTTGTGGTTTCGATCCACCGTCTGGTGAAGACTAAGAAGCAGCTCACGGTCAGTCATCACTCTTGGAGCCGTGGCTTGAGGATTTGGCTTTGAGGCATGAGCGGCAGAATCATGAGTAGCAGAATCATCATTAGTGGAGTAAGATGCAGCTTTGCGAAACTGACCATCCAATGGACGAATGCCTTCAGCAATAACAGCAGGTGCCTTTCCCTTTTCATCAGCTAAGGAATATGTCCGCTTGAGGACTTCAATTGGGGGCAAGTAGCTGAGATGATTCTGAAAATCAGCCTTGTAGTTGAGTGAAGACCTTGTTTTGAGGAATCTCATGATCCAAGGAGCATAAGGCTTCAACTCAAACAAAGAGAGTGCAACATTTGCCAGAGTCCTCATGAAGAAATCATGATAATTGACAGGAATGCCATGTATGATGTTGAATAGCAGATTCTTCATGATGCCAACAATTTCCTCATCAGACGAGTCGTGGCCTTTGATTGGACTCATAGTCTTAATCAGAATGCGATAGACTGTACTGGGCACATATAGCAATTCCTTCACGAGGAATTTTATCCTTGGGGCTTGTCTCGGCTTCAGCGGCTTCATTAGCACTTGCATGTAATGGGCAGTGAGCTCAGGCTCTTGGTACACACAACGAGCACCTTCAAGGGGAGGACTGATTGGCAGGGCATGAAGTAATTCAGAGGCCGGTGCTTTGTAATGAGTATTTTCGGCCATCCAGTCCAACTTCCAAGAGTTGATATCATCAGCATCGCCTGTGATGTGCAGGGTTGCATAGAATTTAAGAATGAGCTCTTCATTCCAATCACAGATATACGTGCAAAAGTTGAGCAGTCCTGCATCATAAAGCACACTGAGGACTGGGGTGAAACACGGCAATGATTCCATGTCCATGTGAGGAATATGCTCATGGTCGAAGACTTTGTCCTTGTTGAAGAGCAGTGAAGAAAAGAAATTGGCCTGGCTGGCAGGCCAGAAGCGCTTCCTTCTAAGACGAGCAGAGTCATACGGGTTATAATCAGTGAAGAACACATGCTCGCCGAAGAAATCATCAGCCTTGAATTTCTGCTTCTTCGAGAAGGGATCCTTTGGCTTGGGCTGAGGAGTATCGGTCAATTGCATCACCACCTCAGGAATCGCAATCTCGGGATCCACAGTCGAGGAATTTCGTGTTCTTCTTCAAAGGATGTACTGGTCTTCAATTCTTCATTAACATTTTCATCAGCACTAGTGGCTGGAATTTCTTCATGGACAGACGGGGTTGCATGAGGTTCTTCAGATCCCAATTGTACTTCAGTATTGACAAGGGACTGAGGAATTTGTCGCAGAGGTGTGAACAGAGGAGAGTTGGGGTGCTGAGTTTCCCAAAAGTCATCATTCAGCACAGGTGTTGTACATCCAATGTCCACATCTTCTTCTTCACTCTTTTCCTCAACGCCGGCCCCTTCAGCAGTGAACTGAGGCATGTGCGATGAGACTATTGGGGTTGAAGGGATTGCATCCGCTTCAATTTCTTCATCCAACTGCTCTGACGAAGCGGCGTAAGGAATCTCTTCATCCGATTCATCGATCACATATTCTTCATCAAAAGGAACAAGGTCCTTTGATGGTATGGATGAGACTGGAATAGCATCAATTAGATTTGCAAAAGAGCTGGTCAATGGATTCATCTTCTTCGGAGCTAAAGAATCTGATGAAGTTGATGCTTTCCTTTTCTTCACCGCTGCACACTCTGCAGCCTTGGTTTTCTTCACATCTAATGCAGACGGAAGGATCGGAGTTGAGGTAGGTGCAGGAGGAGCAGAGGAATTTGGTTCAATTACTTCAGGCACAACTGATGCAGTTGCCCTGACTTCTTCAGTTTCTTCAGGCGCAACACTAGTGGTTGCCCTGGCAATTTCTTCGGTAATTTGGAATGCAGTCATCAATACAGGTACTCTGAGTTTCGTCGTGACTGATTTTCATCGGTGGTCTTTGGCATGCTCTTCAGTCGGCTGAGCAGATGCTTCAAGTTGAGGAATTTCAATGTGCGTTGGGGCAGCAACATTGGTGGTAAAACCCTTGGTCAGCTTGACAAATCTGACTTTGGCTCCAAGCCAGTCAGCATAGTATTGATCAAATTCATCACTCCGTTTCTTGATCTCTGGTTGTAGAGCAACAAGTTCTTCTGGTGAAAGCTTCAAGACGTTTTGCTTCAGAAAGCGCTCTTTCTTGTACTGCGCTTTCTTCACCTTCCTTCCATGTACATATTTCCATTTTTCCTCATCAATGAAGGCAGTCAAAACATGACTTTGACCAGGAGTGAGGTTCATCTCTGGCAAAGGTGTGTTGGGATCCTTCTGCCATAGATCGATGAAATCTAAGATCAACTTGGGATCCAGTATCAATGGCACATTGCTGCCTTTGGCTCTAGCAGCCCTGAGCTGCCTGTCTCTGATGATTTCGGCAAGTTCTTCATCATCAGCTTTGTCGTCTTCGAACGGTACTTGAAAAGCGACCTGCTTCTTGTGAGGACGTTGTCGAGGGCCTCGTCCAGCAGTGGCCTTTTTTCTTCAGCAGAGAGGGGCCTGTTGAGGAATTTGGTGCAGCTTAGGAACTAGCAGAAGCTCCTGAGGCAATAGAGATGCCTGTTGTCCTTTGACACGTGGCAAGATGCACAGGTGCTGAGGATTTTTTCGGAGGAGCTGAGGACTTTGTCGGAGGAGCTGGAGCAGCTTGAGTTGGCCGTGAGGGCATTGCTGAGAAACTTGGCCGTGAGGGCTGCTACGTCTTGAGCTTGCGTTGGTTTTCCCCGAAGAGGAGAGGATGATGCAGTAGAGTAGCATAAGTATTTCCCTCAGTTTTTGAGAACCAAGGTATCAATCTAGTAGGAGGCCACGCGTGAGTCCCTCGTACCTACACAAAGCAAATAGCTCCTCGCAACCAACGCGAATAGGGGTTGTCAATCCCTTCACGATCACTTACGAGAGTGAGATCTGATAGAGATGATAGATAATATTTTTGGTATTTTTGGTATAAAGATGCAAAGTAAAATAAAAGGCAAAGTAAAGAGCAAAGCAATAATAAAGCGTAGGAAGATTAATATGATGAAAACAGACCCAGGGTCCATAGATTTCACTAGTGGCTTCTCTCAAGAGCATATGTATTTTACGGCGGGCGAACGAATTACTGTTGAGCAATTGACCGAATTGAGCATAGTTATGAGAGTATCTAGGTATGATCATGTATATAGGCATCACGTCCAAGACAAGTAGACCGACTCACCGCATCTACTACTATTACTCCACTCATCGTCCGCTATCCAGCATGCATCTAGAGTATTAAGTTAATGAAAACAGAGTAACGCCTTAAGCAAGATGACATGATATAGAGGAATAAATTCATGCAATATGATAAATACCCCATATTTTTATCCTCGATGGCAACAATACAATACGTGCCTTGCTGCCCCTACTGTCACTGGGAAAGGACACCGCAAGATTGAACCCAAAGCTAAACACTTCTCCCATTGCAAGAACTACCAATCTAGTTGGCCAAACCAAACGGATAATTCGAAGAGACTTGTAAAGATAACTCAATCATACATAAAAGAATTCAGAAAAGATTCAAATATTGCTCATAGATAATCTTGATCATAAACCCACAATTCATCGATCTCAACAAACACACCGCAAAAAGAAGATTACATCGAATAGATCTCCACGAGAGAGGGGAGAACATTGTATTGAGATCCAAAAGAGAGAAGAAGCCATCTAGCTACTAACTATGGACCCGAAGGTCCGAGGTAAACTACTCACACTTCATCGGAGAGGCTATGATGATGATGTAGAAGCCATCCGTGGTGGATTCCCCTTCCGTGAGCTCCTAACAGGCCCCAAGATGGGATCTCGTGGATACAGGAAGTTGCGGCGGTGGAATTAGGTTTTGGCTCCGTGATCTCGATCCGACGGGGTAATGAGGGTATATATAGGAGGAAGAAGTACGTCGGTGGAGCCTCGAGGGGCCCACGAGGTAGGGGGCGCGCCCTAGGGGGCGCCCTCCACCCTTGTGGCCGCCTCGGAGCTTTCTTGATGGAGGGTCCAAGTCTCATGGGTCTTATCCGAAGATTTCATTCCGTTTGGACTCCGTTTGATATTCCGTTTCTTCGAAACACTGAAACAGGCACAAAAAAACAGCATATCTGGGCTGGGCTTCCGTTAATAGGTTAGTCCCGAAAGTAATATAAAAGTGGAAAATAAAGCCCAATATAGTCCAAAACAATAGATAATATAGCATGGAGCAATAAAAAATTATAGATACGTTGGAGACGTATCAGGCAACCGCAAGCTTAATTCCTGCTCGTCCTCGAGTAGGTAAATGATAAAAAGAGAATTTTTGATGCGGAGTGCTACTTGGCATAATTTCAATGTAATTATTCTTAATTGTGGTATGAATATTTAGATCCGAAAGATTCAAGGCAAAAGTTCATATTGACGTAAAAGTAATAATACTTCAAGCATACTAACAAAGCAATCATGTCTTCTCAAAATAACATGGCCAAAGAAAGTTATCCCTACAAAATCATATAGTCTGTCTATGCTCTATCTTCACCACACAAAGTATTTAAATCATGCACAACCCCGATGACAAGCCAAGCAATTGGTTCATACTTTTGACATTCTCAAAACTTTTTCAATCTTCGTGCAATACATGAGCGTGAGCCATGGATATAGCACTATATGTGGAATAGAATGGTGGTTGTGGAGATGACAAAAAGGGAGAATATAGTCTTCTTTGTCTTGCTTGCAGAGGCCTCAACAGTGGTAGCAGCAGCAGAGTCTTCATTAAATTTTGTCACTGCTTCCTTAGCTATTTTGGCTAGCTTGGCCTGGCACTTGGCCCATTCATCAGGATAGTCCTCACCACGCTTGAGGCTGGTGGGATCAGCTTCTTGGCCAGGTGCCAATGGAGGTCTTGGGCATGGAGGATTTAGAGTGAATTTCTTCATATACTTGGGAGTAACATACCTGTACTCCCTCCATTCCCTTGCCCATCTCCTCTCTATCCTTTGAATGCGCACCTTGCGCTGATTTTTTCCTCCTTGCCAATCTTGGCCTCATCAAGAGTGCAATAGTCCTTGTATATGTCTTCTGGGATCTCGAAAGCAGTATTGACCTCAGGCCTCTTTCCTCCCTTCTGTGGCTTTTTACCGTCAGCCATTTTCTTTAGATGAGGAATATGGACAACATAATTTTCTGAAGACGTGTGCAACTTTTCTTTGAGGAACGCTGCAAATGAGTTAAGTTGATGAGAACCTAGTGATCCAGCAGCGAACATGAGTACCTGTGAACAGAGTATAGTTGCGAGGAATTTGGAGAGGTCATATGCGTTCTCAGAAGTTTTTCAAAAAGAGCAAGTTTGAGGAATTTGACCAGATGATTCTTGAAGAATTTCACTAAGCGTTCTTTGTCTTAGGTTCCAGAGTTGTATAGATCGAAAATCCACACAATTGAGGAATCTTGAAGAAAAATGTTGCTTAGAGAAACGGATCAAGAACAGATGACATGTGAGGTGTTTAGTGTGTGAAGATTTGAAGAATAAACACATTTGAAGGTTTTGTAGAAAACATTTGAATCAAAGAGGGTAGTAAATGTAACTGTTAATTACCCTGAATGAAGAACACGACGAACTGGGAAGTGTAGATGTGAAGCTCGTCAGTTCAGATCTTCCACGCCCTAACTTGGCGAAGGAAGACAGCTACGGCGGCGGCGGAGTGAAGAAATCCGCGGTCGGCGCGAGTACGATGGCAACGAGGTCGAGGCAGCGAAGCTCTTTCTCACCGGCGATGATGAAACAGCGGCGGCGCTAGGTTTTGGGAAGCTCGAGCGAGAGAGACGTCGAGCGGAGTAAAAACAAAGTGAGGAAGGGGAGGGGTATTTATAACCGAAGTGAAAAATTGTTCGCCCAAAGAAATTGGACGAACGTGCCCCTGACCCTTCTCATTCGCTTGACATGTGTCACCCACGTACTGAGAGGTGGCGATCGTGAGAGATCGTGGGTGAATAGATAAGTATTATTGTGGGATGTGGAATGGTTTGAGCGGCAAAGCCGAAAATTTAGATAAGATACGTTTAAAGTTCCGTTCACAAATTCTTCAGCTGACAAGGAGACAATGAAGAAGTTGAACGAGTTTCAAATAGAACGCACATGAAGAATTTGTGAATAGATTGGGTTGAGTATACCATAGAGGGGGAAGGGTCCGATCACATTCACTTAGAAGAAAAAGCAACATGAAGAATTAGCAATAAGTGAATGCTGTAGAGGACATAAACTCATATATATATATATATATATATATATATATATATATATATATATATATATATATATATATATATAGCCAATGAAGAAAAATGACAGAAATAGTGAAGACAATGCAAAGTTGAAGAAAATGAACAACTGAGGAATTTCAAAAACTGAGGAAAAACTCAAATTGAAGATTTTCAACTTTTGGTGGTGGCGTGACCCACCGTATAAGAATGACGATTTCAGACACCGCGTACAATTGTCGTAGGGCTCTGAGAGTCAAATTATTCGTTAATTTCTTCACACTTAGAGTGTTAGTCTTCATTGATTGAAGACAAATGTGTCTTCATGTGTTGCACATCTAAGTCATCAATTTTGCATAAGTGTTAGGATGAGTGTCATTTTCAAAGAACATTCGAAGATTCTAAGATATTTAGCTCACACCGCAACTTGCTAAATCTCTTCTCATCCAAGGGCTTTGTGAAGATATCGGCTAGCTGTTCTTAAGTCTTCACATGCTCAATAGAAATATTGCCCTTCAACACATGATCACGAAGAAAATGATGACGAATCTGAATGTGCTTTGTCTTCGAGTGCTGGACTGGGTTATGAGAAATCTTGATGGCACTCTCATTGTCACAGTAGAGAGGCACATTCTTCACGTTGACGCCGTAGTCCTTGAGAGTTTGCTTCATCCATAGTAGTTGAGCACAGCAAGAACCAGCAGGAATGTACTCAGCTTCAAAGATGAGATGCGATACACATCGCTTTCTTCGAGGACCAGCAGACCAAAGATCGTTCGAGGAAATGGCATGTGCCAGATGTTGACTTATGGTCCACATGATCACCAAAGCATAGTCGAGTCTGAATATCCAATGAGATCAAAAGCCGAGCCCTTGGGGTACCATAATCCAAGTGTTGGTGTGTGAGCTAGATATCGAAGAATATGCTTCACAGCCTTATGGTGTGATTCCTTCGGTGTAGCTTGGAATCGGGCACAAATGCAAACACTAAGCATAATATCTGGCCTAGATGCACATAAGTATAATAAAGAACCAATCATGGAGCGGTATACCTTTTGATCGAAGTCAATACCATTTTCATCAGTGCATAGATGGCCATTTGTGGGCACAGGAATTTTGTTGTCGGGGCAGGCTGATCTGGCCCACGAACACCTATGGGGTCATGGACCGAGCCCCTTTCGTTCAAGGGAGCGGAGGTCGCATTTAAGAGCAGATCGAGGCGAAGCACGCGAGAGGTTTACCCAGCTTCGGAGCTCTCCGGAGAGATAACACTCCTACTGCTGCATGTCTAGGTGTATTGCGTTCTTGCCCAAGAGCGCTGAGTGCTACAGTACACACGAGCTGCTAACAAGACTGGGCATGGAGGGAACTGATCGACCAACCTCCCTCTACGTTGCGCATGGGCCTCCTTTTATATGCTCAAGGGGCTCCGACAGGTGGCAACGTAGACGGGGGTACAAATGGAAAAATAGTGGTTGGTACACCTACTTGTACAGTGTACAGTGTACTATACCTAACCCTGACGGCAGGGGACAAAGGCATTAAATGCCCGTCTAGTCGCCCTAACAGTGCAAACAGGGACCGTCAGGGGCACCACCGTTCGCCACGATGGCAAACTTGTCAGCGCTGCTTGCCACCTCGCACCGCTGGCTGCACAGCCTCTCGCCACGCGCGCACAGAAAGGTCCTGTATGCGACACGTTAGTGGATGCGCTGGAGCGTGGTACAGAGAGTGGTCTGCGCGGCAAGCGCCTTTGCCGCGGTTGTTGTCTTTGTCGCGCCCGGAAGCTTGTCGCTCACGGGCCTTCCCTGCAAGCTCCTCTTGCCGGGCCTTGTCTTGTAAGTGCCTGGGGTGGCCTTCCCGGCAAGCTCCTCTTGTCGGGGCCTTGTCTCCTATGTGCCTTGGGTGGCCTTCCCGGCAAGCTCCTTTTGCCGGGGCCTTGTCTCCTTGGCTTGAATATTTTGTTCTTGAATAGCTCCAAAGGAACCACGGAGGACCTTGGCGGTCACCCGGTAAGCCTTGCCGCGGAGGGCTGCAACTGCCCGTGCACAAGTTCGGGATACTAGGGTACCCCTACTCTAGTACACCGGCAGAGCCCCCGGCCTGGGCCACACACGGTGCCGAAGCGTTGTTGGGCCAGGCCCAAAACAGGCATGTGCACACGCGCCTGGGTCACACCATAACTCACCCCGACCCACCACGCCCCATTTAACGGCACACATCGAACGTGGCGTCGTGTGAGAGATCGTGGGCGAGATCGTGGGGGTTTCTTTATTCGGAAAATCGGAACGTCCGCCCCCTCCCTCTTTATAAGCAGGGGAAACAGGGGCACGTCGCCTACCTTGCCAGTTGCTGTCCCATCGAAAAACCACCGCTGCTCCCCCCTTCTTCTCAAGGCTGAAAAGAGAGCAGCGCTCCGCCCCCCATCGCCACCAGCACCCTCAACGCCGCCGATCTCCTCCACCGCCTCCGCCATGGGCCCAAGCCGACAAGGGAAGACCGTGAAGTCGGCCGAGGCGCCGCGTTTGCGGCATCAAGGGAAGGAGCGGCCGTCTTCCTCCTCAGCTCGCCGCGAGGGAGCTGAGGGAGAACTACTACCTCTTCTCGGTCGATGGAGACGCGATGCATCCGCCGCATCGGTACTCCCCGCCGCAGAACTGCCCCGACGGGTATCCCTTCTTCGCGCTCTTCTTCTATCGCGGGATTTGCCCGCCCTTCTCTGAGTTCTTTTGTGACATTATGAACACCTACGGGTTCCGCCTCCTTGATTTCACCCCCAACGCCGTTCTGACCATGGCAGTTTTCGCACATCTCTGCGAAAACTTTGTCGGAGTCCACCCAAATGTAGCTCTTTTCCGTCACTTCTTTTACCCCGAGCCGAGAGAGGAGAGCCCCTTGCCGGAGGAATTGCTTGGGTCTCTGTGGTCGGCAAGAAGGAGGCCTATCTGGAGGGAGAGCTCCGTGAGCAAATGGGAGGAGTGGAGGGCAGATTGGTGCTGGATTGTTGAGGAGAACCCGCAGCCTTTACCGCCCAAATAGCCAAACCCCAAAGAGTACGCTGCAATGATTGGAGCAATCGGCCCCGGAGGACGCTAGGATGAAGATCGCAGCTACCGAATCCTCCGCCTCGGACTTGCCGGACTCAAGAGGGCACTGTTGGCGCGGACTTTCTTCGCCACAGACGCTTCTTGCAGGAGAGAAGGAGACCTGCACGGGAATTTCAGAACGCAGCAGATATCATGAGGCTGCGCCTGGCCTCAACTTCAACTTCACCGTCTTGGAGCTTGACGCGATCTTTGTTAGAGCTGTTCAAGCCTCGATCCTGATCATCCGGAGATGTTTAGGTTGCCGAGGGGCATCGTTCCGCTGTGCAACAACTCGTCACTTGACCGCATCCGTGCAATGATGCCGTTGTGTGACTCCCATGGAATTGTCCCCACTTGGCAAGAGCTGGCAGATGACGTGGTGCGGCAGTTTTTTGACAATCTGGTGGAAATGCCGGTCCGCCCCGACGAGCAGAGGGGCCTCACCCATGACACTACAGACGATGAGATGCAGCGCATCGCCACCAGGCTGGAAGAGGCGGCAGCAGCCGCTGCCGCGGGCGAGTTTGGCTTCACTGTGGAGGAGGCAGAGGCAGCCGAGGCGGCAAGCCTTGTCGAGCGAAAGGAGTTTGCCGGCGAGGAGGAGCTTGCCGAGCCTGAAGCTGAGTCGAGCGAGCCGCCGAGGGCGCATCCTCCCCACCTCCAAGCAGCTTGCATGGCGGAGCCACCAGCTCCACCAAGAAGGCGTCTTCGCAAGGCCGGAGACGCAGCGGGGCGGCAGACGGGCCAACAGCCGTAGCACCGCGCGACGCGCTCCACCGCGGCAAGCACTGTTGCCGCGGGAGCACCTCACGCTGTCGCGGCAACTGGAGCGGGGCTCTCGCAGGCCACCGGTCCCACTCCCGCCAAGCGTCCAAGGGAACCCACTCCTCCGCCTCGTCGTACTGGAGGCGGGCCAGAATTCGACCTCTCCGCGCTCAGCTCCGACGAGGAAGAAGAAGAGTAAGATTCCTTGCTGTACTTGTAATTCTTCGATTTGTTGCTTTGTCTTGTATCTGATTTGGTTTATTCTGAATCCATTCCTTTTCAGGACGGTGGCCCAGAGGATGTCGAAGAGAGCCAAGACCCCGGTGGTTGTCATCGAGGACGAACCCACTGCGACAGCAGGAGGCACGTCCGAGACCACCTCGCCGGATGAGGCAACCCTTCTTCAAAGCAGCCCCCAGCGCAGCCCCCAGCGTAAGCATATGGTCTACTCCTTGCTGTTCGGCGTGCATGGGTGCTTTTTCCTTGCTGATATCTGACTGTTGACTTGTGTAGGAGCAGAGCAGCCTCCTTTTGCTTCGACTACGCCGCCAAGGGTGGATTCCCCGGCAAGGGAGCGTTCTCCGGCAAGGGAGCCTTCTCCGGCAAGGGGCAGCTCTCCGGCAAGGGACGGCACAAGCGATCCCCTGGCGGCGGAGACCATGACCGCAGCCCCTGGCGCAGGTAACCTTCTTGCCTGAGTACTTCCCTTGTGTTTTTCTTCTTCTGATTTTATCTTTGAATATTTGCTTGACTTTCTTCATCCGTCCGCCACAGAGCCAATGGAGACCGAGGTCGCCGGCGAGGAGGACGGCGCTGCAACACCGATGAAGCCGCCGCCAGGAAGAAGAAGCCGGCGCCGACGAGCTGCCGGCGAAGAGGCCGCCTGCCGCCGCAGAGCCGGGCGAGGGTCCGCGATCGACCGACGACCGAGGTCCGCAGGAGCGCCAGACGCTACATCGACCGCCGATCCTCCGCCGCTGCCGCAGCTGCCAGTTCAAGAGCCCCCAGCTGGCGCTTACTTGAAGGCCGGCGATGGCGTCTTCATCAAGCTCCCATGGGAGTCGAGCTCTGTGGCGCCGAAGGAGAAACCTTCGATGAAGAACTGCTCGCCTCCGGCCGACGCTTAGTTGACGCGCTTGGCAAGCAAAGCAGGCGAAGCCCGAGGAGGAGCAGCCGCGAAGCTCGCCGCTCTACCGCGCCCGACAAGCCAAATTGGCATCCCGGAGGCGCTTGTTGCGCGGCGGGAGCAGACATTGAGAAGCGCGCGGAGGAGCTCCGGGGCCGCAACCAGAAGCTCTCCGGTCCTTGGCGGAGGAGCGGGAGCAACTCGCCGAGGAGCGCAAGGCCTTCATCCTCGAGAAGGCTGAAGCTGAGGAGGAACAACGGCTTGCCGCTGAGAAGCTGTCTGCGCAGGAGGGCGAGCTAGCGCAGCGGAAGGTTAACCTTGACAGCCACGAGGATGATCTCGCCATGCGCGAGGAAACATTTGGCGGGGCTCTCAAGGAAGCAAAGGATGCTGTCGCAGCTGCCGAGGCCGCCAAGAAGGAGCTGGAGACGAAGGTGGTGCAGTTGGAGGCCAGCCTCAAGAAGAGCGGCGAGGAGCTTGCTGCACTCAAGCACGAGCGAGAAGGACGCCTACACTCTTGGCGAGCTGCAGGCCATCTCGCCGAGAGGAGCAAGGAGCTCAGCGCCGCCAGGACTCCAATGCAGATCTTCGCTTGAAGCTAACTACTTTGACTCAGACACTGGACGGGCGCCAAGGAGCGGGAGGTGGCCTTGAAGGAGAAGATCAAGGCCGACGAGGAGTCTGTGGCGAGTGTTGCCGCCCAGAATGCCTTGAGGGAGAATGTGGAGCACTGGACCGAGTGTCTCGTGGATACTGCCTCCTCCAGTGATAGTGAGCTGAATGAACTGGGGATGGTGGATCTTGGATACTACTCCGACGAGCATCTCCAACCCAGCGCCAAGCTCAGCTTGTTCTTCAAGGGCGTGGTGACGGCTCTCCAGCGACTCCGGGAAGAGGTCCCAAAACAGCTGGCCGAGGAGTCGTGCCAGATCTGCGCGGGAGCCCTCCAAAAGGTGCTGATGAAGGTGGCCTTCCGCAACCCAGGTCTCAACCTCACCAACGTCCTCAAGTCCCTGCCGCCGGATGCTGATGTGGAGGCGCTCAAGACCCTTGTCGCACCCATTGTGGACAGGGTGAGCGGAATCAAGAGGGTTGAGGGCGATCGCAGAGATTAGGCTGCCCATTTCTCTTTCTCTCTTGCCACCGCTGGTCATGTCATAGGAACAATCCATTAGAGCTGCGGCAAGCTATCTTGTAATATAACTTTATTTTGAGTATCAATTGCTATGTTATTTCCTTTACTTGATTCCTTCCTTTGTATGTTTTTGCCCCACGCTTTTAGGGAACTCGTCACGCTGGCACCTGAGCCATGAAGCGCCGAAAAGGGACGTCAAGAGCCTGGCGGTGCCGCTTCCGACAAGCAACCTTGTCGCAACTAGTCGCAGCTCACTTAAGTTGTTGAGCGGACTCGAAACAAAGTAAGGGCGCAACTAGCTACGAATTGGTTCCTCTGCACAGGTTTTCCATACAAAGTTCGGTCGTTCAAGGAAGATAACTTAAAAATTTAAAACTGATTGCTCAAACTTTGGCAACTTAGCTTTTCCGTCGTTTGCTTCCGGTAAGGCTAGACTTCCTTGAGCGACGCTTGGTCCACACCATTATCTTCTCCTTTCCCCCCGGCAAACTTGTGTGCGAGGGAACCTTCCTTTCTTTGAGAAAGAGAAAGACGAGAAAATAAAGATATGGAGTCTTGTGGCTCGTTATCACTTACCAGGGGTAGGTGCTGCACAAAGTGTCAGATAACGCATGCAAAATAAAAAGCATGAAATTGACAAGATGTGCGAAGCACGCTAGCTTTACTTATGCACGGGGTCTGCGCCCGGCTTTGTACAAAGGATTACATGCAACAGCGGCAAGACTTGTATTAGGTGGTTGCCGGAACAGGTTCCGGCAACCGCGCTTCTGAGTAAAACTTACGAAGATGCTCAATGTTCCGTGAGTTGCTCACCGAATGCCATCTTCGGTCTCAAGGCGACAGCGCCAGTGCCTAGTGACTGCGTTTCACCCGATAAGGGCCTTCCCACTTCAAGGCCAACTTGTTGGAATTCTTGGCGGACTGAACGCGCCGAAGAACAAGGTCGCCTTCCTCGAGACTTCGGCATTGACTTTTCGGCTATGGTAGCGGTGCAAAGCTTGTCGGTACCGAGCAGCTCGTCTGACAGCAAGACGATCTTCCTCAAGGAGCAGCGCGTCATCTTGTCGCAGCTGCTCTTGCTCAAGCTCATCATAAGCGAGCACTCGAGGCGATCCGTATACGAGTTCCGTGGGGAGAACTGCCTCTGCTCCATAGACTAGAGCGAAAGGTGTCTAGCCAGTGGCTCGATTTGGCGTCGTCCTGATCAACCAAAGAACCACCGACAGCTCCTCAATCCAGTTTCTTCCGCACTTGTGCAGCCTGTCAAAAGTTCTGGTCTTGAGCCCGCAAGACTTCAAAGATTTGCCCTCTCCACTTGACCGCTGCTTCTCGGATGAGCAATGTAAGCGGCAGACCTTGGCGCCAAGATCTTGGACGTCTTGCATGAAGGTGCAGCTTGTGAATTGCGCGTGCCGTTGTCGATGATGATCCCGTTAGGGATTCCAAACGGCAAACAATCGACCGAAGAACTTGATCACGACCGTGTTGTTACCTTCCTCATCGCTTCCACTTCCGCCACTTTGTGAACTTGTCGATTGCAACGTACAAGTACTCAAAGCCCCCCGACAGCTCGGGGGAAGGGGCCGAGGATGTCGAGCCCTTAGACCGAAAATGGCCAGGATAAAGGGATCGCCTGGAGAGCTTGGGCTGGCTGGTGTATCTGCTTGGAATGGAACTGGCACGCTTCACACTTGGTTACTTGTGCAGTTGCATCCTGGAGGGCTGTCGGCCAAAAGAAACCTTGCAGGAATGCTTTGCCGGCAAGTGCTCTGGCGCCAATGTGGTGACCACATATGCCTCCATGTATCTCTGCCAACAGCTTTTGTCCGTCTTCCCGGTGAATACACTTCAATTTCACACCGTTGAGTCTTCTTCTATACAAGGTGTTGTCGATAAACCGGTACATACTTGACTGCCGGGCTACTCTTTCCGCTTCTTCTTGTTCTTCGGAAGTTCTCCGTCTCAAGGAAAAGGACAATCTGTTGTGCCCATGCTTTGGAGCTTGCGGCTCGACAACAAGGACTAAAGGCACATCTCGCTGCCGCGGAACATCAGCTTCCACGGCAAGAACTCGCGGCTCAGCCGGAGCTTGACGCGTTCCCGGCAAGCTTGCTGGAGCAAAACTTGTCGGGAGCGCTCGCTTCAACGAAACAAACCTCAGGGTTTGGTTTGAGCAGATCGCTCCTCAGCACTGTTGGTGTCGATCTTGGGGACTTTCTTGGCGGCGGCTTCGGGAAGCTCTGCCGAAAAGTAGACACCAGAGATCAACTTCCTCTTCTTGCTCTGTCCAGTTGATGGTGTTACAGACGGTTGAGTCAGCTTGAGCACAAAAATCCCTGGTTCCATTGTGTAACTTAAGTCGGGCGCACTTTGACAGCCATCAGCAATGTCGCTCGAGCTCTTGGAATATATTCCATCCAGAGGCCGTCAAAGTGTTCTTCTAGCTTTCTCACTTCATCAACATAAGCTTCCATCAACGGACTCGATAATTCTTGTTCACTTGGCGGATAACAAGTCGTGAGTCACCCCCGACAATGAGCTTCTTGATCCCAAGGTCTCATCATGCGATCTCGAGACCGGCAAGCAAACCCTCATACTGCAGATTGTTTTTGGCTTGCTCTTTGGGAAAGTGCATATGGACTACGACTTGAGGTGCTCTCCGGTGGGTGCGACAAGTAGCACGCCGCACCGCGCCTTTGCAGCGAGAAGGCACCATCAAAGTACATCAGCCACTCTTTGCTTGTTTCCTTGACGGGACGCTGCGTTTGGAATTTCTTCATCTGGCGTTGGTGTCCATTCTGCTATGAACTCCGCCAATGCTCGCTTTGGATAGTTGAAGTGCTCTCATACTTGAGGCAAAAGCTTGACAGCCCAAAGGCCCACTCGACAATCCCGCCTGTTGCCTCTGGATTTTGCAAGATCCTCTTCAGCCGAAAGCGAGTGACAACTGTGATCTCATGTGCCCGAAAGTAATGGCGCAACTTTCTCGAGGCCATGAGGAGGCCGAAAAGCAATTTCTGCACACCGTAGTACCTTGACCTAGCCCCTCGCAGAAGGGAACCGACAAAGTAAACTGGCGCTGCACCATCCTTTTCTGCATCTTCTCACGCTGGCTCAAGGCAGATCCGTCCTTGTCGGGACCAGAGCTTGCCGGTGAAGCCCTCGCTTGTCGCTAGATGCGCCTCGCCGTGGTTGCTGGCTCTTCATCCGCCTCCCTCGCCGCTACTAACGCAGCACTAACCACTTGATTGGTTGCTGCTATATATAGAAGCAACTTCTCTTGTGGCTTAGGTGCGACAAGTGTTGGAGTGGAGGACAGGTATCTCTTCAAGTTCTGCAGCGCTGCCTCCGCTTCCGGAGTCCATTGTATCGGACCTGCCTTTTTCAAGATTTTGAAAAATGGCAGGGCGCGCTCAGCAGATCTAGAGATAAACCTGCTGAGAGCAGCTATGCAATCGGCAAGCCTTCGTACATCCTTGACGCGCTTTGGTGCTTCGATCTACTCAATGGCCTTGATCTTGTCGGGATTGGCTTCGATTCCCCGCTGAGACACGAAGAACCCGAGAAGCTTGCCGGAAGGGACTCCAAACACGCACTTCTCGGGGTTGAGCTTGAGGTTGATCTTGCGCAGATTTGCAAAGGTTTCGTCTAAATCTTGAATCAGAGTCTCTCTGTCCTTGCTTTTGACCACTATGTCATCCATGTATGCTTCCACATTTCTGTGCACTTGTGGCTCAAAAGCGTCATGGACTACTCTCGCAAATGTTGAACCAGCATTCTTTAACCCGAAGGGCATCCAGACAAAACAAGTATGTGCCACATGGGGTGATGAATGCGGTCTTCTCCTCATCCTCTTCGCCATGAAGATCTGATGATATCCTCGAGTATGCATCCGAAATGAAAGCAAATCACATCCGGTACGTGGAGTCAACAATCTGGTCGATGCGCCGGCAAGGGAAATGGGTCTTTGGGACAAGCTTTATTGACATCTGTAAAGTCGATACAAAGCCTCCATTTCCGTTAGCCTTGCGCATAACTACAGGATTGGCCAACCACGTAGGATGGAGCACTCCTCGACAAGGCCTGCTGCTTCCGGTTCTTGATTTCTTCCGCGATGAACTCTTGACGCTCCACCGCTTGCTTCCTCGACTTTCGCTTGACGGGCCGCGCATGAGGACAAACGGCAAGATGGTGCTCAATTACTTTCACAGGAACACCGGGGATGTCAGACGGCTGCCATGCAAACACGTCGACGTTCGCCCGCAGGAAAGCAACGAGCGCGCCTTCCTATTTAGGGTCGAGAGAGGCACTGATTGTGAAGGTACCACCAGTGTCGTCCTCCTTGGCGGACATCTTTTTGGTCTCTGGTGGAGCTGCCATCGTCTTCTTATACTTGTCGGTGGAGCTCGATGGTGCGTCCTTGACGGTAGCGCAGCACTCCGAAGAGGTGCGCTTGCCGGAGTGGGCATCAGAGCTCTTGCTGGACTTGGTCTTCTTCTTCCCCCCGGGAGCTTCAGCGGCAAGTGGTTTGCAATCTGTCGCGGCTGCTGCATCTCGGTAGATCTTGTCGGCGCAGATAAGAGCATCCTTCTTGTCGCCAGGATGTAGATGACACTCATCGGGCCCGGCATCTTCAAAGATGTTGTAGGCATAGTGAGAGGCCGCCATGAATTTGGCGAGTCTTGGATTTGCCAAGTATTCCATTGTAAGGCAATGGAAAGTCAAGAACATCAAAGGTGACCCTGCTGGTCCTGAAGTTCAACTTCAGCCAAATGTTACCGCAACGTGATCTTTCCCTTCGCTTGCTCCTTCCCGGATTGATTCCTTGAAAAGTGCCGGTCTCTTCGAGCTCGCCATCGTGGATCTGGAGTTTCGGAGCACCGCGGAGGAGATCAGATTCAAGCCGCCCTCGCCGTCAACTAACATCTTGGTGACCTTGAGGTTGCGGATAGTTGGTGAAACCAACATCGGCAAGCACCAATCGCAGCTACACGATCAGGGTGGTCCTCAATATCAAAGATGATAGGCGTGCTAGACCATTTCAGAGGCTTGCGTGACTCGATGGATGGTTCTGCTGCATTGACTTCCCGCATCCACTGCTTGAGTTGGCGTTGTGAAGTATGTAGAGAAGCACCGCCATCAACGCACAGGACCTCTGTGGCTTTCTGGAACTCCTGCTCATCGGCTTCGTCATCATCCATGTCTTCGTCATCGTCGTCGTCTTCATCCTTGTCGCGGCCGCGGGGAGGTCTGTCTTCTTGCCGCTGCTTGGCCTTGCCGCGGCGTCCTCCTCGGCCGACGTTCTTTGCTGGGTCCTACTGCACCCTCCCGGCCTTCTCCTTGTCGCGTTGTTCGTATTCAGCCTTCGCTGCTCGACAAGCTGCTCTACCTTCCCGCAGCTCGAGGTCATGACCCTTGGTGCGGTGGATCTTGCAAGATCGCTTGCCGGAGCCGTCACCGCTTGTCGGCGGCCGCCACAGATCGGCAGTTGGTGCCAGCGGCAACCTCCTTGCCGGAGCTACCAGCCTTGGCTTTCTTGTCGCCACCTCCGTTGCGGACTTCTCAACAACTAGCACATCTCCGCCTTTCTTTTTCTGTTGCTTGCCCGGCTCTTCTTTGCCGGGGCGGTCTCTTCACTATCAGATCCTCCTGCTTCGGTATTCTCTCCGGGGAGTCTCCTCCCTTCCTCAGCACGTGCACACTTGTCGGCCAGGGCGTATAGCTCACTGACGTCTCTGATCTTGCACATCGCCATCTCCTCCCGCATCCTGCGGTTTCGCGACGCTCGATGGAACGCTACCGATCACCGCGCAGGTGGACATCCGATGTTGTGCCGTGTACACGGCTGAATCTTTTGAATATACTTGCGTAGGGGCTCTCCTTCCTTCCGGGCGGCAGATGAAGGTCGCTTTCTTAGCCATGGGGCTTGTGGCCGCTGTAAAGGCGCCGACAAACTGATGGCATAGATCTGCCCAAGAAGATATGGAGTTGTCCGGCAAGTGCATGAGCCAGATCTCGACATTGGGCTTGAGCACCGGGAAGTAGTTGGCAAGGATCTTGTCATCTTGCCCCCAGCAGAGCCTCGCACCGCGATGGTGTAGATGCCGAGGAACTCCGACAGATGCGTCTTGCCGCCGTACTTCTCCGATGCGTCGGCTTGAAGTTTTTCTTCTTTGGGCCCTTTGGACTTGCCGCAGCTCACGAGTGAACGCAGGGCAACCTACCGCAGACGGCAAGTCGCTGGTTCCTCTAAGCGCGTGCATGTCAACAGAGGCCCCAGCCGCTTGTCGGATTGACGTCGCGCTTCTCTTCGGCGCCGATGCAAGTTCGAGCGTCCTCTTTGCCGCTGCTCGTGAAGAACTTGGCGCTGATCGCGATGAGCTCGTGGATCTGATGACGCAGCGGGAGTCGCTGCCGAGGTGGATCCGCGAGTCGGGCGATCTTGGCCTTCGGGGCGGAGAGTGCATGGTGGTTGCACCCCCAGCGGTCTCGTCGTCACCGGCTCGTGTTTGCCAGTCCTGCCGCGGCAGCGATGCACTCGGTTGCCGCGGAGCGTCGCCGTTGGCGAAGCCGATGAGACTTTGTATGGTGGCCCTCCATTCATCGACCTTGTCGGCCGTTGGAGGGTAATTCAGGAGCAGTTGGGCTCTCGCCAAAGCTTTTGCTGGAGTGGTGGGTGGAAGTGGCGAACGGCGCGAGGAGCGGGATATGCTCGGACTTCTAACTATGTTAGAAGGAGCAGTATCCTGTCCGGGCGACCGTGCCTCGCTCGCGCCAGCATGTTGGCGTGCATGCTGGTCTTGAGCATCCCGAGATCCTCCAGCTCGATCTCGGTCCAACGAGCGTATGGCATTGTGAATGCCATGACGCTCTCGGTCTCGCGCCTCTGAGACGGGCGCGGTGCATGTATCGACGCCGAGGTCTGCGCAGCCTTGTCCTTGGACTTGGCAGCACCATGAGCTCTCCGCCGCCCATTCTTCCATTGGCGTCTACCCCACCACCTGTTTGCTCCGGTGGCGGTGGGTTCGACGTGGACGGGCTTCGCCGCCAAGCCTTCTTCTTCGGTGGCATGTTGACGAAGATGATGAAGATCTAGCTTCGCGTGGACGCCGGATTAGGTTCACACAACCTCGACGCCTCTACCGGGCGCGCCAAAGATGTCGGGCAGGCTGATCTGGCCCACGAACACCTATGGGGGGCGGACCGAGCCCCTTTCGTTCAAGTGGGAGCGGAGGTCGCACGAAGAGCAGATCGAGGCGAAGCACGCGAGAGGTTTACCCAGCTTCGGAGCTCTCCCGAGAGATAACACTCCTACTGATGCATGTCTAGGTGTATTGCATTCTTGCTCAAGAGCGCTGAGTGCTACAGTACACACGAGCTGCTAACGAGACTGGGCGTGGAGGGAATCGACGACCTCTCCTCTACGCTGCACATGGGCCTCCTTTTATATGCTCAAGGGGCTCCGGCAGTGGCAACGTAGACGGGGTACAAATGGAAAATAGTGGTCGGTACACCTACTTGTACAAAGGTACCATACCTAACCCTGACGCCAGGGGACAAAGGCATTAAATGCTCGTCTAGTCGCCCTAACAGTGCAAACAGGGACCGTCAGGGGCGCTACCGTTCGCCACGGTGGCAAACTTGTCAGCGCTGCTTGCCACCTCGCCTTCTTGGCTGCATGACCTCTCGCCAGCGCTACCGAAAGGTCCTGTATGACACATTAGTGGATGTCTTTGAGCGTAGGTACAGAGAGGTGGTCTGCGCATGCAAGCGCCTTGCCGCAGTTGTTGTCTTGTCGCGCCCGAAGCTTGTCGCTCATCGGGCCTTCCTGCAAGCTCCTCTTGCCGGGCCTTGTCTTGTAAGTGCACAGGGTGGCCTTCCCGCAAGCTCCTCTTGCCGGGCCTTGTCTCCTATGTGCCTTGGGTGGCCTTCCCGGCAAGCTCCTTTTGTCGGGGCCTTGCTCCTTGGCTTGAATACTTTGTTCTTGAATGGCTCCAAAGGAACCACGGAGGACCTTGGCGGTCACCCGGTAAGCCTTGCCGCGGAGGGCTGCAACTGCCCATGCACAAGTTCGGGATACTAGGGTACCCCTACTCTAGTACACCGACATTTGTCCCCTTTACAATTTTGCATGCCAAATTTCCTCAATACATCCTTGAGTTATTTCTCCTAAGATATAAATATGCCATTGCGCTGTTGAGGAATTTGAACCTAAGAAGAATTTCAGTTCTCCCATCATAGACATTTGATATTCTTCACTCATCATATAGGCAAATTCATCACTGTAACATTGGTCAGTACAGCCAAAAATGATATCATCAACATAAATTTGGCACACAAACAATTCACCATCATAAGATTTAATGAAAATAGCTGGGTCAAGTGAACCGGGTTTGAAGCCTTTCTTCATGAGGAATTCCTTCAAAGTATCATACCACGCCCGAGGGGCCTGCTTGAGTCCATACAGGGCCTTATTGAGTGTGAAGACTTTGTCAGGATGCTTTGGATCTTCAAAACCTGGGGGTTGAGCAACATATACTTCTTCCTCAAGGTTACCATTGAGGAATGCACTTTTCACATCCATTTGATACAAAGTTATAGCATGATGGTTAGCATAAGCAAGTAATATGCGAATAGCCTCAAGTCTAGCAACAGGTGCAATAGTTTCATCGAAATCAATTCCATCAACCTGTGTGTAGCCTTGAGCTACAAGTCGTGCCTTATTCCTCACCACAAGGCCATTTTCATCTTGCTTGTTGCGGTAGATCCACTTTGTGCCAATGATATTGTGCTTGCGAGGATCTGGACGATTGACCAGTTCCCAGAGGTTGTTGAGCTCGACCTGATGTAATTCTTCTTGCATAGCTTGAATCCACTCAGGCTCCAGAAATGCTTCATCTGTTGGGGAACATAGTAATTTCAAAAAAAATCCTACGCACACGCAGGATCATGGTGATGCATAGCAACGAGAGGGGAGAGTGTTGTCATTGTACCCTCGTAGACCGAAAGCGGAAGCATTAGCACAACGCGGTTGATGTAGTCGCACGTCTTCACGATCCAACCGATCAAGTACAGAACGTACGACACCTCCGAGTTCAGCACACGTTCAGCTCGATGACGTCCCGCGAACTCCGATCCAGCAGAGCTTCACGAGAGTTCCACAAGACGACGGGCGTGATGACAGTGATGATGTTGCTACTGACGCAGGGCTTTGCCTAAGCACCGCTACGATATGACCGAGGTGGAATATGGTGGAGGGGGGCACCGCACACGGCTGGGAGAGATCAACAGATCAACTTGTGTGTCTTGGGGTGCCCCCTGCCCCCGTATATAAAGGAGCAAGGGAGGAGGAGGCCGGCCCTAGGAGGGGCGCGCCAAGGGAGTAGGATTCCTACTCCTAGTAGGAGTAGGTTTCCTCCTTTCCTAGTCCAACCAGGAGAAGGGGGAAAGGAGGGAGGGAGAAGGAAGGAGAGGGGCCGCGCCCAAACCCCTTTTCCAATTCGGACTGGCTTATGCGAGGGCGTGGCGCCACATCCTGGCTGCTGCCTCTCCTTCCCACTAAGGCCCATTAAGGCCCAATACTTCTTCCCCTTATTCCCGTAACTCCCTGGTACTCCGAAAAATACCCGAATCACTCGGAACCTTTCCGATGTCCGAATATAGTCGTCAAATATATTGATATTTATGTCTCGACCATTTTGAGACTCCTCGTCATGTCCCCGATCTCTTCCGGGACTCCGAACTACCTTCGGTACATCAAATCACATAAACTCATAATACCTATCGTCACCGAACTTTAAGCGTGCGGACCCTACGGGTTCAAGAACTATGTAGACATGACCGAGACACGTCTCCGGTCAATAACCAATAGCGGAACCTGGATGCTCATATTGTCTCCCACATATTCTACGAAGATCTTTATCGATCAAACCGCATAACAACATACGTTGTTCCCTTTGTCATCGGTATGTTACTTGCCCGTGATTCGATCGTCGGTATCTCAATACCTAGTTCAATCTCGTTACCGGAAAGTCTCTTTACTCATTCCGTAACGCATCATCCCGCAACTAACTCATTAGTTACAATGCTTGCAAGGCTTATAGTGATGCGCATTACCGAGTGGGCCCAGAGATACCTCTCCGACAATCGGAGTGACAAATCCTAATCTCGAAATACGCCAACCCAACAAGTACCTTCGGAGACACCAGAGAGCACCTTTATAATCACCCGATTACGTTGTGACGCTTGGTAGCACAAAGTGTTCCTCCGGTAAACGGGAGTTGCATAATCTCATAGTCATAGGAACATGTATAAGTCATGAAGAAAGCAATAGCAACATACTAAACGATCAAGTGCTAAGCTAACAGAATGGGTCAAGTCAATCACGTCATTATCCTAATGATGTGATCCCGTTAATCAAATGACAACTCATGTCTATGGCTAGGAAACATAACCATCTTTGATCAACGAGCTAGTCTAGTAGAGGCATACTAGTGACACTCTGTTTGTCTATGTATTCACACATGTATCATGTTTTCGGTTAATACAATTCTAGCATGAATAATAAACATTTATCATGATATGAGGAAATAAATAATTACTTTATTATTGCCTCTAGGGCATATTTCCTTCAGTCTCCCACTTGCACTAGAGTCAATAATCTAGTTCACATCGCCATGTGATTTAACACCAATAGTTCACATCGTCATGTGATTTAACACTTTATAGTTCAGATTGCCATGTGACCAATACCCAAAGGGTTTACTAGAGTCAATAATCTAGTTCACATCGCTATATGATTACCACCCAAAGAGTACTAAGGTGTGATCATGTTTTGCTTGTGAGATAATTTTATTCAACGGGTCTGTCACATACAGATCCGTAAGTATTTTGCAAATTTCTATGTCTACAATGCTCTGCACGGAGCTACTCTAGCTAATTGCTCCCAATTTCAATATGTATCCAGATTGAGACTTAGAGTCATCTGGATCAGTGTCAAAACTTGCATCGACGTAACCCTTTACGACGAACTCTTTATCACCTCCATAACTGAGAAATATTTCCTTATTCCACTAAGGACAATCTTTGACCGTTGTCCGGTGATCTACTCCTAGATCACTATTGTACCCTCTTGCCAAACTCTTGGTGAGGTACACAATAGGTCGGGTACACAACATAGCATACTTTATAGAACTATGACTGAGGCATAGGGAATGATTTTTCATTCTCTTTCTATTTTCTGCTGTGGTCAGGTTATGAGTCTTACTCAATTTCACACCTTGTAGCACAGGCAAGAACTCTTTCTTTGACTGTTCCATTTTGAACTACTTCAAAATCTGTCAAGGTATGTACTCATTGAAAAAGCTTATCAAGCATCTTGATCTATCTCTATAGATCTTGATGCTCAATATGTAAGCAACTTCATCGAGGTCTTTCTTTGAAAAACTCCTTTCAAATACTCCTTTATGCTTTCCAGAAAATTCTACATTATTTCCGATCAATAATATGTCATTCACATATGCTTATCAGAAATGTTGAAGTTCTCCCACTCACTTTCTTGTAAATACAGGCTTCACCGCAAGTTTGTATAAAACTATATGCTTTGATCAACTCGTCAAAGCATATATTCCAACTCCGAGATGCTTGCACCAGTCCATAGATGGATCGCTGGAGTTTGCAAATTTTGTTACCACCTTTAGGATCGACAAAACCTTCTGGTTGCATCATATACAACTCTTCTTTAAGAAATCCATTAAGGAATGTAGTTTTGACATCCATTTGCCAGATTTCATAAAATGTGGCAATTTGCTAACATGATTCGGACAGACTTAAGCATCGCTACGAGTGAGAAAATCTCATCATAGTCAACACCAAGAACTTTGTCAAAAACCTTTCTCAACAAGTCTAGCTTTGTAGATAGTAACACTACTATCAGCGTCCGTCTTCCTCTTGAAGATCCATTTATTTTCTATGCCTTGCCGATCATCGGGCAAGTCAACCAAAGTCCACACTTATTTCTCATACATGGATCCCATCTCAGATTTCATGGCCTCAAGCCATTTCGTGGAATCTGGGCTCACCGTCGCTTCCTCATAGTTCGTTGGTTCGTCATGGTCAAGTAACATGAACTCCAGAATAGGATTACCATACCACTCTGGTGCGGAACGTACTTTGGTTGACCTACGAGGTTCGGTAGTAACTTGATCCGAAGCTTCATGATCATCATCATTAACTTCCTCACTAATTGGTGTAAGCATCATCGAACTGATTTCAGTGATGAACTACTTTCCAATTTGGGAGAAGGTACAATTACCTTATCAAGTTCTACTTTCCTCCTACTCACTTCTTTCGAGAGAAACTCCTTCTCTAGAAAGGATCCATTCTTAGCAACGAATATCTTGCCTTCGGATCTGTGATAGAAGGTGTACCCAATAGTAACTTTTGGGTATCCTATGAAGATGCACTTCTCCGATTTGGGTTTGAGCTTATCAGGATGAAACTTTTCACATAAGCATCGCAACCCTAAACTTTAAGAAACGACAACTTTGGTTTCTTGCCAAACCACAGTTCATATGGTGTCGTCTCAACGGATTTAGATGGTGCCCTATTTAACGTGAATGCAGCTGTCCCTAATGCATAACCCCAAAACGATAGTGGAAAATTGGTAAGAGACATCATAGATTGCACCATATCTAATAAAGTACAGTTACAATGTTCGGACACACCATTACGTTGTACTGTTCCAGGTGGCGTGAGTTGCGAAACTATTCCACATTGTTTCAAATAAAGACCAAACTCGTAACTCAAATATTCTTCTCCACGATCAGGTCGTAGAAACTTTATTTTCTTATTATGACGATTTTCCACTTCACACTAAAATTATATGAACTTTTCAAATGTTTCAGACTTCTGTTTCATTAAGTAGATATACTCATATCTGCTCAAATCATCTGTGAAGGTCAGAAAATAATGATACCTGCCGCGAGCCTCAATATTCATCGGACCACATACATCAGTATGTATGATTTCCAACAAATCTGTTGCTCGCTCCATTGTTCCGGAGAACGGAGTCTTAGTCATCTTGCCCATGAGGCATGCTTCGCAAGCATCAAGTGATTCATAATCAAGTGATTCCAAAAGTCCATTAGCATGGAGTTTCTTCATGCGCTTTACACCAATATGACCTAAACTGCAGTGCCAGAAATAAGATCCACTATCATTATTAACTTGGCATCTTTTGGCTTCAATATTATGAAAATGTGTATCACCACGATCGAGATCCAACAAACCATTTTCATTGGGTGTATGACCATAGAAGGTTTTATTCATGCAAACAGAACAACAATTAATCTCTACATTACATGAATAACCGTGTCGGGGAGGCTGATCGTACCCACGGACACCTATGGGGCCGGCGGAGCAGGCCCCTTGTGGTTCGGAGGGGGGCGGAGATCGCACGAAGAGCGGATCGAGGCGAGGCACACGAGCGGTTTACCCAGCTTCGGAGCTCTCCGGAGAGATAAAACTCCTACTGCTGCTTGTTTGATCTATTGTGTTCTTGCTAGGGAGCAATGCGAGCTACAAAACCTAGCTTGAGTGTGTGTAGTCTATGGCCAGTCGAATGAACCGAACCAGCCGAACCTGCGGAACCCTGCGAACCCTTTCTACGTTGCACTCGGGCCTCCTTTTATATGCTCAAGGGGTGTCCGACAGGTGGCAACATAGGCGGGGGTACAAATGTAAAACAGGAGTTGGTACACCTACTTGAACAGGTACGGTGCAAAATACCTAACTCGACGGCAAGGGACAAAAGCAATAAATGCCCGTCGTTGTCGCCCAAACAAAGGTAATGTAACAGACCGTCAGTGCGCCCGCCGCCACGATGGCGAGCCTGTCAGCCGCTTATCGCTGCTCTCCGCTGGCTGCACGGCCGCCGACACGCCGCGCATGGAACGGTCCCATGGCGACACGTCGCCGGGTGAGCTGGAGCGTGACGGAGAGAAGTTGCATGCCGTGGCAAGCGCCTTGCCGCTGCCGAAGTCCTTGTCGCGCCCGAGGCTTGTCGCGCCTGAGCCTTCCGGCAAGCTCCTCTTGCCGGGCCTTGTCTTCTGCGTGCACAGGTGGCCTTCCCGACAAGCTCCTCTTGTCGGGGCCTTGTCTTCTCAATCAAATACTTTGTTCTTGAATGGCTCCAAAGGAGCCACGGAGGATATTGGCGGTGACGAGGCAAACCTTGCCGCGGGGTGCTGCAACTGTCCGTGCACGAGTACGGGATACTAGGGTACCCCTACTCTAGTACACCGACAAACCGTATTGCAATAAACATGATCAAATCATATTCATGCTCAACGCAAACACCAAATAACACTTATTTAGGTTCAACACTGATACGTCTCCAACGTATCTATAATTTTCGATTGCTCCATGCTATATTATCAACTGTTTTGGACAATATTGGGCTTTACTACCACTTTTATATTATTTTTGGGACTAACCTATTAACCGAAGGCCCAGCCCAGAATTGCTATTTTTTTTTGCCTATTTCAGAGTTTCACAGAAAAGGAACATCAAATGGAGTCCAAACGGAATGAAACCTTCGGGAACGTGATTTTTAGGAAGATTATGATCCGGGAGACTTGGACCCTACGTCAAGAAACAAAAGAGGAAGCCACGAGGTAGGGGGTGCGCCACCCCCTGTATGGCGCCTCCACCCTCGTGGGCCCCCTTTGCTCCACCAACGCATTCTTCCTCCTATATATACCTACGCACTTCAAACGATCGACACGGAGCAAAAAACCTAATTCACCGCCGCAACCTTCGCATCTACACGAGATCCCATCTTGGGGCCTGTTCCGAGTTCACGGAGGGGGCATCCATCACGGAGGGCTTCTACATCAACACCATAGCCTCTCCGATGAAGTGTGAGTAGTTTACTTCAGACCTTCGGGTCCATAGTTAGTAGCTAGATGGCTTCTTCTCTCTTTTGGATCTCAATACAATGTTCTCCCCTCTCTCGTGGAGATCTATTCAATGTAATCTTCTTTTTATGTGTGTTTGTTGTGACCTATGAATTGTGTGTTTATGATCAATATTATCTTTGTAAAATTTTTTATTCTTCTCTGTATTCTTTTATGTATGATTGGTTATCTTTGCAAGTCTCTTGAATTATCAGTTTGGTTTGGCCTACTAGATTGATCTTTCTTGCAATGGGAGAAGTGCTTAGCTTTGGGTTCAATCTTGTGGTGTCCTTTCCCAAAGTGATGAGGGGCAGCAAGGCACGCATTGTATTGTTGCCATCGAGGATAACAGATGGGGTTTTTATCATATTGCATGAATTTATCCCTCTACATCATGTCATCTTGCTTAAGGCGTTACTCTGTTTTCATGAACTTAATACTCTAGATGCATGCTGGATAGCGGTCGATGAGTAGAGTAATAGTAGTAGATGCAGGCAGGAGTTGGTCTACTTTTCTCGGACGTGATGCCTATATACATGATCAGACCTAGATATTCTCATAACTATGCTCAATTCTGTCAATTGCTCAACAGTAATTTGTTCACCCACCGTAAAATACTTATGCTCTTGAAACCTATGGCCCCCGGGTCTATCTTCATTATATTAATCTTCCAACACTTAGTTATTTTCTTTGCTTTTTTGCTTTTATTTTACTTTGCATCTTATCACAAAAATACCAAAAATATTGTCCTATCATATCTATCAGATCTCACTCTCGTAAGTGACCGTGAAGGGATTGACAACCCCTTATCGCATTGTTTGCGAGGAGTTATTTGCTTTGTGTAGGTACGAGGGACTCGCGCGTAGCCTCCTACTGGATTGATACCTTGGGTCTCAAAAACTGAGGGAAATACTTATGCTACTTTGTTGCATCACCCTTTCCTCTTCAAGGAAATCCAACGCAGTGCTCAAGAGGTAGCAGAGAAGATTTCTGGCGCCGTTGCCGGGGAGGTCTACGCAAAAGTCAACATACCAAGTACCCATCACAAATCCCTTTATCTCCCGCATTACATTATTTGCCATTTGCCTCTCGCTTCCTCTCCCCACTTCACCCTTGCCGCTTTATTCGCCCTCTCTTTTTCGTTCGCCTCTTTTTTCGCTTGCTTTTTGTTTGCTCGTGTGTTGGATTGTTTGTTTGTCACGATGGCTCAAGATAATACCAAATTGTGTGACTTTACCAATACCAACAATAATGATTTCCTTAGCACTCCGATTGCTCCTCTTACCCATACTGAATCTTGTGAAATCAATGCTGCTTTGTTGAATCTTGTCATGAAAGATAAATTCGCCGACCTTCCTAGTGAAGATGCCGCTACTCATCTAAATAGTTTCGTTGATTTGTGTGATATGCAAAAGAAGAAAGATGTTGATAATGATATTGTTAAATTGAAGCTATTTTCTTTTTCGCTTAGATATCGTGCTAAAGCTTGGTTTTCATCCTTGCCTAAAAATAGTATTGATTCTTGGAACAAGTGCAAAGATGCTTTTATCTCTAAGTATTTTCCTCCCGCTAAGATCATCTCTCTTAGAAACGATATTATGAATTTTAAGCAACTTGATCATGAACATGTTGCACAAGCTTGGGAGAGGATGAAATTAATGATACGTAATTGCCCTACTCATGGTTTGAATTTGTGGATGATTATACAAAAAAATTATGCCGGATTGAATTTTGCTTCTAGAAATCTTTTAGATTCGGCCGCGGGAGGCACTTTTATGGAAATCATTTTAGGAGAAGCTACTAAACTCCTAGATAATATTATGGTTAATTATTCTCAATGGCACAATCGAAGATCTACTAATAAAAAGTGCATGCGATAGAAGAAATTAATGTTTTGAGTGGAAAGATGGATGAACTTATGAAATTATTTGCTACTAAGAATGTTTCTTCTGATCCTAATGATATGCCTTTGTCTACTTTGATTGAGGATAATAATGAATCTATGGATGTGAATTTTGTTGGTAGGAATAATTTTGGTAACAACGCCAGATAGAGGAAACTTTAATCCTAGGCCTTATCCTAGTAATTCCTCTAATAATTATGGTAATTCCTACAACAACTCTTATGGAAATTTTAATAAGATGCCCTCTGAATTTGAGACTAGTGTTAAAGAGTTTATGAATTCAAGAAAAGAATTTAATGCTTTGCTTGAAGAAAAATTGCTTAAAGTTGATGAATTGGCTAGGAACGTTGATAGAATTTCTCTTGATGTTGATTCTTTAATGCTTAGATCTATTCCTCCTAAGCATGATATCAATGAGTCTCTCAAAGCCATGAGAATTTCCATTGATGAGTGCAGAGAAAGAACCGCTAGGATGCGTGCTAAGAAAGATTGCTTTATAAAAGCGTGTTCTTCCAATTTCTATGAAAACAAAGATGAATATTTAAAAGTTATTGATGTGTCCCCTATTAAATCTTTGTTTTTGCAATATGAATCTTGATAATGATGGGACTGAATATGATCCACCTTTACCTAGAAGGCGTTCCAAAAATTCGGAGTTTTTAGATCTGGATGCTAAAATTGATAAAAGTGAGATTGAAGAAATCAAAACCCTAGATGTTGCTAAACCCACTATTTTGGATTTCAAGGAATTTAATTATGAAAATTGCTCTTTGATTGATTGTATTTCCTCGTTACAATCCGTGCTAAATTCTTCTCATGCTTATAGTCAAAATAAAGCTTTTACCAAACATATCGTTGATGCTTTGATGCAATCTTATGAAGAAAAGCTTGAGTTGGAAGTTTCTATCCCTAGAAAAATTTAAGATGAGTGGGAACCTAATATTAAAATTAAGATTTAGGATCATGAGTTCCATGCTTTATGTGATTTGGGTGCTAGTGTTTCCACTATTCCCAAAACTTTGTGCGATTTGCTAGAATTCCGTGATTTTGATGATTGCTCTCTAAACTTGCACCTTGCGGATTCCACTATTAAGAAACCTATGGGAAGAATTAATAATGTTCTTATTGTTGCAAATAGGAACTATGTGCCCGTATATTTTATTGTTCTTGATATAGATTGCAATCCTTCATGTCCTATTATTCTTGGTAGACCTTTCCTTAGAACGATTGGTGCAATTATTGATATGAAGGAAGGGAATATTAGATTCCAATTTCCATTAAAGAAAGGATGGAACACTTCCCTAGGAAGAAAATAAAATTACCATATGAATCTATCATGAGATCCACTTATGGATTGCCTACCAAAGATGGCAATACCTAGATCTATCCTTGCTTTTATGCCTAGCTAGGGGCGTTAAACGATAGCGCTTGTTGGGAGGCAACCCAATTTTATTTTTAGTTTTTTGCTTTTGATTCTTTTTAGGAATAAATATTTGTTCTAGCATCTTGTGAGATGTGTTTTTATGTTTTAATTAGTGTTTTTGCCAAATTAAACCTATAGGATCTTCTTGGATGATAGTTATTTGATCTTGCGGTAATTTCCAGAAACTTTCTGTTCACGGAAACAATTGATAAAAATCATCAGAACGTGATAAAATAGTGATTCCAATTGCTCCTGATCAATAAACAAATTGCCTAGGTCTTCGTATTTTTTCTGAGTTTTTGGAGTCCAAGAAGTTTGCGTTAGTTACTGATTACTACAGACTGTTCTGTTTTTGACAGATTCTGTTTTTCGTGTGTTGTTTGCTTATTTTGATGAATCTATGGCTAGTAAAATAGTTTATAAAACATAGAGAAGTTGGAATACAGTAGGTTTAACACCAATATAAATAAAAAATTAGTTCATTACAGTACCTTGAAGTGGTCTTCTGTTTTCTTTTGCTAACGGAGCTCACGAGATTTCTGTTGAGTTTTGTGTTGTGAAGTTTTCAAGTTTTGGGTGAAAGATTTTGATGGATTACGGAACAAGGAGTGGCAAGAGCCTAATCTCGGGGATGCCCATGGCACACCCAATATAATCTAAGGACACCAAAAAGCCAACGCTTGGGGATGCCACGGAAGGCATCCCCTCTTTCGCCTACTTCCATCGGTAACTTTACTTGGAGCTATATTTTTATTCACCACATGATATGTGTTTTGCTTGGAGCGTCTTGTATGATTTGAGTCTTTTCTTTTTAGTTTACCACAATCATCCTTGCTGTACACACCTTTTGAGAGAGCCATACATGATTTGGAATTTGTTAGAATAATCTATGTGCTTCGCTTATATCTTTTGAGTTATATAGTTTTGCTCTAGTGCTTCACTTATATCTTTTAGAGCACGGTGGTGGATTTGTTTTATAGAAACTATTGCTCTCTCATGCTTCACTTAGATTATTTTGAGTGTCTTAAATAGCACGGTAATTTGCTTAAATAATCTTAATATTCTTGGTATTCAAGAATAGTAAAAACTTTCTTATGAGTGTGTTGAATACTATGAGAAGTTTGATGCTTGATAATTGTTTTGAGATGTAAAGATGGTGATATTAGAGTCATGCTAGTTGAGTAGTTGTGAATTTGAGAAATATTTGTGTTAAAGTTTGTGATTCCCGTAGCATGCACGTATGGTGAACCGTTATGTGATGAAGTCGGAGCATGATTTATTTATTGATTGTCTTCCTTATGAGTTGCGGTTGGGGACGAGCGATGGTCTTTTCCTACCAATCTATCCCCCTAGAGCATGCGTGTAATACTTTGCTTTGATAACTTGTAGATTTTTGCAATAAGTATATGAGTTCTTTATGACTAATGTTGAGTCCATGGATTATACGCACTTTCTTCCTTCCACCATTGCTATCCTCTCTAATACCGCGCACCTTTCGCCTGTATCATACACCCACCATATACCTTCCTCAAAACAGCCACCATACCTACATATCATGGCATTTCCATAGCCATTCCGAGATATATTGTCATGCAACTTTCCACTGTTCCGTTTATTATGACATGCTCCTTCATTGTCATATTGCTTAGCATGATCACGTAGTTGAAATCGTATTTGTGGCAAAGCCACTATTCATAATTCTTTCATACATGTCACTCTTGATTCATTGCATATCCTGGTACATCGCCGGAGGCATTCATATAGAGTCATATTTTGTTCCAAGTATCGCGTTGTAATTGTTGAGTTGTAAGAAAATAAAAGTGTGATGATCTTCATTTTTAGAGCATTGTCCCAAGTGAGGAAAGGATGATGGAGACTACGATTCCCCCACAAGTCGGGATGAGACTCCGGACGAAAAAAAGAGAAAATAGGCCATAAATAAAGAGAAAAGGCCCAAATAAAAAAATGAGAGAAAAAGAGAGAAGGGACAATGTTATTATCCTTTTACCACACTTGTGCTTCAAAGTATCACCATGATCTTCATGATAGAGAGTCTCTCATTTTGTCACTTTCATATACTAGTGGGAATTTTTCATTATAGAACTTGGCTTGTATATTCCAATGATGGGCTTCTCAAAATGCCCTAGGTCTTCGTGAGCAAGCGAGTTGGATGCACACCCACTTAGTTTCTTTTGTTGAGCTTCCACATATAGTGCTATATCCATGTCTCACGCTCATGTATTGCATGAAGATTGAAAAAGTTTTGAGAATGTCAAAAGCATGAACCAATTGCTTGGCTTGTCATTGGGGTTGTGCATGATTTAAATACTTTGTGTGGTGAAGATAGAGCATAGCCAGACTATATGATTTTGTAGGGATAACTTTCTTTGGCCATGTTATTTTGAGAAGACATGATTGCTTTGTTAGTATGCTTGAAGTATTATTACTTTTATGTCAATATGAAATTTTGTCTTGAATCTTTCGGATCTAAATATTCATACCACAATTAAGAAGAATTACATTGAAATTATGCCAAGTAGCACTCCGCATCAAAAATTCTCTTTTTATCATTTACCTACTCGAGGACGAGCAGGAATTAAGCTTGGCGATGCTTGATACGTCTCCAACGTATCTATAATTTTTGATTGCTCCATGATATATTATCTACTGTTTTGGACAATATTGGGCTTTATTTTCCACTTTTATATTATTTTTGGGACTAACCTATTAACCGGAGGCCCAGCCCAGAATTGTTGTTTTTGCCTATTTCAGAGTTTCGCAGAAAAGGAATATCAAACGGAGTCCAAACGGAATGAAACCTTCGGGAACGTGATTTTTAGGAAGATTATGATCCGAGAGACTTGGACCCTACGTCAAGAAACAAAAGAGGAAGCCATGAGGTAGGGGGCGCGCCCTCCACCCTCGTGGGCCCCCTGTTGCTCCACCGACGTACTCCTTCCTCCTATATATACATACGTACCCCCAAACGATCAGATACGGAACAAAAAAACCTAATTCCACCGCCGCAACCTTCTGTACCCACAAGATCCCATCTTGGGGCATGTTCCAGAGCTCCGCCGGAGGGGGCATCCATCACGGAGGGCTTCTACATCAACACCATAGCCTCTCCGATGAAGTGTGAGTAGTTTACTTGCACCTTCGGGTCCATAGTTAGTAGCTAGATGGCTTCTTCTCTTTCTCGATCTCAATACAATGTTCTCCCCCTCTCGTGGAGATCTATTCGATGTAATCTTCTTTTTGCGGTGTGTTTGTTGAGATCGATGAATTGTGGGTTTATGATCAACATTATCTATGAACAATATTTGAATCTTCTCTGAATTCTTTTATGTATGATTGGTTATCTTTGCAAGTCTCTTCCAATTATCAGTTTGGTTTGGCCTACTAGATTGATCTTTCTTGCAATGGGAGAAGTGCTTAGCTTTGGGTTCGATCTTGCGGTGTCCTTTCCCAAAGTGATGAGGGGCAGCAAGGCACATATTGTATTGTTGCCATCGAGGATAACAAGATGGGGTTTTTATCATATTGCATGAATTTATCCCTCTACATCATGTCATCTTGCTTAAGACGTTACTCTGTTTTCATGAACTTAATACTCTATATGCATGCTGGATAGCGGTCGATGAGTGGAGTAATAGTAGTAGATGCAGGCAGGAGTTGGTCTACTTGTCTCGGATGTGATGCCTATATACATGACCATACCTAGATATTCTCATAACTATGCTCAATTCTGTCAATTGCTCAACAGTAATTCGTTCGCCCACTGTAAATTACATATGCTCCTGAGAGAAGCCACTAGTGAAACCTATGGCCCCTGGGTCAATCTTCATCATATTAATCTTCCAACACTTAGTTATTTCCTTTGCTTTTTTACTTTGCTTTAATTTTACTTTGCATCTTATCACAAAAATACCAAAAATATTATCCTATCATATCTATCAGATCTCACTCTCGTAAGTGACCGTGAAGGGATTGACAACCCCTTATCGCGTTGGTTGCGAGGAGTTATTTGCTTTGTGTAGGTACGAGGGACTCGCGCGTAGCCTCCTACTTGATTGATACCTTGGTTTTCAAAAACTGAGGGAAATACTTACGCTACTTTGCTGCATCACCCTTTCCTCTTCAAGGAAATCCAACGCAGTGCTCAAGAGGTAGCAAGCACTAATCCCAGAAGTATAGGGAGTGTGCGATGATGATCATATCAATCTTGGAACTACTTCCAACATGCATTGTCACTTCACCCTTAACTAGTCTCTGTTCATTCTGCAACTCCCGTTCGAGTTAATACTCTTAGCAATTGAACCAGTATCAAATACCGAGGGGTTGCTATAAACACTAGTAAAGTACACATCAATAACATGTATATCAAATATAGCTTTGTTCACTTTGCCATCCTTCTTATCCGCCAAATACTTGGGGTGGTTCCGCTTCTAGTGACCAGTCCCTTTGCAGTAGAAGTACTTAGTCTCGAGCTTAGGTCTAGACTTGGGCTTCTTCACTTGAGCAGCAACTTGCTTGCCGTTCTTCTTGTCGTTCCCCTTCTTCCCTTTGCCCTTTCTTTTGAAACTAGTGGTCTTGTTAACCATCAACACTTGATGTTTTTCTTGATTTCTACCTTCGCCGATTTTAGCATCGCGAAGAGCTTGGGAATTGTTTTCGTCATACCTTGCATATTATAGTTCATCATGAAGTTCTACTAACTTGGTGATGGTGACTAGAGAATTCTATCAATTATTATTTTATCTGGAAGATTAACTCCCACTTGATTCAAGCAATTGTAGTACTCAGACAATCTGAGCACATGCTCACTGGTTGAGCTATTCTCCTCCATCTTTTAGCTATATAACTGGTTGGAGACTTCATATCTCTCAACTCGGGTATTTGCTTGAAATGTTAACTTCAACTCCTGGAACATCTCATATGGTCCATGACGTTCAAAACGTCTTTGAAGTCCCGATTCTAAGCCGTTAAGCATGATGCACTAAACTATCAAGTAGTCATCATATTGAGCTAGCCAAACGCTCATAACGCTCGTGATCTGCTCCTGCAATAGGTCTGTCACCTAGCGGTGCATCAAGGACATAATTCTTCTGTGCAGCAATGAGGATAATCCTTAGATCACGGATACAATCCGCATCATTGCTACTAACATCTTTCAACTCAGTATTCTCTAGGAACATATCAAAATAAAACAGGGGAGCTAAACGCGAGCTATTGATCTACAACATAGATATTCTAATACTACCAGGACTAAGTTCATGATAAATTAAAGTTCAATTAATCATATTACTTAAGAACTCCCACTTAGATAGACATCCCTCTAATCATCTAAGTGATCGCGTGATCCATATCAACTAAACCATGTCCGATCATCACGTGAGATGGAGTAGTTTCCAATGGTGAACATCACTATGTTGATCATATCTACTATATGATTCACACTCGACCTTTCGGTCTCAGTGTTCTGAGGCCATATCTGCATATGCTAGGCTCGTCAAGTTTAACCTGAGTATTCCACGTGTGCACCTGTTTTGCACTCGTTGTATTTGAACGTAGAGCTTATCACACCCGATCATCACGTGGTGTCTCAGCACGAAGAACTTTCACAACGGTGCATACTCAGGGAGAACACTTATACCTTGAAATTTAGTGAGAGATCATCTTATAATGCTGCCGTCGATCCAAGAAAAATAAGATGCATAAAAGATAAACATCACATGCAATCAAAATATGTGACATGATATGGCCATCATCATCTTGTGCCTCTGATATCCATCTCCAAAGCATCGTCATGATTTCCATCGTCATCGGCATGACACCATGATCTCCATCATCTTGATCTATATCAGTGTGTCATCGCATGGTCGTGTCGCCAACTATTGCTCTTGCAACTATTGCTATCGCATAGCAATAAAGTAAAGCAATTATTTGGCGCTTGCATCTTATGCAATAAAGAGACAACCATAAGGCTTCTGCCAGTTGCCGATAACTTCAACAAAACATGATCACCTTATACAACAACTTATATCTCATCACATCTTGACCATATCACATCACAACATGCCCTGCAAAAACAAGTTAGACATCCTCTACTTTGTTGTTGCAAGTTTTACGTGGCTGCTACGGGCTTAGCTAGAACCGTTCTTACCTACGCATCAAAAGCACAACGATAGTTTGTCAAGTTAGTGATGTTTTAACCTTCTCAAGGACCGGGCGTAGCCACACTCGATTCAACTAAAGTTGGGGAAACTAACACCCGCCAGTCACCTGTGTGCGAAGCACGACGGTGAAACCAGTCTCGCGTAAGCGTACGCGTAATGGTCCGGGCCGCTTCATCCAAAAATACCGCCGAACCAAAGTGTGACATGTTGGTAAGCAGTATGACTTGTATCGCTCACAACTCACTTGTGTTCTACTCGTGCATATAACATCTACGCATAAAACTGGCTCTGATACCACTGTTGGGGAACGTAGTAATTTCAAAAAAAATCCTACACACACGCAGGATCATGGTGATGCATAGCAACGAGAGGGGAGAGTGTTGTCCACGTACCCTCGTAGACCGAAAGCGGAAGCGTTAGCACAACACGGTTGATGTAGTCGTACGTCTTCACGATCCGACCGATCAAGTACCGAACGTACGGTACCTCCGAGTTCAGCACACGTTCAGCTCTATGACGTCCCGCGAACTCCGATCCAGCAGAGCTTCATGGGAGAGTTCCGTCAGCACGGCGGCGTGATGACGGTGATGATGTTGCTACCGACGCAGGGCTTCGCCTAAGCACCGCTACGATATAACCGAGGTGGAATATGGTGGAGGGGGTCACCACACATGGCTGGGAGAGATCAACAGATCAACTTGTGTGTCTTGGGGTGCCCCCTGTCGGTGTCAAAACCGGCGGATCTCGGGTAAGGGGTCCCGATCTGTGCATCTTAGGCTGATGGTAACAGGAAGCAAGGGACACAATGTTTACACAGGTCCGGTCCCTCTCGATGGAGGTAAAACCCTACTTCCTGCTTGATTAATATTGAAGATATGGGTAGTACAAGAGTAGATCTACCACGAGATCATAGATGCTAAACCCTAGAAGCTAGCCTATGATGGTATGATTGTAATTGTGATCGGCCTTCTAAGGACCAACCTCTCCGGTTTATATAGACATCGGAGAGGGCTAGGGTTTACATGGAGTCGGTTACAAGGAAGGAAATATAATATCCGGATCGCCAAGCTTGCCTTCCATGCCAAGGAAAGTCCCATCCCGACACGGGTCGAAGTCTTGAGTCTTGTATCTTCACGCTTCAATAGTCCGAATGCTGTATATAGTCCGGCTGTCCGGATACCCCCTAATCTAGGACTCCCTCAGTAGCCCCTGAACCAGGCTTCAATGATGATGAGTATGGCACGTAGTCTTGTCTTCGGCATTGCAGGGCGGGTTCCTCCTCCGAATACTCCAAAGTAATCATCGAACACTTAGATCGTGTCCGGATCCACGAGGGGATTCTTACACACCGTTGTAGGGACCATAGCATAAATCTGATCCACTGGCAATCTTCGTACGCCGTGCCTTTGCATCATGGCCCAGTTCAACACGAACCGGTGCTTCTCGCCCCACCTCGATTTCAAGGCCAAGTAGGCGGTTTTATTGGCACGTCCTGTCGAGGCAGAGATCGTGTTCCTCTTATTATGGGATCTTCCATTAATGAGGGCGTGCGTAGCCCTACAACGGCCGTTGTATGACTCCGTGTGCCATAAGGTAAACCTCAAGCGGTCACCCTAAGGACTCTTGATATTCACCCCCTTTATAAAAGGGGCCGAGGCCTATGCCTCTTTTCCACCTCGCTCGCGCCTTCTCGCACCTCGAGTTCTAACACCCGAGATCTAAGCTCCAACACCCGGGATCCTCCAATATGTCCGGATCCAACCCTCAAGGCCGGTGGGTGACCTCCTCGATTCAAAAGGAGGACATTGCGAAGCTTAGGGATGTCGGATATCTGACCGTCGACATCCAGCATAGGCTTCCTGCTCCAGGGCAGGTCATCCCTACGCCGGAGCCCAATGAGTGCGTCGTGTTCGTTCCTCATTTCCTCCATGGCTTGGGCCTCACCCTCGATCCTTTTGTGAGGGGGCTCCTGTTCTATTATGGGTTGTACTTTCATGATCTAGCTTCGGACGCTATCCTCCATATCTTGTCGTTCATTATAGTGTGCGAGGCCTTCCTCTATGTCACCCACACTTAGGCTTATGGCTCAAGACCTTCAATGTGAAGCCGAAGATGATTGAGGAGCGACACGCGGAGTGCGGAGGTGTCATAATAAGCAGGAACGCCGATGCCCCATGGCCAGAGGGTTCTTTCCCAGAATTATCCGATGTATGGCAACGGAGGTGGTTTTATGTCACGGCTCCCAGAGGCACAAAGTGGGTGGCCGCCCCCAAGTTCTGCTCGGGCCCTCCGTCACAACTAGCGCCTTGGACCGACATAGGATGGAATTGGGGGCCCGCTGGTGATGTACCAGTACTGCAGAGCCGCATCCGAGAGCTTCTTGAGAGGGACATTAACCTTGTCAGCATAATGCAAGTGATGTTAATCCGACGGATGTTGTCGTGCCAACGTCGGCCTCTCCGGATGTGGGAGTTCAATCCAGAGGGTCCGCGCACTGTTAAGCACTTCTTCGGCCTTAAGCTCGAAGGGATGTGCAAATTATTCTTGGACCAAAAGTAGAGTGTCCGGACACCACCGAGGATGCGAGCCTAAGCTGCAATCGCCTAGATACCCAAGTAAGTAAACTTGATACCGGACACCTTATTTTTTATTTGTCATAATTGTTTATTCTGAAAATCATCCGTGGCTAGGAATGGCTCAGCAAGGCGGAGAGAATCAGGTGTCCGGCGCCACTTCCTGAAGGCTCACCTGGTCCCACCATGGCCAAGATGCTTGACCGGGTACTCAGCAGAATGCCCTCAAGGAAAGACAAGGGGAAGAACGAAGAAACCGAACTTCACACGCTACGCATCCGAACCGGGGGAATTGTTGCCTCCCCTAAGGAGTATAGTCTGGAAGGGAGGCTAAGGCCTCCTCCCCGCTGGAAGAAGAGGGCTGCCTCCGAAGACTCGGAGACGGAGATGCCCAAACCAGGGAAAAAGATATCACCAGGGGGCTCTGCCCCGACGGGCACCCTCACCGTGTCGTGCCCACCAACGGTCCAGCCCTCCACCGAGTTGTAAGTTAATTTTTAATTTGAAGGTATTGCGTTTCTCCTAGATCAATAACCAGGATTCGTCTTTCGCAGTCCGGCTAGCAGCCCTTCTCAACAGAGTTCGTCTTCGGGGGATCTTCCTCCGGAGATGATGGAGAGCGAGACCACACCCACCTCTCCGGCTCATGAAGCGGGTGACACCGAGGTGTCGTCACAGAGGAGTCCGGATCTGCCGGAGCCGGAAGCCAATGCATCAGCCGCCCTGAGCCCGGAGCGTTTGGCTCCCCCACGTGGGGCGATGGGAAGGGTCCGGCACAGTTCGATGTCCGGCCAGACGTACTGACGGGCCTACTGGAGCGAGTTGCGCTCTCGGAGGAGCACCGCTCATTAATGAGCGCGGTGCTCAAGAAGATTTCATCCGCTACAAGCGGTTTGAATGAAGCATTTACAAGTCTGCTTAGAGGCTTTGAGGTATGTAGTGAAGAATACACTGTTTTTGGCTGTGAGGCACGCGTTAGGTGTGCTCCATATAGACAGTAGCCCCTGAGACTCTGGTTGCCCGCCCTAGGCGGCAAACGGGAGATCATAAATCAATGATTGTGCTGTAAATACATGCAGGTACCTGTGGGTCCAGCCGGCGACCAGTCCGTTGAAGTTGCCGAACTAACCAGGCAGATTGGATCGATTGATGCCGATATCATGCTGGTGAACGAGCGGCTGGACAAATCACAAGGTATGTGCTTGGCCTTCCTTTGTATGGGAAAATATGGAGGCGGCATGATATTAATGTAATATGTTCGGACTGCAGATGGTGCTACTGCCGTGGAGGCCCTGAGGGTAGAACTTGTCCAGGCCAAGGAACAAGCTCGGGTTAGCAATGCGGCTACCCTAAAGGCGGCCGAAGAATTGAGAGCCGAACAGGCTGCTCATCGCCGAAGCAAGGAAAAGATAGCCGAAATGGCTGTGGAGTTAAAAAATGCCACTGACCGGTATGAGCTCCTTAAAAAGGAGCATAAGGATAGTTCGGCCGAGCTGGACAAGGCACTTAATTCCACCAAGGAAATACAGACCGCGCTCAGGGGTGCACGGGAGGAAGTTCAACAGGCCGGTAAAATCGCGGCTGGAGGGTCCTACTTGCTGCAGACGAAGTTTTTCGATCCGAAGTACGCTTCCCTGGATGGACGCTGGAGTCCTACGGACGCGTATGCAGATTTGGCAAAGAGTACAGCTGGCACTGCCAAGTTCTTCGAGGATCAGGGTGATAAGGAAGTGGAGAATCTTTTCTGGTCGCAATTCAATGCTCCCACTCGCCCGCTGCCGTTAAGTGACAAGATGGCTGCTGTAGCGGAACTTCACAGGCTGTCTGGGCTTGAAATGCAGGCTGTGATAGACCATCTTTGGCCGAAGGGGCCTAAGACGGACAATTATTTTGGCTTGGTGCAGCAATTCCTTGGGGTCGTGCCTCGGATCGACGCCATGAGGAGGTCGACGTGCATAGAGGGTGCACGAATGGCTCTTGCCCGCGTTAAAGCCTATTGGACGGATATGGAGGCCACCATTATAGCGACCCAGGATCCGGCGGGGGGCCAATATACGGCCGAGCACTACTTGGCGCAGGTCACAGAAGGTGCCCGCCTAATAGAGGCGCAGGTTTCAAGAATGTCTTGTTCGAGTGATGAATCGGATCATTGTAAAAAACAATGTTTATTTTGATTATGAAACAGTATTTATTATACTGTTTCCCTGAAAATATGATTGTGTCCCCTGTGCGGCCGTTTATACATATATATATATATATATATATATACATATATACATATATATATGAATATGTATCCGAAAGTTAGCAGTCGTTGGCTTCAGCCCCCACGCAGACAATGCGGGGGTGTTCGCGAATATGCTTAATCACACTTGATCCAACGTCTTGGTCCATTAAGGAGGTGATCGCACGTCGAACTAGGCAACCGGACTATATAGCTGTAACACTTTCGCTTAGCCATAGGAGTCTAACGTTGGGGCTACTATGTAGCCCCTGGTACCTTCGCGTACATCCGAATACGGGCGCGTGTGTACATGACCGAGAAACGGTCCTTCGTTAATGCGGAGGACTTCGAAAGATTCCGATAAGTCTTCAAGTGGTTGAACAGTCTCTCGCTGTAT
This sequence comes from Aegilops bicornis, assembly GCA_021605145.1. Lineage (NCBI taxonomy): Eukaryota > Viridiplantae > Streptophyta > Magnoliopsida > Poales > Poaceae > Aegilops > Aegilops bicornis. Next base: position 507,073,472 of record CM038672.1, read on the forward strand.
CATAACAGTCAGTTTTCGGCTTTCTCTCGAGGTGCTTGTCCGAATAACCAGGCACAATCACAGTAGTTCTCCTTTGGCCACCTTAGCCGATAATAACGAAACGTACGGCGACAAACCCAGGAGCTGGGCAAACCCAACATTTGACCAAAGACATGATTCAGAGCTGCTGCATATAAGGCCGAACTCGTGACGCCGAACACTCCTGAAGGTATTCAAACTTTATAATGCATTTATGGGCTAAAGATTGCCCATTCATTATAAACCCTGTGTTTCCAGGTACGTGCGTTAATCTGTCGTGGCGAAATGCCAATAACGACAGTATCCTCTGTGGGTATGGAACCCATGGGATGGTTAAACAACAAGAGGCAATAGAAAAGGTTTACACAGGGGCTTAATCTAAAAAGAAACCTGTTGAACGGGGCCCTGCTGCACGTCTGCGCCTTTGTCTCCGTTGTGCCGTATCCTGGAAGGGTATCGCGCGAACATTGTCTGTGAAAAAAGAAAACTCGTAGGAGAGTACAACGTAAGTATGCGATGGATAGTAAAAGTGTAAGATGTTGGCCTGCCAATAAGGTTGAGCCAAGTGTGGGGTTGTATTAAATACTTAGAGCCCCTGGTGTCCACTATGGGATTACATATACGGTGCCCTGATTCAATTTTATCCGGACGACCGTACTCGTCTAACCGTGTCTGTGGTCTTAATGACCAGTCATGTTTTCTGATATTGGAGGCCGCTTATAGTCCGGCCGCCAGGGCCGTCGCGAGTTCCTCTGCGCGTGAAGAGTGCTCTGTGATTCCGCTAACGGTGATGACGCCCCATGGACCGGGCATCTTGAGTATAAGGTAGCCATAGTGCGGTAATGCGTTGAAGCGGGCGAAGGCTGTTCTTCCAAGCAATGCATGATAGCCGCTTTGGAAGGGTGCGATGGTGAAGAGTAGTTCTTCGCTTCGGGAATTGCCTGGGGAGCCAAATGTTACCTCCAGTATGACGGAGCCCCTGCCGTAGGCTTCAACGCCTGGTATCACCCCTTCAAAGGCGGTGTTGCTTTGGCTAATTCTGGATGGGTTTATCCCCATCCTGCGGACAGTGTCTTCGTATATTAAATTGAGACTACTGCCGCCGTCCATGAGGACACGGGTGAGACGGTATCCGTCGATTATTGGGTCAAGCATCAAGGCCTTTGAACCTCCACGCCGAATACTAGTTCGGCCGTCCCAGTGATCGAAGGTGATCGGATAAGACATCCAGTGGTTAGGTGTGAGTACGATGGGCTCTATATCGAGCGTGTCTCTATGCGTGCTTTCGTGCCTTCTCATGGATGTGTGAGTCGCGTGGATCATGTTCACTGTCTTAACCTCTGGCGGGAATTTTTTCTATCCCCCAGTGTTCGTCTGGCGAGGTTCGTCCTCGTCTTCACTTGGTGTTTCCCTTCCCTTGTGTTCGGCATTCCGGCCTGCTTGAAAACCCAGCACTCTCTGTGAGTGTGGTTCGCAGGTTTGTCAGGGGTGCCATGAATTTGGCATAGTCTGTCTAGGACTCTATTCAGACCGGACGGTCCCTCTTTACTGCCTTTAAATGTCTTCTTTTGCTGATCAGGTCGAGAGCCCCTGAATCCGGCATGAACCGTTGTGTTATCTGGGCTCTCTTCCTTGTTTTTCCGTTTTGTTTTTATTACGCCGTGGCTTCCCGTTGCCATCCCTTATTTCGGATGTGCTGGGGTCGCTGGTGCCTTTATGGGCTAGCCAGCTATCCTCACCCTCGCAAAAGCGGGTCATGAGGCTTGTTAAGGCTGCCATTGTCCTCGACTTTTCTTGGCCGAGGTGTCTGGCGAGCCACTCGTCACGGATGCTGTGTTTGAATGCCGCTAAAGCTTCGGCGTCCAGACAATCGACAATTTGGTTCTTCTTAGTGACGAATCTATTCCAAAGCTTGCGGGCGGACTCTCCGGGTTGTTGGATTATGTGACTTAAATCGTCAGCATCCGGAGGCCGGACACAGTGTCCCTTGAAAATTGGCCCCGAAGCGTCCTCGAGTTCCTCCCAACTCCCAATTGAATTTTCGGGGAGGCTTTTCAACCAGTGTCGGGCTGGTCCCTTCAGTTTGAGGGGAAGGTATTTGATGGCGTGGAGGTCATTCCCACGAGCCATATGTATATGCAGGATAAAATCCTCAATCCAGACACCTGGGTCTGTCATTCCGTCGTATGCCTCTATATTCACAGGTTTAAAGCCATGTGGAAATTCATGGTCCAGTACTTCTTCAGTGAAGCACAGGAGGTGAGCAGCCCCTCTGTATCTGGACGTGTTGTGGCATGCCGTCGGCTGTTGTTGTGTCTGGTGTTTATTCCGAACTGGTATTCGATTGGCATAATTGTTTTGGTGACCATAGTCCCTCGCGCGGGGTGTGTCCTTTAGATCCATAAATGGACCTGGCCGCGCCAGCTTTCTTATCCAGGTGCTCATGTAGATCGTGCGCGGCGTCGGTAGCCGCTTTGTTGCGGTTATGAAGTGGCACGGCTTCGTCGTCGAATTCTGGCGGTAGCTTGCGTTTTGGATAGCTCTTTGTATGGCGATCATCGCCGTATCTTTCTTCAGTGTCTAGCACTTTATTCCATCTACGGTTGAGCGTTTCCTGTGCGGCTTTGAGCCGTTGCTTCTGCTTCTTTAGACTTCTTGCAGTGGCCATAAGCTTTCCGTGGAGGTTATCTCGTTCCACGTGTTTTTCCGGGATGATGAATGCATCGTCATCCGGACTGCTTTCTTGTGCTGGTTCGGTTTGATGACCTCGTTCGTCGGGATCATTGTCCTCGGGCGTCTGCTCCGAACTATGTCCGGGGTGGCCTGGTTCGCCCTGCTCCATCGCTGGGTCCGTATGGTCGTTGTTGCCTTCGTAGTTGACTATAGTATCGATCCCCCTGGCGCTCTTGTCGCTATTTTTACTGTTGCTGGACTTAGAATGGCGTCTGCGTCGTCGCTTTGGCTTTTGCCCGGGGGTTTTATCTTCCGGATTGTCGCCTTTGTCCTCTTTGGGCGTATCAACCATGTATATGTCGTGTGACGAGGCGTAAGTCCAAATACCCATAGATTCCAAATCTTCTCCTGCATCGTCGTCCATACCGTTGATGCCTTCGGAGTCGAAGTCGGCCACGTCGGTTAAATCATCGACCGTGGCTATGAAGTGGATGGTGGGTGGGCAACGAATTTCTTCCTCGCCTGCTTCCAATTCGAGCCGGACATAGTTTGGCCCAGAATTTCCTGTCAAAGCGAGAGTTTTTAATGAGTTCAGCATGTCGCCAAAGGGCGAGTGCTGAAAGATATCCGTAGCGGTGAACTCCATTACCGGAGCCCAACCTGGCTCGAATGGATTGGGAGTGCGCGGACCAGAACCAACATCCGGATACGAATCCGGGGGTCCGGAGTCACATGCCACCATAGAGGTAAGGCCCGTGTTCGGCTCCACCGCCGATGAGTGTGTGACCTGCGGGGCGGGGTCCAGCCCTCCGTCCTTAGGCAACGCAGCCTGCTCCGGATTTAGGTCCGAGGCTACTGCGGGGGTGATACCCCGAGCTTTGTCCAACAGCAGGTCGAAGCCATGCTCGTCGTGACTGTCCGGTGCTCCTGGCATAGGCACGAATCCGTCGGTGATCCGGTCACCGCGGATATCCGCCGTGCAGTTCAGGTTTCTGATCCTGATCTTGTGGCCAGGGGCGTAGCTATCGATCTGCTCCAGATGGCCAAGCGAATTGGCCCGCAGGGCGAAGCCGCCGAACATGAAGATCTGTCCGGGGAGAAAGGTCTCACCCGGGACCGTGTTGTTGACGATGGTCGAAGGAGCCATCGAACCATGTAGCGACGACACAGATGAACTCTCAATGAAAGCACCAATGTCGGTTCAAAACCGGTGGATCTCGGGTAGGGGGTCCCGATCTGTGCGTCTTAGGCTAATGGTAACAGGAAGCAAGGGACACAATGTTTACCCAGGTTCAGGCCCTCTCGATGGAGGTAAAACCCTACTTCCTGCTTGATTAACATTGAAGATATGGGTAGTACAAGAGTAGATCTACCACGAGATCGTAGAAGCTAAACCCTAGAAGCTAGCCTATGATGGTATGATTGTAATTATGATCGGCCTTCTAAGGACCAACCTCTCCGGTTTATATAGACACCGGAGAGGGCTAGAGTTTACATGGAGTCGGTTACAAGGAAGGAAATATAATATCCGGATCGCCAAGCTTGCCTTCCACGCCAAGGAAAGTCCCATCCGGACACGGGTCGAAGTCTTGAGTCTTGTATCTTCACGCTTCAATAGTCCGGACGCTGTATATAGTCCGGCTGTCCGGATACCCCCTAATCTAGGACTCCCTCACCCACTACCCCCATATATAAAGGAGCAAGGGAGGAGGAGGCCGGCCCTAGGAGGGGGTGCCAAGGGAGTAGGATTCGTACTCCTAGTAGGAGTAGGTTTCCTCCTTTCCTAGTCCAACTAGGAGAAGGGGGGAAAGGAGAGGAGGGGAGAAGGAAGGGAGAGGGGGGCCGCGCCCCACACCCCCTGTCCAATTCGGACTGGGCTTGGGAGGGGCGCGCGCCACCTCCTGGCAACTTCCTCTCCTTCCCACTAAGGGCCATTAAGGCCCAATACTTCTTCCCCGTATTCCCGTAACTCCCTGGTACTCTGAAAAACACCCGAATCACTCGGAACCTTTCCGATATCCGAATATAGTCGTCCAATATATTGATCTTTACGTCTCGACCATTTCGAGACTCCTCGTCATGTACCCGATCTCATCCGGGACTCCAAACTACCTTCGGTAAATCAAATCACATAAACTCATAATAACGATCGTCACCGAACTTTAAGCGTGCGGACCCTACGGGTTCGACAACTATGTAGACATGACCGAGACACGTCTCCGGTCAATAACCAATAGCGGAACCTGGATGCTCATATTGGCTCCCACATATTCTACGAAGATCTTTATCGGTCAAACGGCATAACAACATACGTTGTTCCCTTTGTCATCGGTATGTTACTTGCCCGTAATTCGATCGTCGGTATCTCAATACCTAGTTCAATCTCGTTACCGACAAGTCTCTTTATTCGTTCCGACATGCATCATCCCACAACTAACTCATTAGTTACAATGCTTGCAAGGCTTATAGTGATGTGCATTACCGAGTGGGCCTAGAGATACCTCTCCGACAATCGGAGTGACAAATCCTAATCTCGAAATACGCTAACCCAACAAGTACCTTCGGAGACACCTTTAGAGCACCTTTATAATCACCCAGTTATGTTATGACGTTTGGTAGCACACAAAGTGTTCCTCCGGTAAACGGGATTTGCATAATCTCATAGTCATATGAACATGTATAAGTCATGAAGAAAGCAATAGCAACATACTAAACGATTAAGTGCTAAGCTAACGGAATGGGTCAAGTCAATCACGTCATTCTCCTAATGATGTGATCCCGTTAATCAAATGACAACTCATGTCTATGGCTAGGAAACATAACCATCTTTGATCAACGAGCTAGTCTAGTAGAGGCATACTAGTGACACTCTGTTTGTCTATGTATTCACACATGTATCATGTTTCCGGTTAATACAATTCTAGCCTGAATAATAAACATTTATCATGATATGAGGAAATAAATAATAACTTTATTATTGCCTCTAGGGCATATTTCCTTCATCATCTACCTTAGTGGGCTCTGTGATAGAGACAAAAGCAAAGTGCCCACAAAAGTTAGACAAATGTGAAGCTCTTGAGCATGTGAGATGACCTGGAATGTTGATGTCGCTGATGATATTCTCAATTTTCACTTTGTTTGCAACGCGAGGATGAGCGGGTTGTCGTTGAGGAATTTGATCACCATTCTCTTCAGCACCATTTCCTTCAGGTGCTTCAACATGATGTTCTTCACGTTCTGGAATGATTTCTTCAACAGATTCTTTGGTAGGAATGACATCCTCAGTAGCTTTGAACTTGATAGTTTCCTCAGGTGATTGTTCATCTAACACAGAAGGTAGGTGCTCTTTTTGCATGCCATTAGTTTCATTGAACCGCACATCTACAGTTTCAACAACTTTGTGGTGAACGTTGTTGAAGACTCTGTAGGTGTGCGAGTCCTTTCCGTAACCAAGCATAAAACCTTCATGTGCTTTCAGTGCAAATTTAGAATTGTGATGAGGATCTCTAATCCAGCATTTAGCAATCAAGACTTTGAAATAACTCACATTGGGTTTCTTGTCGTTGAGGAGTTCATAAGCAGTCTTCTTGAAGAATTTGTGAAGATATACCCTGTTGATGATG